>CAXKWD010000002.1:159733607-160933607 GCA_964059195.1 Ectobius pallidus
TATCTTGGCATACCATGAATCAACCATCCATAAAGCAATTCGAGTTACCATGTTGTCGCACTTTATGCTGTACATTGTACATTGTACTGTTAAACGACAATAAGCTTCTATTATTATTATTATTATTATTATTATTATTACTATTATTATTAATCTGAAGTACGTTATAGACGGACAGATATACATTGTTTTCGTCACGAATTGTGGGTGTTACCATTAATAAAGCAAACATCTAGGCCAAAATAAACTCCCGAAATTGTGCAAAGTTTTATTTTTGGAGTGACTTTTTTATATTTTTATATTTTGTTTTCCAAGCGAAATCTCGAATTTGGTAAAAGGACAAAATTTTGTAGTTATGTCAGGTACCTTTCAAGATGTGAACCGAAGATTGGAGACATGGTTTTCCTTATTTTTACTTAAAGAAAGTTTTCTCGAAAACGGCTCTAACGATTTTCTTTAAATTTTGCACGTGGGTTGCTTAAACTAAGAGCTAAACGTTTATTTGAAACACTTTTTCGAAATAATTCTGTGAAGGGTAGCTATAAGCCACCCACTATGAATACGCGCTCTTTGCAATACGGCCTCTTGCAACGGAAAATCGTACGAAAACAAAATTTTGTAATTGGGTTAAGTACCTTTTGGGGGATGTGACACGAAGATTGGCGAAGACTTTCTCTTATTTTTAAGGGGAGGCTAACTTTTATTTGGGCAGAGGAAGTTATGTAAATTATACATAAGGTTTTTAATCCTAATAAATTTCATAAACAAATAATGTAAGTATTTTACGGAACTCTATTATTAATAATCTATTCTTAAATATGCGCACATCCCAGTTCAAAATCTAGATTGAAAGAGACTTCGGAGTCAACTCACATTCGAAGTTTATTTTCGCCAAAGTCATGACTGTCGCAGCGGGTAGAATTGGGTGCGGCTTGAGTGATATAAAATATCACCGATTATTGAAGTCTCATTTAAATTAATAAAACTGCTGAGACAAAGCATCGGCAGAAATAAACACCCCTCCCTCTAACCATAATATTATTGTTCGTACCAACACAGCTGCCAGTTCAGCCGCGTTTTATTACCTTTGTTGACTGCATTTAAAACTAAAAGTTTCAATACACATGTTGACTTGTAGAAAGTTGTTAAGCTTATTTAATGGTTTTAAATAATATTATTATTTTCTTTAAATTCTCTTGAGCGATTTTTTAGTTACAAAGACATTTTTATTTTGTCACCCCCAAGGTGATGGCACCCGGGGCGGCCCGCACCCCCCGCGCCCCCTTCCTACGCCACTGGATAAAAGAGGTGAGTCTCTACTTGAGTTTATTGTAGCAAACAATTTGCACATATTGAATCAGGGGAGTAAACCTACTTTTATCACAAAAAATAGGAAAGAGGTTATATATATAACTCTTACCACTGAGCATACATTATCAATAATCAAAGAATGGAAAGTGGCTGATGGCCAGTCGTTATCAGACCATCAGAACATTGATTTTTAAGTAAATCTTATGATGCGGGAGGTAAGGACATACAGGGATCCTAAGAGTACTAATTGGATACAGTACAATGAGGACTTGAAGGAGGCCCTGTGTTGTGTGAACTCCAGCATCAAAGATGAATATGATGTTGAAACGGCTGTAGATAACCTACAAGAAGCTATTCTCACATCATACCACAACAACTGTCCTCTTAAAACTAGGAAAGTAGGCCGCCGCACAATGTGGTAGTGCAAAGAACTAGAGCGTATGAGGAAGAGAATACGAAGACTACACAGGATAGCAGAAACTCAGAATGAATGGGAGCAATATAAAGATGCTCGCAGGATTTATAATAGAGAGGTAAGGAGAGTGAGAAGGAAATCCCGGAGAAGGTTCTGTGAGGACGTTAATTCGACCTCTGAACCTGCCAGATTCCAGAGACTTCTTAGACGTGAACCACAAGAAATTGTGGGATCCCTCAAAAACTCCCAAGGAGTATATACAAAAACTGGAAAGGAGACTTTAGACCTCTTAATAGAGGAACACTTTCCAAAGTATGAGAACAATCACATTATTGGACCCTCTAGGAGGGCAGCACATGTTTATTGGATCATTGCTAAGGAAATAGTAACACCAAAAAAAGTTATATGGGCGCTAAGTTCTTTTTGACCATATAAATCTGCAGGGCCGGATGGAATCCAACCAGTTCACCTACAAAAGGCTGACTGCCTACTGGTTCCAATATTAACCAAAATATACCGAGCTTCACTGGCTATGGGCTATATACCCAATAGATGGAGAGTGACAAGGGTAGTCTTCATACCCAAACCTGGAGGGAAACTTGACCAGGCTAGAGCTTTAAGACCAATAAGTCTTGCATCATTTGTATTGAAAACCCTGGAAAAGATAATAGAAGGACATATAAGGGACATGTTAAAGGAGTTATCTCCGATACATAAGAACCAATATGCTTATCAACCAGGGAAATCAACAGAGACAGCCCTACATCAACTGGTAGGTAGGATTGAGAAAACTCTGGACAACAAAGAAATAGCTCTGGGAGCTTTCTTGGATATTGAGGGTGCCTTTGATAACACCTCATATCCATCAATCATCCGCTCTGCCAAAAGAAAAGGACTCAACGACACCCTTTGTAGGTGGATAGAGACTATGCTTGGTGGGAGGAAAATAATAGCTACATTGTTCGGTGAAACAACAGAGGTGTCATTACATGGAGGTTGTCCACAGGGAGGGGTTCTTTCCCCATTACTGTGGAACTTGGTAATTGACAGACTCATAACAGAACTCAACAATGAAGGATACTATACCCAAGGTTATGACTTAGTCATTCTGATTCCTGGGAAAGACTACAACATAACTAAGGCTCTTATGCAGACTGCTCTGAGGATAGTAGAAAAGTGGTTAAGGCAGAAGGCTTAAAGGTAAATCCACAAAAAACAACGTTAGTACCTTTTACTAAAAAAAGGTAAACGCAATAGACACACCAACTTTATTCGCTGGGAAACTCTCTTTGGAGAACCAGGTAAAGTACCTAGGAGTGACACTAGACAGTAAACTTCTCTGGAATGAACATATTGATACCAAACTAAACCAAGCTAAAGTCTGCATGGCAGCATGCAGGAGAAGCTTTGGGAAGACTTGGGGACAGAAACCAAAGGTGGTATTTTGGATATACACAATGGTTATAAGACCCATAATTATATATGCCGCCATCGTGTGGTGGGCAAAAGTGGAACAAACCAATGTCAGAACCAAGCTAAACAGTCTTCAGAGGCTAATCTGCCTTGGGATAACGGGGGCAATGGTCAGTATACCAACAAAATCTATGGAGACCATTCTAAACTTGACCCCTTTGGATCTATTCATCCAAGGAGTGGCAGGAATGAGCGCCTATAGATTAAAAACTACAGAACATTGGAGCCCCAATCATATAAAGAAAGGGCATACAGGAATATCTGGAAAAATTAAGAATAAAACACTAATAATGCCGACAGACATTATGGTGAAACAGTACTCCTTTGCAAGATCCTTTGATGTCATAATCAGGACAAGGAAGGAATGGAATGCTAAGGAGCAGGGAAATGAAAATGGAGATTTAGTGTAGTACACTGATGGATCCAAAACAAAAAATGGCACAGGTGCTGGAATACATGGCATTAGACCAAAAGCAAATTATAAAATAAGCCTTGGCAAACTTGCCACAGTATTTCAAGCAGAAGTATATTCCATAATCTACTGCCTAATAGAGAATATAAGGAGAAAGTATAGGGGAAAAAGAATCCTCATATTCAGTGATAGTCAGGCAGCCTTAAAATCAATAAACTCAACCAGCGTTAAATCGAAGCTGGTGTGGAATTGTATACAACAACTCTGGAAACTGGCAGAATATAATACAGTTAAACTCATATGGGTTCCAGGACACAGAGGTGAAGTAGGAAATGAAAAAGCAGACCAACTAGCAAAAATGGGAGCAAAGGAACCTTTCTATGGCCCAGAACCTTCTCTTGGCATCACAATAAAGACCATGAGAAGTGCAGTAAACAACTGGATACAGGACAAGACAATGAAATCTTGGGAAATGGTTCCAGGTCTTGAATTTTCTAAGAAGATGATACCAAAGCCTTCTAAGAAACTTGCCAACAACTTGTTGAAGCTAACAAGAGAACAAACCAGAATAACTGAAGGGTTATTAACTGGACATTGTCATCTTAGGAAGCATCTAAACAAAATGGGTATCTATAAAGAAGAACCAATTTGTAAGAAATGTGGCATGGAAGAAGAGACAGCAGACCACATTATATTCGAGTGTGAAGCTCTTGCAAACACTCGGTACTTTCTCCTCGGCCCCCCGGGATCCGAGCTGGAAGCTATCCATAATGATCCCATTAGACCTTTGATAGGCCTGGCAAGGAAAACAAAGGTTTTTGATGAGATCTGATCTGAACTTAGGGGTATGCGTAATATGCCAGCAAAAGGCAGGCAGAAGGGCCACCCCAATTAAGGGAAAAAATGGGGTAAGTTATGTAGGTGAAACACGGTCAAAAGTGTAGATCTGTGTACAAATTATGTGAACAATGATGATATAAACTAAGGGAAGGTTTGTGAATTGCAGGGCACGGAAAATTTCATAAGTAGCACTACAAAAATAGGGCGCGTGATCTTTAAAATTGGCGTCTCAACATCTGGACGCACATACGCAAAAATTGTTTTGCAATGCATTCTACATATATCACACAATATTTCAAAGCATTTTCCCTGATTTTTTTTTTCATAAAAGTTAAATCCTCTTGCCTTAACTACAGCCCTCTATTTGCTCAAACCCTCGACCATTCGCCGTTCGCTGTAACTGATGTACATCTTATGTTGTTAAATTATATTATTAAAAAAGGAACAAGATATTAAACTAATAAGACATTTGCTATGATAAATATACATAAAAATTACTAACATCAGTGAATAGAAAATATTATAAATATTGCAGATTTACTAAGTTAGAAAAAAGCTTCATTCACTCCTTTTCCCCAGCGGGTCAGTCTTGCAGTATGGGTACAAGTAGTCGTTAATATAGTATTATTATTGAATCCACGAATAAATTGTGTAAAAATTTTTACGTTATTGCTGGTATTTTATGGAAAAGATGCCTGCTAATACCTCAATACCATTCTGATAGCTTTAGCTTTAGAGTAATTAGTATTACTCGTTAACCATTATACAGGGTGGACCAAAAGTCGCGATCGGATATTTTGTATGTTAGTTTATGCAATAATAAAATGCCACAATTGACGTAAAAACTTTATTTATTGAAGTGTCAAGTATTAAGGGATGGAAATATGGTAAAATAAAGTTCCCTGGGCCTGGCAGCGTCATTGTTAAACATCCAAAGTTTCGGTATGTGTACCATCGTTTTCCGCGCACAGTTGAATGCGCCGCCATGTCCTTCTGCTTGACGCCTCAGCATTTCTGGAGTGATCGTTCTGAAGATATGGATAATCTCTCTCTTCAGTTGTTCAACAGAATCCATCCAAATCATTCCAACCCAAGATTTTCTTTTAAGTAGGACCAGAGCCAGTTGTCGCACGACGAAGTTCTTGGGATCTGCATTTCTGCCGATCGCTTGGTCCTTGTTGATTTCATCGGTGAACGCTCCAATGATTCACTCAGACGATTACTGACATCATCGCCGCAATATTTTTTAGGTCTTCCGCTGCGTTTTGCATCCAATACAGAGCCTTTTGAGAAAGTCTTCTTTTCCAGTGTCCGTAGTTTGGCTTCAGTGGGAGCTGCATTATTGAAACGAAGAAAGAAGTTCTCTCTCATTTCTTGGTACTTTTCGCCAGTTTGTTCTTTCTCATGAACAACGAGACGTTCCTCAATCGTATATTTGCTTGTATCCGCCGTTGCTTACAACACAAACGTAACACAGCGTTTCACATCGACAACAATCGCCTAATAAACCCGCGCGCAAGAAAACTCTGGCTTGTCACTAAAACATAACAATGTCCTTGCTCTATCGGGAAATTGACAAACTAATCCTACAAAAGGCATATGAAGGGGGTAAATATTCCTCTCAGCCTATGAATAGTTTTTAATTAGTTTCCGGTTTCGGAAAATGAGTTATTTCAATATAAACACTATCCGATCGCGACTTTTGGTCCACTCTGTAGATATATCGGTGGTACTCGATTTATAATAAGATCCAAATATTTCACTAAACCTTACACGCTTGATCTCTTTCTGGACACAAAAATAAAATAAAAATGTCGCATAGTCAAATTTGCTTCACCCTCAACATTTCACGATCGTCCCACATCATTCAGACAGCTGTAGTGCCCGGAATAATTACCACTCAATTACTAGTAAACCATTCAAGATATAAAGGTGGTACTGAATTTAAAATAAAGTTGAAATATTTCACTAAAACTTTCTCGCTTGAAGTTTTTACGGGGCACAAAAATGAAAAACATTGTCGCATAGTCAAATTCGGTTTCACCCTCCATGAATTTTGTGTAATTGGTGATGTTTATATAATGAAATAAAAACATTTATGTCAGCATTTTTTTAGTCTCTGTTTTAACCATCAGAAGGACTGTGTTGTGCAGATTATTTCTGCACAAATTTCACAGAAATAGGACCAAGGGTTAATTAAAGATTGCGAGTTTAATCATAAGATGCCAAACTATCATGATGCAGCATTGAGAAATTGAAACGCAAACGAAGGTGCTGCCAGTGTTTCGGTGGACCGCCGCTCTCCCTATATCCACCATTGTATTAGCGGCCGAGTCATCACACTTTCTCATTCTATTCATTATGCTGTGACTGAGCACATATGAATATAAACTATATATATATATATATATATATATATATATATATATATATATATATATATATATAATTGATGTTAGCTGTTCTAACTTACCTAAGCTGACACTACCATATCTAACATATTTTAAGACAAGTTATTTTACATTATGTACATTAATGCTAATCACATTTAATTTTTTAACTCTTTAAACTCACTGACAAAATTACACCATTAGAATTATAAGCATTAAGGTTACCTAATCTTTTACTTTGTAATTATACTTAATAAACATACATGTAACTGATATTGGCAGAATAGGCCTATATTTCTCCTCGAACATCTTTTAATGATAAATGGTGTAGGCGTGTTTGCCTAAAAGAATTTTGCTAATGGAATTTTGCAAGTAAAGGATTGATGTAGGAAGTTGGTATATTGGAATTTTATCTTAGTTTTATTCTTCTTCTCTGGTAGCTAGTGACTGTAGTATTTACCTTTATCTTATTTCCACTTGGAAAGTTCAGGATGCAATGCTAGGTTTGTACACTTCAATAGAAGATATTGTTTTTCCTTAATAAATATCAATGGTTAATTTATTGAAAGTTAACACTGTACAATATAAATTGATTGAGCTATATTTTGCCCAAAATTGCTACTTCAGTTTCTTCTTACTGCACGTAGGAAAAGAGGAGCTGCCAGAACTCCCAAAAGGTTATAAATGCTGAATTACTAAGTATGATCAAGGTTGCTAGACCATTCTAGGCCTTTGTGAAGTTTAATAATGGTTCATAAGAGTATTACTTAACTTTTAATGAGACTTCAATGATGTATATGTGAATACATTAGCCGGACCATTGCTAATATGGGTAAGTACAGTTGTAGATGCAGTAGTATATGATGTAGTTGTGAATTCCTGCATAAAATCCTCTGGAATGGTGGCCAATAGCGAGTCATCCAACGGCTGCAAACTACGCTCCACGGGATTCCAGGACTGTTACAAGTTAGATGCTCCATTCTGGTTACGGGCTGTAGATTGCTGCGAAGTCCATATCGAAGCGTTGCTGTAGATGCTATTTGTCTTAACTGTACTGTTATATACAGACTTGTGGTCTGTTTGATAAATTTGGGCTACGCCCTTACGACTCGAAGGTTGCTGAAGAAGAAGTGAAAAAAGTCTAACGGCTGCAAATGCGTTCACATAAACATCTTACAAGAAGTCGGATTCATAAATCTGATGGAAAGCCATTCTTGAACATTTTAGACGTTTCCATCGTAAAGCTGAATAATATTAAGAAGGAGAATGTCATTCAGGAACATAGGCGTAACCAGGCCGACCATATGGGGGGGGTTATAACATCCGCGGGATCTCGGGGGGGGGGGGGGGTCCGGGGGTTCTCCCCCGGAAAATTAAATAAATTAAGATGCAAAATAACGAGTTTTAAGCTTCCGGGGACCCCCCGGAAAATTTTAAAAATTAAGACGCAAAATAACGAGTTTTAAGCTTCCCACGCTTTATACTTGTATTAAGTAATTTATGGGCAGACTTCGATATCGACAACTTCTACTTAGCCCTACAGACAGAGTAGCGAATGCTAGATCACTTGACATAGGAAACTTATTAATTTCTCTACATTTGCATATTGCTTAATAAAACAAATTCTTTCATGAAGATTATACAATTTTCCTTTTTTTAATCAATGGGGGGGGGGGTTCAAACCCCCAAACCCCCCCTCCTTACGCCTATGTGCAGGAATGCAATATCCTTATTATCAGCCCCTGTTAAAATATTTGAAATCATATTATTTATCCATATCTTCAATCACGTAAAAATTAATATTTCTACAAATCAACATGGATTCATGCCTAGAAGATTAACGCTCACAAATATTTTGAATTTTACACACTATGTTTCATCGGGATTAGATAAAAGAAAATAAGTCGATGTGATATATACTGACTTTCGAAAAGCGTTCGATAAAGTAGATCATAACATTTTAATGCCTCACCCATAAACTAACGGACTATGATTTTGCCTCACCCTTGCTGACATTTATTGCTTCATATTTAAGCAACATATCACAGGTTGTATCATATAAATGTATTTTATAAGAAACAATAAATGTCAATTCGGGTGTTCCTAAGGGATCCTTTATTTTTTCTCCTATTTATTAATGACATCTTTGATCAGGTCTTTTCTTCAAATATTACTGCATTTGCTGATGATATAGAATTATTTGAAATAATTATGAGTCCAAATAATTGTATGGAACTGCAGAATGATTTAAATAAATTCAGTGAAAGAAGTGGACCTAATAAATTACATTTAAACAAAAACAAAATGCAAGATTATGATTCCTCTAGATCTGAAAATAATATTGCATGAACAAAACTACCACTATGAATGATTTAGGTATATTATTTAACAATAACTTAACTTTCTCAATTCATACTAATAATATTATTTGTAAAAATCTTAAAAATCTTGGATTCATTATCAGAAACTCAAAATATTGTAGTAGGCCTATAAGTACATTATTTAGAGTATACCATTGAAACGTGCTTCAAGGGCTAAACACCCGAGGCCGTACAAAATACAAATAATGTATATAATTAGTAGCATTCAGTGAAAAGGAATCTGGGCTTTCCACATCAAATATAAATATCATAATTTCAACAATGCCAGTTTATTGTAAATTTAACAATGTTCCAATATAAGGGGTGGCTCTTCAAACAGTGTGCTTATAAAATAGAATCGAAAAATACACATCCTGTGAAGCAGGAACCAAGATCAAAATCACTAAGCAGAAGGCTTTATCAGAAGTCAGTTAAGTTTGGCAAGCATCCCTTCGAAAAATAAACATAACGCAAAAAATATGAAAGCAACAGACAAATATAGAAAACTGGTGGGTAAAACCAAAACGAAAGCTAAATGAAATAAACTAAAACCCACCAGCAACAAAACCAACAAAAGAACATACCTGCAGAAATAAACTGAAATGAAGTTCAGACCAAGCTACATGATGTAGAAATCGGACCGCAAAGGCTTTCACCAACCCACACAGGCAAGGCCTCCAGCTCCACGGTTAACCGGAGCTTCCACGATGCAAGGCGGTGATGTCACCTAGTCACTTGCATGGAGACAGGAGAGCACTTCCTCGCCCGGAGATCGGTAGACTACTTCCTAGCTCGACGATCCAAAGCCAACCTCCAACTGTTCCGCGATCGGAACCACAAAAACTCCCCCCTGGGAAACGCCCCCTCAGTTAGTACCAGCTACTGCGTAAAGAGAGCGTTTAGCGGGCAAAGAGAAACAGAGAACAAAACCAAAGGCCAGAAGGGCTAAATAGAAAACACACCTGGAAAACAACAGAAGGGAGACTTGCGCAAACAAAAACACGGCAAAATGTGTACGTAACATAATATAAACAGTAACCTAAAGTTAGAAGAAAATAACCTCATGTGAGTAAAACCAACATAAATATACTAGAAAAACACAGTGCCGGCAGTAAGCGGCACACCATTGTCAGACCAAAATTAGAATATTGCTCATTAATTTGGAACCCTACTACCATTACATACAGGAAATTGATAGAGTCCATTCAAAATAAATGTCTAAAATATACGTATTTCAAACAGTTTAACTATTATCCTAAATTTGAATGATGTTCAATTATGTTACAGTATTTCAATATCCCTGAATTATCACGCAGACGAAATATTCATGCAATGTTGTTCTTTATACAAATTAATTAATAATGAAATAGATGATATTAATATTCTAAAGAAATATTTTTATGTTCCACGTTATAGATCTTATAAATTGCATAATCTTCTTTTCATCCCAAAAGCAAACACTGACTCTGATGATAATTCTCCTCTTTATAATTTACTCCGTTTATACAATCAATTGCACAAAATGGACAATATAGATATTTTTTTTACCAACACTAAGCGGTTTAAAAATATATGTAAACAAATTTTAAAATTTCAAAACAATAATAATTAAAATATGCTCCATGTAATTTTCTTTATTTGAATCTTACTGATATATATATATATATATATATATATATTTTCCTCCGAAACTATTATTTAATTATTTATATTATTATTTATGTTTTTCATATTATGTTCCCTTGTGGAATTGTCATATTGCTAATATTTAACTTCTTCTTTTCTATGTTGTTTTAGTTATAGTATTATTTCAATTATTTTGAATATCAACATCAGAATCTGGTGTATTAATATAAGCAAGAATATTGTAATTGCGCATTGGCCTGTAATATTCTTAGTACAACAAATAATTAAATAAATAAATAACGAGTTCTATTATTATTATTATTGTTTTTATTGACACTTAGGTAGGCTCGGCTTACGCCGGTAACATATTGGGCAGACTCGGCCTAAGCAAGGAGTCCCCCTCTTAACTATAAGATTGCCAACATCTACAAATATTTACAACATTATGAATTACAGGACACATACAATAAATATTTACATTTACACAAATTATGTCATTGTTTCTTCATCTACTTCTTTTGGGTTCTGTCCTTCAGTACCACCAGAACTGAGGCTTGGATCTTCATGTTGTACAGTTTCATGTAGTATGAAAGTTGCTCCTAGAAACTTTCTGACAGTGTGGCATGTGCTGAGAAGAGTAGCTTTCTGCAATTCAACGAACATGTGGTGGTGCAGGTTCAGTGCTGCCAGGGAGCTGTATTATTATTATTATTATTATTATTATTATTATTATTATTATTATTATTATTATTAGATGTATTTTTTTCTTTGAGAGTATTCTCAGATCCATGTAATACAGACTTGGTTTTCTTAAAATGGTGAGAAATGTATTCCTCTGATTCAATATGGACTAAGAAAATGTCTAGGCCCCACCTAGTAGCTGCGAGACCTTGAAGTAGGTGGTGGGGCTTGCGTACACCTAAGACCTTGTGAGCTGTACTGGCAGAGCTACTCAAGCCAGGGAGGCCACAAGCGAGGTGTCAGAATAAGGAGCAGCTAATCGTAAAATCCAACCTTACGGGGACTCCCCTTGGAGAACCACTTGCCAGGCCTCCCCTTTGGAGAACTGACAAGAGATAAGGCTCTGGTCTACCCAAGCCAAGGTGTAATGGTATCGTGCCGAGGGCTGGATGGCACCAGGGTAGTCAACGATGGTGTCAAGAACGGTCCCCTTGAGGAACAGGGCGAAACCTCATTGTACATAGCCTTCCTTCAGAGATGGGGGCTCCTCTGAAGGTGACTGTTAATTCCCCCGTAATCGTGGGACCAAAAATTGAGTCTTCTTTAGAACTAACAAAAGGAAGCAACAACAGGGAATCCAAAGAGAAGACCCTGGAAGAAATGGAAGTAACTGAGGGAGCCTTAGGACAAACCTCAGAAACTTTAGAAGAAACTGTTCATACTCAGGAAGAGCTTGAGCTCAGACCTGAGGAGGACAAAGTAACAGAAGCGGTGACAGCAATGAAAAGAATCAGGCCAGAGCCACGAAAGAAACTCTCAGGAGCTCAGAAAAAGAGACTAACAAAAGAGAGGAAAATGGCAGAAGGCACTTGGGTTGAAAACAAAAAGAAGCCTGCCACAAGACCTCAAAAACAGGAGGCGAAAGATACCAAAACTCCGAAACAGTCTAAAAGACAACGTTCGGAGGATGGAACTCCAACACCCACACAAAAACAACCCATCAAAAGGATGAGAAGTGAAGATGTGGTTAAATCAGATTACAGTGACGCTGTGAGGGGTATCAAGATGGCAATCATTCATGAAAATCATCCTGATAACGTACTCACAGACGAAGACCTGGACTGCTTGGAAGTAGAACTGACGGACAGGATGGAGGGGCTCACCCCTGGAACTGCTCCTACGTTCAAGACTTGCAAGCTTGAAGATGGTGCAATCATCATCATATGCATGGGGGACCACAGCAGAATCTGGCTGCAGAAGACTGTAGAGGAAATGAACCCGTGGAAAGATAAAACATTAAAAGTAGGTCTGGCAAGTGATCTTATACGGACCTCTAAAATAATTATGAAATTGCCTAAGGCATACAATGATTATAATGTGGAAAAGATTCAGAATAGAATGGAGGCACAAAATGCTGGACTCCAATTCTGTAAATGGATAAACCTAAACAGGAAGGTAGAACCTACGGGACAGACCTTAGTATTTCAGGTGAAAGAACAGGATTACCTGACTCTGAAGGGGAGAGGATTTAAAGTTTATTTCGGACTCCACCAGATTCAGATGAAGGTCATAGACAAACCTAAGGAGGCACCCCAGAAGAAGGATGAAGCTAGTACAGGCCAACCTTCAACACAGTCGGGCAGCCACCCTTAACCTCAGTAGACGGATTCGAACTGAAGGAATCAAAATAGCCCTAATCCAAGAACCTTGGGTGTCCAAAGGGAGGATTTTAGGGTTAGGAGAAACTGGAGGTAAGTTAATCTTTAATAAATTTAACCAGACCCCAAGAACATGTATTTTGTTAGATCAAGACATCACGGTCTTTCCAATACATGAACTCTGTTCCAGAGATTTAACAACTGCAAAAGTTCAACTCGTAGAGGAAGGGTGCAAGAGAGAGATCATTCTAGCCTCTGCGTACCTTCCCTATGATGACAAAACACTTCCTCCTACAGAAGACGTGAAACAACTGGTCCAGTACAGTGGTGGATATGGTACACAGATGATAATAGGATGTGATGCCAATGCACACCACGTTGCCTGGGGCAGTACTGACATCAATAAAAGAGGTGAGTCCCTACTTGAGTTTATTGTAGCAAACAATTTGCACATATTGAATCAGGGGAGTAAACCTACTTTTATCACAAAAAATAGGAAAGAGGTTATAGACATAACTCTTACCACTGAGCATACATTATCAATAATCAAAGAATGGAAAGAGGCTGATGGCCCCTCGTTATCAGACCATCAGAACATTGATTTTGAAGTAAATCTTATGATGCGGGAGGTAAGGACATACAGGGATCCTAAGAGTACTAACTGGATTCAGTACAGTGAGGACTTGAAGGAGGCCCTGTGCTATGTGAACTCCAACATCAAAGATGAATATGATGTTGAAATGGCGGTAGATAACCTACAAGAAGCTATTCTCACATCATACCACAACAACTGTCCTCTTAAAACTAGGAAAGTAGGCCGCCGCACAATGTGGTGGTGCAAGGAACTAGAGGATATGAGGAAGAGAATACGAAGACTATACAGGGTAGCAGAAGCTCAGAATGAATGGGAGCAATATAAAGATGCTCGCAGGATTTATAATAGAGAGGTAAGGAGAGTGAGAAGGAAATCCTAGAGAAGGTTCTGTGAGGACGTTAACACGACCTCTGAAGCTGCCAGACTCCAGAGACTTCTTAGACGTGAACCACAAGAAATTGTGGGATCCCTTAAAAACTCCCAAGGAGTATATACAAAAACTGGAAAGGAGACTTTAGACCTCTTAATAGAGGAACACTTTCCAAAGTCAACTACCTTGGACAAGTATGAGAACAATCACATTATTGGACCCTCTAGGAAGGCAGCACATGTTGATTGGATCACTGCTAAGGAAATAGTAACCCCAAAGAAAGTTATATGGGCGCTAAATTCTTTTGGACCATATAAATCTGCAGGACCGGATGGAATCCAACCAGTACACCTACAAAAGGCTGACTGGCTACTGGTTCCAATATTAACAAAAATATACCGAGTTTCACTGGCTATGAGTTATATACCCATTAGCTGGAGAGTGGCAAGAGTAGTCTTCATACCCAAACCTGGAAGGAAACTTGACCAGGCTAGAGCTTTAAGACCAATAAGTCTTGCATCATTTGTATTGAAAACCCTGGAAAAGATAATAGACAGACATATAAGGGATATGTTAAAGGAGTCATCTCCGATACATAAGAACCAATATGCTTATCAACCAGGGAAATCAACAGAGACAGCCCTACATCAGCTGGTAGGTAGGATTGAGAAAACTCTGGACAATAAAGAAATAGCTCTGGGAGCTTTCTTGGATATTGAGGGTGCCTTTGACAATACCTCATATCCATCAATCATCCGCTCTGCCAAAAGAAAAGGACTCAACGACACCCTTTGTAGGTGGATAGAGACTATGCTTGGTGGGAGGAAAATAATAGCTACATTGTTTGATGAAACAGCAGAGGTGTCATTACATGGAGGTTGTCCACAGGGAGGGGTTCTTTCCCCATTACTGTGGAACTTGGTAATTGACAGACTCATAACAGAACTCAACAATGAAGGATACTATACCCAAGGTTATGCGGATGACTTAGTCATTCTGATTCCTAGGAAAGACTACAACATAACTAATGCTCTTATGCAGACTGCTCTGAGGATAGTAGAAAGATGGTGTAAGGCAGAAGGCCTAAAGGTAAATCCACAAAAAACAACGTTAGTACCTTTTACTAGAAAAAGGGTAAACGCAATAGATACACCAACTTTATTCGCTGGGAAACACTCTTTGGAGAACCAGGTAAAGTACCTAGGAGTGACACTAGACAGTAAACTTCTCTGGAACCAACATATTGATACCAAACTAAACCAAGCTAAAGTCTGCATGGCAGCATGCAGGAGAAGCTTTGGGAAGACTTGGGGACTGAAACCAAAGGTGGTATTTTGGATATACACAATGGTTATAAGACCCATAATTACATACGCCGCCATTGTGTGGTGGACAAAAGTGGAACAAACCAATGTCAGAACCAAGCTAAACAGTCTTCAGAGGCTGATCTGCCTTGGGATAACGGGGGCAATGGTCAGTACACCAACAAAATCTATGGAGACTATTCTAAACTTGACCCCTTTGGATCTATTCATCCAAGGAGCGGCAGGGATGAGTGCCTATAGATTAAAAAATACAGAACATTGGAGCCCCAATCATATAAAGAAAGGGCATACAGGAATATCTGGAAAAATTAAGAATAAAACACTAATAATGCCGACAGACATCATGGTGAAACAATACTCCTTTGCAAAACCCTTTGAAGTCATAATCAGGACAAGGAAGGAATGGAATGCTAAGGAGCAGGGAAATGAAAATGGAGATTTAGTGTGGTACACTGATGGATCCAAAACAAAAAATGGCACAGGAGCTGGAATACATGGCATTAGACCAAAAGCAAATTATAAGATAAGCCTTGGCAAACTTGCCACAGTATTTCAAGCTGAAGTATATGCCATAATCTACTGCCTAATAGAGAATATGAGGAGAAAGTATAGGGGAAAAAGAATCCTCATATTCAGTGATAGTCAGGCAGCCTTAAAATCAATAAACTCAACCAGCGTTAAATCGAAGCTGGTGTGGAATTGTATACAACAACTCTGTAAACTGGCAGAACATAATACAGTTAAACTCATATGGGTTCCAGGACACAGAGGTGTAGTAGAAAATGAAAAAGCAGACCAACTAGCAAAAATGGGAGCAACGGAACCTTTCTATGGTCCAGAACCTTCTCTTGGCATCACAATAAAGACCATGAGAAGTGCAGTAAACAAATGGATACAGGACAAGACAATGAAATCTTGGGAAATGGTTCCAGGTCTTGAATTTTCTAAGAAGATGATACCAAAGCCTTCTACGAAACTTGCCAACAACTTGCTGAAACTAACAAGAGAACAAACCAGAATAACTGTAGGGTTATTAACTGGACATTGTCATCTTAGGAAGCATTTAAACAAAATGGGAATCTATAAAGAAGAACCAATTTGTAAGAAATGTGGCATGGAAGAAGAAACAGCAGACCACATTATATTCGAGTGTGAAGCTCTTGCAAACACTCGGTACTTTCTCCTTGGCCCCCCGGGATCCGAGCTGGAAACTATTCATAATGATCCCATTAGAACTTTGATAGGCCTGGCAAGGAAAACAAAGGTTTTTGATGAGATCTGATCTGAACTTAGGGGTATGCGTAATACGCCAGCAAAGGGCAGGCATCCACGCTATGGACAGAAGGGCCACCCCAATTAAGGGAAAAAAAAAAAAAAAATGTCTACAGTTGGGATCATAGGAATTTTAGCTACACCTGCTAATAAGTGGATTAGAGAGCATAAAGAACGGCGAGAAGCAATCAAGATGGCAGCGAATATATTAGCAGTCTGTAGTGTACCAGGCAGGTCCCAGGACGGTAACCTCTGTAGGCGTTGCCACAGTGGGTTCGAAATTCTTTCCCATGTCCTAGGGGCCTGTTCACATGGTGAGCTCTTACGCAATCCGCGTCTTCACAGAATTAGATCTTCAATTGCTAATGAATTAAGGAATAAGGGTATTTCTGTTTCTGAAGAAGTGCATGGTCTTTCCAGTGAGTGTAGTACTCACAGGGAGGATATTATAGCCTTCAATCCTCAGTCATCTGAAGGGCATATAATCGATCCAAAGGTAAGATTCGAGTCCCATGAGAATCAGCCGGAGAAGGTGAACGAGGAGAAGAGACGAATCTATGAATCCACCATTAAGTATTACTAGGATATATACCATCTAATATCCATAACAGTAACAGGATTAATGACTGGAGCACGAGGTATCATCCCACAACTAGTGTTTGAATCTCCAAAAATTTTGGCCTGCACAAAACCATCCTTGTAGACATATCACTGGTAGCACTGAAAGGGTCTATTTTTCGTAATCATACCTGTGGACCATGACTTATACTTTTTAGTTGTGATTCATTTTATAATAATTGTTAATGCTTCAATATTAATTTAAATTTGTTTCTTACTGTTACTAGCATCCATATATCCATTGTTGTTGGTACTCTTTGTCTCGGCAACTGAGCGAACTGCAGGAAGAAATAAAAAATTAGTAAGTTCAATGAAACAGGGTCCCGACAAAAACCTTTTTTCTTTTTTCCACATTTATTAAACTAGACACAATCCAGACTTCAAGATGATTCGATTACCAATGATGAGCTGCTGGTGAATTAAAAAAATCCCCTTGCTTCCAGGACTACTGAATTTCTGAAAATAATATGAACTAACATGCTGTAACAAAAATCATTAATTTAATTAGTTTCTTTCATAAAATATATATTTATATCTTTAATAACTCATCGGTCTTAGAAGAAACAAATTCTAGCCCCAGCAATGAGATTGTAATAACAGAAGAAAATATTCCAAAAACAGCACGAAAGAAGATTTGCAGCGAAGAAAAAACACTCAGAATATTTTGTTACGGCAACATGGTTAGTATAGAATAGTCCTGTCATGTGTGTAGGAATTTATTTAAATGTTTTTTTTTTATGTACAAATATTTATCCTTTTGAATTTGTTCATAAATAGGCCTAATAAGCTATTTTAATAATATGTGTATAATGAGTTAGATAATTTTAATGTAACCTAGGGACAATATATTGACGTGTCAAATATAATTTCTATTTTTAAGCATAAACCCACAATTTAAGTTCCTCTGAATCAAAAATATAATTTACATTCAAATCTCGAAAACGAAAAAACCGTATCAAATCGATATTTTATACGTGAATTAACTGCCTGCTGGAATATGACACAACTTGATCCACCCTACTATAAGACGAAAATTTTGTTTCTTGTATTTTTAAATATAAAAAAACTACAGCACAGTTCAACAGTGATAATAAAAATGCACCTGATATTATTCAAGTTTGAATGAAAATATATATGATGTGCAACGAGTGAAATCCCAAAGAGCTAATTAATTCAAAATATATTTTCGATAAAATGAAAGATAAACTCAAAATGTAAACTAATACAAGTAAATAATCGAATTCTTATTGGAAACTTGCATGATTAATTGTTTTATCTTTCAGAGTACATAAATTAATTGAAAGTAGAATCATTTAGGACTAAAGTAAATTAAAAATACTATTGGCACACATGCCACTTAGTGCAAATGAGTTTCTAATTTTTAATTTTGTGATCAGATGATGGCTTATAGCATTAATTTGTTTTCTTTGAATTGTTTGTATTATTTGCATATACTAACTGTACTAATACATTTAATTCATGTTTCATTTATGTCTAAATGTTTTACTTGTATATAACATGTTTCACTTGTAGTGTTACATGCAAAGATGTTAAATTAGATTAGGTAACTGACTCAACCAGTGTATAGTTTTAGTGTACCTAAACTGCTTTGAATAAAATAATAATAATAATAATAATAATAATATATACCATGAATAAGATGATTAGTGCCTCTAGAGAGGTTCCATCTCAAGACCCTTTGAATAAAAGGGCAGAGATAACTTAATAATTTCTTATACCACTTCTCTCTCAAATACTGAAAGCTTCCTGTCCCTTTAGTGGAAATTGCCTGTTCAATAGTTTGTGTTTTGTTTCGCTGAGTTGGTGTTGTCAAAACCGGAAATAAAAGGAAAACTAGAATAGTCTGCCTGGTTGAAAACCGCCTTAACGTGCCACATATTTGCCGTCTGCTACAGCATTATATTATGAGTGCCACTACCACTCGCAAGTTTTCGTTCCATCAAACAAAATTTTACAGTAGGAACAACAACAGCAACTAACTCATGGTGCTTAGTTGGTATGGTAAGTAGAGAAACACAGAGGGCGTGATTTGAAAACGAAAACGCTAGCACCACATATATCTAGAATGAATAAAGTGTACATTACAACTTAAATTGTAACTGTCTCTCCGAATTAAAGCCGTAACATTCACACAATCTCTCATGTACCTGTGTACAAAACTTCATGTAAGTTATGTAAGATAATCTCTGTGTTACATTTAGCATACACTACAACGTATTCCCATTTCAGACAAAGCAAATTTCTAGTCTTTTTGTAAGTTAGTCTTATTGAACACACTTACAGCCATTCCATTCACATAGGGACTCCGGTTTTAATAAGCTTAGTTCTGTGTAGAGATGTGCTGGAACAAAGACACATAAAAAAAATCAGAAAACAGGAATGTCACCAGAATACATTAGGTTTGTTCGCAAAGCAGTCAGAAACCAGGAACAAATCGTTCGCGCATGCGCTCTTTCTCCACACGCGTTCGCAAAGCGAGAATCCGTGATTCTGATTTCAATCTGCTGTTCGCAAAGCTCTCACGGACAGTTTCTGTACTATAAGAACAATTTGCGGGCTCTACCATGAATTGTTATCAGAGACATGCGCAGTAACCTATTTTCACGCGCCTGACTCCTCCCTCCAATAACATTGCGCCAGATTTATAAGCATAGGCTACTTATATGTATGAATAATGGAAGATAATTAAAAGTTTCCCAAAATATAGTTTATATTGCCGAAGTATATTCCATGTATAACATGTTAAAGGAAAATATATATTTTATTTGCATATCATATCGATTAAACGCAGAAACTATCGATTCCAAATTCTTCTAACCGTTCGCAAAGTGCAAATCACGGGTAAGTTACAGACTGGACATGCGCAGTACAACCAATTCTCAAGCAGTCACGGATTTGCTTTGCGAACAAACCTATTGCAACGCGATGTAAAACATAATGGAAATTGAATTCAGTTATGTGTGAGTTTATTTCATGCCATGCCATACCATACAATACAGAAAGCGACGAACACACAATTAACAATTTTAATGAATTAAGAACAGAAACTCACTACATAGCATTGAAATTCCGATCCATTCTTATTACCACAAAACTTCAGTCTCCTTATTGTGCAGTCTTCCAAACTTGCACCCACTACTCAGTCATGAAATCCTTATGCATTCTTTTTTATCATAAAAATTCAGTTTCGTCACCATACATTTTTCCAAACTCTATATAATCAATATTATAATATTTTCCAGAAGAAGACATTCATAACGATAAACTCTAAACTTAAAGGAAATTCATTTCAAATAGGTGAATACTAGAGAGAACACATGGAAGAGTCACATGTGGTGAAAAATATGTGGTCCAAACTTTCTGGCATATCATATTTCGTATCTTTGTTCATGTATTTATTTCATATAAGCAATCTTATTTATTTTATTCTTATTTTTTGCCTAAAACCATAATATATATGGTTTTTATATAATGTTCAAAATATAATTTTAGTATGACTAAACTGACCCCGAACACGAGCTATGCTCATGCGGGGCAAATAATACTCTTTTGAAAATGTACTAATTGTGTTATATTATTTATATTTGTATTTGTAATAATTTTGTATAATTTGTATTTTGTAATTTGTAATAATAAATTTGTAATAATAGGCTAATAAAAATATTTATATGTTATGATTTGCATGGTTCTTTGGTTGAGAAAGAAACTATCATATTATACTTTTCAAAATTAATATACAACCTCCAGGCTTAAACGGATTTAGGGATCTTGCGAATCATTGATAGGCCTATAACATTCCCCTTGCAGCATCATACGCATGAATAAGTAATTGGTCAGGGTATTCGTTTAGAATTCAGAGGCCAAGAAAAGAAATAACTGAAGTCAGTGTAAATCAAACAAGACAATATTGTCACAATGCCATGAAGCTTCCAGAAATTGACACGCCTAGAAAGATGGCGGCTATCTAATGAACAGACTGCAGCCGCGTGTCGATGGGCGTGGCCTATTGGAGACACGTCACAATGAGTGGGCTATGCGCACTCGTGGAAGAGGCCGGAGGAGGGGCCACGTGCTAAGGGGTGTGACCGAGTGCCGCCACAGGCATTCTAGATCATGCGCGGGCGGATCATTGCGACCTTAGCTCCGGAACATTCGACGGCCTTATATATAGCCCGTGAGGAGCTGAGGAAGAACAGAGTGTGAACAGTGTGAATTCAAGTAAGTGTGACTTGAGGGACTGGTGAACGCAGCGCACAGCGTAGAGCGACGGGTAGATCGTGTGTTGTGCAGCGAGGACTGTCTATGGGAACCTTTTTGTCAGAGTGCCCAATCAAGAAACCATCCCTTCCCAAAGCCCAATAGGCAAGTTTTTCATCTTATAAAATTAGGAACACTGTTAAGTTTATGGTTGGCTGCACACCTGGTGCATTGATTTCATTTGTTAATCCAAGTTATGGAGGGGCATCAAGTGAAAGACAAATATTTGAAAGGAACAATGTTGGGATGCAGTGTAATCATGGAGACAGTATAATGGCAGACAAGGGATTTGATATTCAAGATCTATTAGTACCGCATAATGTAATGCTAAATATTCCATCTTTTTTCAAGAAAGCGAACAAATTATCTTGTGATACCATCAAACAAGATCGCAAAGTTGCAAGCAAAAGAGTTCATGTTGAACGAGTTATTGTCTTAGCAAAGACATATGATTTTGTGTTCACCTATGATGCAAACTCATAACATATTATCTAGTGAAATCATTTTTGTGTGTTTTATGTTGTGTAATTTTAAGAAGTGTATTGTTGGTAAATATGCTTAACTAGCATGTGCCCGCGGCTTCGCCCGCGATAATTATTTCAAAAATAAAAAATTAAGAGCATAATAGTTAAAACATTATATTTATTAACACCTAAACCACGTGGACTACTTACCACGATTAGATAGCGTCGCCTGGCAAAAGCGATCTCAGATTCGAGTTCCTTGACCCAGAAAATCCCTGTATAGTGAGTTACGTCCAAATCGAATAATGTTTAATCATATTTAGGTCTATGTTGATTATCCCTCTTCCGTGTAGGTTGAAGATTTCGTATGTCTACGGGCCTTGACATTCTAAACAAATGCACCAGCGTGGGCTTACAACATTCAAGCGATCGCGATGCTTTTATTTCCACTGTATGACAAAAATAGCCAAAGCCAAATGCAATTGATTTGACATTGAAATGTATTACTGAAATCTGATGCTTCGACAGCGCTAAAATCACGTTTTCTGCCAGTTTTTCACTTATAACTCGCGAAAGAAAGCTATAATTAAAAATCCGGCTTCGAGGTGCATTCTCCCACCTTTCAGTCCATCTATGTTTAAAATTTCAGATCTCTGCGTTCAGTAGATTTCGCTGGGCATCGCGGACAGACAGACAAACACGTCCTTTTATTATTATAAGATAACATGTGCCCGCGGCTTCCCCCGCGATAATTATTTCAAAACTTAAGTGCATAATAGTTAAATCATTATATTTATTAACACCTAAATCACGTGGAGTGTATTCCACGATTAGGTAGCGTCCCCTGGTAGGAAATGCGACCTCAGGTTCCAGTTCCTTGACTCAGGAAACCCCTGTATAGTGAGTTTCGTTCAAATCGAACAATGTTTGACCATAATTTAGCCTAGATGTTGATATCCTTCTTACGTGTAGGTTGACAATTTCATATATCTGCGGGCCTTGACACTCTAAACAAATGAATCGTCCACGATGGACTTACAAAATCAAGCGATCGCGATGCTTTTATTTCCAAGGTAGGCTATGAGGTATGATGACAAAAATAGCCAAAGCCAGCTGTAATTGATTTAACATTGAAATATATTACTGAAACTGATGCTTCGAAATCGCAAAAAAATACACGTTTTCTGCCCGTTTTTCACTCATAACTCACGAACGAAAGCTAAAATTAAAATTCCGGCTTCGAGGTGCACATTCTGACCCTTTAGTCCGCCTATGTATAAAATTTCAGATCTCTGCGTTGAGTAGATTTCGCTGGGCATTGCGGACAGACAGACGGAGGACAGACGGAGGACAGACACTTCCTTTTATTAATATAGATGCATAGTGGAGTCTATTATGATTCTCTACAACTGGTCTGCTCGATATTATGTGGTTTGCGTAGCATGCAGATATTACCCCATAAACTCTGATTGTTCATGCTTATATCTAAAAATGGCCCTTTTAAGGGCCAACAGGGACCTAAGGGGAAGTGATGTGACATTAGCAAATTACATATTTTGCTAACTAATATAACCTCTCCTTCCCAAATCAACCTCTACCGTCAAGTGGCAGGTCCTGAGTAACGCTAAAGAGGCTCTGGTGACTAATTTGATACAAGGGGAATTTTCGGAGGATTATAATACATCATAAAAAATGGTACGAGCGTCGTAACGTTAATGAGGCTTTGTTGATTGTATTGTTTGTGAAATGATTTGGTACAACGGTAGTTTTCGTATTTTGAAATTGGTAGATGTAGATGTAGATGGAGATATCTCGTCCTGTAGATTCTGTGTTGAGCGGGGCTGAAGGATATAGAACACGTCAGATCAAAAAATACATGCAAGTTATAGCAATAATATACACTAACTGCAAGCTGAAAAATTTATCCAAGCTGGAAATATTCCTCCAAATTGTAGAAGGTGTAAGTTATTAAAAATTTATTGACAGATGTTTTGAAAGGTTTGCTCTTTCTTTGAATACATAATAATTTAATGTTGTTTGGAAGCTTGTTATATATATATACGTATTGCTGAATAATAAGCACCCTTCTGAAAGAGTTTTAACGAGTTAGTTGGTCTGTGTAGATCATTCATGTTTCTGGTAGTACGTCCATGAACACTGAAATTAGTTTGGAATTTATCAATATTATTTACTATACAACTCATAACGGAATATATATATAATAATAGTAAGAGAGCGCACTAGTTGTGCATAATATTTGTCACTCACGTTGTGCACAATTTTATCACCGATACTTTGCGATTGGAACAGCTTAAGATGTGGTATCGATCACAGATATTACCGCACAGAACACACTCGCATTGGACGTCCGGTTCATGGAAGGACTGGTTTGCGCACATCTTGTGGTGATATCCATGGACCGCCATCGATGTCACAAGGTGTCTGAGTTCCTGGTTTGTGCTTGTCCATATCCAGTTCATCATGGCTTCCGTTGTGTAAAATTCCTCCCAGATGTCTTCCCTTTTCCTTTTCCTCTCATCTAGAGCTTTCTTCCAACTGGGGGTGGCGGGGAGGTCGAGTTTCGTCCTGAGTTCTTCTATCAAGAAGGTTTCTCGGGTAAGCACATAAACCAGTCTAGATAGAGTGTATTTAGACACTCCTAGAGCAGCTTTCAGGAAGCGGGCTTTGACGTTCTCTAGAGTGTGGAGGTCCTTCGTGCGAAGTTTGTGCCAGGTTAGCTCTAGCCCATACGTGAGTATGGGAATTATCTTGGTGTCGAATATTGTCATCGCACTTTTAAGGGATAGTTTTGTTAAACCTCTGATGTCATGTATGGCTTTTGTGGCTGCTGTTGCTCTTTGCTTGGTATGGATTCTAAATGAGTTCATTGTGGACTGTAGGGTCATGCCGAGGTATTTAACGTGGTTTGTGGTCTGTAGCGGTTCTTGTTTCAGGAAAATTTTGTCATCTTGGGATAGTCTGCCCCCTTTCCTGAAAACCATGTGTTCGGTTTTCTCTTTGTTTATTTTGAGCTCGTTTTGGTCGGCCCATTTTTCCAGCGAGTGGATTGCTCTTTGCAGTTCTTCTTTATCATGGGAACCCAGTGCCATATCGTCGGCGTATATGTAGATCTTGACGTGTGGTGCTTCTTTTCTTGTTGTTTGCACGACATCATGGGTGGCGATGTTAAATAACAGGGGGCTGAGAGGGTCTCCCTGCAACACTCCGTTTGTCTGTGTAATGTTTGTTGACGTACTTATGTTGTCAGATATCCGTACAATGTTACTTCTCAAGATATTGTGGATCAAACATGTGAGGTCTTGATTGCCGACGGCTAGCTTTTCTAATTTTGAGATGATGATTCTCCTGTTCAAGTTATCAAATGCTTTAGAAACGTCTATGAATGTTGCATGAAATTTTCCTCGGGGGTGACGTAGGGCGTCCTCTATGTCATCCAACAGGTTTTTGACGGCTTGGGTTGTGTTTCTTCCCTTTCTGAACCCGAACTGTTCGTCGGGGATTTTCTGTTCTACCTCTTCAGTGATCCTTTGTGTGATGAGGCTTGTCAGCATCTTTAGGTGACTGTTCTCCAGCGCGATCCCTCGATAAGAGTTCGGATCGTGCGGGTTTCCTTTGCCTTTATAGAGCATCTTAATCGTTGAAGTTTTCCATTTGGTAGGGATGTTTCCCATTTGCAGGCATTTGTTTAGCAGTTCCGTTAGGGCTGGCAATAATATCCCTGCTCATGCTTTGATGTGCTCGTTTTGTATACCATCTGGTCCACATGCTTTCCGGTTTTTTAGTTTCGATATCGTGGAAGTTATCTCATCTGTGGTGAATGGATATACTCCCCTGTAAGAGTGAGAACTTTAAAATTTTCAAATAGCGGTTTACAAGATTCCCTTTCTTTCTTTTCACATATTAATCTTATTGCCCGTTTTTGTAATCTAAATATTTTCTCCCTATGGGAAGAGTTGCCCCAGAATATGATTCCGTACCTCATTACCGAGTGATTTTAATTCATAACTATTATAATTATTTTAATAAGGACTATTGTGTGTTATTATCCATGTAGATATTTGTCATAAATTATTAAAATAAAATTTGCCAGTCACCCTCATGGAAAAAGTTACCACTATTCTTACATTTAATAGCCTAAATAGGCCTAATATTAGATCAGTCTGTTTTTCATACACCGAATTCATCACACTCATTTAAAACACATAACTTACTACATGGTAAAAACCCTATTGTCGTAGATATTACTGTAATATTATGTTTGTCATTTGACAATCCTCGGGGGGGGGGAGAACAAATTCTTGTGGCACCTTAGCTCCCCACTCCTACTCACTAACGGGACCCACCTAGTGGCGCAATTGGAACCACTAGAAACATCGAGTTGCAATGCCATCTAGTAAGCAGAAGGTGAAACTGGGGAAAAAAATTATTTTCTCCTCTTACTTTTCCTCCTCCTTCCTCCCTTATAATCATGAAATATTATAATAGCTGTTTTGGAGCAAGGATCATTGTAATTTAATTGCAATTAATATCGCTTAGGGCAGTATAAAATGCATGGTTATAAACAGTGAAGGAAGTGGGAAAAATCCAGAGGCGGTATGCTATCCCAACGTTTTTTCGCTATCATACCTCAATTTACAAAAAGCATACCCCTTCCTTACAACATAATTATTGTGAGGTATGCAGGAAATATTGTTCTATACACTCTAGGTGTTCTTTATCAACTTCTTTCATTAATATACCTAGATTGTAGATGATTGGCAAGCAGGACCACAAAAGCCATGAACTTCTTATAACTGTCGACTGACATAACTTTATTTATTTCAATAAGGATGGAATAAGTATTTAATGGCTATTTAAACAATATCAAAGTTACAAATATATTGTAACCTAGGGTTATTTTTAAACATTGGATCTAGCAGTACGGTGTAGTCATTAAGATGGCAACATTGGCCATCACAAGTTACCAGGCATATGACTACTGTTGAAAGCATACCATTGGATGAATGCTCAAGAAAAGTAATTAGGCTATATTACAACTCAAACGCATAATAGGCTATACTCTTTATTACAAAGGAGAGTTATATTTTTTCAAGAGCCACTGATTTTTAGTGGCAGTATGGCATTTGAACACTGAAACCAGTGCCGGTATGTTATTGGACATTTGAAACAAGTGCCAGTATGTTATTTGACTTTTGGAACGAGTGCCAGTATTCCATACCGGCGCATGCCGCCTCATATAACTTTTTGTCATGATTCAGTATTTGTTTTCCTACGTAGGCCTAGAAAATTCTCAAATGTGTAGGCCAACAAGATCTTTAGACAACAAACAACTAAGTTATACACCTAGATTAGTTATTAATAACGAAAAATTACACATTTTGGCACATACATAGACCTATAAGCTTAAGCACAAAACCTTTCATTCTTTATACAAGAATTTTGAAATTACAAATGCTTTGAAATAGGTCTGATATAAATGAGATATAGTCCAGTCAACGAAGGGGTTGTAGAGGACATGGAAGGGGGAGAATTTTTTTCTTCAGGAATGTGTTGGGGGTAGTTAGGAAGTAAACATACTAAAAGTCCCCACCCCTAGCCCTTCCGCTTCAGGGGAGGAAGGGGGTGGAAATGGTACTTTTTGGGGTTTTTTGCTTATAACTTGAAAAAGGTGAGTCCTAGTGAAAATCTTTTTATATACTAAATTAAAGCTGATAAAATGTGCCATAAGTTTGTTTATGTGCATTGTTGTCGTATCTAAAACTGTTTTCGAGATATAAGCTCTTGAAAATCGCCAATTTTCCGAAAACTTTATTTTACCTCATGTTTTTTGTTAAATTTGTCCTTCTAACTCCTCAGCCTTTCGTTTCACAGAAAAATCGTCAGGAAAATAGTTGTAGAACATTAAAGTTTCTTTAAATGGGTATATAGATATTTAATTTATCTTCAACAATACAAAAGTTATGGTAATTTTAAATTTTTGGGTAAATTTTGTGATTTTCAAGAAAATTTTACATTTATGTAAAATTTTCTTGAAAATCACAAAATTTATATATATATATACACTATATATTAACATATGTGTGTGTTTTAACACGCTGGATCCAAGAAACCGCTTTCATCTCTGTAGAGATAGGTCTAAATTCAACCAAAAGTTACTAATGATAATTAGGAATGGGCAAATTATACAGTTCTAACAATTTTTAAATGGTTTAATTTCGAAAAAAGAATACTAGAAATAAATTCCAGATTTTAAAAGTATAAAATTTGAAAATCGTTGAAGAAGGTGATTGTACAGTAACGAACAGTAATACACAAAAATTGCATATATTAAACAAATAATTCAATGTGCATTTGCTACGAATATTAAAGAAATACAGTATATTCAAGACACTAATGTTGTCTTTGCTCTCTTGGAACGAGAAAGTCCGGCTTCTGGCTGCATCTCCACAACTGAATGTAGCTGGAGCTGAGAACCTCCGTTATCTTCCATCACATTTTTGATATCGGATTCAGCGTCTGCAGGGGATGTTTGGATGGGCTCCATTTCTTCCTCATCGTCGTCTTCGTCCATTAAAGGTGCCTTGTTTAAACAGCTCCCCTGGCAGTTTTGGCATAAAGGGGAACAGTTTAACGAAACTTTCTTGCAGACGCATTTAAGACTGCTACAATCCTTGGTGCATTTACAAAAAATCTTGCTTAAAATTTCTTGTGGTGCTGCTGGGTCTTTGGTCGGCATTGGAGCAAGATGATTTCCCTTGCGTTCCCAACCCCATAACTCTGGGGGTAATTGGTTTCCTAATCAGAGCTACACTTGGTGGTATGTCCGAAAGGCGTGTTCTTTCGTTGCCCCCTCGCTTGGTGGAAGTGACGAGAGATCAGGTTTTACATTGGTCATCGATTTTAGAAATGAATGGTAACGGTAGATGTTAAGGAGCACTCCTTTGCTGGGGCGCCATACCATCTTAGCATGCACGTTCGTCCAATCGAACTTGTGAGGAGGAAGGGTTGTAAAATACTTCGGCTGCTCTGCGAATATCTCGGTGCTTTTGGTAGAGTTTGACAAAACCAAGTTTACTCTTTCGGAATGTTGCTGACGTTGAATCGCAGCCAGTAAAAGCATGCAGGAACAGAATTTGTTTCAGACCAAGCTGCTGCATTTGGCGGGTGGAGTAAACATTGGTTACAACTTTTCCTTTCCCTGGTTTCATAAGTAAAATATTGTGATCGGGTGGGGTATTTGCAGTAAGTAGCAATGCGAGATCAACATCTTCCCCAATGACAGCCACGTGACATTAGTTGTTTCTCTAGTTGGTTGTTCAACAGCTGTACTTACAATCAGTACATCAGCATCGTCTGATGCTTGATGGGTTGCGATGCCGTTTTCCTCAAGTTTAGACCTCAGTAGGTTGATCAGTCTGTCTTTATTGTGCGGATTGGAGAGGAACAGTTCTTCATTCACTGTTATTTCGGTGTCCAGATTGAAATTGATGTCTACCGACTTTCTCATTCGGTAGCATCTTCTTGTTCGGTCGCCTGCTTGGTGTGTTGCTGTGTCCAACGAACGCTACAGTGCATCTCCTCCTGGGGTAGTGGGTCTTGACGAATTTGACGTATCCATCACAAATTGCGGAGACTGAGGATCCTTTTTGCCAGATTACGTTATGTATGAGAAATCACCCTTCAATAACTACATCAAAGTTTGGTAAATGTACGGTCTCGTCAGTTGATTCAAACAGTTCGTACAGGACAGATTTGTTGGTTTTTCTCATACCACCTTCATTGAAGAGGGTTAAGGGAAATGGAGTCAATTCGTATCGTAAATAATCCTTCAAGTCTTCATCACTTTTTTTTCTAATGGAAATCCTTTGGAAGAGTAGGAAAGGGTCTACTGAAACATTTTCGTCATGGATATTGATGGATGAAGTAACCGAGGAAATAGGGAGTGCCTTGTCTTTGCGTGACAACTTGATATCTTATAAAAGCTGATTTTGAGTGGATCCAGATAAGTTAAATTTTATGTTAAGGGTTAAGGCGGAACTTTATTAAAATATATAATATGTATATATATGTATACGTATGTATATATGTTTATATATATATATTTATATATATATATATATATATATATATATATATCTGTATCTGTTGAATTGGGGAATAACAATTGTGCAATTTTCTTGAGAAATCACAAAATTGACCCCAGAATTTCAAATTACCGTAACTTTTGTTTTGTTGAAGATACATTAAATATCCATATACATATTTAAAGACAATTTAATGCTCTAAAACGCGTTTCCTGACAACTTTGCTGTACACCGAAAGGCTGAGGAGTTAGAGGGACAAATTTAACAAAAAACATGAGGTAAATTTAAATTTTCGGAAAATCGGCGATATTCAAGGGCTTGTATCTCGAAAATACTTTTAGATACGACAACAATGCATATAAAGAAATTTGTAGGGAATGTTATCTGTTTTAATTTAGTATATAAAAAGATTTTCACTATGACTCACCTTTTTCAAGTTATAAGCAAGAAACCAGAAAAAGTGCCTTTTCCACCCCCTTCCACCCCTGAAGCGGAAGGGCTAGGGGTGGGGACTTTTAGTATGTTTACCTCCTAACTACCCCCAACACATTCCTGAAGAAAAAAATTCTCCCCCCTTCCATGTCCTCTACACGCCCCTTTTTGGCATTCATTGACTGGACTAATAGTTTCTTCACCATGTCACGAATAAATATGTCATCTCTGTACACAGGAATAACTTTCAAATCTTTGAAAGTATATACCACCAATCTACACACATTTCTGCCACTGCAAAATAATTGTTCCTGTATCTGATAAAAATACCTGTGTGTTTTTCTCAACAAAAACTCACCACTCACTTCACAAAGGTATAAATAATCAACAGTTTCTGGTGATATCACACACTCCTTAGCATAAAATGGACATTTTACTTCCAGAATTTCTTCCTCGATTATCATCCGATCGGGTGAAGCACAAATGAACGGGTGCTTAGAAGTTATGAACAACCCACAGGGAGATGTTTCTACTCCATACCTGTCTTGAAATTGTTTGACAGCCACAGATTCATATTTCTTCCCATGCTCTGTGGGTTTTGAATATATTTCTGACCAGTTGGTCATGGTTTCTAAGAGATGTGGCAGGTTTGTTCTCTCGGTTAAGTGACAAATTGTCTTAAACATGGAACTTGGCAGTCTCATTGATCTGTATTTAATCCACAGAGCATTAGATGTTTGACCTCTGGTTGATTGTTCTATTTCTGTTGCTTTAGGTGTACTTAAGTCAATAAGTTTATGTAAAAACAGGAAGGATTTTTCAGGCGACTGACAATAATCGTGGACATTATAAAATGATCTCAAATTTGCTGCGGAATAGAGCTGTAATATAGGAAATGGGTCTGATGTGGGAAAACTAGCAGCAAAATTAATTGAAAGGCTCCTAAAATAACTTGGATAGGCCTCAGAGGATCTTAGGTTCAAAGGTCTAGAGTCAAACTGTTCAAATGATTCTGAGTTACTTTTTCCACTTATATTCAGATGAGCTGCCTAAACTGGGGAACCCTTAAACTTTTTCACTTTGTGGAAAGTTTGCAGCTTGCTTGTACAAGCATATTGTGTTTTGATAGTTTTTGTTTTAGTAAAATCTGTTAAAGCACATAACACTGTGCATACATGTTTGCTGTGTACACTTGGACCCATTCCTGCTGCACATTCACACTGACACTCGTCAATTAACGAATCTTGCACTTTTACATCGACATTGTACACCATATTACTTTTATATGCAGACGCAACTCTACTCTTTAGGTATAAACGAAGCTCCGTCTAGGCCTAATGATGCAAAGCGAACACATAGCAAATATCTATCGTTGTACATTTTCTTCCCCATTTCACTGTTGCGTTTTTCACATCGTTGAATATAGCTATACAAGCAGTCGTCTGATATAGCAGTGTGTCACTATGAATATCCCGATACAGGGAAAGATCTGGCAAATCCATTTCGAACTTCTCATCTCGAATGGGAATGAGGTTATCTTATCGGTTAAAGGTTACGTCGTAATCTATCAACCTGAAATAATAAACGTCCTTATTATTTACATGTTAAACACCAAGATTTGCGTAACAAATATAAATTTCGTCTTCAGCTTATGATTTGACGTTAAATTTCAGATCAAAATTAATACATATCTCTGCACAAGAACCTTTTTCTTCCCATAAACTTTGGCTTTTCTTCGCCGTAATTCGTCTTTCAGTTGGGCTAAACCCCATTCTCCGTAATTGCTCATAATTAAGTATTATATGTAGGCTTCTAAAATTACAATGAACATAACATAATTAGAGAATATATAACAAATACAGCAATATTGACGTACACACATATACATAAACAATAGTCAGAAAAGCTGGAGTTGGACCGAGTCTGACCCTGCTGCGCTCTTGTGGTCAAATTTTTAACTGCACGCGAAAGGTTCCCATTGCCCGGCGTGATATCGATGCTGCCGTGACCTGGAAGTCCGCACAATGTGTGTGAACGGAGACAGTGCTGTGACTTGGAGTCCGCGCAGTGAAAGTGAGGAGCGAACAGGTGAACTGGCGAACAATCAGGAGTTTTCTGGTTGTGTATTGAGTATTGCTATTGGAAATAAATGAACCTCCCTTCTTCACTCAGAAGACAAGTGTCCTGATTTCGAACCCCGACGAGCCCTTGTTGCAATATAATAAATGACTTAGGAACACTTTAATTGTTCTACTTGAGTAGGGATGATTTTTATGAACCTTCTATATTTGCATTCGAGATTTGTTCATGAACATGTAATAATCTATATATATATAAGCGAAATAAGCAAATATGCCTAACCTCAATTTTAGAATGATCATCGAGAGTTTGTGAATATTTTATTACGATAATATAATATGTATAACAGAAGTCTGGTTTACAATAGGCCTATGTAGCCTGGTCAATAAACTTTAAGAAAAATCAGATATAAAATCGTAGTTTGATACACTTTCCTGAATTTATAAAATGTGTTAATTTATTATTCTCCTTCGATTAAAAAAAAAACTAAAAGTAAAAGGTTAAAATCGTGGCATATGACATTACGAAATATTTTCGCCCAAAATCACAATTAAAACAGCTTGATGGTTTAAATCATTGAATATTACGATAATATAAACATATGTATAACAGAAGTCTGGTTTACAATAGGAATATGTAGCCTGGTCAATAAACTTTAAGAAGAATCAGATATAAAATCGTAGTCTGATACACTTTCCTGAATTTATAAAATGTGTTGACTTATTATGACCGCCGGCGTGGTCTTGTGGTTAGCGTCGCTGACTACGGATCCGTCGCCCGGGTTCGATCCCCGGTACCTCCTCGGATTTTTCTGAGGTAGGGAGGTCTGGTAGGGGTGCACTCAGCCTCGTTATCCAAATTGAGGAGCTACTTGATAGAAAAGTAGCGGCTCCGGTCATGGAAACCACCATTAACGGCCGTGGGTGTCGGCATGCTGACCACATGCCCCCAATCCTGCCATATGCCTATGGGTAGATGATGCAGCGGCCGGGTGGTAGGCCTTGTCCCTTCGGTGACGTCGCGCCACGGAGTTTAATTTAGTTAATTTATTATTCTCCTTCTATTAAAAAAATTAAAAGTAAAAGGTTAAAATCGTGGCATATGACATTACGAAATATTTCCACCCAAAATCACAATTAAAACAGCTTGATGGATTTAATCATTGAATCTCTCAATGAAAGTCAGATCTTATCTTCTGTTTATACACTATGTTTGTCGAACTTGTAGATGTCTTCGTAGTTAACAGAGTTCTCTGATGTTCATCAGCATAGCGTGTTTCTCTTGTCGTTGATGTGATTATGACAAACTTTAAGCCTCTTCATTTAGTTTCAGGTTTGCATTTTGACTTTCAGAAAAGTCATCATCAGCCTTACTCACTGTAGCACGTAGAGAAGTTTTTGCGACAACTGGATTGTGAGGTTGTAACGGGTATATATTTCTCTTGTTATACTGCTTCACCATAACTGAATATAAAGCGCAAACTGAACACTAAATATTTGAATAGTTGAATTAATATAGAAATATCTGAATAAATGAAAGCTGAGCAAATAATAGGTACAAAACACTGGAAGGTTGAAGAACACTTAGAGACCCCACCCATGAAGTATGGTAAACAAGATATCCAATCCAACTTTAACAATACGAATATATTTAGAATCCACAAATGCATATACAACAATATTGACACAATGCATTTTGGAAATATTCCAAAGAATAAATCTGTTATCAATCAAAATGTGGGAATACATTTTGTGGGAATCCATAACAAGAAATTGTTGACAATAGTTACTAAATATATTACTCTGATAGAACAATGAATTGAATACCAATACCTTCCAAGCTTTAGAATGCAAAATGTTACTAAAACTCATTAATATTAATGGTAATCGGAGCAGTTCCAACTGTTACGGCTTGGGATCAGAATGACCACAAACTTGTATGTTTGAGGAATTAATTCAGTAAGAATGTTAATAGACTAATGGCCGAGTGCACCAATCTCGGTATTCAGAATACCGCGGTAAAGTTGCTTAGTTTACCCCGGTAAAGTCATACTTTCGTTGCACCGTGCTCGGTTTCGAATTTTACCGCGGTTAGATGCAAACCGGCCGTGAAGGAGCTGTAAAGTGAGAAAACCGCTGTTTTCTTTCCAAGATGGAGATCAGCGTAATGTATCATATTTACGATATCTAGGCCAAAAGCTAATTGAACATAAAGAATAATGAGAGGCAGGTGGGGTTTATTTGAAGAATGAACGATGGTACATATCTTTGCAAATACTGTGCTGTAACATCGATTGAAATGACCTTCCTTTCTTACCTCAACCAAACCAGGTCCATCGAGTAGGCTAGTGGGCGTAACCACGATTATTACGATTAGTACAGTATTTATGGTGTTTGAAATAAAGTTTGGACTCAGACGACATATATACGCAATATAATATTCCATTTTATCCTTATGAACATTTATTACTGAACAATACGGCAACAAATAAATGATATATGGAAAACCAGTGGTCCTAGTGTGGGGTGGGTTTATAATGTGTTCCTTTATTATATATGATTTAGGTAGCTCTCACCAGGGTAAGTATTATACTAAAGAGACCAGGAGTGGGGGGAGGTGCTGGGGCAAGGTCCTTAATGTAGATCTTTATCTTTACGGCAGTCCAACGTTTCCCCACAAAACGTTAAAGAAGAAGAATTTTAAAGAAGTATCTTTAATAACATTCCTTTGAACAATAACAAGAATAGAAATATATAAATGTTATACAATATTTAGTAAAACCACGAGAGTGGAAGAAACTGCTTAATTATGCAAAATCAGAACAAGATCAAGAAAGTCTTCTCTCAGGAGAAAGACTATTTTCTTACACACCCAAAGTGTGACATCAGCCGAAAACACTACTCTCACCAAGGTTAGACTAATTTTCTTAACCACAGGTATAACCCACAATAGAACTGTCACAATATTATATTTATATCAATTTAGAAAAACAATGCCTAACCCAATACCAAATAAAGGTAGGATAGAAAAAAAAATTAACAAGTTATGCTAAATTGCACGCCTAACATGACATTGGGTTTCCTCCAGAATGGACTATTACTCAAGAATTCAGATCAAAATTCAAAATAATTTTTTGAGCTAGTTGTGGCAAAAATATAATTACATTAATTCACTATAAGGGAGATATTTAATTCAATACAGAACTATAACAAGCAATTCCAATTCCAACAAAGGTTATGCTAAATTACAGAGCTCAGATGAGAATGGTTTTTCTCCCGGTTTGGGATATTCTCTTAATATTTCAAATTCATCAAAGACTATATTTAGCATAGGGGAGAAAGTAGTTGTGGAAAAGATATAATTACATTAATTCACTATAAAAGGGAATATTTAACTCAATACAGAATTATACCAAGCAATTCCAATTTCAACAAAAGTTATGTTAAATTACAGAGCTCAGATGAAAATGGTTTTTCTCCCGGTTTGGGATATTCTCTTAATATTTCAAATTCATCAAAGACTATATTTAGCATAGGGCTGAAAGTAGTTGTGGAAAAGATATAATTACATTAATTCACTATAAAAGGGAATATTTAACTCAATACAGAATTATACCAAGCAATTCCAATTTCAACAAAGGTTATGCTAAATTACAGAGCTCAGATGAAAAGGGTTTTTCTCCCGGTTTGGGATATTCTCTTAATATTTCAAATTCATCAAAGACTATATTTAGCATAGGGCTGAAAGTAGTTGTGGAAAAGATATAATTACATTAATTCACTATAAAAGGGAATATTTAACTCAATACAGAATTATACCAAGCAATTCCAATTTCAACAAAAGTTATGTTAAATTACAGAGCTCAGATGAGAATGGTTTTTCTCCCGGTTTGGGATATTCTCTTAATATTTCAAATTCATCAAAGACTATATTTAGCATAGGGCTGAAAGTAGTTGTGGAAAAGATATAATTACATTAATTCACTATAAAAGGGAATATTTAACTCAATACAGAATTATACCAAGCAATTCCAATTTCAACAAAGGTTATGCTAAATTACAGAGCTCAGATGAGAAGGGTTTTTCTCCCGGTTTGGGATATTCTCTTAATATTTCAAATTCATCAAAGACTATATTTAGCATAGGGCTGAAAGTAGTTGTGGAAAAGATATAATTACATTAATTCACTATAAAAGGGAATATTTAACTCAATACAGAATTATACCAAGCAATTCCAATTTCAACAAAAGTTATGCTAAATTACAGAGCTCAGATGGGAATGGTTTTTCTCCCGGTTTGGGATATTCTCTTAATATTTCAAATTCATCAAAGACTATATTTAGCATAGGGCTGAAACTAGTTGTGGCCACCAAGTTTAAGTAATGTTTAATACTACGATAGCACTTTACTGTTTAACATAAGAAGGACCTAAAGGGATCAGAAAAACACAGAAGTCGGCCTCGTTATGTAAGCCTACACACGCGAGAACATAGGGTTACTACTAGTCCCGACGAGCTTACATAAGAAAACCTACAGGCTCCACAGAACGGTACCTAAACTTGAAAATCCAAACATTCTTTTCCGACATAACTAGGCTGGATATTAACTGCGCCGCATCACAGAGACTAACAAATTCCCTGAACGCGAATAAAAGGTCCACTGCACAGGCAGCATAGAGATCCAACATCACAAGAAAATATTCCGTAATGACTATGCAATATTCACCAAATATTACTTTAAGTCCCCTTGAGATTAAATAACCCTACCAGGACTACAATAGTACAATGTGGGGGGGAATTTCCCTGAAATTACAGGTTTATCAATAGTAATGGCTAAACTATCTGAAATGTGGCATAAAAGGCTTAATCTCGAACATCGCGTGTTTCATCCTTCAACAGAGTACCAATTTAGGAAATTACCGATATCGTGAAAGGATAACGAACTAGCATTTGCATAAGGCAACATTATAATAGATTTTCATGAATACTTCGTTACTCACGCCCACCGAAGAACGACTCCAACCAGCAACCACTCACTTCAATAACTCCACCGACACTGCCTGCTCGACAACATCGACCACTGAGCAAGGCCAATATAGGTGGCGCCACTAAAGCAGAAGCAGAAGCAGAAGTACAGAGTCCGCCTAGCGGCAGAACGTGAAAACAAGAGGCAGAACGTGAAAACAAGTGGCAGATTTCTGAAATCTGGCACAGTCACCTCCCTCTCTGGACAAAAGTTTTGAAAATTTAACTTTAGTAACCACAACCGTTTCTAAATATAAATAATAAAACAGGATCAAAATCTTACCTATAAGTATACCTCATCACATCATATCATATATTATACTTAACACCTATTAAGGCATATCAAATTTACCAACACTCAAAACACTTCAAACAACAATAAGAATTCTTCAAGTCTATAACCCTTGGTGAAATTTAGTCCCATTCATAGTAAAAGTTTCTTTTATAATGTAATTGTAAAAGTTCATAACTTCGGTTTCTTGAATATCAATTTGTAGATAATGTTCAATTTTGTAACATCAATATTATTATAAGTGTATAAGCATTAAAATGTTTTTTTTTTTGTTGAAGGAATGTCATATAATAATTTACTCATAACCCAGTATTATTTTCTCACATATATGAGACCTCATCTCACACACAGATATTAATATGGAAATACCTTCCCTTTTTTTTTGCACTGGACACAACACTTAAATTCATGCTATATTGCAGCATGAATATCACCTTTTTATTTAGACTTTCCATGCCCTGCTCTAAACTGATATAAGGCGAGCATGTGAACAACACTGAGACAACGCTTTTCTTGAAAACTGTAGCACCTTTATACTTGCTTTGTTTAAATACTGAGAATGTAGAAATTTGAACTTTTCAGACTGCAGTGAATCTTTCACTAATAGCCAAAAAAAAAGGATCACACGCATGAATAATGGGTGAACACTATTTAGGCTATATATATTGGGTAACTTACAGACCCATCAGATACACAAATCACTGGGAAAGGATGATCGAAGAGAAGGCCGCATGTCCAAATGAGGCACTCGATACATGGTTGATAGAAGTAACACAGCAGAGGTCCATCAGTAGCCGTGTACTCACATTCCCAGATATGCAGGTGCTTGATAAGGTAAGGGATAGGAGTTCGCTGATCCCATAGCTCGAAGAAAGAGAACTGCTGGCACATAGAGGAGACGAGGCTTCGGCCACCAAAATTATGGTAGCAAAATCAATAGGGGCTGCAGTCCCCATAAGCCAGGTACACACACAGGATCCTGAGAGCACAGTACTATGCCCCGGAAGACCCCCAGCAGGAGCAGGGTCAGACATCCACAGCAGAATAGGATGGGGTCCATGGCCCCACATCCTCCAGAAGAATAGTTGATCACATGAAACAAAGCGTTGAATTGATGAGTATAAAGTTCTATGAGGTCGGGAGGAACACCTTTAACACTACGTCTTATAAGTTTGTGTTTTAAAGGTAGATAATTTTTTTTTTTTTGAGTTCTTCTTGTATATCATTATAATAAATTTTTTTTTATTTTATATAAGGAATATTTCTTCTTTTCTTTTTCTTTTTTACAAAAATAAGTTTTTTTTCTGTGTTTTCTTCAAATTTTTGTTATTTTGTAATAACTCCTTGTAGTTTGTGTCCAAATCGGGTAGTTGAATGAAGAATACTTCAAATTCCATACTAAAATGGTAATCAACTTTTATTTGTTTAGTAGTTTTTGTAACTGAGATCTCATTTGGTTGTAAGTGTCATTCTTGGGGTTATGTATATACATGTACATGTATTTTTTTTTTTGAGTGTCTTTTTGTTTTGAGTGGTTGCAAAGAGCAGCTGGAGACAGGAAATCTCCCCCGGAAGGGCAAGAGTAACAAACATTTCATGAAAATCATAACAAATTCTACATTTTAAATTCAAATTGACAAAATAGTTAACATTAACTCAATAAACAATTCAATAGCACACCTGAAGTATGAAACACAACATCATATATTTAAAAAAAACGAGCCACAACAGAGCCACAACTAACAGTAAAGAAAGGGCAATGGTTACGCCGGGCCATCTTGATAAGTAGAAATAACAAGAATAAACCAAGTTTACCAAAATAGATAGAAAAAAAAAAAGGCGAAAGAAGAGCCCCCTCTGACTGCCCAGAGGAACCCGAACTGCTAAGGGCAAAAGCTAAGCAAACGGTTCTGGAAATGCTAATCCAATTACTTCCACGAGGTCTGATAGCTATCCTAGACCAAAGGTAAAACAAGGCAAGGAGTAAGACCAGTGGGTCTGCTACCACAGAGCTACCAAAAGAGAAATGGCAAAAGATTACACCGGGCACCTTGATAATTAGAAATAACAATAATAAATCAAGGTTACAAAAAAGGATTGAAAGAAAATGCGAAAGAAGAGAGCAGCCCCCTCTGACCGCCGAAAAGATGCTCCTACCAACTGTGGGGTGGGTTTATAATGTATTCCTTTATTATATATGATTTAGGTAGCTCTCACCAGGGTAAGTATTATACTAAAGAGACCAGGAGTGGGGGGAGGTGCTGGGGCAAGGTCCTTAATGTAGATCTTTATCTTTACGGCAGTCCAACGTTTCCCCACAAAACGTTAAAGAAGAAGAATTTTAAAGAAGTATCTTTAATAACATTCCTTTGAACAATAACAAGAATAGAAATATATAAATGTTATACAATATTTAGTAAAACCACGAGAGTGGAAGAAACTGCTTAATTATGCAAAATCAGAACAAGATCAAGAAAGTCTTCTCTCAGGAGAAAGACTATTTTCTTACACACCCAAAGTGTGACATCAGCCGAAAACACTACTCTCACCAAGGTTAGACTAATTTTCTTAACCACAGGTATAACCCACAATAGAACTGTCACAATATTATATTTATATCAATTTAGAAAAACAATGCCTAACCCAATACCAAATAAAGGTAGGATAGAAAAAAAAATTAACAAGTTATGCTAAATTGCACGCCTAACATGACATTGGGTTTCCTCCAGAATGGACTATTACTCAAGAATTCAGATCAAAATTCAAAATAATTTTTTGAGCTAGTTGTGGCAAAAATATAATTACATTAATTCACTATAAGGGAGATATTTAATTCAATACAGAACTATAACAAGCAATTCCAATTCCAACAAAGGTTATGCTAAATTACAGAGCTCAGATGAGAATGGTTTTTCTCCCGGTTTGGGATATTCTCTTAATATTTCAAATTCATCAAAGACTATATTTAGCATAGGGGAGAAAGTAGCTGTGGAAAAGATATAATTACATTAATTCACTATAAAAGGGAATATTTAACTCAATACAGAATTATACCAAGCAATTCCAATTTCAACAAAAGTTATGTTAAATTACAGAGCTCAGATGAAAATGGTTTTTCTCCCGGTTTGGGATATTCTCTTAATATTTCAAATTCATCAAAGACTATATTTAGCATAGGGCTGAAAGTAGTTGTGGAAAAGATATAATTACATTAATTCACTATAAAAGGGAATATTTAACTCAATACAGAATTATACCAAGCAATTCCAATTTCAACAAAGGTTATGCTAAATTACAGAGCTCAGATGAAAAGGGTTTTTCTCCCGGTTTGGGATATTCTCTTAATATTTCAAATTCATCAAAGACTATATTTAGCATAGGGCTGAAAGTAGTTGTGGAAAAGATATAATTACATTAATTCACTATAAAAGGGAATATTTAACTCAATACAGAATTATACCAAGCAATTCCAATTTCAACAAAAGTTATGTTAAATTACAGAGCTCAGATGAGAATGGTTTTTCTCCCGGTTTGGGATATTCTCTTAATATTTCAAATTCATCAAAGACTATATTTAGCATAGGGCTGAAAGTAGTTGTGGAAAAGATATAATTACATTAATTCACTATAAAAGGGAATATTTAACTCAATACAGAATTATACCAAGCAATTCCAATTTCAACAAAGGTTATGCTAAATTACAGAGCTCAGATGAGAAGGGTTTTTCTCCCGGTTTGGGATATTCTCTTAATATTTCAAATTCATCAAAGACTATATTTAGCATAGGGCTGAAAGTAGTTGTGGAAAAGATATAATTACATTAATTCACTATAAAAGGGAATATTTAACTCAATACAGAATTATACCAAGCAATTCCAATTTCAACAAAAGTTATGCTAAATTACAGAGCTCAGATGGGAATGGTTTTTCTCCCGGTTTGGGATATTCTCTTAATATTTCAAATTCATCAAAGACTATATTTAGCATAGGGCTGAAACTAGTTGTGGCCACCAAGTTTAAGTAATGTTTAATACTACGATAGCACTTTACTGTTTAACATAAGAAGGACCTAAAGGGATCAGAAAAACACAGAAGTCGGCCTCGTTATGTAAGCCTACACACGCGAGAACATAGGGTTACTACTAGTCCCGACGAGCTTACATAAGAAAACCTACAGGCTCCACAGAACGGTACCTAAACTTGAAAATCCAAACATTCTTTTCCGACATAACTAGGCTGGATATTAACTGCGCCGCATCACAGAGACTAACAAATTCCCTGAACGCGAATAAAAGGTCCACTGCACAGGCAGCATAGAGATCCAACATCACAAGAAAATATTCCGTAATGACTATGCAATATTCACCAAATATTACTTTAAGTCCCCTTGAGATTAAATAACCCTACCAGGACTACAATAGTACAATGTGGGGGGGAATTTCCCTGAAATTACAGGTTTATCAATAGTAATGGCTAAACTATCTGAAATGTGGCATAAAAGGCTTAATCTCGAACATCGCGTGTTTCATCCTTCAACAGAGTACCAATTTAGGAAATTACCGATATCGTGAAAGGATAACGAACTAGCATTTGCATAAGGCAACATTATAATAGATTTTCATGAATACTTCGTTACTCACGCCCACCGAAGAACGACTCCAACCAGCAACCACTCACTTCAATAACTCCACCGACACTGCCTGCTCGACAACATCGACCACTGAGCAAGGCCAATATAGGTGGCGCCACTAAAGCAGAAGCAGAAGCAGAAGTACAGAGTCCGCCTAGCGGCAGAACGTGAAAACAAGAGGCAGAACGTGAAAACAAGTGGCAGATTTCTGAAATCTGGCACACTAGGCCAAATTTAAGTGAATGGCTGCATGCATCACGATGTAGCCTGTGTATCGGTATATACGGTATGTAAGCAATTTATCATATCTGCACATAAATAAATAAATAAATAAAATTAGCCTGTAACATCCCAGCACATATACGAACATAATTATAACAGCCCTTTCAAGGCTATGCTCATGATTTTGCACCTAAAATTTCTACTAGTTGTACGGGAATAAAAGCGAGGCTATGTCGAACTCACAGCAATGAGTTCGTGGTGTTGCTTTGCATTGGATTGCACACGTGTGAGAATTATTCTTTAAAACATCAGTTATTTTAATGAAATGTACAGACAGGTGGGGTCTATTTGAAGAATGAACGATGGTACATATCTGCAAATACTGTGTTGTAACATCGATTGAAATGACCTTCCTTTCTCACCTCAACCAAACCAGTAGGCGGAATCAAGCCATTTCACGATTGTTACAGTATATATGGTGCTTGAATTCGAAGTATGAATTCAGACGACATATATACGCAATATAATATTCCCTTTTATCCTTATGAACATCTTTTTATTGAATAATAAGGCAACAAAAAACTGAATTTGGGAAACCAATAGCATATAGGAGAGCCACCGTGACTGGCAGACGTGCAGAGAGAGAGAGAGAGAGAGAACCTAGCGGCCATGGAAGAAACCATCAATGAGAAATGGATTCGGAGCAGAGTAACCGCAATATTTCCAAGCATTAGCAAACCGCGGTATTTTAGCAATGATGCACAGAGATTTTGAGAATACCCCGGTATTACGTTTACCGCGGTAACGAAACGTCTGAGAAAACCGGAGAATGGTGCACTCGGCCATAAGAACTTGAATAGAACAGCTGTGGAAATGAACCTATACAACCAAACTTACTATTGAATATAAATAATCTTATCATGGGCTGATTACCAATGGGAATATTAATCAATGTGAATTTAAACTTTTAAACATAATTCAGTAAGAATATAAAAAGGGAGGACTTGAAAAGAACAGCTGAGGTAATGATCCTATTCAACCACATTCACTATTGAATATAAATAATCTTTTCACAGGTTGATTATCAATAATAATAATAATAATAATAATAAATATTAATTTAAAATTTGAAGAATTAATTCAGTAAAAATATCAATAAGGATGAGGACTTGAAGATAACAGCTGTGGTAATGATCCTATACAACCACAATTACTATTGAATATAAATAATCTCATCACAGCCTGATTATCAATAATAATAATCAATATGAATTGAAAATTTATAGAATTAATTCAGTACGAATATCAGTTGGCTAAGGACTTGAATAGAACAGGTGTGGTAATGATCCTATAGAACCACAATTACTATTGAATATAATTAATCTTATGGCTGTTTACACTGAACAGTTAAATGTTTTCATAGCCAAATTTATCAACCATTCCATATTCAATCAGCCAAGCTCCACCATTCTATTGAAGAATATCTCTACTTCCACTGGATTATCATGTCGAGAAAATATATGTTTACAAAGAAAAAAAACGCTATATATAAGAAAATATTATTGACTTGAAATACGTATAACGCAAAAATAAGCAAGTAACCGTTTTTGAAGCTTAACAACTCGATTAGACAAGCTCGAGGCTAGCAAGGCCGGTTAAAGCAACCTTTTTTGACAACGCCGTATGCAAGGCTTCCTGACAAACATTTCGCGAAAGATACATTCTCGTACTGATAAATGATGGTTTACATAGTAGATCCTTTAGATCTACATTTAAAACAAAGAATTTAAAGCATTTTCACTCACAAAATTCCGCAATCACCCATGGACAGAGTAGGAGAACCCGCACCAATCACAATACTACACAGCACTATACCAAGACCAACTGGTCACCGCCCGAGCACTGTCCCTCAAGAACATTCAAGAATGTAGCAAGGAACGGAGTGTGTGACGAAATTCGTCACATTTGTGTAGTACTAATTGGTTTTTTAATAATAATAATAAACTTTATTGGTCCTTGGGCCTATACAAGCAATAGATCTTGTCAGCATATGAAATATATACATACATAATATAGAATATAAAGTCTACAGTATTACTTATACATAGTCCTATATAGATTACACTAAAGACCAAGTTAAAAAAATCACTATCACATAATTCCACAGTTAAAACTTAAATTAATTAAACTTACAATATGACGAAACTTTTAAAATACTAAGTCGCAAACAGTGCATTCAATAAATTCCTTGCAACTGTAAAGAGCTTTCTTTCTTAGCCATCTCTTAATAACATGTTTAAAATGATTTGTTGTGACTTATTATTCGGATCGCGAAGAGGCCAACTATCCGGACATTTGATTATCCTGATCTGGTTCCGTCCCAATTAATCTTGATATTTAGAGTTCTACTGTATTTGTAAGAGACATGTTAAACAATCTAACAAAAATTATTATCTTTTAATACAAACAAAACAATAAACTACCATTACCAGCAGAATATGTTTGGCTCAATATTTAAAGTACAGGAGTCTACCACTAAGTGGCAGGGTAATACTATGTTGTTGTGAAATTTACACTACAGAAGGACAGTATTTTGCTAGTATGCATTTGATGACAGATTTGACCGTTAGCAGGAGGTAAATTTGACAACATTTTGGTGAAATTATTTGTACAATAAAGTTAGCGAAAAAATTTGACAGTGAGCAACAGGCATTAAGAACAACAGAACACGCTCACCGATAATAGATCTGAAGCAGCGAACAAAATAAACAAAACAGGAGCGCGGTACGAAAGAAAAGAAAAGAAACCTTAGTACGTTGACATATGGTGAGATGGAAACACGAAAAATTCCTAAATTAAAAACGAATTAAATAAATTAAACATGACGAAATGGTTCTCTAACCAGTAGACACGGCTCAACATATATGATTTTAACTGATAATGCCAAAAGTGAGATAACCTTAACACGTCCTTCAACATTTTTACTTCCTCTGCCCGTACCACAGGTACTACAGGTAGAGGAAGTATTGTTTTCTACCCCCAAATTCGAAGTTGAGTTTTTAACATATATACACGTTTCAAGGCCCCCTGAATCCAAAAATACCATTTTTGAAAACATGTAGGCCTATGTGTGTCAGTGTGTGTATGTGTCTATGTGTGTAGAATATCTGTTAACAGGCTGGCTCATAAACGGAAAATCGTATGAAAACAAAATTTCGTATTTGAGTCAGGTATCTTCCGAAGATGTGAGCTGAAGATTGGCGACAAGTTTCTCTTATTTTTAAGGGGACTTTACATAAAGAATTTTTCGTTTTTCGCGATTTTCTCGTAAACGGTTCTAACGATTTTCTTTAAATTTTGCACATAGGTTGCTTATACTAAGAGCTAAAACTTTTATGTGAAACATTTTTTCGAAAAAAATATCTGAAGGGTAGTTATAAGCCACCCACTGGGAATACATGCTCTTCGCAATACGGCCTCATGTAACGGAAAGTCGTACGAAAACAAAAGGTTGTGTTTGGGTTAGGTACGGTACCTTCTGAGGTTGTGACACGAAGAGTGGCGACAACTTTCCCTTACTTTTAAGGGGACGTTACACGAATAAATTTTTGTTTGTCACGATTTTCTCAAAAAGGCTCTAACGATTTCCTTTAAATTTTGTACATGGAGTGCTTATACCAAGAGCTAAAACTTTTAATTGAAACTTTTTTCAAAAGAAAATTCTCTGAAGGGTGGTTGTAAACTACCCACTGTTACCTGTAGATACTCTGTCTTGCCTGGTGAACATCTCAATGCGCGGACATTCACGGCCTCTTATTCTATATAAGTAAGTGAAGTGAGAAAGATGTATTGTTGGCCATGCTTACAGTAAAGAAATATCTGAGGGAAATATTCGATACATTTCGGAAATTATTCTGAATGGAGGAAAGTTCAATAAACGTTTGCAGTAACTTGTTTCTTCTTCTTCTTCTTTTTCTTCTTTTTTTTAGTTTGTCCATAGCCTGTGTTTTTAGTCGCAACATTCAAATGAGGGGCTATAATGTATTTGTGTCTTACGATTCTGTACAAGGATATGTGAATACTACTAACTTTTATTTGGGCAGAGGAAGTTATGTGACTTTCACATCAGATTTTTAATATACTACTGTACATAAGTCTCATTTGATATTTAACACATATCTTTGACGTAATAACCCTGGACTTTCCAGAATAATGTGGGAGGAAGTTACATCCCCTTTACATTTCGGGCACAGATCCTTAAAGATTTCTTCATAAGACAGACATGGCTAAGGTTGAAGTGGGCAATCCACAGCCTGGCCTGCAGGACTTGTTGCCTTTTATGGAGGCGATTACTCGGAATAGCTCAGTAACTGATTTTCAGAGGGGCTAAAGATAAAGGATAAAGAAAGTTACGTGAGTGGATTAATCAGATTGTACTTGTGCTCTGTATCCTTCGGGGATGCCATGCGATATGGTAACAGATAGCGACATTCTCTTTATTTTTACAACCAATTTACATGAAGAGAATTTCTGTCACACATAATAAGAGTATTCTAAGAGGGAAAACCTTTAATTGGGGAGAGAAATTGATGTGATTCACATCAATTTCTTTTTTTCTGGGTCTGCTGTACAAGCCGATCATATTCCATAGCAGTACAGCCCCTATTCATAAACTCTTATGGGCTTATGGGAAGGAAACACGTGCAAAAAATCTCTTAAGGGGTTGCAGTTTATGAAGATTAGAATGGAAGAGTAGCCATTAAGCTAAGTCCAGATCGAGGACGTGAAATGAAGGTGAAGATAAGTTGTGGAATGGGAGAGAAAGGAAGATTACCTCTAGGTGAATATGTTAGTTTCAAACTTCAAAATGAAACCAAGATCAGTATCACATCAAACCATCCAAGTTTGCTGCGAAAAGTGCTAGCTATTAACCCGAGTGCTTGATTCTGCGGAGTCCAATATCCAGGATGTGATGTTATTATGGAAGAGAGAAAGGACTATTAAAATGGCACATTTAGAAACTTTAGGCTTGAATAAAATGACAGGAAGTACTGGTGTTCGGAAACTGTGAGCATCATTCTCTAGGCTACTTCAACAATATAAAAAACAAACAAACTGATAAAACAAAGGGACAGATGGAGTTAATAGGCCATATTTTGGAAACCTCTCAAAATATGCTAAACATACGTGAAGGGATACTGTTAATATTAATATATTAACAGAACGAATTTACAACAAATTCCTAACGTCCAAAGTATTCCTTTATTTTCGTCAAAACATCAGAAGGCGTTCAAATATGCAGTCAAAACTTTTCAAAGTTACGTTTCGAACTTTTTTAAATTTTCAATGTTAATAAATGGTTGCTTCAGTTCCTAGACTATCATAGATGTGAATGACGTCTGGGTTATTTAGCCAGTTTTCCATACTTATAGGGCAGCTAAAAACAGCAAATTGTGCAGGCAGTCGAATGTACTGAAATCCTTGTCAAATTTTATGATTCTATCTGTCCTTTAATTTTGTAAACAATTATATAATGTGGGGCAAAATATACAATTTACTTAAAGTTAAATAATATAACTCTAATATATATATATATAGATTAGATTAGATTATATAGATTAGATTTATTTGCCACAGACATTGTACAATGTATTAGCAATAACAATAAACACAAAAGAGATAGAATATACAAGTACACATTTCACCAGATAATGTCATTGAACTCCTTGACACTGTACAGGGTGTTTGACATCAGGTTAGATTTAATTGTCCTTTTAAAAGGAACATATGATAACTCCTTAATGTTGTTCGGCAATGAATTAAATAGTCTGAGGGCAACATATTCAAAACTTTTCTGGGTGGTGCTGAATTTACATTTATTTATATATTATTATTTTATTTCTTCCTGCAACACCTGCAGGTTGCCATTGACAAAGAGTACCAACAACAAATATAAATTCAAACAGTAAAAGAAAACAGATTAAATTAATAATGAAGCTTTAACAATTAGTATATATATAACTACTAAAAATTGGAAGCCATGGTCCACAGGTATGATTGCGAAATATGGCAATAGACCCTTTCAATGCCACCAGTGATATTTCTTTATTTCTGGTAGAGTAGCTATGGAAAGTAGAGCATTTATTATACAAGTGTGCATTCTTTTTTATATAGAGAAGACAGCTCAAAACAAACACTGATGGTGATGTAAGTATATTAAGTTCTGTAAAGAGTGGTTTGCAGGATGTTGTAGGCGATGCTCTAGAGATAATTCTTATTGCTCTTTTTTGCAAGATGAATATTTTGTTGGCATAAGGATGTCCTCCCCACAATAGGACTCCATAACTGAGATGGCTGTGTATATGGGCATGATACACTAGCAAGAGTGACTTAGCATCTATGTTATGAGTTAGTACTCTCAACATAACTAGACCTCTACTTATTTTCTTGGCTACATAGTCAATGTGACAATACCACTCCAAATTAGTTTGGATATATAATCCTAAAAATCTTACAGGATTCCTTAGTAGGCTATTGGAGCGTTGAAGATTAATTGTCAATTCAACAGTTATATATATATAGTTATATATATATTCTATATATATATATATATAGAAGAAGAAAGTGAACATGAATTTAAAGGAATCTAATTACGAATATCCGAAAAAGAAGTAATGGAAGTAATAATGACAGGGAGAAATCACCGGGACCAGGTAATATTAATTTGGAAGTTATGAAACATGGTGGTACTAAAATTATAAAATTAATAACAAAATGTTTGAACAAAATACTCTCTGGAGATCGAGTATCTGATGAAATTAAATTAGGATATATAACTTCGGTATTTAAATAAGGAGATCGTAGAGCCTGCTCAAATTATCGTGGAAGCTGTGTTATGAATTTACTGATGAAAATGTTGAGGAAAAAGTTATTTTATGCCGTGCACGAGTTTCCACTCCCACTCCTATACCCGTGGGGGTGCCAGTTGGGAGGGCACCCCGACCTTCGGGTAGCTTCAACGCCATAATTAACGGGTCGGCGTGTACGGGGCTATCTGGAGGTTGCCATTCCCCTGAGGCCATCGGGCGGATCCACAGGTTGCGGATTGTGGGCTCCGCGAGGGGCGAACGGAGTTGGAGGAAATAAGGCACTGGGGGCCGAATACCTCCTTCCGGACAGCAAGGGGGCTGTGCAATTGTACTTCCGGGTGAAGAGTTGTTCTGATATCATTGTCCCATCCCAGGTATCTGGATAAAAGGAATGACCCCAGCAGTTAAACTTTGAAGTTGAAAAATTAGCAAGGGGGGTAGGACCTGTACCCTCTGGGAGAGTACTTAGCCACAGTTTGCGCACACGTTCGCCCCCCTGCCACGTTTTTTGGAGTCGGGCGTGGTAGGGTAAGGGCCTGTGGGCAGTGAGGCAGAGGTACGTGGGGGTTCGTCCTCATCCACGTACAGGGAGCGTACTTTGTACTTCAGGAAGGCGTTCATAGTGGCCTTCATTTGTCTACCCGATCCATGGCATCGTGGCAAAGGATGATGGATGAAAGCGGGGAGGCTGAAGTACTGTCCTTTGGGATAGGACCAAAGGTGAAAGGGTGTTTTGTACTTCTGGGAACAATCTAGGGCCTCACACCTCGACCCGATTCACTGTGTGTGAAAGGGCGCGTGTGAGAGCGGGAGACAGAAGTTCGGGCCATGAATACGGCCCGGAACCATATAGGGTGTCCTATGTACCTCAGGTAGGCGTCCTGGCGCACCAGGATCCACCCGATCCGCGGTCTCGCCCACCGTGTCGTAAAGGGCGATCCTGAGGCGCGGAGAGACTGAGGTAGCCAGGGATTGGGCTGTTAGCCCCACGTGCATGCGCGTGGCAGTCTACTAGTTCGGTTGGCCTCTGGCGGACCGTGGTTGGTGTTACCTACACTGAATTAGTTACCGGGACGTTGTGAATGGCGCTTCGGGGTTCGGAGGCTACTAAATGCCCCGGGTCGACCCGCGCTAAGGGTACAAGGGCTCTGCTGGATTAGCTCGACTCTCCCCAGCAGATGCCGGTGAGATAGGAAGAAGGATAACACACGGAACGGCAACAGAGAGAACAGAGGAAAGAAAGGTATAACAACTTGAGAGTCATGGTTTTTGCTTTAATTCAACGAAGCCAGCAAAATCAGAAAGCTGAGGAAGATGAATGTCTAACAGAAAGAGACAGAAATTGAGAACAATGAACAACTAGAACGAAAGTAACTCAGTACGAAAAACAGCTAGAAAGAAGAGAAAGCTGAGATGGATGAACAAATAGCAGAACTTATGTCGAGAAAGACTATATGAGATGCAATCACATTTGCCACAAACTTATGAAATTCAGAATGAATAAGTGAATCAGAACGAAAGCAAAAACAGAACTTTCACAGAGTGTGGCCTACGGTCGAGGGATCTGAAGAAAAGACGGTTGGCCAAGTATATACATATATATATCCCACTCCTATAATTGTGAGATATGATTTTTGGTGCAAGGGTATCTTTTTATTATGAAATATTATTTTGTTGTTTATAGTTGTGATATATTATGTTTGATGGAAGGGTCTTTTATTATTCAGTGGAAGGAAAACCTATGCGCGGCATAAATTACCGTTTCGCCAAATTTTTGGAAATGTAATAAGAAGGAGACTAGAATCTATGTTCCAAACCCAAGAAGAACAGTGTGGCTTTACAAGAGGTAGATCTTCTACAGACCACAATTGCAGATTACGACAAATTTTGGGGAAATGCAAAGAGAAAGGAGAAGATATTGGGCTAGATTTCATAGATTTGCAAAAGAGCGTACTACACCGTTCCCAGAAAATTATTATGGAAGGCATTGTACATGCCAAACATAAATGTTTAATTGATTCAAGTTTTACGGGAAATATATAGGAATAATAATTGCCAGATCAAAGTTGGATCTACATTATCACCAAAATTTGTAACAAGTAAAGGTTAACTACAGGGTTGTCCTATGTCACCAGTACTGTTTCAAATCTATATAGATATTAGCCTGAGACTATGGTCTCGGAAGTGTAACTGAATGGGACTAGAAATAAGATGGAAAATACCTACATCACTTGCTTTTCGCGGACGACTAAGTGGTTATTGCCCAAGGTGGAGTGGATGGGCAACCAACTAGAAAAAGGAATACAAAAAATGGGATCTGATGATCAATTACAAAACAATGGAATATTTAACCAATGATCCACATGAATTGTACATCGACGGGGAAAGAATTAAAGAGGTTAACAACTTCTGCTATCTAGGCGAAATCCTTGAATAAGGGGGAACAACAGACATAGATATCAATCAAAAAATCAATAATGGGAGCAAAGTGATGGGAATGCTCAACTGAGTCGTCTGGACCCGGAACATCATTGCAGCATGAAGAGAATAATATTTAAGTCCATATTGCAAAGTATAGTGTTATATGGAGCAGAGGTTTGGACAATGAACAGGAAACATATGAACAAACTGAATACACTAGAAATGGACTTATGGAGAAGTTCTGCCAGAGTCTCATGAAGAGACAAAGTAAGGAATGCAGGACGAAGGATAGAAGTGGAAGAAGACATTAACGAGACTATCAAACGGAAGAGAGAACAGTGGTATGGTCACGTACGCAGGATGGAAGAAGGAAGGATACCAAAATATATACTTGAATGGGAAATTGGAAGGAAAAGGAAAAGAGGACGTCCTACGACTACCTAGATCAACAATGTACAGATATCAATGGAAAGAGTTCGTGCAGTGGAAGAAGATACACAGGAAAGAGAAAAATAGACAGATTATAAAAGAAAAACAGTGACAAGCTCAAAAGAGAGTAATTGATTATGCTGAAACATGAAACTTTGTTTAATTAACTTAATTTGTATTGTTTGGCTGGAGGAAAGCCTCTACAGTGAGGAGACCCACAATATATATAGGTGTGTGTGTGCATATTTGTGCGTGTTTAGCATAGAATTAGCCTGGCAGATTTTAAAGGATATGTGGCAAACTTTCGCCATGTAAATTTATTGTAAAAATATATCAGAATTATATGTCAAAATACATACAGCAAATTATACTGAATAAGATTAATCTCTTTCGATAGGTCTGATATGATACAGTAGTTTATAAGAATCTTTTTTTTGACAACTCATGTTATAGGAATGAAAGTTCATAGGAAATCCTAAATGGAATTTAGACGTAATATTTTTATGCAGTTGTTCGGAAAATTGAATAGTATGAGAATCAACACGGAAAATGTTTCAGCAGAAAAAATTCCCGGAACTGTGAACCATATAACTGGCACACATATCAGCGGTGCTTTGATCAAATAATAATTACACACACACACACATATAAATAATACTGTGTAATCAGCATATCCTGTGGACTTTGCGCACGGTCGCTTTCAGCCATGTATTGTAAGTAATAAGCTGACAGGTGAATTCCTGGATCATCCGGTTAGTGGTTAACGCGTGTATGTAAAATTATTGAAACATAGTTGATCTCATACACTGCCATGGCAGAGGACGTTTGCTGTATCTCTAGGGTGTATAAACCCCTAAAGGGGATGTTATGGGTGTAACAAGAAGGGTTCAGTGTCATATGCTTACATAATGTAAAATAAACGGGATAATTGGGAAAAAGTTTTAATTACTATAGTTATGAGATCCTGGAAAATCCTACCTCTAGCCTGAAAGGGGGGCCTCTACGAGGTTGCAAGCAGCTGCAGTATGTAACAGAGAGCTTGGACATCAAGACTGACCACCATGGATACGCTACGCTCCATCTAAGGGATGTTACCACCACAATTGGAATCGCTAAGGATTTCAGAAGTTTTTGGGGGCCTGCCACTAGGAAAGGAGGCCTTGGTTTCGTAAGGGGGTATCATCCGTGTCGGGCCCCCCCGTGCAACAGCTTAGAGGACAGAGGAATAGACTGCAGTGTAATAATTCCGACCACGGACTTCGAAATGGTCGTTCGCGAGATACCAAGTGCGCAAAAATTTTAAATTTTTATTTGTAATTTGAGTGTATAACCAGTAATATTAGCAACCAGCATGACAGAGATAACTGTGCAAGAGGCAATGGACGCATTGGTGCGTCGTGCGGCGCAGTTGGAGACGGGAGAAATTAATGTGGAACGAGAAAATGTGCCGCCAGCTCAGATATCCGATAATAGTAAAATTAATTCCAACCTGCTGTCTGCAGTACCAGCTTATGGAGGTGATAGTAAAAACAATATTTGTACTTTCCACTCAAAATCGGAAAAGGAGGCTGTTATTCCGAATTGGACGGAAGAGGACGTATTAATAGTCAAGTGAACCGTGGAGTGCGGCGGTGGAGCAGTACCAGCGACAGTATACCCAGACGGAGATTTATAAGTTTGTAGATTTGAAGCAACTTTTCAGAAAAGAAAACACTTTTTAATTTTTTGAAATCAAGATGGACCTACAACAAGAGTAAGGAGTTTAAGGAACAATTTACTGAAACACATCGTCCGTCATTGCGAAGACCTAGGGAGAAAGATATTTTGAGAGAGGATAGCATGAAGAATAATAGAAAGGAGAGTTGATATCCCTTTGGAGTGCGGAGAGGAAAGTTGATATCCTTTTCGGCACGCTTTTATTGAGGAGGACTAAGGATACAGGCTGCGAACCGGCCCAGGCACTTCGTAGCGGAGTATTCTCATAGATCCTCGGAGAGAAGAGAGCACGCTTACTCTCGGTGAAATAGAGTTACTTCGGTTTTTCCATGCAAAGCATGTGGTGTTTTATTTTTTTCTGGATAAGAATGCCAGAAATTTGAGGGTTTTAGGAGTTGAGGACCATGGGCAATGACGGAACCGGATGCAAACGAGGAAGGCGAAAGAAACGAAGTAAGGAGAAAACTGTACAGGAAGAGTTGACATCGTTCAGGTGGAGGAACGAAGTTACCACTCTGAGTGAAGGGTTGAAGCGACGTCTCTCGGCATAAGAGGAAAACGTCTCAGGCCGAAAGGGGTATCTAAATATGAGAGGGCGTCCGCAAGAGTTATCTTCTACCCATGAGAAGGAAGGATCACCATGTGTGGAAGCAACCCTTTACGTCAGAATCGGCCGTCTTCGTAGGGAATTAACGACCATAACGAGTGAGACCAAACCCCCGTGAGGAGAACGGGAAACCAGAAAGTGAGAAGTTCCATCTCTGCAGGACGATTCGGAGGGCAGCAATTGCAGCGGTGTCACAGTTACCGGTCAGCAGCTCTCTCCAGGGTCAGAGGCCGTCATCAAGAATTACCTTCGTTACCAGTTGGTATCCAATCCTTAAGTACTTCTTGTGAGTATATTGGTCAGCTGAGTGTCAAATCCAGTGAGGAAAAGTATTTGAGAAGATATCCGGATAAGTTTCAAAGTCTTAATTTTTTGTTAGTTGCAAACGCAAGAGAAGAGAAGAGTAGTCATTCAGTGAAGAGAAGTATGATGTCAGAGAACTAACATTTTTCTTGTTAACAGAACACATTTTGATGAAGTAAATTTTGTAAATATTTTTTGTGTATTTGATCAAAGTGTAGCAAGTGATTTGATTCTTTGGTAATTGTTTGTGTGATTTGAGAGAAATTTTACTGTCAAGGGGTAAGTAAATGTCATGGAATTAAGAAGTGCAAGCTGTCACGTTGCAAATAGTGACGCGTATGAATAGTGATGGACCACAGAGAAACCATTTATACACGAGAAAAAGAGAAGTGAGAACTATCGATACTGTGTGAGTTTTAATTGAATTACAGGAGGAAGGAAGTGCGCATGCGCGCCGAGAAATGTTTTGAGGAGGCGACGGTTGACGAGGAGAAGCAGGACAGTGAGTCTTGATTAGTCAGTCAAGAGAGACAGACTTGGGACGTTGACCAAGAAGGTTGTGGGGAGAAGAGGATGGAGTGGCGGCAGTTGTGGCGACGGAATTGCTATACGTTCTGTGTGGGAACGTAAGCCGAGATGAACACGAAACAAGAAGACAACGACCGATGGCTGGATGGATACAGCATGGCGGCATGGTGTTATGTTCAACGACGATTCACGAACTACAACTGGGACTAGACAGGCTTCAAACTTACTGCGAGGAATGGTCACTTACCGTTAATACAAAAAAGACTAAGACTATGACCTTTAAGAACGGATCAGTTTATAGCAGGGAAGAGATATGGAGGTATGCAGGACAATCTTGGGATAACGTGAAGAACTTCGTGTATTTAGGATTGACGCTTACTATGAACGGACGATGGGCAAAGCACATTAAGGTGACGAAACATAAAGCGGGACTGAAATCAGCTGAGACTCTTATGATACGTAGCAAAATTCCAGACATGCCAATAGGTGTTATGGAAACTCTGTACGGGGCAATAGTGAGATCGAATTTGGCTATTCGCGCCAGGTCCTGGGTTCAAGTCCCAGTGTTGGAGGAATTTTTCTCCTATAATATTCTCATGTAATGTCCAACAGAGACAATAATCTGTGGTTCATGAATACTTACATATATCCAATTAGGGAATATATTCTGCTTAATCACTAGATTAAATAATACTTCCAAGATATAGTAAAAAATCTAGGTACCTATCTCGACACAAACATGAATTGGAATTCCCTAATAAAGTCTAAATGTAAAAAGGCTTTCTCAATTATGCATGCTCTGAAACGACTGAAAAACTTCCTTCCCACTAGAATAAAGCAAACTCTAATACAGACCCTAATGATGCCTTATTTCGACTATTGCGACATCTTGTATGGAATCTGAGTGTTGAATTGTCACAGAAACTTCAACGTGTCCACAATACTTGTGTTCGCTTTATCTTTAACATTCGTTTCCATGATCATGTCTCAAAATATTTAAAACAACCCTCTTGGCTTCGATTGCAAAATAGTCTCCACTCCCTGTGCTTACTATGCCAAATTCTTAAGTTTTCCATACCTCTATATTTAGCTCCCCGATTTACATTTCTATCCTCTTACCATCATCGTGGTACATGTACGCAGCACAACTCTGTGTTATCAATTCCTACAGTCATAGTAATAGACAGTACTCACATCTCATCTCAAGAGCGTATCACCTGAGTAGCTCTCAAGTACGCGTTCTCATCTTGAGATGAGGACAGAGTAATATCCCGTATCAAGCTCTTCTCAGTTGATAGGAAAAGGGCGATAACTTTGAGAACTGCCTTGGGACAGGCATCCCCAGTGGGAAGGAATGGAGCTTGTTTAAGTAGACACTTTTGTCACCTGAAAACTAGCTTCCATAGGAAGGTCATCGATAAGTTGACTCAACTTCTCGGAATAACTGTCTAGAGTGGTAGGTGCGGGTTCCAGAACAGTTGGATTGCTAACAGGTAGCATCTGCGATGCACATGGCTCCAACCTGGACCAAGCACATGGCTCCAACCTGGACCAAGCTTCTCCTGCTCAGAGGAGAGACTGGGTGCAGTGCTGAGACGGAGGTAAATTTCTCCGTCTCCCTTTTCTTCCTCTTTGTTTGTGTGGCCAGCCTGGCTCCTATTGCGCTGCCCTCTGGCTCAAGGTTGGGGGTGTGAGCTGGAAGCCGTTCCGCCATTACGTTAGTACCGTTTGAGTTTTGTTTGTGTGTGGAGTTCTCTCCCGGATCTCCGGCTGGCTTATGGTGAGTTCGATCTATCCGTCATTTCATGCTTAATATGTGCTTTCTGATTAATAGAGTTAACATTCCACCATGTTAAATTATATTCCAAGTCATTGTCTGAGCGTGAAACCTGAAAATTCCCATTCGTTTGTTGGTTATGAAAAGCATTAACTTAGCTAATGTAAATTTAAAAATGCCTTTTTCAAGTTAAACTTAATATGTGCCCTTACAAGTTTCTCTAGTAATTGTGTAGGCGTTTCACCTTGGAGAGTTGTCTCTGTAATTTTCCCTTAAAATGATGGCATGTATTTCCGTATCCATTTCGTGTTCGTCAGCTAAGTGACGTCATGCCTGCTTCTTTCTGAATATTTCGACAGGGATATATATATTTTTGGCTCTCATTTTCTCGTTCAAGTTATTGCTATTTGTAAGGTTCCTTATGTGGAACGAGAGCTCGAAGTATTTTTCTAGTCTGGTAGTTTCTGCAATGACAGGCTAATTAATCCTGTTTAATCTCTTCCCCTTCCACCCTAGTATACGAATGCTGGTATCTCACTGGGGAAAATTAAGCTAGAAACAAGCTATAGTAATCATGCACTTTCAAATCTCAGTATTCCACATTCTTAATTACACAGTGCAAAATTTCTTATAAGGCTGGCTTGGCCATTTACATTTTGCTTAGCCTGTTTAAAATAGATTTCACATTTTGTAGGGCATAATTTAAATTAATGTGTGTCCCTATAGCACATCGCTAAAATTCTTATAAAGCCTGTCTTGGCCATTTACATTTTGCTTAGCTTATTTAAAAGAGATTCAGAATTTTGTATGGCATAATTTAAATTAATGTGTATTCCTATAGCACATTGCTAATATTCTTATAAAGCTTGTCTTGCCCATTTACATTTTGCTTAGCTTATTTAAAAGAGATTCAGAATTTTGTATGGCATAATTTAAATTAATGTGTATTCCTATAGCACATTGCTAATATTCTTATAAAGCTTGTCTTGGCCATTTACAATCTGCTTGGGCTATCTAAAAGAGATTTCAGATTTTTGTAAGGCATTATTCTAATTAATGAGAATTTCTATATTGCTATTTTCTTATAAAGCTGTTTTGGCCTATTACAATTTGCTTGGCCTATTTAAAAGAGATGTCAGATTTTTGTAAGGCATTATTCTAATTAATGAGAATTGCTACAGCATATTGCTAATTTTCTTATAAAGCCTTTTTGCCTATTACAATTTGCTTCGCCTAGCTAAAAGAGATTTCATATTTTTGTAAGGCATTATTCTAATTAATGAGAATTTCTATACTGCTATTTTCTTATAAAGCTGTTTTGGCCTATTACAATTTGCTTGGCCTATCTAAAAGAGATTTCAGATTTTGTAAGGCATTACTCTAATTAATGAGAATTTCTATATTGCTATTTTCTTATAAAGCTGTTTTGGCCTATTACAATTTGCTTGGCCTATCTAAAAGAGATTTCAGATTTTGTAAGGCATTATTCTAATTAATGAGAATTTCTATATTGCTATTTTCTTATAAAGCTGTTTTGGCCTATTACAATTTGCTTGGCCTATTTAAAAGAGATGTCAGATTTTTGTAAGGCATTATTCTAATTAATGAGAATTGCTACAGCATATTGCTAATTTTCTTATAAAGCTTTTTTGCCTATTACAATTTGCTTCGCCTAGCTAAAAGAGATTTCAGATTTTTGTAAGGCATTATTCTAATTAATGAGAATTTCTATACTGCTATTTTCTTATAAAGCTGTTTTGGCCTATTACAATTTGCTTGGCCTATCTAAAAGAGATTTCAGATTTTGTAAGGCATTATTCTAATTAATGAGAATTGCTACAGCATATTGCTAATTTTCTTATAAAGCTGTCTTGGCCTATTACAATTTGCTTCGCCTATCTAAAAGAGATTTCAGTTTTTTGTAAGGCTTTATTCTAATTAATGAGAATTTCTATATTGCTATTTTCTTATAAAGCTGTTTTGGCCTATTATAATTTGCTTGGCCTATCTAAAAGAGATTTCAGATTTTTGGTAAGGCATTATTTAAATTAATGAGAAGTTCTACGGCTCATTGCTAACTTTCTTATAAAGCTGTTCCTTGCCAATTATATTTTGTCTTGGCGACTTAAGATAGCTTCAGACGTATACAGGCCATTAGGTATATTAAGCCATATCTGTTTGTATTCTCTGAGACGTAAGGCTAAGAATTCTATATGGGGTGTACCGTCCCTTTTTATATATTTATTGAAATTGCTTGTTGTCATAGAGTTGTCTCTCAAGTTACATTTATATAGAGTTTATGGTTATTAAATTGTTAAAATTATTTCAATTTGTTTTATGGGTGTTCACTCCATTCGCTTTCCTCCTCCCCGCGTGCCTGATATGTGAATTTATTCAAGTGACGATCTCCTGTGGTGTTCCCAGTTACCTTCCCCTATTATCTCTCCTTATCAGTGCTTGGCAATTATGGCGATGTATCATTCTAACCTAACCTTCTTAACCAGTTCTCCTGGATGCTAGACTTTGTTTGTTGTTTAGTACTCTTGAGTTCTCGTAACTGTTTGTTGCCCACCCAACTAAATCTAAAATTATCTGGCCGCAGTTGGTAGCAGTAACCTAGGGAGAGAGGAGGTTGGATGCCCTGCATCCCATTTCTTAAGCTTTTCTATTCGCTCCTACTTTTGCATACTTGCATCATGCCTTTAAGAACTCAACTATCGTGGGAGTTTCTCCGCAAGGAGGAGTTATTGTTTGAGATTAGGTCTAGGGGAGTCAAGGTGGAAGACTCTGCAGATGTACCCTCGCTTTTGGCCAAACTTAAACAAATTGCTACTTCACATAACCCCTCTTGCTCTTTCATTTCATCGCAGGATTCTGTCATGGAATTTCAATTGGTTAGACGCTCGGTGTCTGAATTACTAGATTTAGCTTCCGAATTGTTGCTGGATCCTGAGGCATCTTATCGACAAAAACGTCGATTGCGACATCGTGCTTGGCACTGGGAAAACAGAATTTTCCTTCTGTCGCAGATGCGGGATGCTAACCTGGATTTGGGCGAGTTGGATAAACTTACTGAATTATTAGTCTCGACCTTTTCATCCTCTGGGATGGAAGAGTCTGAATTGCCTGTTGTTGCCGGGGCCCATTGTGTTGGATTACCCTCCACTTCATCCCCTCCATTACATGTTGAATTACCATCACCTCAGGATGTTTATAATCAGCTAACAATTTCTAATACTATGCATGAGGGAGTTTCTTCGCATGGGGTTCTGTCCGTTCAATCAGCATTGGCTGATCTTCAATTTGCGCCGTTAAAGATGCCGCATCCCTTACAAAAGATGCTGGAACGCGAAGGTACTTTTGCGATTTCTAAATTGCCTGATGTAATATTTTTCCTTCGGTTTTTGGTCAAATTTGTTGAACTTGCTGCATCATTTCGAGTGAAGGATCTCGTGGCTTTGCAGTTATTACTTTCCATTGTTTCTGGTCGGGTGTTGGAAATATTGCAGGGTGTTTTAAGTACTTCCAAGACTCTTTTAGATTTTCACGCTCAACTTTTGGTCCAATTTATACCATCTAGACCGCGTCAAGATTATTTGCGCAGATATTATTACCGCCCTCAGCGACTAAATGAACATTTCTCAGAGTTCTTCCTGGATATTAAATTGCATGCTGCAGTCTTCCAGGTTCCCGATTCTGAGAAACAAGTTGTAGATGTTATTATATCTGGATTAAATCCTAGCACTCGTTCTTATCTGACATTTGCAACTAGACCTTTCTCCTATTCAGACTTATCTAATCTTGTGTCTGTTATTGCTGAAGCAGAGAGTGCTCACGCTTGTCGTGCCACTTCCGCTCTTACGCCGTCTCAGGGAGTCCACAGGGTTCATGATCGGCTGAATGACAGTCATGCTCGTGAACAACGCTCTTGCCATTATTGCTCTAATGTAGGTCATTTGAGCAGAGATTGTCGTAAAAGACTAGCGGACCTTCGCCAGCGTAATGCTAATGGCCAGGATGGGAATAGAAACTCTCGCCTGTGTTCATATTGTCATAAATTTGGTCACCTTGAGGCGAATTGTAGGAAAAAAGAATTCGATGTTCAGCGTCGGGCCTCTGCCGGTCCAGCTATTGGGCCGTCACCATCGGCTCGTGATTCCTGACTAGTACCTGAATTTTCTCAGTCCATTCCTGGCATTCATCCTTCAGAGCGTGACCGGGTCTTATTTCAGGCTATGGGTTGTAGTGGGCGCGTACAGCAACATCTTCCTTTGGTTGAGGTCTCTCTCAATAAGTCTCCCTTTCAGGCGTTGATCGATTCTGGCGCCAGTAAATCTTGCATACGTAGTGATGTTTTACCATTCTTGGGTATTTCTTTATCTAGTATCCACCCGTTTCAAGGGGCTGCTCTTAATGCTGATTGTTTAGGAATTAATATTTTGGGATCTGTGCAGTTGTCTCTTCGTATAGCAAAGTTTTCTTGGAAAGTTTCTTTTCTGGTCTTGCAATTTTTGATTTGCCCGGTTATTTTGGGGGCTGAGTTTGCTTCATTTACTGGATTAACCTTGGATTTTCAGTTACGTCAGCTTTATTTCAAGTTTAATACCCACCATAAAATCCCATTTGCTATTTCTCCTGGTTCCGGTGCCTTCCCTCCTTGTGCCTCTCTTATTGATCACCATTCTGGAGTTAGTGATACCTTCCCCACTAAGGAGATTTCTCTAGATCATTTGCTTCCTGAACAACGTAATCAAATTTTGGAGGTTGTTAACGCTTACCCTGATGTTTTGAGTGAGAAGCTGGGAGTAACAAATGTCATACAGTATGAGATACAGGTTACTGATCATGTCCCAGTCCGTCTACCCCCGTACAGGTTAGCCCCTCCGAAACTTTTGGTCATGCGACGTAATATCAATGAGATGTTGAGTAAGGGCATCATTCGGCCCTCGACGTCACCATACTCGAGTCCCATCTTCTTAGTGCCGAAAGGTGAAGACGATTTCCGCCCTGTCATAGATTATAGAGCTCTAAATCAGAAAATTGTTATTGAGTCCATGCCGTTGCCGGATATACATTCGGCAGCCCATTGGTTTGCGGGTGCTAAGGTATTTTCTTCACTTGACCTTAACAGTGCCTATAACCAGATCTCTCTTAAGGAATCCTCCCGCCATCTGACTGCCTTTTCAACTGATTGGCAGCATTTTGAGTTCTGCCGCTTGCCATTTGGCCTTGCTACTGGGGCGCAGGTTCTCACCAGGCTACTTGACACCATCTTTTCTGACATCAAATTTGACTATGTATACCATTATCTTGATGATTTGGTCATTTATAGCAAGGATTTCCAGTCTCACGTTGGTCACCTTCGGGAAGTTTTTCGTCGACTCCAGGAGGCCGGTTTGACAGTCAAGCCAACTAAGGTGCGGTTCGCGAGGCCGCAACTTCGTTTCATCGGCCATATTATCTCTCCTGATGGGGTTGCTATTGACCCAGAGAGGACTGTTGCTATCAGGAACTTCCCGCCTCCTACCAATGTTAAAGGTGTTGCTCGGTTTATAGGCATGGTTAACTTTTTCGCTAAATTCATTCCCAACTTTGCTGTGCGGGCGGCTCCCTTGAATCGCCTGAGGGGCAAGGGTGTGCCGTTTGTTTGGGGCGACGAGCAGTAACTCGCTTTTGAGAACCTTAAGTCTGCCATCACTAATCCGCCGATTTTGGCCATGGCCGACTTCTCCAGGACGTTCATTGTCCAAACCGATGCTTGTTCTGTTGGGTTGGGCGCGGTGCTTCTTCAAGAGTTCCCAGATGGGCGTAAGCCGGTTGCCTTTGCTTCGAGATCTTTGAGCAAACAAGAGCAAATGTTTTCCATTTATGAATTGGAAGCTCTTGCCGTCATCTTTGCTCTGGAGAAATTCCGGATGTATGTCGAGCACGTCAATTTTATCTTGGAGTGCGACAACCAAGCGTTGTCTTGGTGTTTGGCTCGCCCCCGTAAGACGGGCAGACTGGCTCGTTGGGCCGTTAGGCTCTCAGCATTCAAATTTCTCCCTGTTCATATTAAGTCATCTCAAAATATCCTTGCTGATTCACTTTCTCGCATGTTCGAAGGCTATCCGTCTTGTTCTGAACAGCCCTTGGATTCCTCCGCCCCTCCTGTGGTGTTGCCTGCTCAGGAGACTATTGCTCCTCTCTTGACTAACTTTCCTTTGGCGTACGCTGACATTTCTCACCATCAGCGTCTTGACCCTGATTTGGCTAGTATTATTGACCAGCTTGGGAATCGTGCTGTTGTTAGTAATTATCGTTTGGTCTCTGGTGTTCTGCAGATTTTGGTAGGTAGGCAGAAGCGGCCTAAGATTGTGTTGCCAGTCTCCCTTAGAGATATGGTATTTAAATACTTTCATGTCTCTTCCATTGGGGGACATTTGGGTATTAAGAAGACGGTCCATAAGATCAGTGTTGCTTTCTGGTGGAAAGGTATGTTCGTGGATATTCGTGATCGTGTTCGATCATGCAATGAATGTGCTATGTCCAAACCTACTCTGAATTCACGTATTGGTTTTCTGTCATCCACCGTTCCTCAGCGACCTTTTCAGAAACTGTTTATTGACTTTCTTGGCAAATTGCCTCGTTCTCGCAAGGGCAACTCTTTCATCTTTGTGGTAGTGGACGCTTTTACGAAGTTCAATTGGCTGTTCCCTCTGCGGGATTCTCGCACCGAGAAAGTGATTGCTTCCTTATCATCCATCTTCCAGGTTTGCGGGTTTCCGGAGTCCATTGTTTCGGACAATGGTCCCCAGTTCACCTCCCGTATATTCAAGGATTTCTGTTTTCGCAGGGGCATTGACCACATCACCACCAGTCCATACTACCCGAATCCCAGCCATGCTGAACGCGTCATGCGCAAGCTTAAGAATGCTTTAATTGCGTACCATAGCAGTGATCATTCCTTGTGGGATAGTAATCTGCACTGGCTGCAGTTTGCATTCAATACGGCTGTCCATGATAGTCATGGTTTCTCTCCATTTTCTCTTCTGTTCACATTTACGCCCAACCATCCGCTCAGTAACCTGTGGCACCTGGCTGATTTATTGCCTGACGCTGTTACCCCTTTGGATCTTTCTCAGACTTGGAAAGCTGCTAGACGTAATCTCTTAGCTGCCCATGGTAGGAGAGCTACGGCTTATAATAGGGGTAGGGTCCCTTGCCAGTTTAAGGTTAATGATTTAGTGATGTGCAGAAACTACCCTGTTAGTAAGGCGTCTAATAAATTTGCTAAGAAATTAGCGCCCCGTTATGTGGGCCCCTTTCGTATTATTAAGCAACTCCAGAACGGAGTCTCTTTTCTTTTGGAACATGAGCAAGACTCTTCAAGGCGTAGATGCCATGCTTCTCAACTCAAGGCAGTGTAGGTTGTATTTGAGTACTTATTTATATGTGTATAGTTGGTGCTTTTCTACCATTTGTAGTTCCTTCAAAAGGAAGGGTTATTTTAATGAAATTTATTGTAATGATGTTAATATTTACTTTTCTTGGTTTCACGTTTGGTTTAGTTGGTAAATTCTGTTGGTGGAATTATATAAATAAATTTTGTATTTAACTATTGTAACATGTTTGGCGGATGGATCGGTACTTGCCGGGTTGGTCGGATTTCCGGGCTCCATTCTTTTGGTACTCAAAATTGTGGGGCCCCTCGTCTAATTTACTAAGTCATATGCTGAGGCCTCAGTTTAAAAAAAAAAAAAAAAAAAAAAAAAAACTCAAAAAGATAATACACGTGTATACATAAATTATTGACATTCCCCCGAAAATAAAAAAAAGAGAGACAAATTATAATCTATTTTCATATAAAATGAACTAATATAAAAGAAAAATAAGAGATAACTATAAATTCTACAAAGTGATAAAAGAAAGACTTTTAATCAAAGTGATTAAACCTCCAAAGATAAATACAATGAACATTATCTATCAAAAAGTGACTGTTTCGACTCCTCAACACTCTCCGTCAAGACACAGTTTAATATTGAATTTAATAATTTCAAAGCAAGAAGTCTCTTATTAAAGAAATTTGAAATCATCCTTCTTGAAGATTATTTGAGTCTCAAGCAAGATAGCTGGAGTGTGAATATTTCACCTATACATATATTTATTCACTCCAGAGCTAATGGTTACCACTCTGTTTCATGTTTGCCTTCTGGATCTACTTCTGGATGGAGGGGCACATTCGCCCTATCTTCCTCTTGGTTTGGATACCATGCTGCTCCTGCTGTCCTTCTGAGCATGAGAGCTCCATGCTCAGTGTATTCTGTACGTCGCTCATTGGGGACAGCTGCCCCTGCTTGTTTTGCCACTGGACTCTGGTGGCCGGAGCCTCGTATCATCGTTTTCTACAGCAGTCATCGATCTTCGAGCTATGCTGGTGTTCTACAGTATATCCCCCCTTTCTACGCACCCTATCTTCTTCTGCTGTGCTGTTGTATGTTCGGCCATAGATGGACCTTGGCTGAGCTTTGATCTTCGGCCAGCTCCGCCTTCCCTCATCTGGACATGTGGGTGTTGGCGTACCTACGTATGTATGGTGATCTATTACCAATGGTGATAATCTGCTCCTGTAAGTGCAATATAATAGTGCTCTCTCCAGTATTCTCCCCAGTGTTATTCAAGTTTTTTGGGGTAACCCATATATAGTGCTTCAAAAAGAAAAATATGGAATTTTCCTCATTATTTTATGGCAGGGTGTTATATTTGGTGGCCTGCTATGTCACGTTCGGTAGAGGTGATTAGATCTAGCAGTCACAAGAAATTAAAGGTAATCAAATGTAAGAATGGGTATATCTTAAGTAATGTCAAGCATAAACTTTGAAGCTCAAGATTTATTACCCTCAAGTTACTAAGAAGGACGATTCCTCAAGAGAACTTTTTAATATAAAGACAAAATTTTTCTATGTAACAAATATGTGAAAATACGGTTGGTCTTGATGTTTTATTTCAGGGACATATTCAGTAGATCACACACGTGTTTCACCTATATCAAGGACATATCTTATATTAAAAATTGTGCATCAAGATATAGACATTTCTCAAGCAAATTTTTTACTTATGGTATACTTATTGCTATTAATCATGATTGATACTGAACTGTTAGTTTAAGTTGAATGGGTATAAGTGTTATTAGTACATATGGTACTATATTAACTGATTATGGCTCTTGATTGTATGTAATTAGCTTTAGCCTTTCAGGTTTCACGTTTTCCCTTTCCATTTTGGGGTCTTCTACCCTTTAAGTTCAAAAAAATTTTGAGCCCTCCCAGGGAGGAGGCTGAGACGGAGGTAAATTTCTCCGTCTCCCTTTTCTTCCTCTTTGTTTGTGTGGCCAGCCTGGCTCCTATTGCGCTGCCCTCTGGCTCAAGGTTGGGGGTGTGAGCTGGAAGCCGTTCCGCCATTACGTTAGTACCGTTTGAGTTTTGTTTGTGTGTGGAGTTCTCTCCCGGATCTCCGGCTGGCTTATGGTGAGTTCGATCTATCCGTCATTTCATGCTTAATATGTGCTTTCTGATTAATAGAGTTTACATTCCACCATGTTAAATTATATTCCAAGTCATTGTCTGAGCGTGAAACCTGAAAATTCCCATTCGTTTGTTGGTTATTAAAAGCATTAACTTAGCTAATGTAAATTTAAAAATGCCTTTTTCAAGTTAAACTTAATATGTGCCCTTACAAGTTTCTCTAGTAATTGTGTAGGCGTTTCACCTTGGAGAGTTGTCTCTGTAATTTTCCCTTAAAATGATGGCATGTATTTCCGTATCCATTTCGTGTTCGTCAGCTAAGTGACGTCATGCCTGCTTCTTTCTGAATATTTCGACAGGGATATATATATTTTTGGCTCTCATTTTCTCGTTCAAGTTATTGCTATTTGTAAGGTTCCTTATGTGGAACGAGAGCTCGAAGTATTTTTCTAGTCTGGTAGTTTCTGCAATGACAGGCTAATTAATCCTGTTTAATCTCTTCCCCTTCCACCCTAGTATACGAATGCTGGTATCTCACTGGGGAAAATTAAGCTAGAAACAAGCTATAGTAATCATGCACTTTCAAATCTCAGTATTCCACATTCTTAATTACACAGTGCAAAATTTCTTATAAGGCTGGCTTGGCCATTTACATTTTGCTTAGCCTGTTTAAAATAGATTTCACATTTTGTAGGGCATAATTTAAATTAATGTGTGTCCCTATAGCACATCGCTAAAATTCTTATAAAGCCTGTCTTGGCCATTTACATTTTGCTTAGCTTATTTACAAGAGATTTAGAATTTTGAATGGCATAATTTAAATTAATGTGTATTCCTATAGCACATTGCTAATATTCTTATAAAGCTTGTCTTGCCCATTTACATTTTGCTTAGCTTATTTAAAAGAGATTCAGAATTTTGTATGGCATAATTTAAATTAATGTGTATTCCTATAGCACATTGCTAATATTCTTATAAAGCTTGTCTTGGCCATTTACAATCTGCTTGGGCTATCTAAAAGAGATTTCAGATTTTTGTAAGGCATTATTCTAATTAATGAGAATTGCTACAGCATATTGCTAATTTTCTTATAAAGCCTTTTTGCCTATTACAATTTGCTTCGCCTAGCTAAAAGAGATTTCAGATTTTTGTAAGGCATTATTCTAATTAATGAGAATTTCTATACTGCTATTTTCTTATAAAGCTGTTTTGGCCTATTACAATTTGCTTGGCCTATCTAAAAGAGATTTCAGATTTTGTAAGGCATTATTCTAATTAATGAGAATTTCTATATTGCTATTTTCTTATAAAGCTGTTTTGGCCTATTACAATTAGCTTGGCCTATCTAAAAGAGATTTCAGATTTTGTAAGGCATTATTCTAATTAATGAGAATTTCTATATTGCTATTTTCTTATAAAGCTGTTTTGGCCTATTACAATTTGCTTGGCCTATTTAAAAGAGATGTCAGATTTTTGTAAGGCATTATTCTAATTAATGAGAATTGCTACAGCATATTGCTAATTTTCTTATAAAGCTTTTTTGCCTATTACAATTTGCTTCGCCTAGCTAAAAGAGATTTCAGATTTTTGTAAGGCATTATTCTAATTAATGAGAATTTCTATACTGCTATTTTCTTATAAAGCTGTTTTGGCCTATTACAATTTGCTTGGCCTATCTAAAAGAGATTTCAGATTTTGTAAGGCATTATTCTAATTAATGAGAATTGCTACAGCATATTGCTAATTTTCTTATAAAGCTGTCTTGGCCTATTACAATTTGCTTCGCCTATCTAAAAGAGATTTCAGTTTTTTGTAAGGCTTTATTCTAATTAATGAGAATTTCTATATTGCTATTTTCTTATAAAGCTGTTTTGGCCTATTATAATTTGCTTGGCCTATCTAAAAGAGATTTCAGATTTTTGGTAAGGCATTATTTAAATTAATGAGAAGTTCTACGGCTCATTGCTAACTTTCTTATAAAGCTGTTCCTTGCCAATTATATTTTGTCTTGGCGACTTAAGATAGCTTCAGACGTATACAGGCCATTAGGTATATTAAGCCATATCTGTTTGTATTCTCTGAGACGTAAGGCTAAGAATTCTATATGGGGTGTACCGTCCCTTTTTATATATTTATTGAAATTGCTTGTTGTCATAGAGTTGTCTCTCAAGTTACATTTATATAGAGTTTATGGTTATTAAATTGTTAAAATTATTTCAATTTGTTTTATGGGTGTTCACTCCATTCGCTTTCCTCCTCCCCGCGTGCCTGATATGTGAATTTATTCAAGTGACGATCTCCTCTGGTGTTCCCAGTTACCTTCCCCTATTATCTCTCCTTATCAGTGCTTGGCAATTATGGCGATGTATCATTCTAACCTAACCTTCTTAACCAGTTCTCCTGGATGCTAGACTTTGTTTGTTGTTTAGTACTCTTGAGTTCTCGTAACTGTTTGTTGCCCACCCAACTAAATCTAAAATTATCTGGCCGCAGTGCCTTTTGGCACAGCAGAAGTGATGCGTGAGTTCCCAGAAGCTCTGGGCCCCGCCTTAGTGCGCTTCGCCACTGCCCCTTTAATTTCCTTCTACTTACTGCAACCCTTAAAGTTGGCAGTGTGAGAGGACTTGCAGTTACAGCAGCTCAGGGCCTCCTTGGGCGTACTACAACCCCCGAGTTGTGGTCTCCGCCACAAGCGACACACCTTGGAGTGTAACCACAATTGCGGTTTGTGTGACCAAAGCGTTGGCAGTTGCGGCATTGTAGAGGGCCGATCGGAGCGTGGTAAGATTCCACTGTTATGTGGAGATCACACAATGTAGTTAAAGCTCTCACCTTTGCTACCGAGTGTCCATGCGACACTGACACAATAAAGTGTGGCGTTAAGGGCCTATCCTTTTGGGGATCAGGGTCGCGCCGCTTCGACCGAAGTTGCGGTACAGAGAGCACGGGAACTCCAAGTGCAATGAGTTCCTCGGGAACATCTTCTGTTGGTATGCGACGCCCTAGGTTTTTCATAAGCAGTCTCACAGACCGCTCCTCCGGCAGAGAGTAGGTATGAAACCTGACTCCCTTATCCGGTTCGATGGCGCGGAGAGCAGAGGTGGTGGCTCGGAAACAATCGGCAGTATCCGGAACTAGCATAAGAGCATCGTCCCGCAAAGCCGCCGTGCGGTTACCACCAGTCTTTTCTTGCGACCATCTGAAAAATTGCGAGTGTTTGTCACACCAGTGACATACACAGGGACCTTGTTGCGGAGCTTCCCTGAGGGAATGGCAGCAACATCCGCTTGGGCGTGGGGTGTGGTGCCAAGAGGCGTGCCGGACTCGCTGCGCAAAGCGCCCTAGTGCAGAGTCCATTGACTCTGCGGCATCTGGTAAAGAACCAGAGGTCTTGGCTTGAGCGGTGTTAGGCCCTCATGCCGGGTTAGGAGCTGTAAGCCGGGCTTGCAAGACTGCGGCATACGGTGCTCTTTCCTGGGTAGAACCCAGTTGGCTTCCACACGAGGTGGATTGTTCGCCCACGGAGGGAGAGGTGACGGAGGCCTCCAGGCCTTGAGCGCTTTTTTCAGCCACAGTCAGGGACGCATTCCCGGCTATGGACAGTGGCCCAATAGCCGGGCGCCGGGTGGCTGTTCCATTGAATCAGCAGAGTTAGGCGAATTTAACTCAGTGGCCTTGCGTTTGGCTGTGGCCTTCGCAACTACCCCGGACGAGCCAGGTTCCTGCCCAGCTGGCACATTGCCAGTGGGTCGTTCGCTCGGCCTTGATGTCGCATTGGCGGTTGCCTTAGCGGGCTTCTTCGTAGCAGGAGTCCTCTTCTACAGTCTCTCACTCGCCAGCAGGTCACGCAAGGACGGCGCAATCTGCGAGAAGTTCTTCTTGAAGAACGCCATGGGGTCCGTTGGACCGGCCATGCCGGGACACAGGTAGATACGACGACCTAAAGAAAAGAGAAAATGGTGGGTAGGACAAGGGAAGGTTGCAACAGACAAGCTCTTTTGTATATGCCCTGAAAAGGGCCATTCGTAGAGTTCTGAAAAGAACTGCTACGACGGAGGTTTAGGTAGGGATGGCCAAGGGGATAAGGTAAAGCTCTTCCAGAAAGCCCTGAGAAGGGCAGAATTGAGTTCTAAAAAGAACTCTTATTTCAGGCGGGCTGCGCTGAACGAAAGAAGATCGCAGATCGATCACCAACAGTAGTCGGTAGTAGAGGCTTCCCCCTCAGTCAACTGTAGAGATTAGTAGTCCGGTGAACTTAGATGCTCTCTGCTCTGCTGCCTGCTGCTGACTCGAAATGTCTATCCTCACGCGGTATTCCCAAGTGGTCACCCATCCAAGTACTATCCGTGCCCAACGTTGCTTAACTTCGGTGATCGGACGAGAACCGGTGTTTTCAACGTGGGATGGTCGTTGTTCTCATATATTCGACTTCCATCTACCGACTCGTTGTGTGCGTAATAAGAGTGCAATCTTAATTTCGAAATAAATCATGTGACAGTCCATCTGAATCGACTACATAAGTTTAATATACTGTATACACATAGAAATTGTGAACTAAGATATGTTGGATAAACGAAAAGATGGTAAGAAAAATGGAAAAGAATGAGAATAAGAATGACAGTGAAGAAATAGGGATACGTTCGGTATGTGTGTACAGTGAGAAGGATAAAACGAGTGGAAAGCAGTGCGTGCCTTTAGGGAGCGTGCACAGATCCTATAAGAAGATATTTGAGAGCAGAGTGCCTCGAGTTTCTGAACGTATGCTCTATACGAATGGCCTAGAATTCATATTATGCAACCTCAAAGACATCATCGTCTTCAGAAAACGCCATGCTCACCCGATAACACTTCCAATGAAACTCTGCCCGGCCTATTTAATTATATGACAAGGCACTGCTATGTTGAAAGTGCCACGTATTGCACCCATTGGGCTCCGATAATTTCGTTATATCGGTAGTGCTCTTCGGTAATACCGATTTTCTTAATTCAAGAAGAAGAGTGAAATGGAGGGTGAGGTAGAGAGACTTAAACGAAAATACACTATTATAACATATTTAATTATAGAAACGGGAAAATCTAACTCCGAGTTGTCAATATAAAAGTTTTAAAATATTAGAAATCATACAGTCAAAGCGGAGTTGCCGCATTTTAGATTCACACAAGTCAATATGGCTCTATTTTATCAAGATTAAAATTGACAAAATCAACGTTTTAGGCAATATCAAAGTAAAAATTAATACATAAGACACATAAAATATTGAATTGAACATTTAATTCACTTATTTTAAGCATTTCTGGGGGCAAATTTGAGTTTCCCTGCCACAAGGGCGTTTCAGTTACACTTAGGCTACTCGTTAGAAGTAGCAACAACAAGAAGCAGTGATACAAAATCATTTACTAGATCGCTGTAGAGTACAACATTTTATTAAACGATAGTAGGTTGGTACCTAGAGCACTCCGAAACCACTGAACATATAGTTCACGCATGCGCACAATGTCAGTTCCCATTCATAGCGAAGCGAAACTGTCAATGTACTCATGCGTGAACTATGTGTTAACAGTTTCAAAGGGCACTAGGAACATTTCTATTATATTGGTAAATAAACATTATCGAATATCGATATCTTATTACCGATATAATATAGTTAGCGATATCAGTAACCGGTATTCATATCGATATCAATATGAATTTTTTGCTTCCGATATCCCATCCCTATGGCACAGAGTAGGCCTATTAATGAAAATATATAAGGAGAGAGAAAAATTGGAAATGATAGTAAAGACAAAGTAAGGAGAAAGTACTGCGAAAACCTCTGTCACTACACCCGTTCTTTGAAATTAAATTTTCTTAGCAAAAACCATAAATAAAATCATATTTGGGATATTAGTAGGAAGTGTAATTTAGTATAGGTATCAGATTTCCATCTTCCAAATAAACTAAACGTTGTTTAAATCAGAGTACGCAAAAGTTGTAAAATTGTCATAATGTAGTCCTATAGGTTGAGGAATGAGGATATTAGGCTTTGTGGTGGAATTGAAAAAACTCAGTTTAAATGTGCAGGAATAACTAATATGGTTTGTTCATGTACATAGAATGGTGGCCAAAATGCTAGTTGGAAAAATTCCCCTAAAAAGAAGAAAGCGAGAAAGGCCTTAAGTGAATATGAAAGACAGCCTGCATGCAGAGAATATAGAAGAGTAATTTGGTGATCGATAACTGCATCCTGAAGGTGATCGATAGCATACATCCTGAAGTTGTATGCAATTTCGTGTAAAGTGAAAAATAAAAATAATTGATACCTTCTCCAGTGTAATTACGTAATTGCGCAGTTAAGCAATAATTCTGTGAAAGATTTCTAACTGATCTCAAAAGAAAGGGTGAATGTATTGCTACTACTTAAAGTCAATAGCAGTAGGTTTCATAAAATCTTAATGGAGTATTTTTTGTAGGAGAATTAAAGTAATGTATCAGAGTGAACATATTCTAATTTAAGAATTGGGATAATTAGTTGCAGAATAATGAAGAGCAATCTACCTTGCACGGAAAGGGCGTGGATAAAGAGAAACTGATCTTGTATGAAGGGACATTAGAAGTCGATGATAAAGATACTATAACTTAAAAACTAAATAGATTCATCACACCTCTCGGGCTTCTTATGAAGAAATGGAGAGATTATCCAATATAGAAGTAACTGGGAAGTGGTATAATGCAGTGGAGCGGGCAGTAGATCGAGTAGGGAGCGATGTGATGGACTGTGACATGATGGAGATGACATCGATAGATCTGTCTGACATAGCACGTGTTTGACCCATTTTGTAAATCCACCGACCGGCTGACGACTAATTCAGATGTTAAATAAGAAATATGACAACACAGTCTCCACTGTGACAGAATTCACATTAACTCTCCTGCATCTATTGACCCTTATCTTATGCCCAAGAAGCCGGAATAATAATTTCGTTGGATTTTTCGACATTTCCGATTGTCGATGCTAAAGTGTTCTTTCAACTTAGATGGGCAATCCAATCAGCTTTATGTTAAAGACAAAAGATTAATTGTTTGTAAACAAAAAATATAAGAATTGTGCCTACAAGTGGGCCCTCATACAAATTAGAATTTAGAATTTAGCCTATGACATCCCTTAACGGGCAAAGGCCTCCTGCTGATCGCAGGAATGCTCAGGTGCACTCATTAGGGGTGCTACTCCTAAAGAGCTCTGTGCTACGTTCGTTTAGTCACCAGATTTATTCAATGTCACATCACTATTTTCACTAAGCTTGGTCTCTTTCCTCTACTTGCGAATTTAAATCTTTTTCTAGTTCTTTCCACTTATCCCTGTTTCTGACCTGCCGTGTCCATTGTTTTCCCCCTCGTTGTATGAGGAGGTCTGCCCATCTCGTCCTCTGTCTTCCTACGTGTCTTCTCCCTATTCGTGGGTCCCACATGATGGTCCTGTAGGTCCATCTTGTTCCTTCCATTCTTGCTACATGGCCTCCCCACTTCCACTTGAGTCGTTTAGCTGTCGAGACCACGTCCCTCATGCCTGTTCGTCTTCTTATCACCTCGTTACGGATTCTGTCTTTTATTATTACATGCGCTCCATCCTCCTCTGCCAGGTTTGTAGCATCCGTTTCGTGTTTCCATTTAGCGACCAGGTTTGACTGCCATACAATTGCACTGGCAGGACACAGGTCTCCAACACTTCTGTCTTTAGGTTTGTTCTTTGATTTGTATCAGTCAGAATATGCTTTAAGCTCCAGAATTTCTTCCAGGCTTGGCCAATCCTTCTTTTCACTTCCTTTATTGTGTTTGTATGGAAGGCTAATTGCTGACCTAAATATGTATACTCTGTTAATCATATAATATGTTAATATATATACTCTTTTATATAATCATGCAGATTACAGTTGAGTAATGTTATTTCACTGTGTTGTTTGTAATAAAACAGTGGAATAAGCGAACGATGGAAACGAATTTTATATTTTCAAACGCTATACGAGGGAGAGAGCATAAGTCATGGCAGCTATTTTTTCTCAAAGTCAGTCGACGGTACCACGAAATGTGGTATGTAGTGGGAGAGCGTGGCATCTCGAGTACATGCACACAATGTGATGTACGATTATAAGGGGCAATGATATTTTAGTCGTGAGTCAGCCGCCGTGTACATTGGGTGTGACAAGATGTGAACAGCATAAAATAATTATAAACAGTCAGACAGCCAGAATAAATAGCAATGCGGGCCGATAGTGGCCCGCGGGCCGTGTGTTGTGCAGGCCTGGCGTATGTTAAAGAAATGTATTCCAGCAATTCTGGAAGCAGCACTTCTCGGGAAAAATACAAGTACCATTGCCCTCTCACACGAGGGGAAAACAGATAATCAGGCATTGTTCACAATTCCCGCCTGAACATTTACTGCAAATTTATGTTGAAATGCACAAAATCATGTTGCATGAGGGTTAACTGTGCCCACACATGACTGCTTATACTGCTAAAAATGCCCTCGCGATAAACTTGCCATCGTCTGTCCAAAACATAATAGCGTAATGGCAGGGGAAATCAGGTATTTCCATTATCTACTGTAGGTATCACCAAGAAAACGCACGTCGAAGACGAAAGTCATCTTCCCTAACTTCCTGAACTTTCGCAAGTTTGAATCGATGTTGAAGGTCTTCGTGAACAGTGGTCCATATCGTGCTTTCACTAACCTGAAGATGTCGCACTACAGTCCGAGTGCTTTAGGGATTATTGTTGAATTGCTCCAACCCCTCCCCTTCTAACCCTGATGGTCTCTTACCACGAGAGTAGCAGCCTAACTTATTTTTCATCAATCGCTAGAATTATTGTCCTCGGATAAGGTAATAGTTGGTTTTGGAGGCGCTATGCACAAATAACTTACTCTGAGCTCCAGCCATAGTGCGTACATCATCGTATGCATGATGAATGTCAGAGAGTTCTGGTCACGTAAAAGTACCCATGTTTTAAGAGCGACGGGAGATGCCGTCGGTTGAAAATTTACTAAATGCTGAGGTTATGAAGTCAAGTGTAGAAGTGGTCTGAGCCCCAACTTCAGTTGTTTTTAACGAGCCACGTTAATGGAAAGGGTTGAAAAATATGAAAGAATGTAAAAGAATCCCAAGTCGGACATCTTATCTTACAAATGACTACTGCAGACTCAAATGGCACGTTCTGTGATTACACCATGCACACATAATGAATATTATATTACCCGTTATTGATTTTATGTTTTTAACTACCGGCTTCATCAAGAATAAGAAATGAGCCACGTAACTAATTTATGAATTTAATATTTCTAGTGGTAACATTATAATTGAAAAGTAGTAGCAGCACAGCTCTCAATGGGTAAATAACCCAAACACAGTGTCTCTTCAACTGCTACATTGACAGCAGATGTGCATACTACATACTTTATATATTAAAAAATTCCTGGACCTATTTACTTAAGATTTTTTGCAAAATGATCCGAGTAGTCCAGAAAAGGTATAAAGTTATTAGCCTTCCATACAAACACAATAAAGGAAGTGAAAAGAAGGATTGGCCAAGCCTGGAAGAAGTTCTGGAGCTTAAAGCATATTCTCACTGATACATATCAAAGAACAAGCCTAAAGACAGAAGTGTTGGAGACCTGTGTCCTGTCAGTGCTAGTGTATGGTAGTCAAACCTGGTCGCTAAATGGAAACACGAAACGGATGCTACAAACCTGGCAGAGAAGAATGGAGCGCAAGATACTTCACGTAATAATAAAAGATAGAATCCGTAACGAGGTGTTGAGAAGGCGAACAGGCATGAGGGATGTGGTCTTGACAGCTGAACGTCTCAAGTTGAAGTGGAGAGGCCATGTAGCAAGAATTGAAGGAACAGGATGGACCTACAGGACCACCATGTGGGACCCACGAATATGGAGAAGACACTTAGGGAGACAGAGGACATTAATGGGCAGACCTCTTCACACAACGAGTGGGAAAACAATGGACAAGGCAGTCCAGAAACAGGGATCAGTGGAAAGAACTAGAATGAGACCAAGCTTAGTCAAAATAGTGATGTGTATTCCTAAAATTCTTACATAATTTTTCTAAATATATAATTGTTACTATTGACGGTGTATATAGCCTACACAATTGAGTTGCCCAGTGGAAAAGAGGCACATGCCACATATCGGTCAATTTTGAGTTTTTGTTATGATTAAGTAGCTCATGAAATCTTGTGTCAGTTCCGATAACTATTTGCATGGTGGCATGTGCCTACTCTTCAACAAGGAGTATAACAAAATCTCTGATTTCTGAATGCTAGAAATAGCTAATCGAAAAGGGGCCCATGCCACACCTGATCGTCTTTTATCTCTTGTGGTTGAAGTCCCCTTTTTCGATAGGTTCTAAGAAGTACTCTAAGAAGTGATGGCACTATGGAGAGGATTGAAGTTGAGGACTTAAACGATAATGTTATGCAAAATGTAATAGTCTATAGGCCCAAGGGATTATTCTTTCAATAATGTAAGAGATTAATGTAGTTAGGCATGGAATATGTATTTAGAAGTTTTCATTTTCATTTTCACAGTTCCTGTTAACTTGAATTAACAATGAGTTGCATTATTTGGGGTTTATATCACTATTTCATTTCTATAATTTCCTTTCCTTGTGATTAAAAACACTTAATATTAAGAATATTTCACCTAATATTTGATAACATATCCATTGTTCCACCTAATTCATGATCCAGTTAAAAAAATTATAAGAAGGTGTCAACATTCCACAAAAAACTGACTTTCAGAAATATCTCTTTTCTGTGAAAATGCTGTTCTGTGGCATGTGCCTCTATTCCACTGGGCAACTCAATTGTATAATATAAACCAATCAATGAATGCCCAAATGGTTGTGTAGAGGGAAATGGAACAAAAAATTTTGAATTTAGGACTCTGTTTAGACTAGTTGGAAGGTAAACATACTAAACGTCCCCACTGTAGGAGGTGAGTCGGAAACAGGGGGCTTGTATAAGGTACCTCTTTTCGGTATTTCACTCATATCTCGGAACATATTGGTCCTAGCAATCCATTTTTTCGCAATTGGTTTTTCTCTACTTTTTGCAGCCCGCGAATTGACAAAAATGCTTTCTTACAAACTTAGCCCTTCATGTGGAACAAAATATTTTACAGTTTGTGATCTTCTGCTCTTAACGTCCTTGGTGTATTTACGTGCAACAGGATTAGCTTTCATACACCCAAATAAGTATGCATTTTGTAGGTTTTCAAACATACTTTCCAGAACTTGGAAAAATATTCTGTATGTGTTTCATCACTATTTTATCAAAACATTTTAATGTCCAATTGCAGTCTGGTCCAAGTTCCCTACCTGGAACCTCATCTCCTTTACCCCTATATTTTTTTATACAAAACACCAGAGCAGAGTCTTTGTTCTTTCTTCACTACTGGTTGCCTGGACATTCTCCTCTTTCTCTTCTTGTTTGGCCCTTCAATAGGAATATTTTCACTTGCTTGTGTTTTACCAGCTGCATTATGCAAAAAATAATCTGCTTTTCCCCACCACGTATCATAATATATTGTAAAAACAACTTTAAACGCCATCAGGAGCTATTATGATCATTTCATGTAAAATATGGTAACCCTCACTGTACATTTTACTTATCTTTTTTTACTTAATTTCATCTGGATCATCTATATCTTCACTACAAGATCTAGAGTGGGAAACTTGGTATTCAATGTCACTGTCATTGCTTTACTCTTCTTCACAACCACTGGAAAAAACTATTATTTTCCGTAGAGAAAAGTTCCCTCCTTACTCACTGAGCAGCCATCTTCTGAAGGTTAACATGTTTTACGTGAAATGGATGTGGGTTACAGTAATATATTTTACTGCATTCTCCATCCATGATGAACATATTCAACTAACTGGACAGTTCAGTAGTTTCACAACAGATAGCCTAAGCTTCCTATGTAATTATCTAAATTTTTAAAAATGTGTGGATTACCAACTTTTACAGCCGAACCCTTCATATTATGGAAATTGACAAATTATCGAAGATCGCTGAATCTGTATTGTTGTTTAGGAGCCATAATAACCTTCTACATAGAAAATAATATTTGTATTCAATGTGTACAATATATAATGTACGTTAATATATTTAATGTACAGATAGTATATATATACATATATTAATTGTTCATACGCCCCGCAAAGGCATTCTGGTAGTAACTTCCAGTGAGAGAGAGAGAGAGAGAGAGAGACATAGAGAGAGAAAGAGGAGAAAGAGAGAGAAGAGAAAGAGAGAGGAGAGGGGATTAATTATCATTCATTGTTCGTCTGCATTTAATGGACATAAAAATGTAGATAGTTGGAAATAATATCCAATTAACTACATATCCAAATAATACTTAACTGATCTATCTACTCTGCATTAACCGCCTGTGCAATTAATCATTATCCAATTATTTTCCCCAGTTCTAATTCAAGAGATTCTCTACAACAGCATACTTGAATGTTATCACAACAAACATGACTATTGGAGATGTAATCTCAAATTACTAGATAAGCCTCTTTCAAGTAACCAACATGACAGATATGACATCTACGTCAGTTATTGCTCAGCCAGTTAGGCTAGGTCCAGGATTTGCATTTTATATAATTTACAAGTAGCCTATTTATAGGGCGAAGAAAAATTCGCAGACACGCAAAACTTCTTGAAAATGTGCAAGAAATGCTAATTATGAAAATTGAAGGCTATTATTTAATTATTGGAAATTTCAATATAGTTCGGTAATAAACTAAGAAAACCCCATTCGTCTGTTCGGTGATGCAGGTATTGTTTCCGTCACTGGATCTAATGTTCGTGGGTTCAAATCCAGTGGATAATTAGGACCGAAAAATCATGGACATGGGAGGGATTACAAACCGTTCCATGTCGTACTTTAACACCGTTAAAAGTTGTTAAGGCTGTAATTAAGAAACATAAGCTTAAACAATTCGACTTTGGTAGTGGTAAGGCCTTACGTTTTGTCCTAGAGCGAAGATAACCAACAGAAAAAAATTTGTCTACTTACTCAAAATACAGAATAGCTTAAATTTAGCTGAAGAAGAGGTCCACTTACCTGTAAAAGAAGAAAATAAAATAATTATTAGACAATATAATTTATTTTAATGGAATTTAAAAATCTATTAGCAAATCTATACTAAATATGGCTTTTAAACTAATACTAGAGTGAATTAATTATCCAGAAGGTTGAGGCTTCAAGATTTTTTTAGTAAGGTTTCTAGACTTTCCTCACAATTGACTCGGTACACTTTCTGCTACAGGCTGAAACAACCCCACATCCAACTGATAAATTCCAATCAAAGCATCGGGGATCGAATCCAGTACCGTCTTTTTGTACCACAAGGAACCATCCCCAACTGCAACACACCGTGCACACTAACAGAAATTAACGGCCAAGTGCTTTTTAGCACTTGTTCTTGTAATAGGTAAACGGCAAGTCGTATCAGAAAATCAATTGCACCAGCAGTAACTGATTTCCTCATATTATGTAAGTGTTGACACATTTATAGGATAGATAAAATCGTAAAATTTGGCAGGAATATTAGCACGTCCAACTGCCTTAAGCGTGGAAAATTTTGTTTCTAGCTGTCCTGAAAGTACAGTTTGGAGAAAAAAACTGACCGTGACGTCTTGCATCTACGGTAGTCTAGAACACCCACGCATTTTACCCTCTTCCGCATGAGCTAGATTTAGAAAATAACCGATGTACAAATTTTAAAAAGTTTTATTTTTTAATTTCTTCCCTTCCAATAGAAAAAATGGGAAAATGGTTGTACAAGCCACAACCGAGTCCCCCACCCAACTCTCTAACGGGATCCGCCTGGAAAATAGGGGTTTTGGGTGGGGAGAAACTTAAAACAGTGGAGACATCTAGCGGCGGCATTTGAACAGCTAGTAGCAACGATACCGCCATCTATTACACAACTAATGAAACAGAAAAATAATTTATTTCTTCCTGAGCAGGTTGTGGCGCGTATTACCATCTTGCCGAAAAAATAACTTCGAACGGTTTTCGCTGCACACTTGTACGCCTTCGGTTGTTTGACAAAAATAAAGAAACACTGTTGACGTGGGTAATTTGTTGCGAATTCATTCTGTTAATGTTCTATTTAACCCATCAATTCCTTCATGTATGCTGATCATACTTTCTCAAGAATCGTCTTCTAATACTAAGTGGTTCTTTAAATATAGCCTATTAACTCCATCCGGCACTTTGTTTAATTAGTTACCTGATTTTATTTCATTTTAAAAAGGCTGAGAAAAATAAGAAAAGAAAGCTCAAAGAAAGAGTTAACCTTGCTGTGACATTTTTTGTTGTTATGCCATAGTCATTTCTTATTTGTGTTTTATAGCACTGCCCAGTTTTCGCATATCTCATCTTTTGTTAACTGGATATTAAGTAGGGTAAAAAAGGACGCTAAGAACAGAAATAATTTTGTGTGATGATAATATAAATCTTCAACAAATACATAAAACAGTTGGATCTAAAGCCATCTAAGGGATTTCATAACGTTTAAAGCTTCTTTTTTCAACCCTGCAATCCCTGTAATTATATCCCCTTTCTTTTCCTGAAATGCAGTTTTGAATGTAAAACGAAATACGGGATTAAATTAAATTCCGGACACGTTTTCTCCGAAAAGCAATTGCACGGTTGCTAGGTTACTGCTGAAATGTTGTATGAATGTATTCTTCAGTCTCATTACATCCTTCTTATCATTTCGCTTCACAGAGTCTAGTCCCATAGAAAATGAAACTCCGAATTTCTCTTTGTCATTCGCAATTAGCTGAACACAGTATTGGAAACCGATTTTTATCTGTTACTCTTTCCTTCTGATACACCTACGACTGCTTCTTGAAATTCACTATTTTATCCTTTTCTTGAATTCAAAAGAATGTAAAATTGCCACTGTGAGTACGACTTATAAAAGATTTGCATACCATAGCGTATTCTACCCAATGACTCCGAAATTATTTGAAAAAGACGCATCTTCTTTACACATTATAACGCTGAGGAAAATTTTCAGGCTACGTTCAGCGAGAAATGAAAACATTTCTCAGCGGTTTCAAAGTTTATAGGAATAGAAAAGTGGTAGACTATCTTAACAGATATAGCAATCCGTTTTCTTTAGAGTTCACAGACTTCTGATTAAATAACTCTACAATTCGAAAACACCTCTCTGGTGTTTACGTTAACTGCAAATATTCAGGAGGCCTATGCAGCAGAGAAAGAAAGAAAGAAAGAAAGATAGAAAGAAAGAAAAACATGCAAAACGAAAAAAGTGATGTCATTTTTAAGGGGACACTACACTGAAAACTCTTGTTTTTTTATATCCTCTCCATGTAAAATAGTTTAATGTTCAATCCCCTCCAAAAATTATTCTTTATTGGTGAATTTATTATGTGCCTCTTTTAGTAAGCTTAAGTAAACCGCGAATGATATTGAGGAAGCTGCCTTGTTCTGTACGCGTTTTCCATAAAGAATTCCTGGGGGGAGGGTCGTTCTCCTTTTTACTTTCTCGCATTTACGTAGTATAGAGAAAGTATTGTGATCGTGACTAAAAATCGAAATAGAGATAACACCGGAAAAACATGTTTCACGATGCCTAAAAACCGAAAAAAAGTGTTTTTGGAACGGCATCTGTCCGTCTGTCCGTCTGTCCGTCTGTCTGTAGACCGTTGACGAATTTTGTTTAATGCTTATACAAACCTAAATGTTCTCCAACTGGAGAAACGGGGAAGTATTGGAAAATAAGAGGAATGATAGTTTGAGGGGTGATAATTTTCATACCAGCATCCCTTTGTGCCATACATATAAGAACTTCAACCTTCCGAACAAAAGGAGGAACGGCCTGATAGTGCTCTAAATTCTTGACAATATCAAATAAAAGAGGATCTTGACGCTGGGCCTGCTTAATAATAGTAAATGGACTTGGTAGGTCAGACATCAGATCCCCTATTAAGGCTGGGCCAAACTCAGTTTCAGAGTCCGCAGATGAAGCCGGAGGTTTTTCGTCGCCATACATACTAGATAGTTAAACAGCAACAACATTAGCTGAGCTGCGAATGTGAGAAACCTTAAAGCGGAAAGCAGATATTCTGAAGACCCACATAGTGATCTTACCAGTTTTTCTATACCGTCCAAGAATCCAACTCAGTGCTTAGTTATCCGGTTCGAGGAGGAATTCGACATGTTCGACATACATGCGGTACTTTTCAATTCCGAAAACCATCTCCAAAGCCTCCAATTCATACATAGAGAGCTTTTGCTCTTATTGAGTAAGAGTGCTCGAAGCAAAAGCAATGGGACGGCGTCCTTCAGGAAATTCCTGCCGAAGAACGGCAGCTAGAGCACGGCCACAAGCATCAGTCTGTAAAAACATTTAGTGTATTAAAATCAGCCATAGTCATGACTGGACGATTGGAGATTTTTCTTTATCCTTTTAAAAGCTTGCTGCTGTTCAACTCCCCGTTTAAACTTCACAGCTTTTTTTCTAATAAGATTGAGGGTCACACACAGATCATCACATCCAAGGATTAATTTTTCAGAATAGTTGACCATACCCACGAAGTGGGCCACTCCTTTAGCTTTTTGGGAACTGGATAACCCCTTACTATTTGAGTATGGTCTGGGTCAAAAGCCACGCCTTGAGAAGATATTAAATGACCTAAAAATGAAAGTTTCTCAGTGAAGAAATTCACTTTGGTCGGTTTCGCAGTATGTTTAGCGGCGCGCAACATGTGAATTACTTCTTTAATATGGCTAAAATCTTCTTGATAAGTTTGAGAATAAATAATAAGTTAATCCAAGCAATGAAATACGTATTTAAACTTCATGTCTGAAAAAATACCATCAAGGGGCCTAGTGAGTACTTGAACACCAACCGAAATCTCGAATGGGACACGAGTAGACTTGTATAGTTTCTATAGTGGAAAATGAAATTCATTAATAATACTTGTATAAGTTCCCATCAGTATTGAAGTCTGTTAATTGCACAGAATGCTGAGTCAAAGGAATCTGGTGATAAGCACTTTTTAAATTAAGACTGTTAAAGAATTTAGCTCTATTAAACCAATGGTAATTATTATGAACACAAGCCAAAGGCACTCTTTCTATAGAGATCCTACTGTTAAGAACTCTATAATCAGCTACAAGGCAAAAGTCATTACCGGATTTTGGTACCAGAAAAATCGGACTTGAATAATGCAACTTTGATGGCTTAATAATACCATGCTCAAGCATATCTTCCATTTTCTCCTTAAGAACTCCACGTGAGGAGGAACCAACCGATAAGGGGGGTAAACTTACCGGAGTACGGTCATTAAGAACAGTATCATATTCTGTAAGATCAGTATGGCCCAATTGGTTAGTAAGAATATCCGAGTACAGCTCTAGTATACCAACAATATCCCTCTTCACACCAGGAGAGATATGAGCCAGTTTAATTTCCTTCAAGAAATCAACCGCAAACAACTGGTCACTGTTGGCCCATAACATGCCATAGTGACTATTACAGGATTCAAAGAGAAACGGTACCTGGGTTCTCGGGTCAAACCTAAAGTGCAAAACTTTTTGTCCTAAGTCTAGATTTAGTAAAACAATTAACCCCAAGGTAACTTCCACAGTTCCAAGCAAATTATTTAAGCTTATTCTAAGCGGCCTGTCACACTGAGCTTCGATCGATCAAGACCAACCGACTGCTATCAAGCGCTCTCGACTAAATTTCTGTTCCTTGTCACACTGCATCGAGCGTCATCATTCAACGGAAATATTATAGGTTATGTACCTATGTTATTTTACTATGTCTACTCATCACTATATATTATAGGTAAAGTATATTACCTATTAGGCCTACGTCTGCTTATCTCCTGCACAATATCACATTACATGTGTTGGGATGTAGGGTTAATGTTATACCTACTATCTCAGGCTACATCTGTTTACTTCAAGCTTCATCAGTCGGCGGAGCGAAGAGGTTTGTTGTTTGTTGTAGTTCGATCGCCCACCGCTAGGTGCTACAACTCGATGTATATTTGTATTTTTAAAATTGAATTACATAAGAAGATATCGTTTTAAGTCCCTTAAATGATTCGTGCAATTCTATTTCATTCAAATATGAGTCTAAAACGACATTATTGTGTAAGTTAAATCAGCATCAATTCTGAAATTCAGGTGGGTACGAAGTTTCAGAGTGCTGCCACCATTTGCCATCGATTTTCGCTTGAAAAACGGACAGGTTTGATTTCAGAGACCAGTTGAATGTTGTCGATCGCTGGCGATCGATGCTATGTAACTGGTACCATTGCTGTCTATAGGTTCGTTGTGTCAGTCGGTCGGTCGCTGTTGCTCGATCTATCCAGTGTGACAGCCCCTTAAGGCGAGCTTTACCTATAACCGAAACAAGAATCTGGTCTTCACTTTGGCAAACAGCTGACAAGTTTCAAACTTGATTTCATTGAATTACTGTGAATTGAACTCCGGCTTATCTCAGTTGGTAGAGCATTGGCGCGAATAGCCAAAGGTCCTGGGTTCAAGTCCCAGTGTCGGAGGAATTTTTCTCCTATAATATTCTCTTGATTTCATTAACAACCCGGTATCTAAACTCCGTGGCGCTACATCCCTGGAAGGACTTGGCCTACCAGGTATCTACCCATTATTAATATGTAGTGTATATTAATTATCAGTGTAATCCACGGGATTCTTCAGCTTCCATTTCATGTAAATTATGCTTCAGTGATGATTTCTTTGCTATATTAATGCTTCACCACGCACGCCTTCTGCGTGTGTCCATTTCTGGACACTGTTTTGTCATTTCTTTAATTTGCAGGATTTCTTTTAGTCTTTTATTTGATTTCATTACTATGCTTCGTTTTCATTAGCCTTCTGCCTACGTTTGTTATCAACTTGATGATATCACTCAGAACACAAGCGGGTCAGGTCACTTTGGCACTTTGTATACCATAGGTACAGCTATTAATAGCTAAAAACTTTCTCTTTCTTTGTGTACGACTGTTCTGTAAATATCAAACTACATATTTTTAATGAGATTTATTTATGTTTTTTAGGGCAACTGATTTCACTTAAATGGTATATACGATTGTAAATATTTCAGTAAGCCATTTTTCTAACTGTGAATTTATTTATACATATGTATAATTAGATATTTTCTGGTTAAATCGTATTGCTATTCAAACCGTTTCTTGGGTAATAAATAACCCTGTTACTAATTTTCATTCTATTATTACCTATAATTTATAAATGATTTTGTTCCGGTGCTGTATTTCCTTCCATTCTTAGGATCTGGAAACTAATTAACTAGTTTTGGACAAAATAACCAGTACAGTTCCGTAATATGTTAATTCATTGAAAACATCGAAAATTCATAACTCTGAAGATATATAAGTGACAAGATTAGAAACGCCATTTTTAAAATATATTAGCAGCATTAAGGACTTTTTCATGTAATACAGCAGTCGGTGAATGTATTTTTTCTGTCCTAAGAGGAGTTTCCAGGCCTCATATACTTACCATGACTCACTCAAAAGTGATTAGTTTTGACTGAATTTAGCATTTGAAAAGCGAGAACAAAGGACATGAAAATAAAGAACGGTTCTGAAAAAATTTAACCTTTTGATGGAGAAAAAGTTTCATCTGTACTAGAAGATTTCTTTTATGTAGGCTATTGTTTTAAAGTAAAGTTTAAGGACACTTTTGTGCTTTAAGATTCTTATCGTGCTTTTAAATTAAGTACACACAACTACCTACGGGGTAGAAACAATCTCCAGTTAACATCAATTGCTCATAGTATTATGCAGTTAATAATTTTTATTCCACATCAGGCCCTAATTAAATTTTCTTCCATAACTAAACCCTAGCCCATAGTGAGAAAAATTTTCCCACCCTGATCTTGAACTCTGGCTAAGGGCCTGGTGTAGACATAGACATAAATGCACATAAATGCACATAAATGCAGATAATGACATAATGACATAAATCAATTGTAAAAATACAGACATGGAGAACAAAGGTGGGAGAATTGTCTGTTAAGAACAACATGTTCAATATGTCCACATGCAAGGCCCATACAACGATTCAAGCGAAACCTAAAATTGTGTAACACTCTAGCACACATTTCCACCGGAATTGCGTAAATAAATTCTTCGATTCTTCTCTTGAGCTGGCAGATTGTGTTCGGGTCTCGTGTATACACATTGTCTTTTGTGTAGCCCCACAAGAGGAAATCTGCGATTGATCTTTGGTGTTGGAGCTTCTCGAACATGGAAGTGATTGCGGAATCTCCTCTGTGTCTCTACTATAAATTTTCTTTCCAAATAAAATTTGATTATTATAATTCTCTCTGGCGTAGTGAAAACCACTGTGGAATTTTCTCCCAGGCTTGCACAACAATGTGTAGAAAAGAACAGAAAGATATATTACCAACGTCACGAAATATTAAAGGAAAAAAACAGGTACATTTTATTGGTGCGCCCTGTTCATTTTATGCAATAACTGAATTTCAGTACCCGACAGTGCTGGTAGCATAATTGTGCAAGTATAATCTTCCACTTATTTATTAAATGTATAAGCAAAATATTTTAAAGTAAGATTAACTTTACATTATGAAAAGCAATGCATTTTCTTCATTCTAAGAGTAGTTCTTGCTGCAGGATGCAAGTTTAAAAAGGAAAAGAAGCGATGGCTGCCATTATTCGCGTTAACATAATATATTGGGTAATTGTTCTTCCTAACTACCACCTTTCTTACATGCGAGCTGCAGTATAGGAGATACATACCTAAAGGTAAATGAAGATCTGGATAGTTTGACTTCAAACAGCATGTATCTTATAAGGAATCGCGTTATACAGTCGAAAAAGGAAAACTTGACACTTTATATGGACTACAGTCAAATAACATTAAAATCAGTTAATAATAAAACAAACTGTATAATAAATACCACAATCATTTCAATTTACCATTAAAATTATTATTGACTCATCGCTTTGTTACTTAAATCTAACAACCTTGTACTAATTAAACAATTTCAAATACACAAAACGTATTAAAGTTCTCGCACGGTATCTGTGCCGATGAGACAGTTACTCGCTAGAGAGAGACATGCTATTGTGCGAGAGAGAGAGGTAGCTTGGCCTTTACAAATAAAAAGGAAGGTATTGTTGTGCGAGAGAGATAGGTAGCAGGCCAATCGACGCTACAGTCCCCATGAAAACATAATGCAATGATTTAGGCAATCGGCACAGATTTCGTGCGGGATCTTTACTACATTATATCTTTGCCACATATTACACAATTTTTTGTCTCGAAAAAGCACAAAATGTAAGGCTGGCATCTAAAATCTGTCATCACCGCAGGCACCGCGTTGCCGTCCCCTAGTCTATTTTATCCTGCAGTAATGTGCAAACTCTTTTACGTGTACAAAGGTTGTCGCCAACACTTAAAATTCGTCAGAATTTTATATAGCTATTTCCTCTTCATATAGCGCTTTCAGCGTAGAAATGTAGAAATTGAGCTTTCCGGAATTGTTTCCTAGTAAATAGTAATACTTTATTTTACCTTCTTGTTACTTTCTCGCATATACGTAGTATAGAGAAAGTATTGTGATCGTGACAAAAATTTGAATCGAGATAACATCGGGCGAGCATGTTTCATGAAGCCTAGAATCCGAAAAAAGTATTTTTGGAATGACGTCTGTCCGTCTGTCTGTGGACAAGCACAGCGGGTAAACGGTTCATTGCATTTACTCCATTTTTGAATTAAGGACTTTTTTGAAATTTTGTCGAACCGCCCACAGATTTAGTTTTACAAATGAAATATTAAGGGGACTTTTTATGAAAACTGTTTTTAAATTTATTTTTTAAAATATGGCTCTAACGATTTTAATAAAAATTTAAATTTGGAAACTCTTATTTATGACTAATAAAATGACTATATCTGTATTTCTGCAAAAATGACTTAAGGGTACTTTACTCGTATCCATTTTCAGTTTTTCTAGATTATATCCATTACAGTAGGCGATACATGAAAACCTACCATAGTAAAGTTGTAGAGAAAATTAAAATGAGCATTTTTTAAAAACATTTCTTTATACATTTAATAGATATCAAGATAAAAACGAAATAAGTACGGCTTAAATGCGAATTTCAGAACATGCATGTCAATTAAAATATGAATGATATTTTGTTGCCCCTAGTAACAAGAAAACTATAGGCCTAATGTACTTATTGTTGTGAAATGCAATCAGTTTAGCTCAGTCGCAATGAACACACTTAAACCAAATACAGCGAGGTGGTAGGCCTATGGGCTAACAGGGAAGAGGTCCTGAGTTCAAATCAAGCCTTCTGGCCGCCCAAATTGACTTGGGTTTTTCATGGTTTCCTCGTTCGCAAAAGCAAACGCCGGGTTTCTACGACTTGCTTATTTTCCATATCCCATCGCCACTAAGTCACTGGATATTATAATCGTTTAAACTGAATATCACATAAGAAGACATCACTAAACAATAGAAACAGATGACGCGAATGGGTTGTTACTATAGACTAATGGTTCACGAAAACATACTAAACACATTACATGACCTACAATGCAATTCAAGCGTGCAATATAACCTAAGTAGTAGTAGCAGTAGGATCGCCGGCGTGGTCTTGTGGTTAGCGTCAGATCCGTCGGCCCGGGTTCGATCCCCGGTACATCCTTGGATTTTTCTGAGGTAGGGAGGTCTGGTAGGGGTGCACTCAGCTTCGTGATTCAAATTGAGGAGCTACTTGATAGAGAAGTAGCGGCTCCGATCATGGAAACCACCATGCTGACCACATGCCCCCAATCCTGCCATCTGCCTGTGGTAGATGACGCAGCGGTCGGTTGGTAGGCCAAATACCTCCAGGGATGTAATGCCACGGTGTTTAGTTTTAGTTGTAGTAGTACCGAAATTCAAATATAAGTCGCCCCTTAAGCTGCGTCCTTTCGATATTCACATTTTCATGAACTGTGTGATGTATTTTATTTCTGAACGAAGCAGAGTGACCAACTGTCCTTGTATATTGTCACAAGTGCCTTGTATCCACCTCTACATATAGCTAAATAATGCATAACACTAACCACATAGTTAAGTGCGCGAAGCGGAGGCGGTAGCCGTAGCGAAGCGCCCTTGCATTTTCGAATAATGTACGAGGAACTGTTTATAGATTTCTAAAATGTGGCATATTATATCTCCCGCAAGGTTTGTCAGCCTGTCACCTCTCGTCTAGCGGTGTGACGTCATACCTCCAACATCCAATCACGAGTTTCTTCATAATACGAGGACAAAAGAATTCGCTAGATCGTGGTAGAAAATAAACTGCATCGGTGAGGGTGGGTTGGGTGGGACCGATTCATCCCAAGGTGCGACTTATATTTGAATTTTCCCGTAGTAGTAATAGCAGCAGTAGTAGTAGTAGTAGTAGTAGTAGTAGTAGTAGTAGTAGTAGTAGTAGTAGTCGTAGTAGTAACAATAATATGCAGTTTTACTGCCATTGACTATTATTATTATTATTATTATTATTATTATTATTATTTCACAGTAAAGTCATTGAACATAAAGATCGACCCTGATGCTTTCCGTTCTAGAAACTTGTCAGTTTTATGAAAATTTAATAAGTAAAATTTAATTGTCTCTTTAATTTACTTTTTTCTGTACTAGCCTTTAACACGTATTTGCGAGAAAGTTTGTGCAACATATTTTTGCACCATTTCTTTTTTTAGTTGCTTTCCTATAAACCATCATACTGCATCCTCTTTATTAGAGCAGAAGCTTGTAGCATCCGTTTTCAAGGTCGTATTTTGTTAACTTCCGTTTACTTAGTACAACTCCAGTTCACATAGGCCTAATATGTAATCTCCTTAAGCCTCAGCTTCGAAGGACGTTTGTAACGTACGTCTTCTTTATTTCTGTTCCTTCTTTTTCGTCTCTGGTTTCCCCATATGCATACAGAACCATATACCCTGTCTGCTGTCTGCTGTCGCTGTCATAGGTTTTCTTTGATATTTGATTCCTCCTCCTTATTTTACTTTTCACTGCAGTTCTTTTCCCCTTTTCAGCCATCCTCTTAATACTTCCCCAGTGTTAATGATGATGATAATAATAACAATTTATGATCATATAAACAATATAATCCCGTAAAATAATATTATTACAACAGTTTCAATATTTATAGCAAAATTACTGCCATGCAATTACAGGAAGCGCTATTGAGTTTACAAACCAGCCTGCAGGTCATCTTTCCTTCGGATAGACGCTAACGGGAGCAGATAATCTTGGCTTTCTAGAGCTGGGTACTAATGGTAGCTGGTCTAATTAATTTCCCCCACTTTAGTTGCTTTCGCGACGAGACGGAATAGAGAGTTATCGATGCAATGTTATTGCGACATATTTTTACATCAATTCTGGAAAAGAAATGGTGAGAAATATTTTATACTGACAATAAATATGTACCGCACTCCATTGTTATTTCTATTCATTACTCATACCTGACTTCCGTAAGTTTTTTGTGAGCTGATTTAAATAGCATAGTTTTTATTAAGTCAACGAGATATTATTCTTCGCTGTTTGAGTGCGCAGTTGGCAAGGGGTGCTCATTTGCCATGCGCAGTTACCTAATATCGTTCGGTGCGCATGATGACGTCGCCCGCGAGGGAAATGGTGTAAACATTAACCCTAGCACGTGCATTTTATAGTGTTTCCGTGTGAAGTTTTATGTATTATTAGTTTCTTTTATAGCATTATTCGCCAGTCGGTTTCTTCACTATTTGATATGGTCCTTAAATAGTTAAGTTCCTATCTTGTGCTATGGCTGCGTGATAATCAGGGCCCGGATTCTGATGACCTAAAATTGTTTGAAAAATTACCTATAAAAGACCCTAAATTTAAGGAAAATGATTTAATAACTGTAAAGAATTACCTAAAAACTGATATTTTATTTATAAAAATTATTATTGTACACACAAAGTTGTACATAATTGTAAAAACTCTAAACGCAGAAAGGATGTTGTAGGTCTAAAAACTTTGTTCTTTGTTCTTGATTGGAGCATTTGAGAAGAAACGTAAGAAAATTGTTTTTAAAATAGATCCTACAAAAAATGTTGCATTATACTAACCAAGTAATTTATTTAAATATTACCCTATGGGAAAATAAGACAAGAAAGTTAATAAACTCAAAGTAAATGCACGAAAATGACTAAATAATGGATGAAATGACATGAAAATGACAAAATAATGACCTAAAATTGAAATAAATGCCCTAAAAATACAAAAATGCATAAAATGACAAAAAATGACCTAATAAAAATGCATTTCTATAATCTAGAGGCCATGATTAGGATTTATCTACAAGTTGACAATGTCTATGCAGCTTCAATAAAAATATGACTTGTCATTAGAATCCGGGCCCTGGTGATAATCATAATCACATAGAAGTTTGCAAGTATGATTTATTGTTATAGGTTATTAATGAATTAGGATATTTTAGCTTTCTTGTGAACATTCTTTGCTCAAATAGAGTTCTTTCGCTATGGGCAGGTAATAAGTTTTGTCAAATGCATAAATTACTTAGACAAACAAAATTTATTGACTAACATGTAAACCCAGTCAAAATATCCACACTCCGCCATTGATTATTATTGTTATTAATATTTTTATTATTATTTCACGTTAAAAGCATTGTACATAAAGATCGGCCTTGATGCTTTCCGTTCTAGATGCATGTAAGTTGCTAGCTTTTAACTCGTATATGCGAGAAAGTTTGTGCAACATGTTTTGCACCATTTGTATATTTTTAGTAAATGTTGTATATTTTCCTCACATGATGTAATTTTTTACCCACTTATAGGATAGATAAAATCGTAAAATTTGGCAAAAATATTGGCACATACAACAGCCATAAGTGTAAAACAATTGGTGATTCTAGCTGCCCCATAAGTATGGGAAAACTGGCCAGATAACCGTAACATCTTTCACATCTACGACAGTCTAATCAACCACTTATTAACATTGATGTATACTCACTTCCAGATGAGCTAGAATCTTGAAATTTGACAAACTTGTAGCTTTTAGCCTATAACCGATGGAAAAATTCCAGGAAGTTAATTTTTTTATCTTTTCCCCTCCAAAATAAACTTTGAAATTTTAAAACAGTAGAACAGCATGTTTTTTTTTTTTGTAAAGGTAGGCCGATTAGTTTGTTTTGATTGCAATAGTGTTTAAAAGTAATTTTGAATTAATAGTACCTATAGCTATAGCCATTATGAGAGATAATATATATATATATATATATATATATATATATATATATATATTAGGCTTGATTTATCACCTTTACTTTTGGTTTGACCGTCACATCATCACTCTAAATCATGTATACAGTGTAGGTCTATACTGTATTAAAATTCCCGCCCATATTCAGAATCTTGAGCCTCCTTAATAGTCCAGTCAATAAAGGTCGAAAAACACCAAATATAAAAAAAAAAATTGTGTAGTTTTGAAATTTTGCAGAGTTGTTGGAGGGAGTGCCCTGAACAACATACTAAAAGTCCCCAAAGGTGAGGGGTGAGCGGGGAGCCTGCAGAAGGTCCCGTTTTTAGATTTTTAGCTTATATATAAACAATGGTGTATCGTAGAGAAAATGTTGCTATATACAAAAATCAAGCTGATAAAATTTCCTACAAGTTTCATCCTAAACATTTCTTTCTATTCCCAGTAGTTTTTTAGCTATCTGCCAGCGAAAATAACAAATTTTCGAAAAAAGCTCTTTCGCCTCACGCTTTTTGACACCTTGTAGCGCTTTTTTCGAAAGAGCTTTTTTCGAAAATTTGTTATTTTCGCTGGCGGATAACTCGAAAACTATTGGAAATAGGAAGAAATGTGTAGGATCAAACTTGTAGGTCATTTTATCAGCTTGAATTTTGTATATGGCATACCTTTCTCTACGGTGCACCATTGTTTAGATATAAGCGAAAAACCTAAAAACGGGACTAGGACACTCCTTCCGACAACTCTGCAAAATTTCAAAACTGCACGATTTTTTGTTCTATTTTTCGTTCGTGGCCTGGACTATAATGTTTCAGCTTATTTAGCACGTAGAGGTTACTGTTTTTATAGAGGCAAATGACAAAAATAAGACACAAAAATTGTCCTTGTAATATGTTTAATATCGTCACAAATCTACGTACTGACTATGCAACAGCTATGTAATAGCAGCCATATGCTCGATCGTTCCCTCGTGGATGACGTCACACGCTGATGAAGCAGCCCGCCGCGAGAAATGGCGCTACCTTAGTAGCTTTATATACCTTGCGCAGTTGGTCTTTAAGTTAGAAACAGTGGACGGGACGTAAAATTCAGCTCTTATGTTTGAACCTGTCTTCATGTACTGTGAAGTTTTCAACTCAGTATACTGCCATGGCTATGAAAGTCCTCTTCGTGTTTGACATAAGTAGTGCGCCACACCTGCTAAGACGCACAGCACCCTGAGCCGATAGACAGTTAGGATTCCCAAGGTTTCCAAAATTTAATAACAGCAACTGAGCCTGTAAATAAATAAATCATCTTCCTAGGCACACTAACACAGAAGATAAACCAGGTTTTGACCGGGTTTTATCATAAATAAACATATATTATTTGCGCTGATTTATTGTATAAATATATATTCTAAATATAAGATAAGATTCTAAATAAACTTTACCACTGAATTAAATGGTTTGAATCAGTTAGATTTCTCTTTAAAGACAAATTACTTTCAACATTACATATATAAATATGGACTCCTAAAAACTTCACCTAATGTGCATGAAAATATTTTCAGTTAGGCGAAAAGTTCCTTTGGCGGAAATTCCCGATTGATTCTGATTGCCGAGATATGACGTTTACCAGCTTTCAGAATATGAAACCTACTCCAAATCCTCCCCATAATAATAATCAAAAAAGTACTCGACCAGCGGACAGAAATTTGAACACCAGGACATAATTTCTAAACCCCCGGAATCAATATAATATACGAAACACGAAACCAGAACATAGAATTTGGAATCGAAACACAGGAGAGCTATAATATAAATTGAGACAAATCAATACCTAATATCAAACAAGTAGCTCACCTGTAGTACTCTTTGCGGCATAGTTTCATCTTTGTTAATTACTTTGACCTCTTGCCAGTAATTCTAGACTTCTGTTATAGAATATTTCTTATTCGTCTTGTTCATAATCTTTCCTTTTCCATTTTGTTTTTTTTGGGTGATTACAATGGCCCGTTACCACAATTTATCGCAGAACTTCTCCGGAAAGACGAACTAGTTTTTGAAATTCGTAGTGGGGGAGTATGTGTAGATGATACTTTAGATGTCCCTGCTATTTTATGTTTGTTACACCAGGTAGCCTCTACAAAACCTGCTAGGTGTGTCCTAAGAACATTTCAGGTTTTTTCTAAAGAGCTTACTTTGTTGTAAACTATAATTCTTGAAATCGGAAATAGCGCTGGCGACCTTAGTCTGACGCTGATACTTCAAATAAGCAGAAAAGACGGTTAAGCCATAGAGGTTGGCTTTTAGAGAATTGTTTAAACTTGCTTATGCAGATCCCTGACTCCATGTTAGATCTGGGTGTACTAAACCAGCTCAAGGATTTTCTTACTTCTGTCATTTCGTCTCAGGACACGGTTGATGCTGATCTTGTTTCCTTAGATGGCCCATTCACGCAAAATATTTTTTGGAACCAGTTAACCTTGTTTTAAGCTGTTCCGCGGTGGTTAATATTCCCAAATCTGCTTTATTTTCCCAAAAACTTTTCGCCAACGCAGTGAATTTTCAACCTGCAATAGTCCAACCTGCATTCGCGGAGTTAAAGATTCCCCGTCCATTACAAAATGTTATAGAACGCCAAAAAGTCTTTACTGTAACCCAAGTTTCCTATGCAACTTATTTTCTTCGATTTCTAGTTCCTTTTGTTCACCAAGCTTGGATATTGCATATTCTAACTCCAGTTAGTACATAGCTCTGAGCAGTCTATCCATGCTTTTCATACTCAAGTACTGGGCCAGTTTATCCCGTCGAGGTTGCGGCACAAATTGCTAGTCCAATACAATTATCGGCCACAAAGGTTTGATTAAATATTTTTCAATGTTTATGCAGGACATCAAACTTCATGCAGCAGTCTTTCAGGTTTCGGATGGCGAGATGGAGATTGTTCAAGTTATAATTTCCGGTCTTAATCCGGTTACCAGCTCATGCTTCACATTTGCTCACACACACTCCACTTTAGACCAGCTTCCAGATTTGGATGCTTTAGTATCCGAAGTCGCATGCGCCGATGGGCGAAAGCCGATGCAGGGCAGTAACTCCTCTACCCATTTCTTGTCCCATAGTCTGAGAGAGGGAAACTTAGGCCATCGCGATACTCGGAATTCTGGCTATTGCTATAAAGTTGGCTCCTTACTGAAGGATTGTAGAAAGGATCGTTAGTGAATTCAAGGAGCATCGGTCTCCTGTCAATACGTTGACACCTTCTTCTTCGCGAGACACTCATAATCCGGGTCGTCAACCATGACTACTTGATGCTTTGCTCCCAAACTTCCTGGTCAAGGGAACTTCTCAACGAAATACTTTATCATAGCGTGGCATGGAATGTCAAGCACTTCTTCCGGTGCACCTTCCGTTAATTCAGGTCTTAGTAAACCTTGTTCCTACTGTTAGTTTAATAGATTCCGGCGCTGCATCATCTTGTATTGACCTCAACTTCTTCCATTCTTTAGGACTTCCACTTTCTTGTTTGCGGTAATATAAGGGTTGGGCAATTACTATGGACGGATCACTTGTGCCGGTTCTTGGAGTTGTTCATTTGTATCTTGGAATCTGTAAATTCTCGTGGAAACTCCCATTCTAAGTGTTCTCCACTCTCAACTCCACACTAGACTAAAGAGTTATTCTCGGAGTGGATTTTGCGCAGTTTTCGGGCTTAGTCTTAGACTTGCAGTAAGGCCTTATTTCAGGTTTGCTCCTCTTTAACAAGATCAACATGCATTTGTCTAATTCTGGTCGTATATCTCACGGTGTTGCTATATTTCTTATGCAGGTCAGGCACATAGATCTCTCTAAAGACTCTGTATTAGACTTAAAACATCTTAGACCTGACCCGCAAGACCAAATTGATAAACTTATACCCATCTTTCCTGAAGTTTTGCCTGAACAAATGGGAGTAACTAATGTCATAGAATATGAGATCCAGTTCAATGATCGCACTTCTCTTCGTCTGCCCCTGTACAGAATGTCTTCAACAAAATTGAAAGTGATGAGTACGAAGGTAATAAAAAGCTCGAGAAGAGTATTATTGGACCATCCTTGTCTGCTTACTCCAGTCCAATTTTCCTTGGGCCCAAAGGTCAAGACGACTTCCGTCCTGTTGTTGGCTACCGTGCCCTGGATCAGAAAATTCATATTGAATCTATCCCATTGCCAGATATACTACTGCATTCTCTCCCCTTGATCTCAATAGTGCCTACTATCAAATTCCCTTTGAGGAACCTTCTCAGCATGTTACCGCATTCTCCACTCATTGGAAAACTTATGAATTCTGTAGTCTGCCGTTTGTGCTTGTAACTGGTGTTCGAGTACTTCCCCGTTTATTGGATAAAATATTTGCTGACATAAAATGTCAATTAGTTTATAATTATTTGGACGATTAGTCATCTATAGCACAGGCTCTCTATCCCCTGTCCAACATCTTGACGAGGTTCTTTTTCGTCTGAGATGGTGGTCTGAGGTCCAATTTCCCAGGTCCAACTATCTTTTATCTCCTGAGAAATTTGCCATTAATCCCGAGAGAACAGTTGCCTTCAGAAATATTCCTCGACCTACCAATATCAAATCAGTTGCTCGATTTATTGGTATGGTGATTTTGTTTTCAAGATTCATCCTTTGATTTGCTGCCCGAGAATGTCCTTTTAACCGTCTTCGGGGTAGAGAAGTTGCATTTGTCTCGATACCCAAACACCAGAAGGCGTTTAACGACCTGGAACTCGTACTCATTAATCTTCCCATTCTTGGTATGGCAGAGTTTTCTAAAACTCTCATCATACAAATCGATTCTCTTCCATGTGGCAGGCTGTTCTGCTCCAAGACTTTTCTGATGGAAGGAAACCAATTGCTACGCTTATCGATCACTTGCGATAGAATAGCAGCAATTCTCCATTCATGAAATGGAAGCTCTTGCCGTACTGTTCGCTCTAGAAATATTGAGAATGTATGTGGAACATGTGAATTTGATCTTGGAATGCGATAACCATTTATTTCCAAAAAACTGGGCCTAATACTAGATGGGCCGTTCTGTTATCAGCATTCTTATTAAGAGCTCTGACAATATATTGTCTGATTCCTTATTACGCATGTTTGAAGGGCACCCTGAGGGGTCTGGGAAACCAGTAGATGTTACTGTCATCTCTTCTCCTTTCCTTGACCAAGACATAACTAACTCCCCTTTGCCATTTACGGTTGTTAGACACCAGTTGTTAGAGCCTCAGCTTTCATCAATTATTGCCAAGTAATAAAGTGGTTAATGAGTCTCCGAATTCTCTTTATGTGGTAATACCTGACAAATTTTTCTTTGTAAGGAACGCCTAGGGTAGTTCTTCAGGTCAGTCTCTACACTATGTTTTTCCAGTATTTCCACATATCTTCTTGGGATTGTCAGTTAGGAATAAATAAAACCATTAAGAAAATTAAAGATTTCTTCTTGTGGAAGAAATGTATTCTGTTATGAAGGATAGCGTGAAACATGCCAGTCTTGTGCCCTGTCCAAACCCGCCCTTAACACTCGGATAGTCCATTTGACTACCACTGTTATTCAACTACCTTTACAAAGGCTGTTTATAGATTTCTTAGGCAAATTACCCCGTTCAAGAAGGGGAATTCTTTCATCTTTGTTATGGTTATTCCCTCTCGAAGACTCTCACACCGAGAAACTGGTTCAGTCTTTATCTGTATTTCAAAATTTTTGTATTTGTGAAACGATAGTCTCAGATATTCCTCCTGCATTTATATCCCACATATTTAAGAATATGTTTATTGCTAGGCATCCATAATGTTACGACCACTCCACATTACTCCAACCCATCCATGCCGAGAGCGTAATGCGCAAATTGAAAAAAGTGCTTATAGCCTATCACCATACTGACTACATTTTTGCGATACCAATTTAACAAGGTTGCAATTTGCTTTCAATACGGCAAGGCACACGAGTCGTGAGCACACTCCATTTCCGTTGTTCTTCATCATTCGATTTAATTACCCGTTTAGAAACTTAGGGCATCTGTACAATCGGTTACCTAACTCTCCCGTTCATGACCAGATAAACCATTCTTGAAAACATGCTTCCAGAAATTTTACCTCGATCGCAGACGCTCAATTACAATATAAATAGGATTTCCTGATATCTAAGGTGGGAGATATAGTTATGTTAAGGATTATCTTCTAAGTAAAGGTACAGCGAAGCTTACGAAAAAGCTTGCCCTGTTACATTAGTCAATTTAAGATTTATAAATACTGCAGAGGTGTTAGTTTTCTTACGCAAGAATTGAAAAATCATTTGCTTAACGCATATTAAATTAAACCCTTTCAGTCACATGTGAGTTAGTTTTTATTTTATTAACCTTTTGTTGTACCTGGTTTTTGGTACTATTTTTCTGTGGCAGTTTCTTTTCATATATAGATATGTTTTTTGTGATTATGTGCAGATATTAAGTGTTTGTGAGTATGTAGCCCTTTTTATTGTGCTCTTGTTATTTCCCAATCAGTCATTTTCTTTCAATTATTAGCTCATGCAAGGTTGTAGGTAATAATATTCACTCTGGATTTAAGTTATAATCCCGTATATATTTTTCCTGGGTTTATTTCCAGAATAATATTCTTGAATCTTTAAGTTTAGAGTCGGTTCCACTTCCTATCGAAGCCCTCTCACAATTTACACATATGTTTAAGAATATGAGACTATTAGAGGGCACCTACAGCATGACAAATATTTTACGGTCTTTATATTTATGTTGGATACGTGTCTTCTTGTCCTGATTTATATTCTAGACAATAACCTTCATTCAAGAGTTTCACTGGATGTGGATGACACGACTGGCCCTTATTCGCTGGTCTGGTCGTGACCGCTCAAGCCTGTCCAGTGTTCTGTTTGGGTTCGTATCATTGAACGACGGATCTTATTCATCTTCGCCATCTTGGTGTGGCCGGAGCGACCCCGCTCTTTCATTTCTCAGCAAACATCTACCTGTGAGCCTTCCGTCTTCGCATCTCCGTGGAAGCTCGCTTCATCAACTGATTATATCGTCTACGCACGTAAATTGTCACGTACAATTGTGACGTTGTGGAAAAATATTTAAGCTACGTTAATTTTTAGCAATGTAGTGAAGTCACGAACAGTAGGATGAACTCAATGTAAGTTTATAGTCGAACTACGAAACACATAAGGAACATGGTGAATGAGTTGTCGTAGTAATGTTACGTCATCAGGAGTGTTTATTTTAAAATGAACAATTAATGAACTGGTTCTCTGATGGTGAATAAAAAGTTACAGGGAAAAGCCATTCTACTGTGCATCTGCACATAATTTTAAAATTTCCTTTACATGGGACGTCCGCTTGGATAGGAGCAGAGGAGGTTGAAGGGAAAGCATCGTGGAGTGAAGAGGGAGTGTTAGCCATTTTCTGGAGGAGATAAGAGAATCTTGTAGTGGAGCTTGAAGAGGAGGCTTGGGTTAAGACTAGTATGGAGATCGAGTGGGAACCGTCCGTCTACTTATGCCTATCATGGAATTTGGCATGAGGTACAACTGTAGGTTCTCACGCATCTTGGATGGAACCAAGATATAATGACACATGGTTAGAAGGAAGACGTGGATATAGCAGACCGAGTATTTACTGGGTTAGGCATCTTTGAAGAGGAATGTCGATCAAGATTGGTTCGTCAGTGAATTACGACTTTTCATTTAATGTATTTAAGATGAACTTATACTGGACTATAAGAATGATACCCCCTGAGCCTCCCCATCTTCACTGAGCAAGCCAGAACAGTGTGCACAAAGTTTTTAGTAACTATAACAATTCCTAATGTTATTACGTGAAGGTGGCGCTCTTGTTTACAAATTTTCCTTCACTGTGTTTAGGAGATAAGTTATAGAAGTGCCTGTAGAGAACACGAATGCTATTTACGTGTGAGGAACAAGTGCATGGGGAACCTGTTGTGGGTTTCAAAGGAATTCTTATACACCTACCGATGTTCTTCGTTACACAAGTTTGATTATGTACCTTATTCGACCGTTTCTGTGCCTAAAAGAATTGAAACACTATATGCATCGCACTGTGTCGTTTGGTTGCACGAAAACCAAGGTAATTCTAATATTAAAATGAACTGAATTATACTTATGCATTTGACAATTAGTTCCTTTTTCGTGAAAGTAGGCTGCTATTGACAGATTAACTTTACCACTGAGTTTTAGATTTCTGCATTCCTTAAGGTGTGATGATCCATCAACTCTTTATTCTTGCATGATTAGAGTGAGTATCTTCAGGTAAATACTGTATTTATAGCCAATATGTATTCCTCACACCTTCTATGAAACTAATCATTTAAAAGATCATTCTCAAGTACTAATAAAGAAATATTGGGGTTCCCTCTTTCTGATTATGAGCAAGTATCTCGAATAATCACTAATTTCAACAACACAAAGGAGAAAGAACACGGAAAAAGAAGAAAGAAACAAGAACATAGAAGAGAGAAGCAAGAGGAGGAATGGGTGAAGAAAGACACTAATGTAAAAAATTATAATTTAAAACGCATCCTGCATTTGTTTAAAAAGAAGTTTATTAATGAACATTATGCCTGTTTCTGACTTGTATCGTCTAATTTGGCGAATTTATAAGGTAATGTATTAGTATTAGCTATTGGTTGGATTAAGGTCAAGTTTTGTGCAAAACTGACTGACTTCACCTTTCCATTTGTGCAAAAAGTTTGGGCGAATGGGGGAGACTGCAATGGTACTGCATTCTTCTCCGCTCTTTTCACATTTTTTCTCTTGCCGCGAGTTTTACGTAAATCTTCTAGTCATTCTGCGCACGCGCTTACTATTTCTTTCCTCTGGGCTCCTATGAAGATGGGAGCTCAGAGCTCGTTGATCTGTGGAACCTATGAGTTGTTTTTTCTTCTGGCTAGGTTCTCCCTCCGGTAAGTAATGTAAACAGACAAAATCTAATCGATTTTCCCATCTTCGGTTTCCAAAATTCCATTTGGAATTTTATGAAAAAAGAATAATTTTCTTGCAAAACTGATTTAGGTTTATACTATGCTGTTTTGAACAAGAATTTCACACGAAAGCCTATCTTGTTTATCGAGAATAGGAACATCAGAGAAAAGTTCAATCTAAATCTATTCAAGATAATTAGGCCTATCTGTACAATTTCATATAAAATGTAAGGGATTCTAGGCGTGAGTACATCTTTGACCTCCATTACGTTGATTGCTTAAGCTTTGTCGTTGAATTTATAATAGAATATTCGCTTGTTCTCAGAAATCTGTGTTCCAATGATTTTGCTAAATCTTGTATTGGACGTCACTATATCTGTTTATATTCTGCTAAGTCAATTTTGTTAAAACATGTATGGTAATACATACATTTGTTAAGTAGTTGAAAAAATAGTTACCTCCCAGCTCAGTGAATTAATGTACAATTCATTCGTACAGTTATGTTATTTTGTTCTGCGAGCAACTGATATTGGCCTTATTAATGTACTTTGAAAACATGATATATTTCTGTCAGGCCTATGAAATGAATGACATTACGTGTCAACTTACTTTGAGGTTTAGTACCATACTTAAATTAATAGTTCGAAATAAATACTATTAATAACTTTTACTGAACTGATTTTGGAGATAAACGTTTCGTGGGCCCATGGAATAAGTGATATTATATGAATTATCTTCACCTTTCATAAAATCAGGTAAATTAGTACTTGGAAACCAATACCATTAATAATTAATTAATAGTAAATTTATTTTGCAAACATATTTCTTATAGGCCTCTGAAATGAATTAGGCCTATATTATGAGTCAGCTTACTTTGATTTTTCATAAATTCACACAAATTGGTAGCTGGAAATAAATACTATTAAATATTTTCATTAAACTGATATCGCATATATTTTGGGAGCCCTATGAAATTACTGATATTATATGAGTTAACTTCGTTTGACTTTTCATAAATTCACTTACATTAATAGTTTCCAGTAGATGCTATTAGAAGTTATTACTGATTTCATTTTCTAGATATTTGTTTTCATAGGCAATTGGAATAACTGATATTATATGAATTATTTCGACCTTTCATAAATTCAGGTAAATCAGTAAACTAGTACTTGGTACTTTGAAACAAATACTATTAATAATTAGTAGTACATTGATTCTGCAGACATATTTCTTGTGGGCCTATGAAATGAATGATAGGCTATGCGAGTTAGCTTACTTTGACTTTTCATAAATTCACTTAAATTGGTAATGGGAAATAAGTAATATTAACAGTTATTATTATATTGATTTTGCAGACATATTTCTGCCACACAAATGGAATAACTGGTAATTGGTAACTTGATTTTCATAGATTAGATTAGTTAGATTAGTAGTTGGAAACACAAAATATAAATAATACACCGAGAAACAAAAAATATTTTTTCTGTCTCAGGAATAAAAATTTGTCATCCCAATAGCATTTTTTCGCCTGAATTCATATATGATATCGGTTTTTCCTCATCTCGCAAGGTTTCGAGGGACAGAATTTTTAATTTCAAACATTTTAATACTTTCTGCATTCTGAACTGCACAATATTCAAACAATGTAACTCAGCTAAGACTATTTTCTGCTATATTTCACCTGTGGAGCATCCGTCTTGACGGTCCAACAATAATCGACCAGCATATTAGGATTCCTTTTGCCTTGATACCTCTTTTCCATAGCTGAAGTCTCTGATGAAAGTGTTCCCCATGCTCAACGTTCACTTCGCCAGGATTTTCCGGGAAGAAATCTAGGCGCGAGTGCAGGAATTGTACCTTTAAGAACATATTACAACCCAAAATTTTTCAGATGTTATAAGATCGCTGACAATATCACAGAAATTTTAATCTTCTCGATTTCCCAAAAAAAAACGTTGAGTAACATTTTTGAACACTTGCCAAGCCTTATCGGGTTTTCATGAACCTTGGTTCATGAAAATCATGGACGTTATAAATGCGTATACCAAGGTTCATGAAAATCCGATAAAGCGTATTTCAGGTCCTATTGATACTGGACCAAATCGGTTGACCGGTATTGGAGTAATGCGCAATTTAGTGACTATTTTAATGGTAATATATCAGAAAGGTACGATAACTCAAATACGCTATATCGGAGTTTCAGGAAACTAGGTATACACATTTATGACGTCCGTGGAAAGAACCCTACTGAATTTGGACCAAATCGGTTGACCGGTACCGAAATAACAAGTCCAGACCAGACCAAATAAGCTAACTGAAGTCAGAGCATTGCGAGTGAAGCCCGCGATGCGATGATCTTAACTCCGATTCCATACCTGCATAAGAAATGCTGGAAATGAAAACAGGATCCTATCCTATAACTTAAATTTGCTTGCGCTAACGGTGTTTTGCATAGGAGTTGAACGTATACAGGTCAACTGCAATGAATTTGGGGGTTCGGGCCGTTCCCCTTTTTTAAATTAAAGTTCCGGTATTCACCTTACAACTAGGGAAAACCACGGAAAATCCTGATCGGAACTTGTAAAGGGGATTTGGTCATGGTCCTCCAATCTGTAATGCATTGTTGGAGTTGAACCAACCAGTTGGGATACGTGTCAGCTGAAGGCTTATACGAAGTGAGATGGTGTATGTTTAGACTGGAGGCCTCAACAATTTTGACGATTTTATTCGTCCCTTGGGAAGCGCATGCGCATCCAAGTTGCCGTACCAAAGGATTCTCAATAATACGCCTATATCAGGGCGAGGACAGTCCTGTGAACTCCATCGGCGTTCCAGTAAGCGAGCCTCATGAAGGGCGATGCATTCCTTGCGTTAGTTTGTACTGCTTTAACCAGCTAGGATAAGGGCTATCACTTTGAGAACGGCCGGGGACGGGCATCCCCAGCCGGAATAACGGGAGCTTGTTTAAGCAGACACTTGGTTATTTCAAAACTAGCTTCCAAAGGAATGTCGTCGATTAGTTGGCTCAACTTTTCAGAATAACTGTTCGGTGTGGTTGGTTCGGGTTCCGGAACAGCTATCAGGTTACATCTGCGATGCGCTTGAGTCGCTAGAGGTTTGGGGTGGTAAAGTGGGTGACTGGATATGGACCACACGCCTCCGCTCGGTGACGTGGCTCCAACACGGTCCAAGATTCTCCTACTCTGAGGAGACACTGGGTGTAATGCCTTTTTTCACAGCATAAGTGGAGCGTGAGCTCCCAGAACCTCTGGGACCCGCCTAAGTGCTCTTCGCCGCTGCCCATTTAACTTGATTCCACTCCCTTATAGTTGGCAGAGTGAGAGGAGTTGAAATTACAGCACCTCAGGGCCTCCTTGGCGTACTACAACCCCCTGAGGGGTGATCTCCGCCACAAGCGACACCCTTCGGAGTGAAACCACAATTACGCATGGTGTTACCAAAGCGTTGGCAGTTGCGGCATTGTAGAGGGCCGCTCGGAGCGTGGTGAGATTCTAAAGAGATGTGCAGACCACACAAAGTGGTGAGAGCCCTCACCTTTGCTGCCGAGGATCCACGCGACACTGACACCATAAAGTGCGGCGTTAGGGGCCTATCCTGAGGGATTGGCGTCGCGCCGCTGCGACCGAAGTTGCAGTACAGAGAGTACGGGAACTCCATGTGCAATGAGTTCCTCGCGTACATAGTCTGTTGGCATGCGACGCCCAAGGTTCTTCAGGAGCAGTCTTACATACCGCTCCTCCGGCTGAGAGTAGGTATGGAACCCGACTCCATTCTCTGTTTTGATGGCGCGAAGAGCAGAGATAGTGACTCGGATACAGTCGGTAGTATCCAAACTAGCATAAGAGCATCGCCCCGCATAGCCGCCGTGACGTTGCTACAGTCCTTTTTTCGCAGCCATCCCAAAAAATTGCGTGTGTTTGTCACTCCAGTGACATACACAGGGACTTTGTTGCGGAGCTTCCCTGCGGAAATGGCAGCAACATCCGCTTGGGCGTGAGGTGTGGTGCCAATAGGCGTGCCTAAGTGACTGTGCGAGCCCCCTTGTGCAGAGTCCATTGACTCAGCGTCATCTGGTAAACCAGTGGCCTTGGCTTGGACATCGAAATAACGAGTAATTAACAGTCACATCTATTATAATAATTAATCTTCGTTCTCCGACAGTTCGAAGCATTTTGGTTGGCTCGCGGCCAAACAATCAGCGGCCGAACTCCTGTAACTAATGTCCTAACATAAACAATTCTGTAAATAGAAATAATCGGCGAAATTACCTATTTAAGAGCATGGTTTCATTTTCAGTTTAATGTAAGTATTAATTTTGTAATTGATATAACACGCTAGAATATTTAGCGTGGCCCACAATGTGTTAAACATAACGTAACATATTGTCAATCGTAAATTGATATTGTTAGCCCGCCTTGTTTGATTCATTTCTCCATGTAAATAAGAAATTTAAAACACAACTAGCAGCTTAGTAACGTTGATGTTTACTCACTTCCAGATGAGGTAAAAACTTTAAATTTGTTAAACTTACAGCTTTTCTCCCGTAACCGATAGGAACATTCCAAACAAATCATATTTGCAATTTTTTCTCCTCCAAAATAAACTTGCAATCTTTCTATTGCTATTTTGCATGGTTTTAGATGTTTTTACAAAAAATAAAATAATAGGCCTTTTGTTGTGTATTTTTTCACGAATTGTACCCGTGACATACCAGTCTTTCTTGGCAGCTGATTGAGTGCGACGATGTTGCATCTATCCTCCGGCCTGAATAAAAGATTTAAAACACAACTAGTCGTTGAATATTGATATAATATTCTCCATTCTATCGATCTACCGATATCTACACTATATTTTAATGTGAGTATTTTTTTTATTCGTGCCTGTGCAGCAGTACATCTAATGAAATTCCTGACAGATATCATACTGACTTTTTATTCATTCATAACCTATAAGGCTGCTTTAAACATGAAACAAACATGTCAGCGAATCGTAAGCCTATTGCATCATTAATATTACTGCCAGCGCATTTTGACTTGAAGTTTAACTCTGAGATATAGTACAAAAATAACTTCTTTTCTTTATGGGTCTATCATATTTGCAATTATCACTGATAAAAAAACATTCTGGCACTTTGTTTTATCAGTTTACCTGATTTTATTAGAATATGTATAATTATGCGTGTATATAAAATATATAAATATATATATATATATATTAAATAAAATATAGACTATCTTACAAATCTAATCTCTAACAGTTAACAATAAACTCTTTTCTGGATATTGGTTAGTATACAAGAGAAAAGACTTGTCGTTTCTATGTGGATTTATTCGGGTGTGTGCACTTCACCCTATATTCAACATAAATTTCACTTAACTGTCTCTGATTCTTAATAATAATAATAATAATAACTAAATATATTCTTCCTAGAGTCTAACTGTGCTTTAAAACAACCTTCCAATTTGGGGGTTTTTATTTCGTGATTTTCCTTACAAAATATCCCGTCTTGAAACTTTCCTCAGCCCAATCAACTCCCCATGTAATTTCTCTAAAGAAGACCTATTGAAAATAAATATAGGACAGACAACCCGAAGAAGGAAGCGAAATTTAGGTTCATGTCCTCGTATGACCCTAGGCGTGAACCAACGACCTGATAAAATGAAAAGTATCCAACTGGCTTCGTATCCAACTTCTCAGTACTGGAATGGAATGGCCGCTAAGAAAAACAAAATTTTTATATCTCGGAGCGTTAGGGTCCTTCGCAGCCAAAGCGCTTGTGGGGAAGATCGGCGCCCTAATCTCCGAGCGCACTTCACCAGCCTTTACAAATTTCTTTATTTCCTAGTATGGTATGTCGATACCCAGCCTACTTCTATATACTTGAATTTAATTACATAGATTCTATTTAGGAACGTATCCTAACCTACTTCTCCTCCCTTTTTTTTTCTTTCTTTATTCTTCTTTCTTTCTGATTCACTTCAACTCATCTGAACTTTAAACCTCTCATTTTAACCTTCTATGGCTGGACTGTTTAGTTAGGTTATCATTTTGAACCACTTATGTTCCATTTATATACAGGGTGTAAATACTTTTACAAACTTTGGTCATGGGTTCCTTACACCAAAAGAAGGAAAAAAGTTCATATGAACATAGGTCCCGTAATCCTTTGTTTTCTCGTTAGGAACTATTCAACACATTGGCACACTCATAACACGTCAACACACAAAACTCATAACATATGCTCGAAATGTCCTCCTCTTGCTTCTAGACATGCATGCACTCGTCGAATCATATACTGTCTAACCCTTTCAAATACTCCGGGATGGTGTCGAATGGTTTCGCAGGCTTCCATGACACGTCGATTAAAAGTTTCTTCATCCGGGATGTCTGCTTCATAAACCAATAGTTTAAAGTGTCCCCAGATTGAGGATTGGGATTGAGGATTAAGGATTGAGGATTTAGGTCGGGAGAACGTGCAGGCCATGGAACTGGTCCTCCACTGCCTATCCATCTGTCGTGGTAGATACCAGTCAGTGCATCTCGAACAATGGGAATAAAATGTGCTGGAGCCCCATCATGCATAAACCACATGTTCTGTCTTATTTGCAGGAGCACATCTTCGTGAAGTAATTCTGAAAGAGTATTCTTGATAAAGTCCCTGTTGAAGACAGACTAACATAAATGTAAACAATTCTCCAAGGCTACACTTCGTAATCTACTATACAGTACATAGATACAACGAGTAAAACCTTATATGAATGAGTGAATAGAGAAATGAAGTTGCGAGGTCGGACCTCGGTGGTCGTTGAACGCAAACTTCCATTAATTAATGAATAACGGAAAAACAAGGATTATGGGACATATGTTCATATTAACTTTTTTGAAATAAAACTTATTTCCTCGCAGTAGGGGTAAATCGGGAACTTGTGTAACGCTAAAACCGTCACGAAATTAGTGTAACGCTCAAATACCGTCCCGAAATCACTATAGTGTTTCGGGGCCGACTGCACAGAAAACATTCAATTCAATGATTAGGAGTAATCAAAGGAAATTTTTCAGACCTAGTATGAGGACCTGGGACCGCCGGTTGGTCTTGTGGTTGGCGTCGCTGACTACGGATCCGTCGGCCCGGGTACGATCCTCGATACCTCCTCGGATTTTACTGAGGTTGGGAGGTCTGGTAGGGGTGCACTCAGCCTCGTGATTCAAATTGAGGAGCTGCTTGATAGAGAAGTAGCGGCTCCGGTCATGAAAACCACCATTAACGGCCGTGGGTGTCGGCATGCTGACCACATGCCCCCCAAACCTGCCGTCTGCCTATATGTAGATGACGCAGCGGTCGGATGGTAGGCCTTGTCCCTTCGGGGATGTCGCGCCACGGTGTTTAGTTTAGTTTTAGTAGTAATAATAATAATTATACTAATAATAATACTAATAATACTAATAATAATATTAATAATAATAATAATAATAATAATAATAAAATAATAATAATAATAATAATAATAATAATAATAATAATAATAATAATAACCATACTATGAGTATAAACCAGTTCCAGTCGTGGAGAACGGAGATTCTAGGCACAACATCCATAGTCAGAGCATTTCTCAATGTACCAATATAATGCTGCATCTTGCGAAAAACGCCGATGCAACAGAAGAACTCACAAACAAGTGATGAAAAATAATAATAATAATAATAATAATAATAATAATAATAATAATGATAATAATAATAATAATACTTACTTGCTCAATGGCCATAGACAATTCCTAAGCAATCTAAAGGTATATTATTTATTTTATGGAACCCGGAGGTTCATTACCGCGCTTAAAAAATCCAAACAATAAAAATATCAAAGATCCAAAATTTAAAATACCCAAAATACCAAAATTAAAAAATCAAAGATCCAAACTTAAAAAGTCCAAAAATCCAAAATTTAAAAAATAAGAAATCCAAAAATAAAAAAAATAAACAATCAAAAATTTAAAATTCCAAAATTCAAAATAAAAAATTCAAAATTCAAAATTAAAAAATACCAAAATTGAAAAATCTAAAAGTCCAAAATTAAAAAAAAAAAAAAATTAAAATTTTCAAAAAATAAAAAAGTCAAAGAATCAAAATTTTAAACTCTTAAATTAAAACATTCAAAGATCCAAAATAAAAAATAAAAAATTTAAAAAATTAAAAGATCGAAAATCCAAAATTTAAAAAATCTAAAAATTCAAAATTAAGAAATCCAAAAAATAAAAATTTCAAAGAACCAACATTTAAAAAATCAAAATTATAAATAATATAATCCAAAATTAAAAAATTCAATTTCCAAAATTTAAAAAATCAAAAAATCCAACATTCAAAAAATTAAAAACCCAAAATTAAAAAATCCAAATTTACAAAATTTAAAAGAACAAATTTAAAAAATAAAAGATCAAAAAATCCAAAGTTAATAAATAAGAAAATCCAAAATTAAAAAATCCAAAAATAAAAAATTCTAAGATCGAAAATTTAAAAAATCCAAAATTAATAATTCAAAGATCCTAAATTTAAAAATCCAAAACTCAAAAATTTAAAAATCCAAAACTCAAAAATTTAAAAATCCAAAATTCAAAAAACTCAATATTAAAAAGTCCAATATGCAAAATTGAAAAAATACAAAAACAAAAAATTTAAAAAATTAAAATTAAAACAAGTTTTACTTCTGTCGCGTGGCGTTCCACGCACAATTTTTTTCCCTTCTTTTGGTGTAAGGAACCCATGGCCGATGTTTTTAAAAGTATTTTTGAAACGCCCTGTATAATTATAGTATACCTGTATACCTATAGTATACAGTATATAGGTATATAGTGAAGTATTAATTAACATATAGATCTTCAACTATGGGGAAGGACAATTTTCTCCTATACCCTTATCTTTATATGGATAAGGCACCATCAAATACCCTCATAATGCACCGGCCCAATACTCAATTTTAACTACCATATGGATATTCAAATATGGGGGAGGAACACTTTCTCCTACACCACTGTATTTATATGAATAAGGCGCCATATACGCTTATAATAGTGTATATAGCCCTAACATAAAATTTTAACTGATATTTTTAACCTCAAAGCATTCGATTGTCAAACCGCATTTCTATATCCCATTACAATTTTAGCCATCCATTATTATATTTCCTAGAAACCTTCAGTTCCTTTCTTCAATCCTTCCATAAATTTAGCACTGTAGGCCTAAACTTTCTTAACTTTCAAGTAAATTTACAACTTCTTTCCGCTTGACTTATTTACTTCTGCAAAACTTATCATACCTCTTGAGTAGATTGAATCCCCGTTTCTAACTTGCCTTTCTCTACAGTAATATAAATGAACTTATTTGGTACAATGTTGGATAACAGCAACTCAAATTTGCCTTCATTTGAGCAAGAAATCCCTTAAATAAACAAGTAAAGTACTGATCAGTAACGCGAGTCCTTTTGTCGTTCGCACGGCGAGTCTCGATTCCATTCCTCCTTCACGTACATTTTTCTGCTCGACACCCAGCATTCAGTTGTTCCATTTATGCCAAAGTAGTCCAGTAGTAATCTTCCACAACCTCTCAGGGATGTTTAGAATAGATATAAATATCCAGGAGGTTCTTCTGCCTCCCCGTTAACAGTCCTTCCGGCGTCTTCAGCTCCCTACTTTTCTGGCTCCAACCAAGGAAAATGTCAAATGGAAACATTCACAACACCAAGAACGACGGCTGTCCAATTCTCACCAGGTGTGTTTTTACTGGTCTGCCCTTGACGACTATTCCCCAGCTCTCTCATCCATGTGCGTTTTACCGGTCTACCCAGAACGACGGTTACCCAAATTTCTTTCCACATTCGTTTTACTGGTCTGCCCTTGGCAATAACTCCCAGTTTCCTTCCATTAATTATGTGCTTTTATACTTTGCGTAGACATCTTAGACTGTTTCAGCTAGTCTCCAACCGAAACCTTTCTCTCGCCTGTTCTCGGCAACGACTTATACTTCACTTCCCAACTATTATTTCTAACTGCTGCGTAGGTGCATGCACCCTCTTACGGGAAGCATCCTGTGCTGTTTAGCACCTCGTTGCTCTTTCTTTGGCGAAGACTTATTTCTGACTCCTCAGCAATCATATCTCTCCCCTATTCGCTCTAGAATCTTCCCAACGGAAAATCTTGAAATCGTTCTGCGTGTGCGCAGGGGCTACCACACTCCCTGCAAACAATACCGCATCGAGAGCAATGCATGTTCAGAAGATGGATTCAATCCATTTGCTTTCTACTCTCGATGGTTTTCCGTTCGTTCATATCTGCTACGTCACGTTACATTATTATACAATATAGATGGTTTCTGTACTTTTGGTCAACATGGTGTAGGTGGTAGAACGTACAGTTGGACTGATGACTTTTACATTATTTATTACATCGTTTACTTGTTAGTTGCTCTTTCAAATGTAACTGAGTTTGAGATCTTTTAATTGATGTATATATTCCATGGTGATTTATGGTCTTATTGTTGATCAATTTCTCCCTGAATTATTTATGTAGAGAGTATTTCCTCGGTTGTGGTGCTTGGGTTGTTGATGCTGAAATATACATTAGATTATTTGTTGAAAATTATACTTGTATTTTCTCCTGCTTTCCAGCCAACAATGAGTTCTGATCCCACGTCCCCAGGGTGGGTCCTCATCACGCATCCCTCATTCAAATTCTAAGCCTTATTAATATGTACTTTGTTGTGTGGCAACGTTAATAAAGTTAACCTGTAGTAATATGTGTACGAGTATACTACACGAAATCAACCTACAGACGTTGCACTGTCCACTGAAAAAAGCGACTATTTAATTCACATCACGGCTGCCAACATCCCCACGACGACGTCGTTCGAACTTCGGATCTGGAAGTCTCTACAGTTGGCTGAGAGGGAATCCTCTACTACCGACTACTGTTGGTGATCGATCTTCGATATCCATTCGTTCAGCGCTGCCCGCCTGAACTAAGATTTCTTTTTAGAACTTAACTTCCGCCCTTCTAAAGGCTTTCTGAAAGAGCATCCTTCACTCTCCTTCCTCAACCCCCTTCGCAGCAGTTCTTTTCAGAACGCTACGAACGGCCCTTTTCAGGGCACATCAGAAAGAGCTTGTCTGTTTTACCTTTCCCTCTTCTATCCAACCATTCTCTATTTTTCTAGGTCTCATATATATGTGGCAGGCATATCCGACCCCCTGAAATTCTTCGAGCAGAACTTCTCCAAGATTAGCCCGACTGCACGGGCGCAGCTGGAGGAAGAGATGAACTCCATCTACCAGAAGCAGCAGAAAAAGAAGAAACGAACTCTTGCGACGAAGAAGTCCGGTAAGGCAGCCGCCAGACCGGCAAACAGGCACTACGCCAGCCGGGCAGCAACCTGGCTCGTCCAGGGATTTGTCGAAGGCTACAGCCAAACGCAAGGACACTGAGGCAGTCTCACCTACCTCTGCTGGTTCGTTGGAACCAGCCACTCGGAGCCCGGCTCTTGGGCTATTGTCCTTAGCCGGGAATGCGTCCCTGACTGTGGTTACAGGGTCATACCCAGGAAAGAGCACTGTATGACGCGGTATTGCAAGCCCGGCCTACTGCTCCTAACCCGGCAAGTGGGCTTAACACTGTAAAAGCCAAGGTCACTGGTTTACCAGTTGCCGCAGAGTCAATGGACTCTGCAGAAGGGCGCTCGCACAGCGAGTCCGACAGCCACTTAGGCGCACATATTGGCACCACACCTCTCGCCCAAGCGGATGTTCCTGCCATTCCCGCAGGGAAGCTTCGCAACGAGGTCCCTGTGTATGTCACTGGAGAGACAAACACACGCAGCTTTTTAGGATGACTGCGAGAAAAGACTGGTGGTAACGGCACGGCGGCTATGCGGGGCGATGCTCTTATGGTAGTTCCGGATACAGCCGACTGTTTCCGAGCCACCATCTCTGCTCTCCGCGATCGACCCGGAGGAGGAAATCAGGTTCCATACCTACTTTCAGCCGCAGGAGCGGTCTGTAAGACTGCTCCTGAAGAACCTAGGGCGTCGCATGCCAACAGACGATGTGCGCGAGGAGGTCATTGCACGTGAAGTTCCCGTACTCTCTGTACTGCAACTTCGGTCGTAGCGGCGCGATCCCGATCCTGCAAAGGATAGGCCTTTAACGCCGCATCTTACTGTGTCAGTGTCGCGTGGACCCTCGGCAGCGAAGGTGAGAGCTCTCACCACTTTGTGTGGTCTGCACACCTCTGTGGAGTCCTACCACGCTCCGAGCGGCCCTCTACAATGCCGCAACTGCCAACGCTTTGGTCACACGAAGCTTAATTTTGGATTACACTCCAAGGTTTGTCGCTTGTGGGGGTTGTAGTACGCCAAGGAGACCCTGAGGTGCTGTAACTGCAACTCCTCTCACTCTGCCAACTATAAAGGTTGCAGTAAGTGGAAGCAAGTTAAAGGGGCAACGGCGAAGAGCACTTATGCGGTTCCCAGACGTTCTGGGAGCTCACGCTCCGCTTCTGCTGTGACAAAGGGCATTCCACCCAGTCTCTCCTCTGAGCAGGAGAATCTTGGACCCGGTTGGAGCCATGTTACCGAGCGGGGGCGTGTGGTCCATATCCAGCCACCCACTTTACCACCCAGATCCCTAGTGACACAGGCGCATCGCAGATGTCGCCTGATAGCAATCCAACTGTTCCGGGACCTGAACCAACCACACCGGACAGTTATTCCGAAAAGTTGAGCCAACTTATCGATGACCTTCCTTTGGAAGCTAGTTTTGAAGTGACCAAGTGTCTGCTTAAACAAGCTCCATTCTTTCCTACTAGGAATGCCCGTCCCAAGGCAGTTCTCAAAGTGGTAGCCCTTTTCCTTGCTGGTTATGGGAGTGCAAACTAACGCTAGGAAAGCATGGCCCTTCATGAGGCTCGCTCACTGGAACGCCGATGGAGTTCACAGCACAGTCCTCGCCTTGATATAGGCGTATCATTACGTCTGTAACAGGCAGATCCAGGAGGACCTAAAGGTTTCACCAACTGCCACCCACATCAGAAGCATTGCACAGAGTTTCGACTCTCAGCTTCTCGATGCTGAGATTTTTTAGTAGTACGGTAACTTGGAAAGTGCATGCGCTTCCCAAGGGACGAGTAAAATCGTCAAATTTTTTAGGCCTTCAGCCTAAACAATCCCCATTTCACTACGTCTAAGCCTTCAGCTGACACGTAATCCAACTTGGGTGGTTCAACTTCAAACAGGCATTACAGAATGGAGGACCATGACCAAATCCCATTTGCAAATTCCGATCAGGATTTTCTGTGGTTTTCCCTGGTTGTAAGTTGAATACCGGAACAGCTTTAAATAAAAATGGGACAATTCCCGAACCCTTAAATTCATTGCAGTTGCCCCGCATAGGTTCAAGTCCTATGCAAAACACAGTTAGCGTAAGCAATTTTAAGTTATAGGATAGGTACCCGTTTTCATTTCCAGCAATGCATTTCGTATCCAGGTATGGAATCGGAGTCGAGGTCATCGCATTGTGAGCGAAGCCCGCAATGCTCTGAGGTCAGAGCATCTCAGTTAGCTTATTTGACCTCAGTTAGCTTATTTGGTCTAGTCTGGTCTCTCTACCAGTTTCCCCAGAAGATGGACTCAGAGATGGAGTCCGGAAGCTCGGAATTTTTTAAAACCTGAACTCGGCTGTTAGCCCGTGAAGAACTTTTACATAGTATTCGCCGCGAAAAGTTCAAACCGTTTATAAAGGACTGGTATGTTTGTTTAAGGAAAAAACATACACTTCGTTAAACCAAATAATTCGTTATGTACAAGCAATACCTAAGCCTAATGAAATTATTTAGTACTTTTTAGATAATTCTTGTTTATGATGCCAACAAATCTTTTTGTAACTTTCTGTCTTTATAACTTTAATACTAGGCCCCTTTACTTCCGAATCCTCCTGTTAATAAATATTGGTTTTGAGGATAATCGTGTTGCAAGTAGTTCCCCGAAGTATTCAATTAGTAGACATATCCTGAAGCTGTGTGGATTTTATTAACACACAGTTACAGCGCTGTGTAAATAGTTAAAGCCATTGGATGTAGCGGAATGTCCATTAACCCACACAGACGAGTGATGAAATCGAATTCCTTGAGTGTCCACAATCACCTGTTAGACTACAGTTATTACGTTAAACTAATAATGCAAATATCGAGTGCGATCAGCCATATCCTGTTCCTTTGGAATGGCAGCACGTCTTGCAGGAGAGGAATTCAGTTAATGGGCTGCATTCCTTTCGGTGATATTTAGCTCCACGCTGTTTACTGGATTCGCTGGTTTGTGACTTTGGTCTGGTAGATTTAACGGCTGAATCAGCGTTATTCTGTCCACAAATAGAGTGCATTCAAAATACATTGTTTTATTGTTTTACCATTTATTGTGAATAGTAGCCTTTTGTAAAGATTAAAAATGCATATTTCAATAAGAATATCGTTGCAGAAAGTGAAAACTAAAGTCTGGAATTTAATGCTCTATCAGAAGACAAAGTATGCATGCAAATATACTCCGGAACCAGTAAAATATGCTGTACCATTTAGGTAATTTTAGTTCTTGCTACCGATCGGCTAGCTTATAAAATCACTTTCACAGCGGAAAAGCCTTGTAATCTCAGGGTTAATAACTTGGGCGTTTTACTTACTTATATAGCAGCGTTGATTCCTCTGCCTCTCTTCACAGCCTCGATATGCAAATTACCACGTACTATGGTCAATCGGTGAGCATGGACGGATCTCATGGATATGGTTATAACGGCTTTAATTTCCGCATCTACCAATATTAAATAACTATTCCTGTGGTAATTGGGGAGAACTTTTCTTTTATGCACTTTGAATACTTCTAATTAGGACGTGATTGTTAAGCAGTTATTATGATGTTACGTATATTCTATCACAAAGAAATATTGTAGATTACATTTTAACTCTGTGCAGATAATTTAGACGATGCCACAGGATGCAGGATATTAATATGAATACCTGGATATTTATATCTTCTCACTTCAGGAACTTATTTAAATATACTACTTACTTTTCCAGCACAAATATAAAATAAACTTCGAACAACGCATTCTATCAGTGGTCTTCCTCACGATGTAAATTTTCACGTCTGTCTTACTTGGAGCGTCGGTGCGGAGTGAGTCTCAATTCGCGATGCCTAGCGTCACTTCATCTCAATAGCGGTAGTTAATTTCAATGACGAATTTACTTCTGATTGGCTCAAGTTGTTCTACGGGGACGACATTACTCTAAAATAATTTAAGAGGAACGCTGTGTGCCCCAGCAACCATCTATACGGGACTTCCCCAGTGAATTCGTTAAATCTGCTCACACAAGCAACTCGATTGCATCTTTCTTGTGACACACACCTGCATCCGGTCTAACTCGCTCTATGCTCGTTATAATTAGTTTTGGATTATTACAAAATTATTATATTTCTCTTAATTCTCATCTTAGCTATATGAAATCAATTACATTCTTGACGTCCTCTTGTTTGTTAACTGAATTATATTACGCATTACACTAAATAGCAGAAGTTAAATTACATGACAGAACTTTTAAAACAAGGGCAAAGCAACATAGTTTAGTAAATTGAAAACTAATTAAGTGAAATGTCACTTAAATGTTATACAATCAGTTCCATGAACATTAGACTATGTTCTGTCAATTATTGTACAGTGAGTTCTCAAAACATTCACTTAGATAGGTATGCTGTAAATGTTCGAATTAACACAGAAATATGCAAAGTATTTAAACACTGGTAAAAATATTACATTAAAAATGGAAAATTAATAAAATAGGCCTATGTACAAATATTTTAAAATCAAGGAAATATGACGCATTAACACGAAACTAACAAAAATACTAAATAAATCCATCACCTTTTTGTAATTTCTTAGATGTCTAATGCTATTTTAATACAAGCACGTAATAGAGTGCGTTTTTAAAAATGTGATTTTTCCAAAATTTCCGGGCCGTAGTGATAAAAAGATAAATAACATTCTACGGCCTGTATTCAGAATAGCATTTCTTCGATTTTTACCATATTCACGAAGGTATATGTCAGATTTAAAACGGATTATATCTAATTATATATTTTAATGGTTCATATTTATCCATGAATTCAAGTTTTCGAGACATGTGTACGAATGTTTTCCAATATTTTCATTTTGCATACTTTTATATATGTTATAATATGAGGATTATCCAATAAATATGCATCCTCAGTGTTAATAAGTATTAAAAATAATTTGTTTGTTGAAAGAAGATTCACATTACACATTACCACTCTTTTTCTTAGATTTCCACTTAATTTTTGCATACATTTTTGGCAACGTGACACCAATTTTTCAAAACCACTATTGTACCATGCATGTGTCCTGTTGCATCATGCATGTGTCCTGTTGAATCATGCAGCAAAAGGACTTTCTGAGACACTGTCTTTTCATGGCAGCACGGAGATTTCTCAAGACACCATAGTACCTCTCTGCATTCATTGACAGACTCAGGAGGAGCTCAAGAGATTCGCATGGGAAATTTTCTCACTTCTCCAACTTTCTCCAAATCTTGGTACCAGTGATTTTCACATGTTTCCCCAACACAAGTTACATCTTAGAGGTACTCACTTTCACACTGATGATAAAATGAAATCAGAAGTGAACAGTTGGCTATGTCAAATAGGCCACTGCAAGGGACAACAGTGGTTTGGAAAAACTGGTTTTACGCTATAAAAAATGTTTGTAAATTGTGGTGATTAAACGGAAACGTAAGCTGAAGAGTTGTAACAATTAAAATAAAAGTTCTTTCAACAAATAAATTCTGACTTATATTTTTTTCCTACTTATTTATTGAACAATCCTCGTATTACATACTTCATAACGTATTACATAATATTTTCACATAATTATTTTAAAAATATTTCAGAAATACTAACTTTTCCATCTACTATTATACGTTTTACACAGTGAGGCATAATTCTAAATGAGAATATTATAGGAGAAAAATTCCTTCGACACTGAGACTTGAACTCAGGACCTTTGACTATTCGCGCCAATGCTCTACCAACTAAGCTAAGCCGGAGTTCAATTCACAGCGCCGGATGGAACCTCTCTCCTATGATTAATTGCCCTAATGGTCTACCTCACAGACAGACAAGTTATGTCATATGCAGTACTGTGAGACACACTAAGTAGTGATTTTTGTGACCGGGCTCCCACTGTTATAATTCTATAATTCTAAATGTTTTAAAGTTATTACTTCATATTCAAGGAGATATTGCCAACACAATTTCTCTGTAAAAATAAATATTGACATAATCGCGATGTGGGGTGATATTTATCTACTTATAAAAACATACTGTCAGATAAAATTTGCATGAACTTATGATAACTGAAGCACTCATAATACGAATATCTGAAAATATAAGCCTCCTTCCATTCATCAACATTGAAAGAAGTTTACTTCGATGTGTTGGCACCAGTGATAATATTTGACTGTTCTAGTTGCAAAACACTCTATGTTAGAATCTCTGTTAGTCACATGGACAATTTTTCGGAAAACCGATTGAGCCGAACGGATGTTAGGATATGTTCAGAATTATGGAGGGGAAGGAGAGAGAGAGCATTTAGACTGGGTGTCACCTCACCCGGCATGCGAACATTCGCTTTTATATTTATTTCTGTGCTTTACAAAACTTCACGGTGAGTCACCTCACTTCACCAAACTGCGTCTCTATTTGCACCCAGCCTTAATGTTGAGAGAAGGCATGGTTCGAGCTTTGACTTCGGCTGATTCCAGCTTTTATCGAGGTAGTATTATGTTCGCTCTTCGGGTCAGCTCTCGTTGGGTGCAGAGAAAAAGCCGCTCATATTCGTCGTAATGTAACTATTAGTCCAGTCACCAGGGCCCTATTTCATAAAAGTTACAATTTTACAGGTGACAGGTGACATAAAATTGTCTAACTGGTTTACATTTTGACAATTGTGTTTTTCATAAAAACTGACAACTTTACATAAATGTCATGGCAATTTTGTAGATTTGTATGACAATTTTACATATTGTTGTTTCTCAAAACTTTTGAGTTTACAGGTAAAAGTCTGACAAATATGTCAAATCTTAGGATACCTATCATTTATGAAACATTAATTTTTGCTGACATATTTACAAATTTACAAAAAATGTAGAATTGTCATTACAGAAGTGACAGGCAATCTTTCATATGTAGGCTAACAGAGTAGGTTATGTAAATGTGTGGCATAACTTGGCAAACTTTCTTGTGATTTAAACTTTGTTAATAAACTTGCTAAATTGTCTTGTTAATAATGAACACTAGTAGTAGTGATATTGGTAGTAGTGAAAGTGGTGAAGAAATAGACATGAAACCACCCAGTGTTTTTAGGCAATGGATTAACCTAACTTTCAATTTCAGTGACTTTGAATTATATTTCTCTTTTAATACAATTATTTTCGATAGTAATAATCGATTGCTTAGGTATCATATTCAATGTTGAGACACGTATGTGAGAGCCATCTACAGTGTACTAAAGTAATCTTTAGGTTTGACATAAAATTGTCGCGTTTATGAAATGGGTTCTTTTAGTCTGACAATTTACATTAATTTGCCTGTAATGTAAGGAAAAGTTGTAATGTTTATGAAAAATACAATTGTCGTGACATATTGACAAATTTGTCAGACTTGACATAATTGTCGTATTTGTCACACCTGTAGAGTTTTATGAAATAGGGCCCTGGTACTGTAGAATCCAAGTTCTCCGATTCGAGAACCCTGTGCGAACTTCGGAACCAAAGAGGTCAGGGCTTTTATGAATCAATATTAATGGCTACTTTGTAAAAATTTACATATTTTCTACTTAATTAATATATCCCCAACTTTTATACATCGATAATCGTGTTCTTTATTCTGAAATGAATATCTCATTAAGGGAAATAAAAAAGATACAGTCAACATAATATCAATAACAGTAAGATAATAGTGCAGAACCATTTTACGTAAGATTTTATTCATCGACGTATTCTGATTTGAATATTCATTTTAGTATACTAGTGTACATTGTACAGTTCAACAACAGGAATCCATTGGACCAATGATTCCAATTTTAGACTACAAAATGAGCAAACAAATATTTTAAACTTATATATAATTATTTTAAACTTATATTTATGCATATATATTTAAACAGTAGGCTTATTCAGCAACAGTAAGTTATTATATAGGCCTATTATGAACAGATCCTGAATGGTGTAATATTGTAAATACGACTTTATGCTGAAAAATCGAAACATTCACTTACTTTAACATATTATTGTACATTTTGCCTTTTAACAAAACTCACTTTATGAAAGCAAGCACTTTTATCTACATGGTTATAAATTATTTTTAAACAATAGACCCATTTATGCAAATGTAGTGTTTAAGTTACAATATTTTTATACACTATTTTAACTTTTATTCATGTTAATGACGATTGCTCAATGTATGCATGATTTTTTTAATTTATTTATTTAACAAAAGGTCCCAACGAGCCAATTGCTCACATTAAGGGACAGTATTACAAAGGATGACAAACTTCAGAGTTATTATAATAAAATTGTTACAATTGTTTACACAAATACAAGAAGTATAATAGAAATATTGTTCACTTAATCATTTAATAGAAAAATCTTCAACTTTTTTAAAAATTATTTAAGTGTTTTACAGATCTTATTTCCAGTGGAATTTCATTAAAAAGATCTGCAATATAATTTTCAATCCCCTTAGTCCATAAGTAACCAATTGAGAATGCGTGACGATAATATTTGATTTGTTTCTCGTGCCATAAGAATGCACATTTTCAAGAAAACGCAATACAATGTTATTATGAAAATGTTTCTTACTACTTTATATATAAAGATTGCAGCACTATACTTTATGATTAATTCTAATGGAAGAATTCCTGATTGCTCATATAATACTTCGACTGGTGTTAAGTAATGACAGCCTAAAGATTTAGCCCTATTTTGAAGAATTTATATCTTATGCAAATATTTCTTTTTTGAACGTTCCCATATAATACCAAATACAATATGTAAGAGTGAACAAGGGAATAATAAAGAGATATCATACTAGAATGTGATAATATTCCACCCATTCGTCGTAATACTCCAATTATCGGCGCAATTTTACTACAAAGGCTTAAAATATGCATATCCCAGTTTAAATGTTAATCTATTATTAAACCTAAATACTTTGCATTTGATACCTGCTGTATAGGTACATCATTTATTGTAATTGCAGAATTAATGTTTAGAATGACTGAGAGTTTATGAAATATCATAAATACTGTCTTTTGAGCATTTAGTGATAATTTATTGGACGCTAACCATTTTTCTAAGATTTTGATGTATTTTTGCATATTATTCATTATGACATCAATAGTATCGTCAACATAAAATATGGCTGTATCATCTGCAAACATTGTGACTGTACCATTCAGATTTATTTTGCTCACGTCATTAATATAAATTAAGAAAAGCAATGGTCCTAAAACAGATCCTTGTGGAACTCCATAATTTATTGGAATAGAATCACTGTCAAAACCATTCACAGTAGCATACTGTGTTCTATCGCTCATATAACTTTGGAACCAATTTAATGCTAAACCTCTAATACCAACTGCTTCTAGTTTTTCCAGTAGAATTAAATGATTAACTGTGTCAAAAGCTTTTCTTAGATCTAAAAAAAGTCCACTTGCAAACTTATTTTTCTCTAAAGCTGTTTCAAATTGAATAATAAAATCTACCGCAGCATTTAAAGTTGAGGAAGATTTACGAAACCCATATTGGAATTTATACAGAAAATCTATTTTTTCAAGGTACGATGTTGACCTTTTCTTCATACATTTCTCTAAAATCTTTGATATTACTGGTAAAATTGAAATGGGCCGATAATTGTTTAGATTGTTTCTATCATCATTTTTAAATACTGGAATTACACATGAAATTTTACATTTTTTAGGGACTGCTCCTATTTTAAAAATTAATAATTTATAAAATCTGTAATATACCTACTAATGGACTGCATACATTTTTTAAAGAAAATGTTTGTAAATCCATCTTTAATTATATTACATTTGTTTTTCAAGTTAGCAATATTTTTAATTTCAATTTTCATAACTGGTGTAATAAAAATTCCTTTCATTGCATTGTTTCTCAATATTTAATATGTTATTGCAATGAATCGATTCAGCTAATGTAGATCCTATATTTACAAAGTATTCATTAAATGTTTGAGGAACATCTTTCCCTGATAGTTTATTCCTCCTTTATAAAGTTCTATAGCTTCATTAGTAATATTCGGATCGGAAGAATTGCTTAGTATTTTACTAACCTCTTTCCAAAATTGTTTTGGATTACCATTAAACAAATTAGTTTTTTTAGACATTTCTCATAATATTATTTTTTTAGAATTCTTTTTTTTTGAAGTAATCAAGTTTCTAACTTTCTTATATTCCAACCTTAAACTATTATTATTACAATGTCTTTTAACATGTGCATGCAAGATGTATTTTCCTTGGATTAACAATAAAAGGTCATTTGTTATCCAAGGAATTGTTTTCTCATAAGTAGGTTTAAATTGTGATGACGGTTTAAACTTTGTGATGCAAGATGATGAACTAATTCCGACATTAATAAATTCCATTAGTTCATCAAAACATTGATCAATATCACCTTTACATTCAAAGTTATGTAAAAAAAATACTCATTCATCTTTAAAAAATCAATATGCCTGTTGATTACTTTTGGAATTCCAACAATTTTTGTTTTGATTTTAATGAAGGAATATGAATATTTAATATTAATATAATATGATCACTAATATCAGATTTTACATTAAATATGTCATAACGATATTCACATTTATTAACTAAAATGTGATCAAGTAAAGTTGAAGTTTTTTCTGCTTCTCTAGTTGCATACAATTGTTGCATGGAATTATCAAGAGTGTTAATATTAGTATCCCCAGCAATAAATAAAGCATCATTTCTGTAATCCTGTATAAATTTGCCAAAATCATCAAGAAATGCATCAGTATTACTAATCCTAGAGTTATATAATCCAATAATGGTGAATTTACTTCTATTTACTTCAATCTGTACAGACAATGTATTATGATTATCAGTATCTATTTTATTAAGAAATTTAAATTTCCAGCGGTTATCAACAAAAATAGCTACACCACCTCCTATTTTTGTTGTCCGATGAGAATAGAAGGCCGAAAAGCCTGTTAATTGAAAAAAATTTTGACTCATTTAATGTAATCCATGTTTTTGTAGGAATTAAACCATCATATTGGATATTAGAAACCAAAGCCTCTATAGAGTTTAATTTATTTCTCATGCTACGGACATTGAGACATAGTAATTTAAGGTCATTGTTAGGTAACAGATGACCATTATACACAATTTGCGCTAAGTAATCATATTTATATTCACAAACATTAAAAGTTGAATCGATATTCATTCTGAAAATTTAAATGTGTTGAAAATTAATATTTTTAACATGAAGTTATAATACTTGTATCCTTAACTACTAATACATTAATCAAATTATTACCTTCATTCATCTATATTTCAAAATATCAGAGTCGCTGCTGATATTGAATACAGGGGAAGTGTCTGACTCTCTAATCAATATACGACAGTCCCTAGTCCTATTTGAATTTCGGCCGTAGCAGATCTCTGTCCTTCTTGAAGAGCGCTCTATTTCTGGGAGTAAGATTTTCATTAATATAAATTTTCCGTGATGCTGCTTGAATACCAATGTCCTTTGATTCCATATCCCTATGGCCTTTTTTCCTTAATAACACCTCTTCTTTCTTCCATCTATGAACAAATTTAATTAGAATTGGTCTTGGCATCTCTACTTTCTTTGAAGGCAATCCGTGGGCAACATCTATCTGCTCTTTGTCAAGTGGTACCCCAAGAAATGTAGTCAATTTGGAAAAATACTTCATATATGTTTTCATTCTGCACCTCAGGAACACCATGGAATTCAAGATTATTCCTCCTTGAGTACTGCTGTGAATCATCTGTCCATCTTTAACTGTATTTATATTCACGGTTTGATTTTCCTTCATGTCCTGTATGTTTTGTTTCATAGTCTCAAACTGATCATTAAAAAAATCTAAAGAAATTTGTAACTCATTATTTTTGATCATATCATCAAGTTTAAACTTCATAGATTCATTTTCTGCTATTATTTTACTTTCTAGATCCTGTTTCAACTTATTAATAACAACTTCAAAGTCATGAACAGATAATTTCTTGGTAGCTCTAACCTCACAATCTCTTCTATTGCATATCCATCTCTTCTTCCCTTTTCCACAAGAAACAAATTTTCCTTTGGCATAAGAGAAGATTAAGTCGCCCCCTTACGCTCCAAACAATGCGTTGCTGTTCGCTTGTTATCTCGGAACACCCGATCGTCCCTTCTCTCCAAACTCCCGATCGTACCAAATACAAGCTACCAACCCATACACCAAAATGACAACCCTCTAGCTTACTCGGCAATCCCGACCAGACCACAATCACCTCTTCACATAATCTAAATAATGCATACACTAACCACATTAGTTAAGTGCGCGAGCGGAGGCGGCAGCCGAAGCGAAGCGCCCTTGCATTTTCGAATAATGTACGATACACTGTTTGTCGGTTTCGTAAATGTGGCATATTATATCTTCCACACGTTAGTAAGCCTGTCAACTTTTGTTCATCTTTTGTTTACCGGTATGACGTCACACTACCAACGTCCAATCACGAGTTTCTATGTAATATGAGGACAGAAGAAGTGGTATAAAAGAAAGTGCATCGCGAGGGAGCGGTGGGGGGGAACATTCATCCAAGGTGCGACTTAATATTATTTTTTCCCTTTCCTTTGAATATCTTAGAACAGTTTATATGGAACCATTCACCACATTTATGAGAGCATTGAATAGCCTTCATCCTTATTTTTGGTTACAATACCTTCTCCACAACTAGGACAATAGATGTCATCCATCTTGATCACAACAATCACTAATGATTGTTTCTATATATATATATATACTGTATATATAATGTGATATATTTTAATGATTACAATTCATTTAAACAACATAATTTGTTTTCCGCAAAGAATTTAGAATTTAAAAAACCTATATTTTTAGTTGATGGCATATTGGCGAAGTAATTGAATACAATCGAGCTACATAAATACAAGAAACTAGAATGGATTAACTACAGTAATAACTTTCTGAAATAATATCCACGTACTCCAGTTAATGGGTAAGAGAGTGGTGTAGTATATGAGAGATAGAGTAAATTTAACTGCTAAATACCAAATATATTATGACTGCTTAGAGGAGAACTTCCGAATTATCTTGGTCCAGTTCAACTGTAATTTGATTTCATAAACGAAATGAAATGTTGTACCATTCAGAATCCAAATTTCGCCACTAATTCGTATGTCTGCTTTAGATGGTTGATTCACTGTACAATGCCAAGTTGCACTTATCTATTCACATGGAAAATGAAATTCCCAGCATCTCATGTGGAACTAGAATGCATTACATGAAGTTAAAATCAGATATTAACAAGAAGAAAAGCTTGTTATGCCAATAATATTGTCTATTTCAAGAGTCACTTGCTAAACAGAAGATGTTGTAACTGCCATCCACTGTTGTTAAAGCGATAATAGCTCAGAAGGATTAGGAAACGAACTGAATCCCCAAGAACATTATTTTATAGGCCTATGCTGCAAACTACTCTATTGTATTTCCGGAAACTCACTTTTCTGGCAGAATAGCAGACGATGAAACCATTCAGCAAACGAGGAACAATAAACAAAAGAGAGATTGTATGAGGATTAGGTACCGGTACCCAAAATAATTACACTTATAATTAGACAGAAGAGTAATATAGTTATACAAGCGAATCGAGGTACTGTCTTAACTCGGCCTTTAGCCATTTCGTCTGCTTGTAAGTTTGTGTGTTATGCAGTTAGACCAAACGCGTTGTTGTATTTTCTTCCAGTTTGGTGTGAATGTTCTTTGAAGTAATTGAAACGACGTATATTCCGTTTAATACGGACTTTTGATGATCTGGAGAGGGTCCGGTCCCATCTAATACATCTAGTCCCATATGTAAGGATTTTAATATTTTTATTCCGTTTCAAGAGGGTGCCGTTTGGTTCCGTGATGTTCGGCTTCTTTAAAAATTCTAACAAAACGGTTCATGCTATACAATTTAAAGACTACTTACTGTACTTCCACTCTTGAGTGTAACATTTTCTACAAATTTATTTCAGAAACTTATGACTTTGAGGTAAAACTACTGGTTTACCGACAATTAATCTGCTCCTCTGTACATCTCTTTGATACGCAGTCACGATCAAATGTGTTGTTCGATTTCAGTAAGTGTAAGGATTCGTTTGAAAATGAAGTTTGAGGTCTACTGTTCACATAACTTTGGTATTAGTTCATTTGAATCATATAGATGGATAGTGCATAACTATAACAGGAAATTCAGATTGTTTTAATAAATTAGAGTAGATTCCCTTTAATCCGGACGCCGCCCGTCCAGACATTCAGTTAATCCGGACGGGATTTCAAAATTAAATTTTGAATTTTGATTGCAAAGATATTTTGTTTTGTTAATCCTACATCAGTTCGTGTGGCATTAGAATTACGTAAGCAGTGGCATAATTTGTAGGAAATTATATAATGAGGGGAAAACATAGATTTTTATAGTTTTACCCATCCAAAAATCGTATTATAAGGCAAATTCCGTTTAATGCTGAATTCTGGTGATCTGGAGAGGGTCCGGTCCCATCTAATCCATATTAGCGGGACTCTAAGGTATATGTAAATAATGTTCCTGCATATGCGGAAAATAAATGATAATTCAACGTCTCTATACATCTATTTGTAATCTTCAAAGTATGAACTCTGACAGCTAAGTTTCTTAAACAATTGTGATTTTTACAAAATTTAACGCAGTAAAAGTAAATAAAATGTATAATTTGCATGTTATTAGCTCATTTTCATAAAACTGAAGAAAACTTGTAAGATATTCTTATGAAAACTAAACTAGGCAAAATTATAAAATTATTTACTTTCTAAGAAGCGAGGTTTCTGTGATAGCACGATGCTAATGAATCCGCGTTTTATTTGCAACATAGTCACAACAATATAATTTGAGGTCTGAATTTTCTCAAGATAAATTATTCACGAGCAATAATCTGTAATAAATTTTGCTGATCAGTCGTATGGTGAGGGCATCTCTGATAAGAAACTGAATACATTTTAGTACGATAGTTCACTATGAAAAAAGTTCATCTGCAGAAATCCGCTGCTGAACAGAGGTTTCAAGATCGTTTTTCTAGCCTCACTAACTCCAGTGACCAATAAATTCTCAGTTCTGAACTTATATAATGTATAATATAAAAAGTAATATTCATTATCCATTCATAAATATTTACTAATTCCAGTCAAATATTCTACGCATATAATATTACCTTTGTTATTAAAGCGTCTGTAATACATGATGTTAATTCATATTGATGCCAATGTTTATGTTTACGTATTCAATGCCTGAAGTCCTCTTGCTTTGGGAATAAAGAGTAATATTGAAAAGGAAACACTGGTATACGTTAATATTAAGTACTAGGTCTGAGGTAACAATTGTGAAATTTAATTTTGGCATGTTTTCGTATTTGTGCAATTTTATTATTAAGTAGGCTTAATTCAAATTCACAATATTTATTCTTTTTATTTATTTCAGTATTTTTAAAAATTATTTTGTCCTATACAGTTAGAAATGACGTAAAATAACATTTGGCGGACAAATGAGTTAGTTTTGTACGGATACTCCCCTTTGTGCTACGGTCACGTAAAAGGTATCTTTGTTATTTCGAAGAATGCAGTCTCTTATGAGTATGGCTGCTATGTCAAAAGAAGAAAGACATAAGATACACCTATAGAACCCTTGATGGTATGAACGAAATCTGGAGCAGAAGAAAATGTATGACAACTGCTTATAAACGTAAGCCTAATATATTATGATCATAGAACGGAGCCTACAACTGCAGATCATTATGCAACTCGTGTTCTGAGAAAAAGACAAATTAACTTCTAATGCTTGTAGATTATAGCAAGGTATTAGTTGCCAGAATTACAATGGTAATGCCTGTCCTTGTGTCTGTATGCGCGATAACTCGAATACGCTTTATCGGATTTTCATAAACCTCGAAATGAACATTTATAACGCCCATGGACCAAATCGGTTGACTGGCACTTGAGTAACGATTAATTAACGGTTACATGCTTTTTAAACGGGAAGTCATAATTATAGGCCAACTACAAAGCCGCGATGCACTGCCTTCTTTTGCTAACCATAACCACGGCCTCCTCAGTTAAGACGTCTTAATATACATATTATCTATAGCAGACCGAGTTTTCTTACGAAAATGCATCAGTCATCCATTAAATACGTTAGGCTGGATGAAAATCATATTTTTATTCATAGGGAACATATGGAAAATGCCTAATAAGTTTTCTTTTTGGCTGTACTATAGTAATTATTGCCAACGGAGTGTCTTCCCAAAAATTAATCCAGAGGCTTAAATGGATATCTGCAATTCTCAGAGAAAATTTTATACCTTCAGATAATTCATGGTAAGTCATCAAACGATAATGATACAAATTTGTGTGTTTTTTGTTATTAAACCCATATGAATGTTGTTATTGCATGCAACATGTCTAGTTAATTATTTTATTCAAATGGCCGCTAAATATGTACGCACGCTTGATTTAGCAATTTTAAGGTGGCGTGATCCTTCATGCGCGCCCTTTTTATGATGCAATAGCAGCAGGTGCAAATTTAGGGGCCCTCGTGCCTGGACCTCGGCGTCGTTTCACTTCAATTCACAGCTAACATCCACGACGTCGAGTTGTGCGATCGTATTATCCAGTTCGCGCGTTTTTGCAAGACATGATGTAACAGTCACATCATTGCTCTTAAAACCCGAACTTATTCACAAAACTACCATTATTAAGTTTATTCGACAATAATTACCACAGTGTTCCAGTTTTTACAGCTATTCAGATCAGTCTGTTAAGCTCGTTAATAGGTCGCTTGCATTGTTCAACCAGTGTCCACAGTGAAGCACCTATATTATTGCAATTATTCTTAATATTGATAATTCAACAGTGATTCTACTAATTCTAGCAATTATTACAAGTATTTCTATATATAATTCAGCTCTGGTGTAAATTCCTTACATTTACAGCCACGTGTCTACAATTCACGCCAATTAAGTATATTGGTTATCTCAGTGCATATATGTTATTTATTCAATTATATTATTCATTCAGTTCTATTAGTGCATTACGTGTGAAATAAAGTTACATATTTAATTACATGCATAAGGTTGTACTCCAATTAAATCCGTGGATCCCTGATACCAGTGACCTACGATAAGTCCACTTGCTCCATCTATTGTTTCTGCCCTGAAGCAGAATGGTCCTCCAAGTTCCCAGAGGTTTTAATCCTTTAATTCTTTAAAATATTCCCACACCCCACAGTAGTACTACTCTGATTATAGGTGCAATTCTGATTATACTTTGTAAGGGTATTTATTTATATTACTGCTAATGAATTACTTAATAAACGTATTATTGTAATATTTAAAATGGGCACTCTAATAATAATAATAATAATAATAATCGTTTTAGATAGACCAATATAACAAATCCCACCTAATAGGACAAAATCTGTGCGAAGTATATAAGAAGCATTTGAAATAAGTCCTATTAACTCCATCTGGCACTTTGTTGCGTCAGTTTACCTGATTTTATTTTTGTTATTATTATTTATGGTAATGCATTAAACATAATATTTACAGAATATCTGATACGGTAATGCGAAAAAGTTACAAATGCGTTATAGGCTCTTATTTCTCATATTGCGAAGGCATATACTTCATTGCCTTGGGGCCAGTATAAATTTGTGGAGCCAACCTTTTTCTTTGATATTGTTTAGTATTTTCTCTCGCTAGTATGAATTTGTTTATGAGGATCACAGGAAATATAATTACCTGGCCTCGGCCTAGGGTCTCAAAATTACGAGATTAAAGTTCAAAATGCACGGAGTATAAACGACGTCATGACTCGTAGGATGAGAGCGTGCAGTATGTTTCATAACAAAGTTCATTACTTTCTCATTGATGATTTACTTGTGTCCATACATACTATACTTGCAATCCTATAAATAAAAAATCCATTGTATCCCATTTATTTTATTTAATTAATTATTTCAGGATTTATATTAGTGTTCATTCTGCTATTTTGGATTTCACAGTCCTGAGGAACATGCCGAAAATTGAGATCACGACGCGTTCTCTTCAGAAGGAACTTACAGAGATTCAGAATGGAATATTAAGATATGAAAGGACACGACACCGCATTTTGCAAATTGCCGGGACCCTTGGAGCCATCGAGGTTTATATGATTCGATCCTTCATATATGGATTGGATGGTAGCTCGTTCCTCATGTAAATGCCTCTAAAATGTGGAATATCTAGCTTTTTAGCGTATTGTTCCAAGCAGTAGTTAGTTAGGGCTTTTTTCTTAAAGAAGTCCTTTACCGGTCGCATAAGGTTTTAGATACAATCCTTTTCATTGCATCATGATGCCAGATCCTTTTTTTTTACCTAAGGCGATGCTCTCCATCATATGGTTATGACGAATGTTTTCTAGCAGCTGTTTCTTGTTGGACTTTGGAGAATTTACAGCTTTAGGGAACTGTGGTCCTGTACCTCCAAGAGCCCCAAGTACAGATATTATTTTTACTTCCTTGTGGAATTTTCATTTCCGCACAAAAGGGCTAATCTGAATGATCATCGTGGAGATGGTCTGGATACTTACTGTCGACCCAAGTTTGTAGTCTAATGTATAATTGACAAGTATGGGCATGATATCAAAAGATGCTATTTCATCTTTGTCGAGCCAGCGAAACTCACCTGATGGCAATGCCTGCGACATTGCATAACGGTAAAGGGTATTGGCGTCTACATAATACAGAACATTTTTTTTGCCGACTCGTCATAATCTTCAAACATCTCATTGTTTGCGATAGCGTGTCTTGTAACACACTGGCAAATACCTCCTCTCAAACCGCTCTCGAACATTTGGATCATATCCATATCAGTCAACACAGGTAATTTTACCTTAGTACACTTCAGCATTGCAGAATATGCCAATCCTGGAACAGTACTTTAGTAGTACAAACAATTCATCCGGTACGTATCAAAACACATTTGTCTGGAATTTTAAAAAACGTCGGTTAAAATCAAACATCAGCTTTCAAATACAAGTCTCAATATTCACGTAAAGAGTTAATCGAAAATGAATTCCAGACATTCCTCGCATGAGAATAGTCTTGGTAAGAGACTTCCTCATTCGCGAGTCTATTGTAAAATGCCTCTTTTGGGGTAATTTCTTCTCCTTAAAAATTTCAACCGAGGTGACATAGTCGCAGGGAAACACACACTTGCAACACACCAAATCGGCGTTTTCATCAAACACTATCACGGTTTTTATAAATTTATCTTTGGGCAGATTGTTTGCTAGCTTTTCCAGGCTCCTGGCCATGAACCGAAACGAATCTACAAGTCTCAACTCCATACCTCCTCTTTTCAAATAGGAGGAGGGAATAAATTTAGAAAATATAACATACTTTTCTTGTGTATTGCAAATAACGTTGATTCTATTCTGATCGAATCCTAGTTCTTTCACAATAAAATGTGCGTCATAGTTAGATGAGTTATGCAATACCACAGGGTCAAATGACTGATTTCTATAATTTAAATTGCCATTTCTGTGGGCGGCACCTCTGAACCGCCCACTATCATGGCAATTGTACCTTACTTTGTAGTTCACATCGGTAAAGTTACACTCGCCGCATATATGACAGTCGGTGCTTTTCATGTAAACTTTATTTTCATCTTTGTCACGGGGCTCATGGGCTTATTTATACTATTTAGTAGAATCCTCCCCTCCAAGCAATCTCAATTCAGAATACGCTCCCTCAGCATCTTTGATAAAATAGCAATAGCTAAACGGTTTATGTTTTTGGTAAGGAGAAGTCCAACATTTCTGCGGATCCCCCAAACATCCTGAAATCGGCTCCAATAAACATTCGAAATCCACATAGATGACGAATCTAATCTTTCGCGAATATTTATGCATATTAAATACAATTTCAAGATTTTTAGGAATTACGAATCTGACAGGTGTGAAACAATTTAATAACGCCAGATGTTTAGCCAGTCTTTCATCTGCAGATTCGCCTTCTTACGCCTGGAAATGCATAAAACACCGTGTACACTCTCTGACATGAAAGTGGCTAGTTGTCACAAAAGGTCTTACGAATACATGGAAATCTGAAATGACTACATAATGCGAATTTTGTTAATTGCAAACATACAAAAGGTCTCTATGGTCGGCTAACTCATTTTTTAACAATTTTGATGGGAAACACGAAATGTGAAATGTGATTCCCTTCCCGTTTTTCCTATAGGCCAGAAACATTGATTGAAATATTATTTCTTTTTGAAAACTTGTCAATATCATTAATTGAAATGTGGAATTTTATGCAGTTCCAATCGTACTTCTCGCTCAAATCGGGCCTGGCAGGATAGTTAGCCCTCATTTCCTTAGTAGAATCCAGAAATTGTGATAAAATACAATACTTGAAACAGTAGTCATCATCATTTTGAATGTTATTACTGAATTAAGATGCTGAAATCTTTCAGGGAGGCTCATGTGACCACGTCCCGCAAATGGCATGTATTCATTCACGCGAATTTCAATTCTGTGGATTTTATTGTAAACCCATTCAGAGCCCCTTAATTCACTACTCTCCATCTGAGATTGAATTTTAGCAATGTGGGTAGATACTAATTCGTGAATATTAGAGGTTCTGAGCAGAGATTCGTATTTAGTTTTAAAATTTCTCAAGAATTTAACACTAAATGATGAAATTCACGTTCTACGAAAAGATTAAATATGATTGATTTAAATTTTAACAATGAGTCTGAAAGGAGGTTCTCAATTTTATGGTGGCACGACAATAGGATTGATTCCATATCGCCGGGTGGGTTACTTACTGCGGCGTACGTTGCCAGTCGGGATTTGAATGCTGTGTCTACCATGAAAAACTCACACTTATCTGGCGCTGTTGAGGCAGCTCCGGGTTACGAGATATCCAAACTTGATTCCGTAATAACGAGAAACAGCAACATTAGCAATCGAGACTTGCGTATGCGGATGGAATAATGGAATACTAAGATATTTCCTTGTACATAACTCTGGAATATCTCTATACATGATAACGTTAGGTCGTGACTAGCGGTTGGCATCAGGATTAGGTCTAGCATTCTGCAACAAAGGAAAAAGTAATATTGAGTTTTATTCAATGAACTATAAAGAACAAATAATATTGCGTTTTTATGTCTTGTTTAATCACTCAAATAATAATATTATTTCGCTACATACCTGTGGCTTGGTATAGTCGAACATTTGGATGAATGGATGAAGGGTGCATAACGCCCCCACCGAAAGGTCTCACATTCTATAGCAAGGAAAAAAGTAATAGTGAGTTTTATTCAATGAACTGTGAGAAAAACTGTAAATGCGTTTTTATGTCTTGTTTTTACCCACTGAAATAATAATAATTTCGCTACACCGGAAGGTCCGGCTTGGCGTAGTCCAACATTTGGATGCGTGGATGAACGGTGCATAACGCCCACACAGACTGGTCTCACATTCTATAACAAGAAAAAAACAATATTGAGTTTTAATCACAGAACTATGCGAAAAAATTAAATTACGTTTTTATGTATTGTTTTTAGTCACTGAAATAATAATCTTTTACTACATACCTGTGGCTGTACACCGGAAGGCCCGGCTTTCTTTCCCAGCATCATGGATGGGATGGAAGCGACCGGTGTTAGTGTAGATCCCAATGTGCCTGGCTTCCACCTATCTCGAGGGATGGTGAACGGTCTGCATATGATCGGTCAAATATCATGCCGTCTTGAAAGTTGCGTTGCAAATTTTACAGGTGAAGAGAGCGACGAATGATTTTCATGATCGTGCCATGATAATACATCCCTGCGAGTAAATATCACACCGGAGGTGTCGCATTTATACTTAGACTTCTTGTAGGTGTGTGTTGATATGTCTGTTCAGATGATATTTATGCCCAAATTGAGCATCGCATTCGGAGAACTGGGGAAAGTTGATGCTTCCTATTTTAGCGAAGATATCAGTAGTCGATGACGGTCTGATAAGAAGTGAGCCTAATGCATGACGTTATTGAATCATATAGTGACGCTATGAAGTGAGCCTCGCCATGGGATAAAATTATTCCACCAATGAGAAGAAAGGAAGCTTAAAAACTTGATGACGCAACATCGCGTCCCCAGATGTAATATGATATTCAATTCCGATCAGAACATATACAGATTTTTCTCGTTGCATGTCTGAAACACTTCTGGTCGCAGCTATGATTTTTTGCTTACATGTAAACAATTTTATGTTTCTGGTCTTGTGAAAATATAAATATACAATTTATCACATTTTACAATCATTAATTGTTGACAATTGAAATTTGAACCAGGCATGTTATATGATTTTTTAATATGCAATAACAATCAGTATCGGATGCTACCTGTTTTTTTAATAATATTTCATGGTAAAGCATTAAATGTAAGATCGGTTGGGGACGAACATTGGTTTGATGTATAAAAATAGGAGCATGCAATGTGTATCAATGTAAAATTAATATACACATAGAGTAAACACAAGATATATTTAATGTTTAAAAGGAAAGGACAAGTCTCAATGAATGAAGATGTTACATCTGAGCGCTTTATAAAAATACTAATACATCCCATGACTACGTCAGCAGAAATCTTATCCTCCATGCATGTTCCGAAGGTTAGCTTAACTCAGCGTAAATCTGTACTGCATTGAGACGATGATTCTCAGAATTCTGCGTTGGTTTAAGACTCACATATAAAATACAATATCGGCTTTTCAAAACCTTTACGCAATTGAATAATAACGTATAAAATATTATTATCAAGTATAGTCCATGAAGAAATGTAGGGATTGAGGTAAAGATTATCAACCTTACGCAACGGCCGCCTTTAAAGGGTTATAGTGAAAATTCATGTTTTAACTTGTGCTCTAGTCACCGAACCAAGGCTGAGTCGATCCCAGGGTCAGAAGAAACGCTGTTTTAGGAAATAGATTATAAATTAACATCTTATGATCAAAATGGAAATTTAAATTGTAAGATGAAATATAATTTCAAGTCGTCCGCTACCACAATTATAAAAATGAATGCATTCTTAAAGTATTGCTGATGTTGCATCTAATGGAATTAGCATCCTAGTTTGATTAACACGTGTGAACAAAGAAGTAATATGATATACACTTCCGCTCGCGGCTGTGATGCTTTCATGCAAAAACGGCATTAGGATTAACCAAAGTTGATATATATTTTTTGAAATCCGCCATATTGATTCACGACGTAGGCCGTGACGTCATCCCATCCACCGTAGAGGTAGGTCGTAACGTCATAAAACCAACCAACCTTCCCCTCCACTCCCATGACGTAAGGATTCCCCTCTCATTCCTCCAATGACGTAAGCAACCCACCTTTCCCTCTCATTCCACCTCTGACATAAGCAATCCACCTGCCCCTCTCATTGCTTCGATGATGTAAGCTTTCCTCTCCAATCTCATGCCGTGAGCATTCCACCTTCGTCTCTCATTTCACCTCTAACGTCATACAGACGTGCGAAATATCGCCATCTTAAATGTTCAGATTTTCCCTATCCAGAAATATACATTTCACAAACTTCATATCTCCCACGCCATCCACCATTTCCAATTTCTAAATTTTCTACGATTTGCAATATCATATTTCATATCGTGCGCCTTCAATCATCTTGAATTACCGTCAAAATTCCCAAAATATACAATTTTCAAATTCACCGTAATCCACCACTTTCATTTTTCACGTTTTAATCGCGCGCTTGGGCCGCCATTTGCAATAAGAACAGAAAAGTCGACATTTTGAGTTTCCAATATACAATTTTCAAATTTACCACCATTTTGAATTTCCAAAATTGAATTTCGCGCTTGGTCCGCCATTTTAAATCACTTGATGTCATAACCACGCCCACTATGACATACGCCGTGACGTCATCTAACCCACCTTCTCTGCCGTGACATAAGCATTCCCTCTCCACTCCGATGATGTAAGCAACCCACCTTTTCTCCCAACCCACCTGTCAACCCACTTGTATCGTCATAAACAATACCACACTACTTTTGAAGTACAAAATTATTCATTATAAAGAAATGTCCTTATTACTAATTTGAAAGAACAGTCTATAATTGTTTGAACTATAATAATAGGAGAGAAGGTAATGTCAATCTGTTCTCTGAAATTTGGGCACGAAATATCCCTCCCCGTTCGAAGTTAAGAAGGAAAGGATCACACAATTAATCTCTGAGTCAGAGTAACTCTTTTTTCCATCCTCTTTTTTCCATGCACATTAGATTCCTCGGCATTGTTCTGCAGAATTGCACAACGACTTGCATATGTGTGGAATTACAGAATAATTGAACTGGCAACTCTAACCCGGAAACTCTCAAATCCGAGTAGTAGCAAACCAACATAACTTTCCTAACGATGGTAGAATATTACCATGCTATAGTTTCAACCACAAATTTGTTTATTGCAGAACACAAAATGGAAAAAGAAGCGTGCTTCTGAATGTTTTCAAACAGCATTATTACGTAACATGGACAGATAATTGACGGGTTACATTTGTGGTTGCTAGAATTAGCTTATTATACAAGTTATCTGTTTTTTATCTCGCATTAAAATTTTTAGATTTTTAGAGTAAAGAATAAGCTGTTTCGAGAGTTATTTTTATTTGCCTTTTTCTAATTGGAGCCGCCTGAGTGTTCTAGTTGTTAGCGTTGCTGACTACGGATTTGCAGGTCTGGGATCGATCCCCTGTACTTCCTAGGATTTTTTCTGAGAAAAGAATATTTGGAACGAGTTGCACTCACAATCATCCTCGTAACTCCAACTGAGGAACTAATTGATGAAGAAGTACCGGCATCGGTAACGAATGCCGTTAATGGCGGAATGCTGACCTCGTGCCCTCAATCCTCCCATCTGTCTTTGGTGGATGATGCAGCGTCGGATGGTCGTCCCGGTCTTCAGAGGGATGTTGCGCCACGGTGTTTGTGTATTTATTAATTGTGTTGCTATTATAAGCCAAGAACACTAATATGCACTTCATTTTAGGGTTCAGATTGTTGACTATGCGAAGTAGCTTGATTTCATTCTTTAGGGACTTGATATTCTACCACTGTGACCGTATCCTTTTATAAAGTGGAACAAGCTTTCCCTACCATTATAAAAATATTGAACACAATAAGCAAATTTTTCTAAGGTAACCCTATTTGTCGACAGTCTGATACTAATCTTTATTTTAGCTTTATTTACAAAGGTTCATTCTGCCTCAGTATAGTCTTAGTATAATCTTCATCTTTCTCTTAGTTTAAACTCTCCCGTTGTAGGAACGTTTATGTGGCCCACCACAAGGACATGGAGTTTCTCTCGGATGAGTAATCAGCCCATTGTCGGGGCCACCTCCGGAACAACATGAACACACTTGCGTGCTCAGCGGGGGACGTCTTCGTAAAATAAAAGGCCTTGAAGCCTTTGTTGCCCATACTGCGTGTTGTTAACGATTTCAGGTCCAAGTTATACGTGGTGTGCAATTGTAATGCAAAATTAAGTACAGTACATGATTGATAGCCATTATACTTTATTAAAGATATTCTTAATTAAACTTATTTGAGCTGTTGAAGTTCGGTCTTAGATATGCATTTCATAAATTCAGGAAACTTATATTTGAACACTGAAATACGGCGTTCAAAGCATGAAAAGTATATCCTTGTTAATGTTTAAGTTTGATCTGGCCACTAATAATTGAACTTAAACAAAAGGGTGATGTATTTCAATCGCTTTTATATTAGGCTATCACAAAATGGTTACCATCCTGTTCGATTCCTGCTACTGCTATAATAACTACAAAATGCAAGTGTGATTTTCTGTTTTACACTACCCTTTATATAATTATGGTTTGTATATTTTTGTGGACTATTTAATTGTATTGCCAAGCGCATTATATCGACCAGTATCCTTTAATAATGCGATAGATATCAGTCGGCCATTGTGGTGGTGATTTTAGAAAAATTATCGCTCCACTATTACAATCATTTATACATTAGTAGCATAACATGCTATGCCAAACTTAGCCTCAAAATTAAACCTACATTTACCAATCTTTAATAGTTAATTAATTCGATAATAGGTAGGCTCTAAACTGGTACTGTGCTTATACCAGTTGAATTTTATAGTATATTCCTATACTTCTAAGTTTTGATAAGATATAAAAAATAAGATGCTCATTGGCCCAATCGGTATTGATTACAGGCTTGATAATGTATATTAATGTATATTAAGCTATCATATTCAAGATATCAGGTGAGCTATTGATCGCTGCTTTAAATTTATAGATTAGGATTAAACTATCCTTACGTTTTATATTGTATCTCTTGCTTCAATAGTTTATACTTTTTCGTGAAATCGTGTTATTAGTTAATACATACTACTCATGGTTACATTTTCCTCTCAAAGATCGGTGAGATATTCTCGAGATGAAACTCAATGTGATAATGTAATATACGTATTATTATTTTCATATGGTCAAATGATTTTCAATATCTCTATTGAACTCAAGCGAAACTCAATGCCAACAGAAGTAGAAAGCAATATAAACCCAAGAGCTTCAACCATCTATTATTTCTGGAGAATGCACCTAAGAACTCAAAATACGCTATTATTTTCATCTATGTTACCCCTCGAAAACATCCTTAATAACTTATATCTTCCTATTCTGCTTTTCTGCTTTGCGAACTTGTAGTCTTTCCGATTCTATCTTTTTTATTTTGTATTTTTCATCATTTCAGGCTCTTGAAAATATTTCTTTAGCCTATGACATTCAATTTCCTCTTTCTATTTTTATTTTGTTTTTAAGAAAACTGAAACTGGGTTTTATAAACTAATGTCGGGATTTCGATTTATTGCAATTTCTTTACACACTTGTTACATCCTGATTTATATACAATGCTTTCCTTCCGGATTTTTTATTATGTTTTATTAAGCTCCTTATTAAGTTTAAATGTTAATTTTTTTATGTATAAGTTACATATATTACATATATTATATTATACAAATACGAAAATACAAATACAATATTATACAAGTGTTAAACACCCGAAAGAGCAGAATGCTCGGGCTCGGATGCAGTTCAGTCTTAAAACGTACATCATTATCATACACACACACACACACACATACATACACATGCAAGAATCATAAAACAAAATTAACATAAATCGCAAGAGAACATAAAAACGTAAAATTTCATTACTGTTAACATTTACTTATAAAATACATCAAGAAAATAAGATGAACTATTTTAGAAAAACTATTTTATAATATATCTTATTCTATTCTTAAAACTATTCACATTCATGTTATTTATATCTGGATGCTTTCTTAATACATTATTGTATAGTCTTACTACAAAATTAAACCCATGTTTCAGCGCAGCTGATGTATTGAGGTAAGATTAGCTTTAATTTTGCTTTCTTTTGTTTTTTTAATCGGAGGTTATAATTTAATATTATTTTATGATTATCAGAATGTAATTTGGTTGATTTGAATAGTATTGCCGTTGGCAATTCGTCTTGTGACGTTATGAGGGTGAAAATGTGTTTTAAAATTAGATTTATGTTTATGGATAAAAATAAGTAAATTTCTTTTATATAAATTCAAAATATCTAATACATTAAATTCAGGGAAGATAAGTTGCGTAGGGTAATCCAAAGGTTTCTTTAAACAAATCTTTATTATACGTTTTTGCAGTAATAATAAAGGAGTAACAATAGATTTAGAAGTGCCTCCCCAACCAATTATTCCGTACTGTATTACAGATTGTATTAAAGCTAAGTATACAGACCGTAAAACATACGTAGGCATATAAGAGCGCAAGATTACAAATTTATGTATACTTTTACGAAGTCTGTTAGTTATGTATGCTATGTGTTTATCCCATTTTAAATTTTGGTCAATCATTATTCCTAAATACTTTACCTCAGTACTAGTACGTATGGAAGAGCAAAACGAATTTTGACTTATGGAACAACCAGAAATGTGCAATTTGATAGAAATTTGAAAAGATTCCTGATCTTGAATACCTGTTTTGGTTAAAGAAAAAGGTAATAAAGATGTTTTAGCTATATTTAAAGAAAGCATATTTACATCCAGCCAGTTTTTTATAATGCTTAGCCCCTTATTAGCATTTTCGTTGTATTGTTCCAATTTGAACAAAAAAAAAATCAATATTGTGTCATCAGCATAGGAGTAGCTGGATCCAGACATTGCGTCTAGTTTAATTTTCAGTAGATCATTTATATATACCAGGAATAAAATAGGTCCTAAAATTGTTCCTTGTGGAACTCCAATATTTATGTTCTTTGCTTCACTGAGTTGATTATTAACTTTTACAATTTGATTCCTGTCATTTAAATATGATGCAAAACATTTTAAAACGACTCCATTTATACCTAGCGCTTGTAGTTTTTTTAAAAGAATTTTATGGTTGACAGTATCTAAAAAAATCCCTAAACATTTGTTTCCTTTGTCTAAATTATTAATAATTTGCCACGTAATCTGCATTATAGCATTTTCGGTGCCTAAGTTATTTCGGAAGCCAAATTGATTTTCAGATAGTAAATTGTTTTTTTTCTAAATATGAAATTAACCGATTTTTAATACATTTTTCGAAAATTTTAGTTAAACTAGGTATCAGAGATATAGGTCTATAGTTATTTATCATATTTTTATCACCTGATTTATACAGAGGCACAACAACGGCACGCTTTAGATCAGTGACCGGCATGTTCCGTGCTCTGTGACGTCATACTACAGAGCAACCGCGCTCTTTGCTCGGCAATATCTCCGTACTGAGCGTGGAGGAAGGGTTCAACTGGCCAGTGGCGGAACGACGCCTATGCATTGGCAGAGTGCGCTCCGATCTTCGTAGATAGTATGGGAATAGCACAATTACAATGCATTTGTACGAAAACAAAATAGTACAACTGTGATAAATCAATGTAACAGAACAGTTTTGTTTGTAATGAAATTTAATATAGGCCCTACTTACACTAATCTGAAATGCATCCAGGTGCGGATGCGTCAGGTTATTTAAATGAGGCTCCGAAACTACTATAAACATACAAATACATAAAACATAAGAATACTTTAAGGAGTACTGCAAAACTTTGTCTACTCGGAAACTGAAAAATGTTAAAGTATACAAAATATACAAAATACACAAAATATACAAATTAAACTATACACCTTTGTGAGCACTATGCCAAGTATAGGCCTATTCAGACTTTTGATACACACCCTTACTTTGTGTCACTATCGTGCCCAAGCTCAAGGCATTGTCGAGATTTTTTCCCTCTTTTCTCGCGCACTAATTTTGCAATATTAGGAGACATAGTCTGGCTAACACACAAACGAGAACATTTTTCATGTTCTGATCAGATAGGCGGTTTCCATGTTGTGGTTTGCAGATCTTCATACAAGAAAAGAACTATTCACATACATACGTCGATACAAATACCTAATACTCAACATTCTAGCAGCAAATATATTATGTAGTTGCCTGGGGAAATCTTCTATAAAATATAGATAGATCCTTTTTGTTTTGAAAGCAGTCTTTCATTTCAATATTCTTTTGCAAATCAATGTCTTCTAGTTGCAATGACGTTGGAACACTGTCAACATCCACAGAAAATGGTGTCGCAAATATGCAAATATCGGATTGGTGTTTTGCAAAATCTTGAAATCTGTAATAAAATATCCTGATCCAGTTCTTCTAATATTTGTACATAATTATTAATGTCTGTAATTGAATGACATACTGTAGACAACTTTGGAAAAATGTGGCGTGTCTCCGAGGGTGACCTGACGTTTCCGTAAGTCTAGTATTAATCTGAATGCACTAAATTTACCATACATTTCACTGATTAACTGACCTCTGCACCCTTGCCATGGTTAATGCACGCAATTCAATGTACCATCACGGCTCACCTTAACCCTACTGCTGCACTGAACGCCACTGCGCTAGTGCGTATTAACAGGAATGCATCTCAACTGCTCGCTCTCTCAAGCTCTTGCGAGATGATCGGCTCTTACGTCACAACTGCAGCATCTGCCGGACACTGCTTTAGATCTTTAGGGAAAACGCCCTGTTGAAAACATAAATTAAAAATATAAGTTAATGGAATCGATATAGGTTCAATAATTTTTTTGAGAGTTTCTGAAGAAATTCCATCTAATCCAGGTGCTACATTATTTTTCAGTGTTTTGGTGATGGTTTGTAATTCATTTTCAGAAACGGGGTAAATAAACATGGATGCAGAAGATGGATTGGTTTGGGAAAAACTAGATATGTTTGACGTGTTAATTATTTTGCTTGCTATGATATGTCCTATATTAGTAAAATAGTTATTAAACTCGTTTGCAATTTTAGTATTATCTGTAATAATTACGCCGTCTTTGTTTTCTATTTCCTTAATGCAATTGTTTTTATTGATTTCTACATTAGTTGCTTCATTTATGGCTTGCCAGAATTTTCTGGGATCGCCCTTAACACTATCAAATTTGGATGAAAAATAATTAATCTTCAAATTTCTTATGACAGATGTAAGGATATTCCTATAACGTATATATTTCCTTTGTAACTCCGTGTTAGAAGGATCATTTCTTACCTGCTTGGCTAGTTTATCTCTTGTGCGAATAGATTTGACTATCCCGCTAGTTATCCAAGGTTTTATTTTCTTATATTTACTAGGTATGTGAAGAGGTACCATAGTTGTGTTTTTAGCTATTAAATTGCGCAAGATGCTATAAAATAGTTGAAAACTCATTTCAGCATCTCCGCAATTTAATACTGAGGTCCAGTGTTCATTATTTAAATCTGTTAATAATGCATGGTAGTTAATACATTGTTTATGAGGATTGTTGATAAAAACTGGGTCGTTTTTTACTTTATTTTGAAAGCATATGAGAGAGAAGATTAAGTAGTGGTCTGTAATTTCAGTGGTGTGTACACCCGGTTTGAAACTAAAAATATTGTTAGAAGATTTGATAAATATATGATCAAGACAAGATTTAGAAGAAGGACGAGTGACAGCTTGCAAGTAATTTAAGTAACCATATTCTTGCATAATGTCCATGTATTTATTTCCATCATGATCTAAGTTGTTTTCGAGGATTTGTATGTTAATGTCGCCAATGAGAATATGATTCTTATTATTTTTACATGACATCAAAAATTCTTCATACCTAATAAGAAAATCATCCTTGTTTAGATTAGGAGATCTATAAATAGCTGACAGCATTAAAGAGTTATCATTATAATCCAGATTTAAATGTAGAAAATTACATTGATCAATTTCAATATCAATGGAGTGAATTTTGAGACAATTTTTGTAGTATACTACAATACCATCGCATTTGTTATATTTATTGAGTTTTACAATTTTGTTGTATCCATGTATATCAAAACCTGAGTCGTGATTAAGCCAACTTTCCGTCAGTATTATAATATCAAAATCCTGTGTGAAATTTTCTAATAAAATGCAAAACTCCGAAAAATTTCTGTTAATACTGCGAATATTTAAGTGACATAATTTTAAATCGGATGGGGTAGAGCTTATGTAGTTGTTGCATAATGAGATATCATCATATACCCGTACTATTGTTGGAGTTTGCATTATTCATGTAGAGTGTAGAGTTGCATATCACCTCCATTGTCCAACAATAACTTCTACTTCGTAACGAAGTAAATGTGATAAAACGGTAAAATTGAGTCGAGTAGTGCAGTATTTTCTTTTTTAATATTTTGAGGGTTCCTTAGGAGCAAAACGATTCATTGCTGTTGATATGTTTGTAGTAATTTGAATAACAGCAAATTCGTCTTGATTGTTAACACGTGAATAAACTGATAGTGTTCAAAATAGAGTTTTAATAAGTGTATGAGAAAAAATAAGCTAAGTGTAGGTAAGTGAAGGGGAAAATTAATTAAGTACACATTAGCAATGAATGCTTTGTTTAATGAATATAATTATCTCGTTTACAGGGAGCTTCCTAATTCTAACCATCGCTGACTAAAGAAAATATGATTCTTGTGACAGCTATTAATAATAGTCTAGTAGTATATGAGACAATTGGTTAGCATATTGTATTTGGATGTATATGATCTTGGGTTGAAACCCAAGTATTATATGTTTTTTTTTAATGAGTAGACAGGCAGCATATCAACCTAACGCAAAAAAGTAAAAGTGTTATTCCTATTCCGTATATCTATGGCTCTTAAAGAATACCATGCAATGAAAGAGATTGTTTCTCTGCAAAAGTATTAACCCTTATCATTATGGGCATTAAGAAAACAGAGCACAATGAAATAACTCGTGATGGAAAAAGGTCCATACAGATCCTGAAGAAAATGGTTACCTTGTGTAAAACCTACTAATAGACTAATAATAGCATTGTACGTTCAGTACTATAATAAGGTAAAGTTTAAGTACTGAAATCATTCAATGTTATGCTTAAAACATTTACATAAGGGCTTGGTTAGTTTGTATTACTTTTTTTATTGAAACGTATGCAGAGATTAATAACTTAGTGCCTATATGTGTTACCAACGAAGTTTGAAAGTCAGGCATTGTTAAAAACCTAGGAATAATAAAACATTTTGAACTATTTTTGGCAAAGTATTAGTATTTTATAAAATGTCTATTACAGTGTTCCTAGGCATTGTATACATTACCTAGCCATTATATACAATGTCAAACTCCGTCACGTTAATGTATCTAATTGCAACAAGAAATCTTATTGTAAAGAGGAATTTAATATTTCACACAAATTTTTAAATAGCTGTTTTAAACACAATCTAAACAATAATAAAATGGAGATTTTGTGATCGCCCGAGTTAGTAGATTGTAACTGACCTCTTCTAATCGTACCTTCAAACGCTTGCCTCTGATAATGATATGACCAAATATAATCTATTCGAGAACCAAATAAATTGACAAATAGATTATTTTAAAAAATACCATTCACTGTAGAGAATCTATATTGCATTTAATTCCAACGGTTACTAGTTAGAAATTCGACTCGATATTTTGTGTGAATGTTTGTGTATGTATGTAGGCTATGTAGCCTACGTGCAACAAGAAATTCAAATACAATTTTTGTACAAGTGAGTACTTTCCTTAGTAAAATAAAATGTTCCTACAGTTTAACTCTGATTGACTTGTTAGGTAATATCCGTTATGTTCTTTTTCAAATCAACAGATGAAAGAATGATGACTAAATATTCTCCTAATGGTTTTTCAATAAACTTGAGAGTTTTGTGCAAATTAAATAAAATATATATTTATGCGTGGATGGCATAGAATACGAAAATTAGTACAGTCAAACCAGATGTATTCGGCATGCAGTAGGTTTGTTTTCATACAAGTAACAACCAAGTCACTGCCCCAGAAAGAGCGATCTGGCTGTGCATTGTTGCCATCCTGTGGAGACCAATAATGTAATTATATAGAACTAAACACAAGACGCAAAATAGATTTTACATAATTGTTTCAATGTTATCTACTGCCCCCTACAATCTGCACAGTAATACTATTTCCATCCTGTAGATATGGAACTGTAATTCTGCATACGTAAATACCTGGGCAAAATGTTGGAACAGAAAGTCAATGAATGCATAACTAATGTGTCGAAGAACTTAACGTAGCCGTCAGAGATATGAATTAGACGACTCGCTTATAACTAGAACTCATATTTTTGTAGCTTACTTTATACTTGAAAAATATGGATGCATTTATGCCCTAATATGTAGTAAAATATACCGAAAAACTAACAATTGCAGAAAACCTTCAACCAGCGTGTAGACTGGGCAAAAGAAAACGAGCTAACACTGAATGAAGAGAAAACAGTCTCCATGGCCTTTAGAAGTGGGGGACGATGCGCCACCTTCAACCAGTGGCGGCCTCTGATCATGTTGCAGTGTTGCACAACGACCAGTTTTTAATGTAAAGAATATTTAGATTTTTTATTACTTTATACCATTAAACTACTTCGAAATCGCCTTTGTGATAGGTTCTTATTGGCCGAAAACATGCTTCACAAGATATTTTGCCATTTTAAATCATTTAAACGTGTAAATTCGGGTTGGTCGTTGCTTTGAATTTGCAACAACTTCCTGCCTCATTCTGCGGGCGAGCAGCGTGTGCTATCCGTGTGCGAGATGCTTGACTGCCTGGTAAATCTCCAGTGCTTTCAGGGCTTGGGTGTTGCAGGGTAAGGTGCGACGACAAAGCGTGATTCTTGTCTTCACCACTAGAGCGCTCTGAAGCACACGAGCTTCCCTACGCGTCGGCTGCATAAGATTTCCTTTTTACCAAGAGCGCGAGGTATGAAGTCCCTTACAGAGATGCCAATTGCCAATGTAATCACTTTGTGGCGAGATCTATATTGCTAATTTCACCATTCTATTAGAAACTAAACTGAACTCCATGACTCTACATCTCTGTAGGAATCTGCGTCATCTACCATAGGCAGATAGCAGGATTCGGGGCATGTGGTCAGCATGCCGATACACACGGCCGTTATTGATGGTTTCCGTGACCAGAGCCGCTACTTCTCAATCAAGTCGCTCCTCAATTTGTATCACGAGGCTGGTACACCCCGTTAGAGACCTCCTTACCTCAGAAAAGTTCGAGTAGGTACTGGGGATCGAACCCTGCCCGTGGATCCATGACCAGCGACGCTAACCACGAGACCATGCACACTGCAGTATTCCAACAATATAAAGTCACATGGTTGACTTACTGACAATGTTTACTCACTTCCAGATGAGCTAGAAACTTGAAATTTAGCACACTTACAGCTTTTAGCCTTAAAGCATTATAAAATTCTAAAAAAGTTATTATTTTATTTTATGCCCCTCAAAAAACCTTCAAAATGGCGGGTGAAGCTTTAACGTCGCTGCAGATTTTTTGGGAAGCTTATAGACCTAGTAGGTAAACGGTAGTCTTATCACAAAACCGATTGCACTTCCAGTAACGGGTTTTGGGAGATCTACAAGTTGCTCCAATGTCTTTTTGTTGTATCGCCATCGGTTATGCCTTAGATAGAGTTTGATATTTTTATTTTAACTAAATTGTGCACATTTTCTATACATTATGTAATTTTTAACAACTTATTGAACAGCTAGAGTTATAAAGTGTGGCAGAAATATTGGCACATCTAACTTTCATAAGTATGCCAAATTTGACGATTCTAGCTGCCCTACAAGTGTGGAAAAACTGACTGTTTAGCCTAACGCCATTCACATCTAGCACAGTTTAAATCACCCATTCACTGACATTAATGTTACCCACTTTTCCATGAGCTAAAAACATTGACATTTGGCAGACTTATAAGCATTTAGCCTATAATCGTCGGGAAAGTTCGAAAAAGTTCGAAATCTTAACTTTTTACCCCCCTCCCAATTTCAAAATGTTCACTGGCATTAATGTTGACTCACTTCCAGATGAGCTAGAAACCAAGTCGTTCTGCACTTTTTTAAAAGGTTAAGTATGGCTAAACAGTAATTAAATACAAAGACTTCTTTATGAACTGACACTGTATTGAAGATAAAGCTTTTTATGAAAACCACACTGGGGGTTTGGAGGCAGATCCCGAAGGAGCGAAGCGAGTATTTATGTATTATAAGCATGTATTTGTATGTATTTCGTTCCTGTACAATAGTGCAACACCCTGTTTCTACACCCACGATCCGCCACTGCCTTCAACATTGGTGAAACACCGCTAAAATCAGTCGCCAGCTTCACATACCAAGAAGTCACTCCCCACACACAGGGAAATGTATTCACACGTCATATAAGTGACAGAGTAAACGCCGCGACAGGAGCCATGAGCGACATTAAGTATTGCCTTACAAACTCTCTCTGGAAACAGTCTTACAACTGTTTGAACTCAAAGTTGACCCCGTTGCAACGTATGGGCTGGAAAACATATGGGCACATTTAAAGGAAAAAACCTCGACAAAATAGAGAAGCTACAAACCTGAAGGTCGCGGGTTCGATTCCCGATTAGGTCGTTGGAGACTTTTATTTGGCCTAATCCTTCTGGCACTATAGCCCTAGGGTCGACTCAGCCTCTAACAGACATGAGTACCAGGAATAATCCAGGGGATAAAGGCGGCCGGTTGAAAACCTTGCCACCTTTACGTGCCGAATATCTAAAATCTGGGAGCCACAACTTCCTGGAACCCTCTGGGCCTCCATGGCTTGAAAAGAGGCCTTACTGTAGAGAGCCTTTCTAAATAGAAGAGCTGAGACGGAAGTTCCTACTGCCAGCATCACCAGCATGAACTACACGAGTAGAAAAGCAAAATATGGAAGAGATTCCATGTTACAGATGACGTGACAAGCCGTGAATGTACTCAGGGAAGATACGAACTACGCCATACAGTGACAAGACTCTCTGGGTGAGAGATATCATGTGCTAAACAGTAGTATGAGATCAGAGTCGCTGGTGAAAATCTGTAGTGATTAACTGATTAAGAACAATCATCTTTGCGTAAAAGTGAATATGCCAAACACAACCTGTAAAACCCTGTATTTCACACATTAAATGAACAGTTTGACTGCAGTAAATATATTATTTAGTGAAGACTATACTCCGCTATATATACCTTGCAATTAAGTGCAGTCTTACAAAGCTAAAACATAAAATAAAAATAATTCCCTCCTTCGATCTGAACTAAGTTTAAAAAAAAATTGTATTAACACACTACCTTTGTTACAGTAGCGCAGATCGAAGCTTTACAGCTGCTTCTTTATACACAAAATTATATAGAAGTTTTAATTCTATTAAAGTCGAATTACAAATCCAAATGGGGATGAAGGAACAGTCATCAAGGAAATCTTATTGTCTATTTTATGGAGTCCAAGAAATATTTATGTTTTCATTATTTTTGTTATAAATACTTTTCAAGGTTATAGATTCAAGATACATCAAATATTACATTTAAGCAATGGAATAACTTATAAGCTTCCTAATTAGAATATTTTAACGTAGGCCTATTTCTCTATTTCATGCCCCTTGCTTTCGAATATATGAATCTTACAGAAACTAAAATGGGCTAAAACGGACTTAAGAGCCTAAAAGGGGCTAAGGAGGACTTTTGCTAAAAAAATCTAGGGGCTAAAGAGGACGTTCGCAGAAAAACACGATTTTTAAATAAAGTTTCCAATTAATGCAAAGGCAGAAAGTGAATTTGGGCATTTTAAGAAAAGACATAATAAAAATAATGTATACTATGCTCTGAATTTAACAATGTATATATATCTTTGCCGCCTGTCTTTGTAACTCGGAAATGTGTCTCCTCGCCGTCGCAGGAAATGAAACTTGACCCGTCTGCAATACTTTGTAATCTGCAACTAATCCATTGTCGTTTCAACTTCAAAGTAATAAGTTGCCGACCGACGACAGAGAAGTGTATTAAAATAACAAATTTTTGACACTCCAGTCTACTTATTTTTGTAGATCGAAAGTGAATTGAGTGGTTTATTGAATAATTGTATCATTATAGGGTAAATATCTCAATTGTTTATGCTATTTTACGAGTCCCGATACAAGAATAATAACTTCTTTATTTTGAAAAAAAAAAAACAACTAGAAAAGTAGTCAAAATTATAATACAATTTTTGGTGTTATTGCTACAGTTCATTTTATGTTTTATTAAGAAAGCTAAAATAGTTTGTTTAAAGACTTAAAAGAGCTATTCCACGAAACTAAAAGGCTAAAATACCTTTTATAAAAACCTAAAATTCCCGGCCCTAGTGATTACATATGTCATGTAACGTTCTCGTTTGCTCATTGTTATCTTAATGGAGGCTTGAGACTCTCTTAAAGCAGGAAGACACTCTCTTGAGAGGCATAGAGTGCTATCAGTATCAGGAAAAGATTTCAATGTTCAGAGTTTGATTTGTTTTAATTAAACAGCTTGCAACCAATCAACTTGACCAGTAGAAGATCCCTTCATAGATGAAATTTAAATAGAATTTTATAAATATTATTAAAAACATATTAATTTAATGTCGTAAATGATAAAAAAAGAAATTCCACTCCATTGACATTAGACCTAAAATGCGTTAATAAATGTGTTGCCAAGGAGAGAATTATTATGAGCAATATTCTGAAGTACCGTTACTGCATATCATTAATATGGTATGGTATCGTAAGGTGCAGTTTTATTCTTATATACAAATTAAATGCATTATCCATAGAACAAATACGGCCGTTCGTGCTTTTACTATGCACAAGACAAAGAAAGAGAAATGTAACACTATTAAGACAATACAATATAATACGATAAGTTATAATATAATAATGAAGAAAGAAAAATATCACAATAATAATACAATATACTGCAAAACAATACATACACAAAGATTACTCCCCCTACCCTTCCCTCCCATCCTTTTCTACCCTGAGATGTCGCACTTTAGACATACAGGTCCCGCTCGTCCAATCCAACCATTTGGAAATAATCCGTGAAGACAACCTGTAGTAATTCGTGCACTATGGGCTGGACAGCCATCACGCTGGAACCAGTCTGCAGAGGATCTTCTAGCATCTGTGAAAGATGATCTGTTAGGAGGATGCGATACTTTGGCGAGTTCAGCGTTCCTTCTATGAAAAATGACCTATGAGCTGATGGTTCACTATCCCAAACCACACGTAAAAACTCCATGGGCGCTGACGTTCCACCTGACGAAGCCAAAGAGGATTGTCAACGGGGAAGTGCACGTTTGTGCGGTTTACCTCGCTGTGATTAGTAAATGTTGCTTCATCACTAAACAAGATACATGATGAATCTGGAGTATCATGTCTTAATGTCCATGTACAGAAGTGAACACGATTCTCAAAATCGTTTCCATGCAGCTCTTGATGGAGAGATATATGATAGGGATGGAACCTATGTCGATGGAGATTGCGACGTACACTTGCCGGACTCATCCCACTTCTACATGCGATTACGCGGCAACTAATGCGCGGATCTACTGCAACAGCATCCAAAATATTAATTTCTCCTCCTTCTTCAGTCACGTGTTTGTTTCTGCTACGTTTTCCAGGTGTTACACTACCACTTCCACGTAACTGGTTGAAGTGGTTGATAAATAATTACCGAGATGGTTGACGCCTATTGGGATATGTTTCCGCATACACCAACAAGAAGGAACGGCATCCTTCCTACACTCTCCGTACACCATCAGCATTTCGGCTTTTTCTGCATTGGTAAATCCCATCTTCACTCACAGCCTACTGATTGAACTATCACAACCGAACTGACTAGAAAGTCGCAATGAACAAATGGACAGAAATCACAATGTAAACCAAACATAACAACATCGTATCTAGGAACTAAGCAGGTTGAATGGAACAAATAATTGTCGGTGTGGAAACTTTTCAAAATACGATTTCTCGTAAACTACTGACACTAGAATCCTGCGACAAATACCACTGACATTCTAATTTACTGCTCTTTTGTTTTGTTGATGCAACTAGGCATTTTTCGTGAAAAATTGTATGTTTGTTCAAAAACACACTTTCTGTGTATTATTCAAATCTGTTTATAGGCTAAACATACGAGCCCCTGACTACCAATCAATGATGTGAAAACCGTACATCAATAGCACTTTCCATGTCCGAAATATAAGAGGTGAAAGTTTTAGATGATTCACCCTATATCGTTGCAAGAAGTGCAATGGTAGCCATAGTACCTTCTTGCACGATCCTTCACGATCAGAAAACTCTCAGGCCAGTAATATAGTAAATGTTATATCCTCATATCAATCTAAGCAGAAGTGCTTATTACCTACAACTAATGTTTTAATATTGGATAAAGGTGATCAGCCCGTAGAAGTTCTAGCTTTACTTGACAGTGGATCAGATTGCAATCTGATCACTATTAGGCTGTTTAAGCACCTTGATCTTCGGTTTATCTCGTAGAGTTGGCTCTGATTATGAAAAGATGCCTTGCTTGAATTGTTACTAACTCTAGCTGGTTTAGAGCTGTAGCGATGTGAAATGTTCTGTTTACTTCTGCTATTCTCAACGCATGTGAATGTGTATGATGGCGATTGCACTTGCTTATGTAACAGCTTGCGGTGCCTTGAATTGCACTTGCAATAAGAAGATTGAGAACACTGCTGTAATTTATGATCTGAAGAGAAACAATTGAAGCACAGTTGTTTAGAACGTACAAAGTTCCAACGATTTTGAACATTTAGCTTACGGAAGTTTCCACATCTGTGTAAAGCGTGCTTTCGTTTACTCAGTGGACAGACTTGCCGTTGTGATGATTTACAACTGACCACAAATGAATGCACTTGGGGTTCAACACCGGACTTAGAAGTAGGAACTGAGCGAGATTCAGCTCGATAAACCCTATTCATGTTATTGTGTAGTAGTTGGCTATGAACTGACTGACCACAATTGCAGAATGATTCTGACTTGCACTGGTGTACCTTGTGATTTGAAGAGAAACAATTTACACACACGTCCTGTGATTTAATGAAATTCCATCGCTCGTTGACTTGAAGCTGACGAAATTCATTGCAATAGTCCCCAAGCAACTTTGACAATGTGTTGCTGAGATCGCAGATCACCTTTTCTTGTTGATGGGCTGGACATGTTGTTAGAAGGCGCTATAATATCTAATGAGTCAGCTTTAGATTCAAGGAAAGTTATGAGGTCTTGGAGAGACGTAAGCGTTTGCGAATCGATTTTACTCTCCCATTCCATGCGAGTGCTGTCGGATAAACGATCTAATACCAACTGCATTAGAATAATATTGTGTAATGGGACTTCCAGAACAAGAGCTTCTACTGCGTTCAAGTTGCTCTGGAATCTGTTTAGAAGGTTCCGTAGTTCTGTAACATTGTCTTCTTCATTGTTGGCAATGCAAGCAGTTGTTGATCATGAGCTGTTGCAAGTAACCTGGTGATATTATAGCAAGCACATACTAAATCCCATGTCACAGAGAAATTATCACAGGTGAGAGGTAGGTTTTGCATTAAAGTATGGCCTTGACCTTTTAGTAGTGATAAAAGGTAATGATACTTTTGAATCCGAGCTAAGGATTCATTGTTCACGACTACACTGCAAAAAAGTCATAGAAGTGTTTGAACTCTGTCACATCACATTCAAAAGTTGGTAATTGAATGACAGGTAACGGTATGACCTTATTCTGCGAAGTGCACTAGTGACATGTACTAGACGTTTCATGTGATGCGATCTTGCACTGGGCTGTGATCTTAGGCTGACTGCAGGACTTACACCACGAACTGGCTGTTCATGATTACATATAAGAGCATTAAGTTTTGCTGTAATCTCCTTGTAGCAAGTTCTTTTAGCCTCTTTATTCTAAAAATTTGAGTCTAATTTTGCTTCTGCCTCTACAATGGATTCAATTTGTGTTTGAATACCTACGTATCTGTCCCAGATTTCATTCAAACTGCCGAAATGCATTTTCAACATAAATACATCTGTTTCTTCGTTAAACTTCACACAGACCCTTTGAAGATAAGTAAGCTCACGTTTGATGATACCTTGTGTTTTTAATAAACGTTTCAGTTCGTGTTCCATGTTGTATGGCGTACAGAACTTGAAGAATTGATCTGATTTGCTGTGAAGATTGTTGTAGTATTTTGTAGCTGCTGGTCACTGTCATTTAGATGATAATCTTGACCATCGATCCACTGCTGACTGGAATCGATGCAGGGCGCAGTTGTTATATGATTTGATGGACGTCGTTCGCGTGATATGTCTCGATTCTGAAATCACTGCTGCCAACAGTGACTTTCGCGAATACCGAGAAGTATATATAAGCGAGAATATGAGAATATTATAGGAGAAAAATTCCTCCGGCACTGGGACTTGAACCCAGGACCTTTGGCTATTCGCGCCAATGCTCTACCAACTGAGCTAAGCCGGAGCTCAATTCACAGCGCCAGATGGAACTTCTCTCCTATGACTGAATGCCCTAATGGTCTACCTCACAGACAGACAAGTTATATCATATGCAGTACTGTGAGGCACACTAAGTAGTGATTTTTGTGACCGGGTTCCCACTGTTATTGTACAGTTAACATTCAAGACAGATATATAAGCATTCATGAGCCACAGATTATTGTCTCTGTTGGACACTGCATGAGAATATTATAGAATGCTTATATATATATAAGAGAAATGTCGAGAAGCGAGCAAAGCGATGCACGTGTGAGAGATTAAATTGCATTCATAAAGATCCAAGCCCGATAGGACAAAATGTTAGGTTATGATCCGATTCTAGAGGAACAAATGTTGGGGATATGGGCAAATAGGTTAAAATTAAAAGAAGGGAAATAGTGTGGGAGGACCAGCTACGACTTGTAGCAATTTTGCAGTGGACATGTAACGCAGGCGCTGGAATACAGGGATCCATGAATCTTGTCTGAAATACAATTTATAACATGTTATGAAAACAATGCAACTTTATTTACACGTGATGCAAATATAGAAGCTGAATGAAATATATACGGTACTTGAAAATAACTGCAACATGCCAATATGCAAATTGGAGCGAAAACATACGCACGTGGAGACAACTTTAGAATATTCACAAAGTATATTGAATTATACAAAACTGCAATAAATCTGGCGATAAAAATGCGAGTATAAACAAAACTTAATAATTGTAATTTTGTCCAAAATTCGGGTTTAAGAACACGGCAACGACTGTTGCACCATGATTAGAAACCGCGAACTGGATAATGCGATTGCACTCGTCTGAACTATGTGGATGCTGGCTAGGAACTGAGGACCATGCACAAGGCATTAATCTGAACCTGTAGCTATTGCATCATATAATGAAATTGGTGAATTGCTAATTCAGGCACGGGAGAAATAAGAGCGGTCATTTGAACAGAAACACCCTCTATACATGTTGCTTGCACGAACAGTGGTACTGTGTCACACCAGACCCTCAGTTCATTGGTTCACTCTCTTCAGTACACACTCTACCTTGAGTTCACACGGTTCTTCCAAGGCTCGCGCAAGGGCTATATATAGGGCCGTCTAATGTTCTGGAGCTAAGGTCACGATGATTCTGTCCGCGCACGATCTGGAAGCTTGTGGCGGCACTTAGTCACACCGTTAGCACGCAGTCACTCCCCTCCAGAGTGCACAGTCCACTCACTGCAAAATGTCTCACTGAGCCACACCCATCGGTAGCAGCTCCAGTCTGTTTATTTAGAGGGCCGCCTTCTTTCTAGACGTGTCGATTTCTCAAGTCTTCGCGGTATTGTGACAATGTTTGTTTGTGTTTGTTTTTTATAGAATTGCATACAACCTATATAATATTAACTTGGAAACCCTCGGAATTCGCGAATGGCACTCCCCAAAATAAGTCTGAAGTAACTGGCAAGCCACGCCACTGCGCCATAGTGGTAATGGCTAAGGCTGATTAAAAAGAGAAAATGAAGGAATTATTAGTATTGGACCTAGGCACCTACAATATTATAATAACCTACAAGAACTTTCTAAGGACACGACCAAGGGGACACTACGAACAGATAAAGGCCTCCTCGCTTTCTGAAGAGAATAAAACGGTGACAACAAGAAGTGAAGCGCTTTCACCACGTCTTTATGGACTACCAAAAATTCACAATAACGGAGTACCACTACTTCCAAATGTGAGTGCAATAGGATCTCCACTTAGCAAAACACCAGTCAACACTACTGCAATCACACATTGGAAATACAGAATCATATATCAAAGACTCCTCCCATTTCGTAGAAAAACTGGATAAGATGGAAATAGCTCCACAAGAGTGTCCAGTGAGCTGCGATGTTGTAGAATTATTTACAACATATCAGTAGCGGCAACCTTAAAATACATCAAGGAGATTTTTTCGCAGGACATAACTTCTCTTTTCCGCTACTGTCCAATGACAAGTTATGTCGAATGGGATGGTCGCTACTACGGCGTGGCGATGGGGAGATTCTTAAGCCAGACCATCGCCAACTTCTTCATGCAGAACTTTGAAGCAATAACCCTCCAGACGGCTACTTATAAAACCATGGTGCGCTGAAGGTACGTAGATGACACCTTCCTTATTTGGCCGCACGGGGAAGAGTGCCTGATTCAATTTCTACAACACCTCAATGGAAACAACAATAGTATACAGATCACCATGAAAAAAATACAACAAGCTGCTCTTTCTGAAGGTATTGGTAACTAGAGGCTCAAACATTAGACTAGAAAACACAGTCTGCAGGAAACCTACGCATACAAACAGATACATACACAAAAACTCCAATCACCATCCTCTCCAAAAATGTGGAATAATCAAAACCTTAACTCAGAGAACAAAAACAATACGCGACCCCACCTACTAGAAGGAGAAATGAACCATCTGCAAGAAGTAGGCATATTACAGGCCAACGGATACAGCTCCAAGGAAATAAAACGAGCGGCTAATCCGTGTGTTCCAGAAAATGACGGATTAACGGAATATAGAACCACAGCATTTCTTCCCTACAGTAGAACAATCACGGACTGTATTGGTGAGCACATTATAAAAACAATCTACAAACTCACAAAGAAAATATAACAACTTAATTCAGCAAAGGACAAGCAGGACCTTTTCTCTGTGGCGGGCGTCTACAGAATCCTGTGAAGTTGTGGACAAATGTATATCGTAACTACAAAAAAAAGCATCAACACCAGACTAAAAGTCACTTCAAACTGGGAATCACGGAAAAATCTGCACTTGTCAAACACACATTCCAATTGGGCCATTATATCCATAAAACGGAGGTCCTCAGCACCATACTACAGTATTAACCCCGATTATACCGTGAAGCTATAGAATTACACAAACACAGAAACAACTTCAACCGAAAGGAAGAATAAAAAAAGTACATAAAACGTGGCTTCCGTCTATAACAAAAACTAAATCCAAAAACAAGTCTCAGAAACAGTTTAAGGAACATAGAACAACATCCTATGGCTGAACGCCAACCAAATAGTAATATTACAAATTATTGTCTCAGTATGTGTTGTTGAAGAATTACATTTGTGAAGATAAATTATTTCAATGAACATATACACTTTTACACATACCGAATCATTAAATTCAAACACATTACACATTCTAGTTCGATGTTACATAGTATGGATTTTCTGTGATCTGCATTTTATATGACCTCACTGTATTATCATACTTGACAAAAAGATAAGCATTACATTATCAGGATGTCAGCAATAATAATGGAAACTATATAAAAAGTGTTCTGTGATTATTCCCCACCGACAATCTTGCTACGTAAAACTTAGTTCATAACTAAGAACTAAGAAAGGAAACAAAAATGGCAACGAAGCAGAAGGGAAAAATGAGGATGAAAATGAAATTGTAAACTTCCTCAGGAAAATGTTCGAAGATTTCAAATCTTCTCTTCAAGCTGAAGTAAAAGAACTTAAACAGGCAGTGCAATTCATATCCGACAAGTTCGACACTTTCTCACAAGAACTAACTGAAACAAAAAAAGAACTTCAAGATACAAAGAATGAGGTGCGAACCCTGTCACGTGAGAATGAAATCCTGAGAAGAGAAGTGGAAGATTTGCAACAATACTCGAGACGTGACAACATGCTCATCTTCGGTGTACCTGAGTCTTCGGAAGAATCTGTATATTCAATAATATCGAACATATCAGAAGCCATTGAAGCACCAGAGCTTGTGTCCGATATCAGTGTGGCACACAGACTTCCAGCTAGACAGGGGAAAACTAAGCCAATTGTTGTGAAATTCTACAAGAGAAGCAGTCGAGACAAGTGGATGAAAAATTTCAAAGAGGAATCCAGGAAGTATGCAGAGGGTCCGGGAATACCTTCACAAAAAATCAACCCGCAGCTACCGGCTTCAAGAATATCTGTAGGCGAGCACCTGACTAGCTACACCCGTGATCTACTAAATGCAACCAGGGACTTTGCAAAAGAGAGAGGCTTCCAGTTTGTGTGGACTCGTGACTGCAAGGTATTTATTAGAAAAGACGAAAGAAGCCAAGTCCTTAAAATCAGTAGTCATAACAATCTCAAAAACTTGTAATTCAATCACATGTCATGAATCTGTCTCTCAAAATATTGTATAAACTGTATCCCTCAAGTATATATTTTTATTTTTGTCCCCAACAATGGATGGTTTATTAGATGAATTAAGCAACTATTCCGACAATTCAATAACGACAGTCTTGGAAAATGCCGATTCCTGCTCTAGTTTCATAAACAAAACAATCCATGATTTCAAAATTTTTCACTTAAATATTCGGAGCCTTAATAAACATTTTTTAGAATTCTGCACTGTCTTGCAAAGCCTAAAACAAGATTTTGATTTCATTATACTAACGGAAGCCTGGTTAAGTCATGATATTGGGTTTGATTTACCCGGTTATGCAAAAAACGTTAAAATGAATAAGTACAGCAAATGCGATAGTTTAGTGGTCTATTGCAAGAATAATATAGACTTCACTCTCACTGACATAGAAATCTCAGAATGTAATTCTTTGCATTTAAATTTTACGTTTGGCAACAATACATTTTCATTAACAGCTATTTATAGATCACCGAACACCTGTAAATATGATTTCCTTGATAATTTTGAACGCTTTTTAATAAATTCAAAGCAAACAGATAACCATCTAATTGTTGGCGACATAAATATTCAGATTATGGAAAATAATTTAGATATTACTGGTAACAGGTATATGGATATGTTACATGCACATGGTTTTGTAAATTTTTTAAATGGCGTTACGAGACCAGGCTCGGAAACTTGCTTAGACCATATATTTTTTAAAACTATAAAGAAATGGAAATTTATACCAGGAATTTTCTGTAGCGCCGTAACTGACCACTATGCCGTGTTTTCTCTACTAAAAAATCCTAATGGTCACATTTCGAAATCCCCAGGTACTCAACAATCTATGCCCATTTCAAATAACATTAACAATGAAAAATTAATCTCGCTTATTGAGAGAGAAACCTGGGACTCTGTGTATAAATGTAAAGATCCAAATACTTCTTTCCAGTTATTTTATAATTTAATTAAGAAATACATAATAAGTAGTTCGATCAGCAATCAAAAGCTTTCTCATAAATTCAAAAAAATTAAGCCATGGATCACTGTAGGCATAATCAAATCTATTCGTACTAGAGACAAGATTGCGAGAAAAGTAATTCATGACCCAAACAATGAAAATTTGAAAAAATATTATAAAAATTATAGAAATATGCTGACTCTTGTTATAAGAAATATGAAGATTAGTTATTATAAATTAAAATTTGAAGAATATAAGAACAACCCTAGGAAATTTTGGCAAACTGTTAATGAAGCCACAGATATAGGTACTGAAAAAAATAAAACGGTTTCAGAATTAATAAATGAAAATGGTACTCACATAACAAACAAAGAGGATATCGCAAATGAATTTAATAAATACTTCTCAAAAATAGGGCACAGTGTAACCTCAAACGTTAATAAGACATCGTCAGACTCTTCGGAGTACAATAAAACAGCCATGAATCCAATCACATCTATGTTTCTCAGTCCTGTTAATGAATGCGAAATTATTAACATTGTGAAGACCTTAAATAATAATGTATCTCCAGGCATTGATGGAATAAAAAACATTACATTGAAATCTATCATTAAATATATTGTTAAACCTCTTGTCTATATTTTCAATCTTTGTTTCACAGAAGGTGTTTTCCCCAATACTCTAAAAAATGCTGTGATAATACCTATACATAAATCCGGGAAAATGAATGATTTAAACAATTATAGACCAATATCACTACTTCCGGCCTTTTCCAAGATACTAGAGAAATGCATAAAAGTTAGGCTACTAAACTATTTACAAAAACATGAAATTATATCAAAAAATCAATTTGGTTTCCAGAGCAACATATCTACTGACGATGCTTTTATTAACGTTACAGGTAACATTATTAAAGAATTAGACAAAGGTAATAATTGTTTAGGAATTTTCTTGGACTTACGCAAAGCTTTTGATACTGTTATTCACTCGATACTATTAGATAAACTGAATAAGATAGGAATTAGAGGAACAGTTTACAAATTATTTGAATCATATCTGAGCAATAGATGTATAATGACAAAAGTAGACAGCCATATAAGTGAAATATCAAATATTGATATTGGTGTGCCACAAGGAACGATATTAGGACCTATCTTATACTTAATATATGTAAATGATTTGCTAAATTTAAACCTAGATCAAATAAATGGCTCCATATTTTCATACGCAGATGACACTGTTGTGATTTTCAGTGGTCATTCATGGGAAGTAGCATATAAATACGCTAATACAGGCATGAAAATTGTAAAAAAATGGTTCGATTCTAACCTTCTATCACTAAACGTGGATAAATCAACATTAGTTCCTTTCTCATTAACATCTACTGGTCAGATAGCGCGGAAAAAACGTACAAATTTAAATTTAATAATACATAATTGTAATTTTGATGTGAATTGTAAATGCTTACCACTGAAAGAATCAGCCGTTGTGAAATATTTGGGTATTTTTATTGATCAACATCTTAAATGGTCTCACCATGTTAACTACATCTGTAATAGACTACGCAGAACAATTCATAAATTTGTCATTTTACGCCACTGTATGCCCATTACTGTTTTACGTTCCGTTTATCTAGCACTTTTCCAGTCCATTATTCAATATGGCATTCTCGCCTGGGGAGGATTAGCGAAAACTACCCTTAAGCCCCTCTGCCTTTTACAAAAAAGAATAATAAAAATCTGTCTAAGAAAACACATTGATTACCCAACTAGCATAATATTTTCGGAATTTAATGTTTTAAGTTTGGACCAAATTTACAAATTTTCTATATTAAAATATTTTCACAAACATCGTATAAAATACTCTTCCAGTGAACATATCTACAAAACTAGACGAAATACTAATTTACTCCTATTAGAACCCAAATGTCTCACATCGGCAGGATTAAAGCATAGCATTAATTTTGGACCGCGCTTCTATAACTCAATTATCAGAAAATATCCTGATCTCTCAGCATACTCCACTGTTAAATTTAATAGATATGTAAAAAATTTTTTGTAATTTTTTAGCTTTTAAGTAATTTTTGTTTCACTCCTTTCATGTATTTACGTTTTTATGTTTAATGTTTTTTAACTTTCTTTTTTTTAGTTAAGCACATTATACACTCTATTTCTTTGTCTCTCCTCTTTCTTCACTTTGATATTTTTGAAACGGCACCCGAGCACGAGCAGTCTTGCTCATTCGGGTGTATTACTAAATGTAATACTTCTTGTGAAGATATAGCCTATATTTCTTTTCCTCTTTTTAAATAGTTGTAGTTAATTTTGAATTTTGAAAATTGTTTTATTTTACTTGTATAAATATGTATTTGTACTTGTATTTGTTTTTGCAATTCTATGTAATAATGTAATATTGTAATGTAATAAATAATAAATAAATAAAATAAATAAATAAATAAATTTACAGTTAGGGACAAAACGATTAAGCAGGCAGATAGTTTATAAGTTCACATGCAAGTTCTGCCCGAAAAACCTAAATTTAACAAATGGTAACGCCATTTTAGTGTGTAGTAAAAGTGAAATAAAAGTGTAAAAAAACTATAGGCATATAAAAGTAAATATAAGTTTCTCAATAAGAGTCACATGTTCGAGCACTTCAAAACGTATTCTTATTGAATCAACAACAGAACTTCACTATTATTTTAATTTTAATTACTAATCGCATAACCAGTGAGTATCTTCAATTCACGAATTCAGACGTTCGAAATCTTATGCTGTTGGGTACTGTGATTAATCAGCTTTGATATTATTTCTTCAGTACATTTCATTTTAAATCAAATGGAATTAAGATAACTATGAATTGATATAAAAATTGCAAAGCCCGTTTGAATTACTAGAAATTAAGTTATTTCAATCATTCACTAACATAAAAAGTAGTACATAATACACGATACTCCCCCTAAAGCCATTGTTGTCGTGGGGAACATTTCTTAGCGAGCTCACAGCTACTGCTTCATGCCGTTCGCTGTAATGCATATTAAATGAATAGTGCGGCAATCGAGCTCTATTACATACTGGAGGCAGCACTGCATGATGAAAAATCGTGACGGCAGGATTCGCGGTCCATCATGAAAGTGAGGGTATACCTTAGCCCTTATCCCGCATCTATTTCTAACAAACTTTTGTGTATTAATAGAATTATGAAGATGTATTGACGATTATCACGAATAAACCCTTACATCCCCTTCCATAGCTCCGAATCCAATTATTTCTGACTTCAACATAGCAGTTTGTTCTATATAGAGATTGTAATTTCAATTATTTTGTCAGCTTTTATTATTTTGCTAAAATATTTTTAACTCTCGTGGATTACATGAGAGTGTCACTTTTTTAACACACACACAATTCAGTAATGCTGCATTTCTTTAATCAATTACTTGTGCTTTTTGTACACAGCTATCCAGCTCAGTACTAAAAACGGCTCAATCTGTGTTTTTGTAATGCAGTAATTTGGCAGGATCTAGGTATTTTGTTATAATTGTGCATTTGATACTTTTCTTGGGCACGTAATAATTACATTTTTATTGCTGCCTAAACAAAACAATCAGCAAATTAAATTTTTATATTTTTATTGTTTGAGATGTACCTAGATTTTTAATGTTTTGCTGTCATTTTAAAAAGAATGAATGGAAAATTAAATGTAAAAATGTAAAGGAACAATTTCATGCTTGTGTATAAGAATTTTGAAACGATAAACATGCTAATTTTTTATTTTCTGGTATACATTAGAGAATATTTAGGAAAAAATATTTTGATAATTCAATACAATTTTAAAAAATTGATTTTGCATCAATTATTCACTTGACTGTTTAAATTATTCCATAATCAAACAAGGTACTTCCTTATAAAATTAGCGAAACCAGTTATATACATTATGTAGTTTCGCTGCTCCAAAATCTTTTTCTGTGCGCTTTATTTGTATTTTCAGTATTCTCAAACTCCGCACCGTGGGATGTCAAGCAATGTCATGGTTTCTCTTCAGAGGTGACTCCTGCCTAGTGTTGAGGGTGGTGCACTCCTCATCTTGTTTTGACCTTCTGGATCCGACTATGCATCAGTTCGTTGCCTATCTGAATTGGCCTTCTAGGAAATGGAAATAGCAAGTATGAAATAACAAGAAACTTGGAAGATAATGTCAAGAGGACTTCAAAGTGTGTCTTCCTGTGTGCATTTGTTGGCTGAATGTGATGGATATGGACCCATACAATTGAATATGGGCCATGATGAGTTATTTCTCAGCTACTACACTCTCCTATCTGCTACTGTTACTTTGCTTACACATGATGCACATTTTTATACTTCACAAAAAGGAATGTCTACTCTTTCATTCTTAGAATTTTGAGCTCACACGACTCTCTTTTTTCGATGGGGAGTTCTGAGCCATTAGCCTGTATTTATAGCACACATAACTTAATATACTGTTTTCCTTGTTTGAAGTTAGTTTACTTGAACTATTTTCTCGTCACGTAATATTAATGTAAGTTATCTTGTTCTATAATTTGAAGTATCAGATTCTGTGAAGTAATTAATGACTTGGAGTGACTTGCGCGCAATGATGGAGCTTACTGCAATTCTGGCCGCGCGTCGGTTTCCATTCTGCTTTCTACTGCCGTTTCGATTGACAGACTCTTCTCTCAGCTGTTCTTCCGTGCTCCACTGGTTTCGCCGAACGTCTGGTTGTGGATGGAAATGATTGCTTCATGTAATCCGTAACGTTTCTGAACATTGGTGAGTATAGGTGATTTTTTATCTTATTTTCTTAAGTTTGGATTAAATATCGTCATTATTTTTTATTATTTTATTTCTTCCTGCAACACCTGCAGGTTGCCATTGACAAAGAATACCAAGAACAAATATATAGGTAAGCAGTAAACGAAAACAGATTAAATTAATATTGAAGCTTTAACAATTAGTATCTAGATAATAACTTAAAATTAGAAGTCATGGTCCTCAGATATGATTGCGAAATATGGCAATAGACCCTTTCAATGCCACCAGTGATATTTCAACAAGGATGGCTTTGTGCAGGCCGAACTTTTTGGAGAAGTCAAAGAACAGTTTTGGGATGGCACCACGGGCTCCAATCATTAATCCTTTCACTGTTGTGATGTTAGATGGTATTTACCCTTGTAATACTTAATGGTGGCTTCATAGATTCGTCTCTTCTCCTTATTCACCTCCTTCGGATGATCCTCGTGAGACTCAAATATTACGGTTGGATCGATTATATGCCCTTCAGATGACTGAGGATTGAAGGCTATAATATCCACCCTGCGAATACTACCCTCACTGGAAAGACCATGTACTTCTTCAAAAACATAAAAACCCTTGTCCCTTAAGGCATTAGCAAGTAATGATCTAATTGTGTGATGACGCGAATTGCGTAGGAGTTCACCATGTGGAGAGGCCCCTAGGATATGAGCAAGGGTTTCGAACTCCCTGTGGCAACGGCTACAGAGGTAACAGTCCTGGGACCTTCCTAGTAGATAGATAGATAGATAGAGTTCTTATGCTGGAGACATTCACAGAATGTATAGCAACGTCATAAAACTAAACATTATGGGCTACCAATTGATACTGAAAAATTCGTCAAGGTCATAGATTGGGTTGGCCACCAATTTAGTCTTGAAGGTTTGTAGGGTTGACTTCTTAATGCCATCAGGTAAACTATTGAATAATTTGATAGAGACTGTGTCAAAACTTCTTTGAGTGATGCTGAATTTGTTTTTATTCGGATAAACGTTATCTCTATTTCGAGTTAAATAATTATGAGTATAAAGATTAGCAGTGGAAGAGCAAACATTATTTTTCATATACAGCAGGCAGCTCAAGACATACATTGATGGCAAACTCAAGATCCCTAATTTAGAGAACAAAGGTTTACAATGAGATCCTAAGGGAGCTCCGCTGATAATCCTCACAGCTTTCTTCTGCAAAATAAATATTTTCTTAGCAGTAGAATGATTGCCCCATAACAGAATTCCGTAACTTAGGTGGCTGTGAACAAAAGCATAGTAAACAGTTAATAAGGAAGCAGGACCTAGGCTGTGACTTAGTAGCCTTAAAATAAATAAACTTTTACTTATTTTGCTAGGAACGTAGTTTGTATGAGATGTCCAGCCCAAGCCAGGTTCAATGTGAATGCCTAAGAATCTAAAGTATTTGTGTCGATCATACTCTTGAGGTCTAATATTAAATTTAAAATCAACTGTTTTAGCATCATTTAATTTGAGCTTATTAGCATTACACCATTCAAGAACCTTAATGTTTAATGTTTATTATTTGTCTATAAAATCAATACATATTGATATCAGACATGTCAAAATGAACTTATATAACTAAGGACAAGATTTAAAAAAAATAATATAAATAGTATGTACATACACATTTATAAAAATATACATTCAAAATTCTTAGTATCTATCTTACATTCCTATTTTATCCTCGTCTAGATATCCTTGTAAATTATAAAATGGATGGTTTATTAACCAATTATATATCCTACTTTTAAAACTATATAAAGGTAAACTGGTTATCTGCACTGGTAATTTTAACTCCAAAATTTTTATAATATTTCTTGGTCTTCATTATTTTTTGGGCTGTTGTATTTAGTTTTTCTGCATTTCTAGTTTCATACAAATGAACATCATTTCTCCTATTATACAAAGTCACATTTTTTTTCATGTACATCAATATCTCCATTATATATAAATTTACCACAGTCAGAATTCTAAACGAGATATACAGTGGCTTGCAATGTTCATTCTTACTTTTACCTGTTAACACTCTCGGAGCTTTCTTTTGTATTAATAGTACTTGATTTACCTCTGAACCACTTCCCCAAAGGATTAACCCATATCTAATTACACTCTCGAAAAATGCAAAATAAGCACATCTTAAATACTCAGTAGACATTTGATCGACTGTGTTAGTTAAAAAGTCAGAATTCTCATGGACTGCATTGAGTGCCAAATCGTCAGCAAATAAATAAGTTTCCAGACATTCATTTTGAACATTTACAGACAGATCGTTTATGTACTGTATATAATAAATAGAACAGGCCCAAGAACGGAGCCCTGAGGGACACCATTCATAATTTGCTTAAATTCAGAGGTTTCACCATTGAAACACACGGACTGCTGATATATTCGCTGTCATCTTCATTGCTACTTGCCATTCATGACAAGTTAGTCCTTTATGCTCTCTAATCCACTTAATAGCTTGTGTGTACTGTTTATATAGGAGCACTCCTTTCCCTTTAAGGCATTTCTTTCTCCAGTTCTCAATAGCTCTCTATCTTAACTGTTCCCGTACTTTCCGGGTATCAACATGACCATGCTTATCAAAGATGGAAGGAGATTCGGTGATTCTTAAGGCTTCTAGACTTGATGAAATTTCTTGGAAGAAATGCCTCGTAATATTGAGGAATGGAACATGAGACTTCTGTAATAGTTTACATGCATTAATATGCTTTAGGTGCACTTCCACGTTGAACAGAATAGTCCTAAGCCCTTGAATTCAGTATCAACATACACCATATAATTGGAAATATTATTATTTATTTTGATTCTGGTTCTTAGTAGTTTAATGTAATAACTCAGTTACACACATTAATGTATTTGAATTCGTTAACAATTATATTATTCTCAAATGCTTATGGAAACGGTACGGAAGTGGAATTGATGTATTGCGTCGGTGTTATGGATGGAATCTTTCGACCTTCGTCAAACCCAGTCAAGTACGTAGAGCACGCGGAAATTTGTCTCGGGTCATTGCTCCTAAAGCGCTGCGGTGTTTCAACCATTTGTCGTATTCTTATACGAGCAGTTTTCAATGCCAGAATCTTACGTTACTCCCTAGGTGCCCGTTATTAATTCTATACAAGGCAATTTTCAATTCAGTGGCTAGCTAATTACATTACAGTAAAACTGTTTCAAGCTTTGCGTAGGAAAGACTGTGTGGCCGTAGTCACGGTTATTGTATTATTGAATATAGCGGATTTCTAATACGTAATAAAGTAATATAGAGGCAATAAATAACGCACTATATAATGAAGCTCGTAGAGTTTGTACATGGCAATAATGTGGCATTTTGCTATCTTTATTGTAGTTTTTTAATATGGCTGTTGTGCATTAACTAAAGCACCTATTTAAATTCGATAAAAGTCATTTGAACTTATATATTAAATCCTGTTGGCTTCAGCCTTTTTTGGTTCAGGCTTTAAGAAAGTTTATTATTATCTTTTATACATATATTCAATATTTAATGATTCATTATTGCCAGTGGATTATTTATGGTTAATAAATATTGTTATTTAAAATGAAGTACGGATTCTTGTATAGCCACATTTTGTTCCTGTCCTTGTAGGACCCATTTGTTAATCATTATTAGCACCTTTCCACTTTGAAGTTTTCTTTCTGGCTTATACATAGGCCTATACTGTGCTAGCTGGAGAAGCCTGATGGCTCTGTTGTGGTACCCGTGCTGGTCTGTTGTGTTGCATTAAGAAATGTGACGCTGGATTCAATAAAATACAGCGGTTATCCTCCTCTGATCTCTATGCATGACGTTTCTAGTGCATGTGTCGCCCTCACGCGTGAAGTCGAGGTGGTTCCGTCCTTAGTCCGCTATAACCAGATCAGCTGAGGAACTAACAGAGTGTGGTTGTGGGGATCGAGCCTGTGGACTTCCTTGGTTTTACGTGTGAGTTGCGGCTATCATTACTATGGAATTATAGTCAATTCATTTTGTGCATTATGCACATAACTATATTTTACATGTAGAGTTATTGTTAATTCAAATAGAGCAAGGGCAACCCATTAAACAATACAATGTATCCGATGTATATATACTACACCTAGTATATTCTGTTTTAAGAATCGATTTTGTTAGAATGTCTAGGTCAACTTTAGTACCCATCAACCAACCAGGTTTCTATGTAAACTCAAGATTTACCTTGCTAAATTTGCTATGTAACTTCCTGCCAGAATTAGTAAAACTCACCATGCAGGATTTCATGTCTTTCTACATTTTGTAAATGTGTATGGCAACGCCCCCCAGATCGTGTAAATCCTATTGCATATTTCTGGTATTTGGTTAATCCACCTTAGTGAACTTAGAGTCAGGTTTAGATTTGATGTATTTGGCTTAGTCTGTGCACTTATGTTAATTATTCTGCACTCAGATTTATTATCCACCGTCAGTGGGCGTTTCCCGTAAGTTTCGACGTAGCCATCTTGATAGTGTCTCTGCTATAAATAGTTTCCCGTTTCCATTTATATATTCTCTCTAGTTTATGTGATATTTGTTTTACGAAGCCAAATTGTTCTATAAAATTATTATTCCTCTTCTGGTTATGTAGTTTCTCTATTTATATTCTAAATTTCGTTAAAAATATATTGTCATATGATATTGCTTAACTTAATTTATTTAATCTATGCTAAATTTAAATTTATGCCCAATTGAATGTATCGATTGTTTAGCTTGAAATCTTATTATAATTTAATTCAAGTTATATTTGTTCATGGTCTAGTACTTTCTGTTAGGTTCGAAGTTACTTCTACATATTGTTAATTCCTCACTTCAGTTTCATTCTCCTATTAGGTTTCAAATAAGTCATTTTCAGACAGTTTATTCTTTCTGTTCCTACTTTAGAGGTTGTAACTAAGATTCATATTTTTCAAGTAATGTATATATATACACCTTGTTCATTTAATGAATATTGATCTATTCAAATATTAACTTTTGAATTCCTTGATCTTCATGTTCTGAGAAATTATAGTCAGTTCAGTTATTATCTACGTTCTATCTGTTTCAAGTAAAAGTTGGTTACTTTAAGATTTCATATTTTTCATATTGCTTAAGGAATTTTCTTGGTCATTTTGAGCTACCGTCCCATTACTTTGATATTACTTATATTCTAAATATTTTGGCTCATTCTGTTATATAGTTTCACCTTAGTTATTTTCTGCTTTCTCTTTCACTTTGCATTTAATGTTATTTCCCTGCTGCTGATCCTTCATTCAAAATTATTATTCAGGTAGTCTTTTCCCCCTTTTGATTTATTATATTCTGAGCAGTTAGGTTATTTTCTGATCTAGTAATTGTACATTCTCTACGTTTTATACTTAACAAGATTAGGATTCTCCATTTTCATAGGTATTATCTGCCGGTTAGGTTATTAATCTGCAATTTACTACTTGTACTTAAATACATTTTGGGAATAAGGTTTAGGATTCTTTGATTCTTTATTAAGAATACTTATGATGAAGGAACTTGTGTTTATTAATATTTATTGTTCTGGTTGTAAATAAGATTTTATATATCTATGGTGTGCTTTTAGCACTTATTCGCCTTTAAATACAGATTTATTACTTCATGTTTAAAATGTTCTGTATTTCAGACAATCGCGTTTCTAATTATATTATCAATCATTGTTCAAAATATTTTTCTTATTAAATCTTTCTTACAAAATATTCCGAATTTTTCATGGGTTTGCTTATGCATTTATTTTCCTGTCTCCTATATTGCCCTGTTCTTAGATAATTCGATCTCCCTCTGTTGGGCATGTCCGCACGCATTCCCGAAAAGAAATAAGTATCACTAAACTTGTCAGCATTATAAATATAACAAGCAACCTAAATCTTTTCTTACATAACTATAGTATATAACCTAAAATTTTATTACGTTGCAGAAATAACTGACTACCTTCACCATTCATATTCTACTGTACTTTCGACGGCAGTGAGCCACCGAGTAAAGCCAACTTCAGTTAATTTCACAATTAAATACGATCTATACGGAAACACTAGTTCAAATATTATATTAGGTTAATGTGAAAATATAGACAAAATTGTAGAATGAAATAAAACATTAGGCCTAATGATAGGATGAAGATATATGAAGAGAGCAGATAATCTCCTTACAATTAAGTGAGATTCGAACACAAAGAAAGAACTGACTATTAATTTTCAGTTGTTCTACGCTAGTGAAGAGTAAAATGAGCTGATTAATTAAATAAGTTGTCCCACTGCATAACCCTTGCGTTTTATCCAAAGGAAAATTGTAGGAGGGAAAGCGAGAAGTTGATAAAAAGTGTTAATTTGATTTAAATAATGAAATTGGCGTTTCACTAAGTGAATTTAATTCCAGAGTAGTCTTAGCTGAGCATTAAATGTTATGTCCTTGATAGTATTAGTGCGGACGAATGAGAGAGACGCTTCATCAGATTCTCGTTTCATGGAAGAAAAGGGAGAGACAGACCATTGGTAGGATTGCTGCAAGATAGGCTTCGCTGCGGTCTCTCCATTAGACACTCCAGCATTGGAGGTTATGGTGGAACGGCCTCTCCTGTCTCCATTAAAGCCCAGGTTCCATTACGCACCCACACAGCAGGCTATTGAGATTCCGCCATTACTCTATTAGAGAACATAAGTGCTCTAGGTGGAATCCTTACTGCACCGGAAAGGACTCTTGACTTGTGTGTAAGTGGCCTTTGATAAGGGACACGTGTCCAGTGTCAATTAAGATAACAGCGCTCAATTAGTTTCCAATTGCACGCTCATGCGAAATTCTCCCTCTGAAGATATGTCCCTGGGTGATTCAACCTAACCTAAAGTTAAGCCTTCTAAATTATATGGTAGGACAATTTCCTATATTTGGACATAAAATGCACATAATTTTTACTAGAATCACGATTTCCACCCTAAATCTATAACATGTGAAAAGAATAATGGAAGCTAAGAAACTTAAGTCTACAAATAACTAAGTAAGTAAGTAATCGACTGAGTGAGTAATTAAGTATTTAAGAATGCTATTAAGTAAATAAGTAAAAAAATAAGTTTATCCACCATTACGTTAACTGTACAATAGTGGCGGCTTCTGATCATGTTGCAGTGTTGCACAACGACCAGTTTTTAATGTAAAGAATATTTAGATATTTTATTATAGTACTGTATATGCCTACTATTAAACTACTTCGAAATCGTCTTTGTGATAGGTTCTTATCGACTGAAAACATGCTACACCTGATATTTGACAATTTTAAGTCATTTAAACGTGTAAATGCGCGTTAGTCGTCGCTCTCCGAAAGCCACGACTTGCTGCCTCATCTTGCCGGCTTGTAACGGGTGCGAGAGGCTTCACTGCGTGGTAATACTCCCGGGGTTTAAAGGTTTTTGTCGTCGCTTTCAGTTAGCGAACAAGGCGTGATTCTTTTCTTCACCGCTAGAGCACGTCGCGTCGGCTGCTATCTGCAAATTTATTAAACGCACGCATGAATTACGACGAATTCTTACGGGTGACCTGAATATTAATCTACTAGCTACTGACTCTCATAACACCTCACAACTTACTACAATGTTTCAAGCTTGCGACATGACACCTCTTCCCGTAAAACCTACCCATCACTCGCAACAATCGGAAACGCTACTTGACTTAATAGTAACCAACAAGCCAGACCGAGTACTAACATATGGACCAGGAATTTCTAGAAATGCCGTCATCTATTTGGCCTACTCATTGCAATGCCCAAAACCATCCTCTAAGTTAATGACATATAGAGACCTCAAAAGGATAGACGACTCTGAATTCTTTAGCGACGCTTTTGAAATCCCTTGGAACAATATTTGGGAGACCCAATAAATCGACAGTAAAAGTAGAACTCTTTAACAGCTATACTGTCAAACTATACGACATGCATGCTCCACTAAAATCGAAACGAGTCAAATGAGCCTCTGCACCGTGGCTAACGAACGAAATACGCAACATAATGACGCAAAGAGACACCGCTTATCGTACATACACACACAACAAATCAGACATAAATCACAACAATTACAAAAGATTTCGTAACAAGACTACTCAAGCCATTAGAAATGCTAAGCTAAGACATAAGTACACAATTATTGAACAACGTACCACGACATCATCTTTATGGAGAAACCTAGGCAGCATGGGTTTAGGCAAAAGAAAAGAGCAGGTAGAAACCATGCCCATTCCCTTTGGTGAATTCAATGAATACTTCACAAAACCTGTAAACCTGTAAAACAAAATCCAGACAACTACTTAACTACAAAACGAACCAGCCCCTGACAGAGATAAATTCCATTTCACTTACGTAACTGAACTTGACGTTATAAAGTCACTTAGAGGTGTAACCACGAAGGCAGAAGGAATTGACCGGATAAGCATCCTTATGTTACGCAAAATAATAGACATTATACTTCCGACTATCACACATATGTTTAATGCTTCCCTCATTACCTCAGCTTTTCCCAACTTGTGAAAACAAGCATTAGTACGCCCTCTGCCTAAAATTGCATCCCCCGCCCTGCCCAAAGACTACCGTCCCATAAGCATCCTTCCAATTCTGTCTAAAGCTTTGGAGCACATAGTTCATAAACAACTTACCAACTACCTGAACGACCACAAGCTATTAAACGAATATCAATCAGGTTTTAGAACGGGACACAACACAAACACCGCATTGCTAAAAGTTACTGAAGACATACGTGAGGCAATTGACAATCGACAACTGACAATATTGACTCTGTTAGACTTCAGTAAAGCATTCGACTCTGTAGACATCGACCTGCTGTTACTCAAACTAAAATCTCTTAATTTATCGGATAGTGTTTTCTGGTGGTCGGGTCTTACCTTTGCGGGCGCCGACAATCAGTTTTAGGTTTAATTAGCTCTGCTTGCTCTCCCTGGAGAAATTGTATGGCCGGTGTTCCGCAGGGGTCCTTTCTGGGTCCTCTGCTATTTACTATCTACATAAACGGCATTACAGACACTATTAACCATTGTAAATTTCACCTCTTTGCAGACGACTTACAGATTTACACGCACACTACTCCTGAACTATTGGACAATACAATCGACAAGGTAAACAACGATCTAAGTTCTCTCTCACTCTGGTCAGCCAAATATGGACTCAAACTAAATCCTGACAAGACAAAGACAATCAACATTGATCACCATCGACTACTAAATGCCATCGATCTATACGACGTCCCTTCGGTCAAGCTAAACGATATCGCTATAAAACACACGGATGCTGTAAAAAATCTTGGAGTTTATATTGATAAGAACCTAAGCTGGAATGTTCATATTACAGAGCTATGTAAAAATATCTCTTCTATAATCTATTCGTTTATGTGCTTTAAAACTTTCCTGCCATTGAAATTAAAAAAAAACATTCTTGTTGGCACACTCGTAATGCCACATTTCGATACTGTGACACCCTACTTTCAGACTTAAACGTAAATCTATCACAAAGACTTCAGCGACTTCACAATGCGACTTCACAATGCGTTTTAACAGAGTCGATGTCGTGCTATGGCCAGTCCTAAATCCTGATTGAGCCATCAAGTATATGTTGTTCACGTAAGTAGTCAGAAAATTGTCTGTGTACAATCCGTTCCAATGCTTTTGATAAAGTAGGAAGGATACGTATTGGTCTCTAATCATTGTTAGTAGTTGGAGTATTGTTTTTAGGTAGTGGTCGGATAATAGCTTGTCTCCACAATGTCGGGTATGTAGAAGTCATGAGTGAGTCAATAAAAACGTGAGTCACTGTCGGAAAAATTAGGTTAATCATTCTTTTAAGTAGGGTTATATTGATTCCATCTACTCCTACAGCTTTCGTACTTATACGGTTAAGTGCTTTCGTTACGTCTTCTGGTGTGATACCATACTATAATAATATTTCCTCATTTGGAACGGATTAATTAAGTGATATTCTTACTTTAATCTTATTGCTTACTCTCAGGAGGGCTAGCAGTAGATGGGATGGAAGCTTATTACATTTTATTATACGAAGATTTCCTTCTTTGGAAAGTTTAATTTAATGATATTCTCAAATTAATCATATTGATTATTATAGGGGGAGCTATTACTAATTCGATTAAAAAGTATTTTGAATGATATAAAATGACTTAAACTCTCCATTTCTGTAAATACCTGTGTGACCTTGAAAACTACCTTACATAAAATGAACTCTTTTTAGTGTATAATTCATGCGAGACACTTAAGTTAGTTTACTACGATTTTGAACCTTAAAATAAATTGTAAATGGGTTAAGTTGTTAGTGGGGATGATAAACACACTCTTTAGATGTTTATAATGATTTAAACTGACCATTTCTGTAAAAACTTGCTTCACCTTGAAAACCACCATTACATAAAATCAATCCCATTTGGGGTTTAAATCATGTCAGATATTTGATATTACTAAATACGATTTTTAAATGTCGAAAACATATTTTTAAATGGGTTAAATTGTTTATGGGGTGAAAAACACCCTCTAGGTGATTTACAATGGCCCACCTTGACCATTTGTGCAAACATTTGTCGACCTTAAAAACCACTCCTTCATATAATCAACTCCTTTAAGGGTGTAAATCATGTCAGACGCTTGATATCACGCAATAGGATTTTTAATGTCAAAAAAATTTCATGAGTTAGATTGGTTGTGGGGGTGGAAAACATCCTGTAGATGATTTATAATGGCTTATCTTGTAAACTCATGGAAAAACTTGTGTGGCCTTGAAAACCACCCCTTCATAAAATTATCCCCTTTGGGGGTGCAAATCATGTGAGATAGTTGATATCACTCAGTAAGATTTTTATTGTCGAAAAATAATTGTTAATTGGGTTCGGTTGATTGTGGTGAAAAACACCTTCTAGATGATTTACAGTGGCTTCTCTTGTCCATTTGTGGAAAAACTTGTGTGACCTTGAAAAACTACCCCTTCGTAAAATTAACCCCTTTGGTGGAGTAAATCGTTTCACATTACTCAGTACGATTTGTTATCGAAAAATCCATTTTTAATGTGTCAATTGGTTGTGGGGTGAAAAACACTCTCTAGATGATTTATAATGGCTTATCTTGTCCATTTGTGGAGAAACTTGTGTGACCTTGAAAACTACCCCTTCATAAACTAAACCCTTTTGAGGATGAGAATCATGCCACCTTGTTGTTATCACTCAGTAGGCTACGATTTTGTATTGTCAAAAATAGACTTTTAATGGGTTATATTGGTTTTGGTGGTTAAAATCAACCCTCCAGACGATTTAATGGCTTAACTTGTCCATTTGTGTAAAAACTTGTGTGAACTTGAAAACCAATCGTACATAAAATTAACCCCTTTTTGGGTTTAAATCATTTCAGGTAGTAGTTGATATCACTCAGTACGATTCTTATTGTTGAAATATAAATCTTTAAAGCGTTAGATTGGTTGTGGGAGTGAAAAGCAGTCTGTTGTAATGGATGGTCATAAGGTTTAATCCTATCACCCATCCATTATAATACTAGATTTTGGAAATCATCTTTATTTTTATTTCTTAAGTACTACCCCTCTAGTGGGGTTGAAAATTATTTAATAAGTGCTAACTCTTCTGTATATCATTTCGTTAGTATTATTTAGGCTAATTTTTTTATTCAGATTTATATTTTGCATACCTAACATTTATTTTGGGATTAGGTGTGGCTATGGTCCTTTAAATTTATTCTCTTGTTAGGGTTGGTCATATGGTCTTAAAATTATTTCATAAGGATCTACCTCTCTTGTATAGAATTTCGTGATTTTTTATGATAGTATTCAGGTTATTTGGTCATGTAAATATCTTATTTTGTTATCCTAACACTTATTTTGGCCTTAGGGGTATCTAGGGGTGCGTGAAATTTACCCTCTTGTTTTGAGTTGTCATTAAGGTCTTAATCCTATCACCTTTCCATTATAGTACCAGATTTTAAAAAATATTTTTACTTTTATTTCTTAAACCTACCCCTCTAGTGGGGTTGGAAATTAATTCATAGGGGCCTAACTCTTTGTATCATATTTCCTTATTTTTTTGTTAATATTTTTATTGGTTTTAGATGATTTGTTTCAAGGTTAGTATTGTAAGCCTCTGCTTTACCGACCTAAATCTTATTTAGGACAAAACTTTTGATAGAGGTGTGATGGAGGGTTGGAGGTAGTTTCAGCAGATGGCTATAGATTCAGGATTGATAATGTTTATTTCTGTTTTGCCGACCGAATGATTCCGGTGGATCGCGGAACGGGCCATAGCCATTACTAATAATGTCAATAGAATGCCATCTGACAGACTACTAAAGCATCTATGTTATACAACCCAAAGGGAAGACGGGATATAGGACGGCCGAGGACCAGATGGAAAGACCGATTTCAACAAAAAGAAAATACTTTTGGTGCGGAACGGGACAACTCCCAATCCTAGGAAAGAAAGAATAAAAAGAAGTTGTAGTAATTCCTTTCTAGTGGTAGATAGTCATATTCATATTCCTTCGAATATGCCTAGAAGTAACATATGTAAATAATATATGTATTACAAACTTCAGGAACAGGAAGTGCCGTCATCTTGTGACCGAAAACGGAAGTGACGTCATCAAGGAAATTACATCATCTGGCCGAAGTTGGCCTATACTTACTACAGGTTAAAGATAGATTAAATTTTAATTAAGAATCGAGAGAATGGTTTTGCTGCAGTTAAAACAATTTTTTTAAATTACTTTCAGTGTGCAGGTTTTGGTACATAGTCTGACAGGACTTTTAATAAATCTAAAATCCTTCAGGCATTTAGTGGTTTTAGATGCAAACTATAGAATGAAATATACGAATATACACAGTTCGAAAACAAAATAGGGGATTACAGAACGGGATAATAAAGTACCCAATTCATAATAAAATTACTATGGTCCACTATGCATCGTCGTCATTCGAGTTGCACATAGGCGCATTTGTTTGCCGAATTGATATTCTAACAGCGAAGTTTTTTTCATTTAATTTAGTAAATAAAAGGGAGCCTCCCCATGTCAATTTCTTTCTTCTTTCGTACAGATAATTATTGAAGAAATAGTTATGTGGGACAGCCATATGAAGGCTGGCTGCTTTCGAGCGGCCTGAAGAAAAATCCATAATACCTGAAATGTTGATAATGATTATAATATAAGTTAGGCTACTCATGAGTCAGTACTGAATTTCCAATAGATATAAAAATACGCAAGTATATTACTTTCTAAGATGTAAGACATAGGCCTACATAATTTGACTCTGGAAAATCCTATGAAATAAACCTAAATTTAATAACAATTCAAACGTTTATAAAGTAGGAAAATTTTAACGTAAATGGCTAAGTATAATTATAATTTTTTGTTACTTTTTATAAATCGTTATTTTGTACAACACTGATGGTCGAGTGCACCAACCTCGGTATCCAGAATACCGCGGCAAAGTTGCTTAGTTTACCCCGGTAAAGTCATACTTTCGTTGCACCGTGCTCGGTTTCGACTTTTACCGCGGTAAGATGCAAACCACCCGTGAAGGAGCTGTAAAGTGAGAAAACCGCGGATTTCTTTCCAAGATGGAGATCAGCGTAAGGTATCATATTTTCGATACCTAGGTCAAAAGCTAATTGAACATAATGAATAATGAGAGACAGGTGGGATCTATTTGAAGAATGAACGATGGTACACATCTTTGCAAATACTGTTCTGTAACATCGACTGAAATGACCTTCCTTTCTTACCTGAACCAAATCAGGTCCATCGAGTAGGCTAGTAGGCGTAATCAACTCATTTTCAGGATTAGTACAGTATTTATGGTGTTTGAATTTAAAGTTTGAATTCAGACGACATATATACGCAATATAATATTCCATTTTATCCTGATGAATAATGGACAATAAGGCAACAAATAAATGAATTATGGAAAACCAATGGGGCTAGGCAAATTTATAGTGAAGGGCTGCATGCATCACGATATAGCCTTCTGTATCGGTATATAGGGTATGTAATCAATTTATCACGTGCACGAACATAATTATAACAACCCTTTCTTGGCTATGTACATGACTTTGCACCTAAAATTTCCAATAGTTGTACGGGTATAAAAGCGAGGCTATGTCGAACTCAGAAAAGAGATTTCATGGTGTTGCTTTGCCTTTGGATTCACATGTGTGAGAATTATTCTTTAAAACATATAGCAGTACTTTAGTTCGGATTAGTTGGCGCCAAGTTGGGAGACCATTTATACCACAGTCCTACCGGGGAACACTGGTGTTGGGCGATTCTGTTTTGTCGAAAAGGGGTTATTGCCGGCTAGTAACTCAGTTGATAGATTTATGCACGAGATTCTTAATAACGGGTCGGTGGCTAGAGAAATTGTCCGAGGGAACGAATAGGCAAATCAGGATGAATTAGGTGAAATAAAATGTTTGTGATCTTTTCTATTTCTATCTATATTCTAAATAAAAAGGTTTGTTCTGAAATGTAAACGTTGTATTATTGAGTCTTTTCATAAGATGATGTAAGTCCAAGGGGTGATGTCGTAGTAATTATAGGTTGTTGCAATGTCTAAGACTATGATAATATTCACTTCTTACGCGCTTCTTCACTATTCACAATCATTATTTCGTCGATTCTATTTATATGGCGCGGATTATTAATACTTCCTTTTTATCTCGCGGGCAACTTTACTAGTTATGCACCGGGTACGTTTTAAGTTTGATTACAAATCACTTATACAATCTCTACTTCCGTAGGTTAATACTGACGCGCGGCGATGTTATATTATACTAAATTGATCTATTTATAATGCGCGGATTTGATATATTAGAAGTTGAATATTTATAGAATAGGGTAGTTTAGTCCATGTTATAAAAGTTAGCTGAAGGCTATGTCTCAGTTTCGTAGATTCGTCGTCTCTCTTCTGATCCAAAAAGATGCTGTGACTTGGGGGCCCTTCGGTAATATCTCCTGGGTAGGTGGAGGGGTGAATTGTTCCTATTGGATGGTTTCATCCTAGAGTTTTACTTAATTGGAGGAAATCTTGGTTTCTGCTAGCTTGTTTCAATCTTTCTTCGGTTAAAATGCGTTAATGTTCGTTGGGTCATTAATTTTAAGTGACATCTCGACACTGTCGTCTTAAAGTCTGTCATACAGGAAGTCTCCTCCTACTAAATATATTTGTGATAATAACTGTGATAGCTGAAGGCTATCAGAGTTAATACTATTTCCATTTTGTGGGTTGATTGTAGCTGAATCGAATGATCTAAGTCTCAAGTCTGTCGGATTAAAACTATGGAAGTTAATTATAATGTCCGATTAAAATGATTGAAGGGGTTAATTAAAAGTTTAGTGTAGTATATGAAATTGAAGGGGGTGTTTCTCTCTTTCTATTGGTATAATTTGTTTTATTGTCATTATTTTATTTATTGAGTTATTGATGTTTGAAGTTGAGGAATTTTACTATAATATAGGGGAAAAAGGCCGGTTCGTATGAGGAAATGTCCGGTTTCATATGATCGGTTTCAAACATAAATGTTATTTTATTAACATGTACAGACAAGCAGGATCTATTTGAGGATTGAACGATGGTACATCTCTTTGCAAATATTGTACTGTAACACCGATTGAAATGACCTTCATTTCTTCCCTCAACCAAACCAGGCCCATTTAGTAGTAGGCGTACCAAACTCACGATTTTCAGGATTGGTACAATATTTATGGTGTTTGAATTCAAAGTCAGACATATATATGCAATACAATATTCGATTTTATCCTTATGAACATTTATTATTAAATAATAAGGCAAAAATAAATGAAATTGGGCCTATAGACGAGTCACCGTGACTGGCAGACGTGCAGAGAGAGAGAGAGAGAGAGAGAGCGAGAGAGAGAGAGAGAGATCGAGAGAGACTAGCGGCCATGGAAGAAACCAACACAAACCAACACAAAATTTATCAATGGGAATGGATTCGAAGCAGAGTAACCGCGATATATTCGTTTGGAAACCACCGTACTGTAGCAATGGTGCACAGGTTTTCTCAGAATACCGCGATATTACTTTTACCCCGGTTACGAAACAGCTGAGAAAACCGGAGAATGGTGTACTCGGGCATGAGGAAAATAAATTAAATGTATAGCCTACAGTTATTAATTCGACCTTAGCATCAATAAAAAGAAACTACCACACACTACCTTTAATAAAACTTGTTCAATAATTAATAAAAAAAACTACCTTAGTCCCCGACTTGTTATTGGATAGTTAGAGTTAAATGGGAATTCTTTGTTAAGAGATAGTTGGTAAGTCAAATGAGTTTAAATAGCAACACTTAATTGCAACATATACAGTTATCATAAAAAGGAAATGTGCAAATAATGAACTCTATTTATCCCTTCATAGAGATGGGGCAACAATATTTCTATTAATTATGAAACATATTTACATCAATTGAAATAACAATTTTCAGGGCTAAGAATCAGTTTAAATTTTGTACTTACTCCGTAGAAGAACCGAGTTTTAACAGAGTGGCGGAGAGAATATAAACTTCTATTCACATTTATTCATTATTTCTGAATGCCTTTTATACATCATTCACTTTTCGTAATTAGTCTACATAAAACTTGGTTGTAATGTAGTTCAACTTATATGTCGTGCTCTTAAGATAAAACAGTAACATCTTGCAAAATAATATTAATGCTGTCACTTGAAAAATAGAACAAGTTTTCTTAATAAACCCAACTTCAATCTGAGCCTACTAAAAGGGAGTATTCTATCAACATTGATTTGGTCCGTGTCTGTGAATACATACAACTACTATAAAACCACCATCTTAAACTTTAATTACATTATGCTTCTTTCTCCATTCAAGTTATGTCCTGATAACATTTATCTTATTATTTTACAATATAACTTTTATTTTTAATATAAATCTGTATTTTTAAAATGAAAATTATCTACAAAAGAAAAGTTTTCTACGAGTTTGTTAGGTTACATTTCTTGGTTCTGATCCATTGTGCTCTCTCAATGTTTTGCAAAGAGGATATTCTTCTTCAATGTTCTACGGTTAGCGCTTGCAGAAAGTCTACCAATGAAGTTACAAAATCGATACTTGGATATAATTATTAATTTAATGGGGGAACGTTAATAGCGGGCTAGCAATTAAAACTTGGGAAATCTGGTCTACATTCCCATCTCCGTTTTGATTTATGTGTAAGTGATAAAGTTTCTGTACTTCAGAACACAAATGAAGACGATGTGACTACTGCCTGCAATTTTGAATACGCGGCGCTCGACAATTTTATAAAATTTATGTCTGCGTTTATGACACTTTAGCGTGCGCGCTGGGACGGAAAATGGCAGTGAAATAAGCATCTATGGCTATATTCAACGCAAAGTAAATTCCTCGCCCACGGTCCCCACCCCATCATTTTGACGTTTATTTATTACGGGGTAATATATGGTTTCCTGAAGGAAAAAAGCCAAGGTAAATTACCTAGGGAAAATTGAAATGTTCTTTTTAAAAGCCAGAAGAAAATAGATACCTGTTATTTTGAAGTAAAGAAAGCGTATAGACTCCGGTTTCCTAGAAGAACCTGCACAAGCACGTTTATAAATAAACGTACACATAGCATGTTGTGATTTGAAGAAAAGGCAATACATACTTTAAAAATATCTGCAATACCAAAGAGACTAAAACGAAAATAAAATAATATATTAAGAAAAATGTTAATGTAAATGATAAAGGGACCATTGTACATGGGAGAACATATTTTTACTGGAAAAATTCCGTTCATATTGACATTTTCTTTAATACTACTTAATGTAATCAAATTTTTACATGGCATCAATATGACTGTAGGAAAATATTCGGTCCTAAGGAAGATGAAAACATGGATTAAAGAAAACTGCACAATGACGAACTTTATAACCTCTACTCTTCACCGAATATGGTAAGGGTAATTAAATCACGAAGGGTGAAATGGGCTCGACATGTTAGCGCATCGGGCAGGAAAAATATCTAAAAATACTGATTGGGAGATCCGAAGGCAAAATACCACTTGGAAGACCTGGACGTAGGTGGGAGGACAATATTAGAATCGATTTAAGGGAAGTAAGATTGGCGAGAGATTGTTGCATGGAGTTAACACAGAATAGGGTTGAACGGCAGGCTCATGTAGGCGCGGCAATGAACCTTCTTGTTCCATAAAACATATATTATTCCTTGAGCTTGCTTAGGATTTGTCTGTTGCCATTGAATAAATAAGTGAGTAAGTATGAATTTGACTGTCCTTAAAAAATTAGGGGGATCCAAATTCCGGATTCCGGGTAACTTTGTTTTTCACTGTACAATCATACTTATCTCGATAACTAACAGAGATACGGAGCTGTTTGCTTATTTACAAGTGCATATAGCCAAACTCTTTGTAATGGGTGAAAGCTTTCTTCTCTATGTTCTATAAGAAAGGAAACAAATAATACAAATTGCAAGAAAAAGCTAAGATTTTAATAATCATTTTTATTCAGTAAAATTTTAATTGCTTATACTCTTCACCGTCTGACATTTCACATGTAAACTAGTTATGTGGTGCTTCTAAGAATAGAAGAGTTTTGAGAAAAGTGTACCAATCACTTACGATGTGTGAGTTTTCAAGATTTACAAACCTAATTAAATTAATAATAATAATAATAATAATATTAATAATAATAATAAAATTAGATAAACTAATGTAACAAAGTGGCAAAATTATTTTGTTTAATCAGTGATAATTGCAATTATGATAACAGAAAATAAGTTAAGTTTTTAATCGATTTCCAAGTTAAACTCCAGACTGATTCATTAAAAAGGACTTACGGAAGAACAAAGGTTTAATATTTTTAATAATTTTAAAATTGTATAACATGAGCAGAACTATATGGATTTGTGATATCTGGGCAATGGAACATTCACATAAAAATACAAAAACGGTCAAATTGGCTGGCTTCGAGGTTTGAGACAGGAACCTCCAGAGTGCGAGTCTTTGACGTTACCGTCTCGGCCACCTCGCTCGGTTTAATGGTTTATTTTCATAAGCATATGTAAAGGAAAATGTGGGTAGTGTTATTTGTGAAACTAAATGTATTGCAACTTCCAAAGCCGTATACGAACACTGTAAAACAATATGTTGTCGTAAGAACTAATTTGCATTTGATAAATTCTGTCTAATATACTAAGTTTCCCTGAAATAGGCGCTCAATTGGGCATTACACCCGTATCGGTCAACTGATTTTGTCCTATATCAATAGGTTTCTTCCCATGTACGTTATAAATGGGCATACTAAGTTTAATGAAAATCCGATAACGCGTATTTAAGTTATCGCGCGTACAGGCACCCACGGGTAGCCGGACAGACATTTTCCCGTCCAACACTCAATTTCATAAAGTACCATTCTGGCACTTGATAAATTCAGGTAAACTGATGTAACAAAGTGCCAGAATGCTTTTCTTTAATCAGTTATAATTGCAATTATGATATGCAGAAAATATATATTTTTAATTTCATTAGGCCTATACAGGGCTTACGGAAAACAAAGGTCTAGTAAAAAAAAAAAGATTAAAATCGTCCATCATCAGCCAAACTATACAGATTTGTGATATCTTGACAATCGCACACTCATGTAAAATTTTAAAAATTACAAACCATATCAAATTGGCTAACTACGGGATTTGAACCATGGAACTCCAAAATAATAGTTCAAGACGTTTCCATCGCGGTCACCACTGTTTAAGATGCTAGTTTAATAAGTGTGTGTGTGAAGGAATATGGTTATTTGTTATATTGCAATTTCCAAAGCCGTATATGAACACTGTAAAACAATACGTTGTCATGATAACAGATTCGTTTTTGATAATTACTTTCTAATATAATACCATAAAATAGGCACTAAATTGGGCTTTACTCCGGTACCGGTCAACCGATTTGGTCCAATATCAATAGGCTTCTTCCCATGTACGTTATAAACGCGTATACCAAATTAAATGAAAATCCGATAAAGCGTATTTGAGTTATCGCGCGTAAAGACACACGGAAAGGACGAACGGACAGACATATTCCCTTCCACCATACAATCTCATAAGGTACCGTACTGGAACTTAATAAATTGAATAACTAGTCTGTGCTTAATATTGGTTTGTTAATTAAAGTCAGTTTGGTGTCATATGAAAATTTCATTACATTCACATATACCATGTTCCCTTCAAGAGTAACATACGTAACATTCTTATTAAGCCGTTAGGATAGAAATAACTAAAAACAAAGTCTACCAATTTTCGCTAAGATGAGTAGGCCTACCATACTTGACAATAACACTAACAAAGAACACTCAGTTCTAATGACGTAATGTAAACATCAAGTGCGTGAGATTTATAGTGCTTACAGGTTATAAATAGTGAAGTGACAGTCGGGTAATTCTCGTGTTCCCTCCCAGTCGATAGTGGCAAGAGATTCGCCATAGTTCTGGTACACACATTTTACTGTTCACAAGAAACATTTCTAAAACCTACACGCACAAACCTTTGTCGAAATTGTAGTGACAAACAGACAGAGATTTATAGAGTGATTATAGCTTATAAATAGTGAAGTGAAAGTCGGGTGATTCTCTTGTTCCTTCCCAGCGGAGAGTGGCAAGAGTTTCGCCATAGTTTTCGTACATACATTTTATTGTTCACAAGAAAAATATCTAAATCCTACACGCACAAACCTCTGTCGAAATTGTAGTGACAGACCTAATACGAGTATGTTATAACAAGATCTCTCGAAAAAATGTATTATTGCCTTTTTCTATCGAAATTACTCACGTTAGAGTCCTGATATACAAATACAAATGATAAGAAAACCATATAAGTAATTACAACTTAGGCTGGAAAACCCTCATGTGGTGTCATATAGTAACGAAAGTAGTATGGAGAAAGGTATGGCCGGATTGAGGGGAAATGGGGTGGGGGTGAAGACGTCATAGGGGTAGGGGTAATGACGTCATGGAGGGGGAAGTGATGACGTCATACGGACGGGGCTAATGAAGTCATCCAAGATGGCGGAATTTCCGGTTCCGGAATAAGATGGCGGAACTTCCTGTTCCGGAACAGTATGGCGGCAGTTCCGGAACAAGATGGCGTAACTTCCTGTTCCGGAACAATATGGCGCCAGTTCCGGAACAAGATGGCCGGCGACTGGTAAGAAATTCAAAATTCATAAACGCATGAGTGGGCTAAGTTGAAATTTTATATTTAATGCAAAAGTGATCTAAGTCGAAATTTTTATTCTTTAAATGGCGGGGTGTTTGAAAAATTCAAAATCGGGTAATATTTAAACTTTGCCGCGTTAAAGCTTTTTGAAATGTAAGAGTGGGCTAAGTCGAATTTTATATTTAATGCAAAACCATGCTGTGTAAAAAATTGGTGGGAATATTTGAATTTTCAAATACTACTACTACTACTTCTACTAATACTATTACCATCACCACCACCACTACCATCACAAACACCATCATTTTGAAATACTACTACTACTGCTACTACTACTAATACTACCAAAACCATCACCACCACCATCACAATCACCACCACCACTACTAGCATTACTGCTAATACTACAACCACCACCATAACAACCACCACTACCACTACTACCACTACTACTACTACTACTACTACTACTACTACTAGTACTAATGTTGCTAATGTATAGTTATTATCATCTTTTCTTTCTTCCCTGCCTTCTTTCTTTCTTTCTTCCTTTCCTCCTTTCTTTATATTCTATCTATCTTTCTTTCTTTCTTTCTTTCTAGTAAAATGAAATTGTAAGGATCTTGGAGGATAGGTGTAGGCATTTTTTGAAAAAACACACATTATTATTATATGACTAAGAATATCTCTTTTTATAAATAAATAATTACAAATGTATTACATTAAGAACAGATCTTGGATATTTATTTACTTATTTTTACATCAAACATATTAATTATTAACACTGAAAAAAAATGTTCATGTTTGTCCTGTCCTCCTCTCAAGTTTATCTAAAAAACGAACACTGTAATGTCACTATCTATGTTGTACAACATAACCAGACCTTGGTTGTGTATTTCGTCTGTTACACAATCGTATAAACCTAAATTTTCCTAAGATGATGTAATAGAATGTTTGTTTACATGTTTCAATATGTCGTTCTGCATTATAGAGTACTTTGACATAATGTTAGTATTTATAGAAAGAAAATTAATTTCGTCGCACTTTAAAACAATACGTATTTTTTCTCGTACTGAATATAACACTGTTTTAAAATTCTTAGCCAGGCGTTGTTCAAACTTTTCTTTAATAAAATAGTAAGGTTTACTAGTTAGTTTATAGAATGAACATTAATTAATTAATTAATTAATTTTTTTCTCACTATGTTCTATAGGGAAAATAAAAAAAAATTGAAGGGGTTCAATAATATTACCCCAAGGATTTCATTTCATTTACATCGGATTTGGAAAACATTTAGTTTCCGAGAACTAAATTGACGCATGCAGGATATCTACAATTCAGAATTAACTATAGTAACAGAACATTATTCGTCATACATTATCATTTCATCTTTAAAGGTAATGGTTTCTTGAAATATAAGCGTAACAATTATACGGAACTTTTGTAATCACGATTGCATAACCGTTATATATGTAATTATTTCCGGATCTTGTAGCAAGATTTATTATCAGTTTATCGTTTTGTCTTCATTTACTACGATTCCGTAACAACACGTCAGATACGTTTTGCGCTTTCGTCATTTCATACGGGAACTGTCTTATCGCCTCTTTTGATATTCTAATTTCTCCGTATCGTAATATATTACTAAACAAAATACAGTTACCGGAAGTAACCTGTTATAGATGACCAATAAATATGACGCCTTTAAATTAGGTTGCAATGTAGTGTCATAACCCTCGCAACATATAAATATTGGTTGTAAAAAATTGCATGATCTCATTGTGATTTTAAACTCCTTTGTGTGAACAGTGTCTACGTTAAAATATATACTACTAATTATTGACAGATTCTAATTAATATTCAGCGGTGCAGCCAGTGAACATAACAGTGTTTACTTCTATGCAGGATCTTCATCTATACAGGCTCAAAGGTAAATGTTTTTATAATCAGTGTACACAATTGACCATCAGTAATAATAATAATAATAATAATAATAATAATAATAATAATAATAATAATAATAATAATAACTATCATTTGTTGTTTTAAAACATTAATGTAATTTGTTTTTAAACCACCCATGTAGACTTACAACGGTCTGTAATGAAAATTTTACGTTAGCTACTTTTCTACTGTGAAATCTACATACCGGAATTAACTTCACTAAAGACTTAAGATTAGGACAGTGATAATCTTGTAATTCATATACATGTATACTTGGTAAAATATTTTTTAATAACTCTTGCTTATTTAAACCTTTTACAAAAAAAGCTTAGATTTTTTAAATATATCTTTCAAAATATCTTGCATTAGAGAATATTCTACATAGCCGCTCTCGTAGTTAATTCCATGATGGAAAAGTTCCAAGTAATGTGTAGTTGTTTGATGTGGTAAAATGTCTTGAGGGCTTTTAAAAACGTAATGATATGTTTCTTCAGAGTCTATGTTACACGCTGCAAACTCCAACTTGTTTTGGTTTGGTGTTCAGTGAAGAACTGAAAGTCAGCTATAACACCGTTCCAACGGATTTAAAGGAAAAATTATAATATCAGTCTTCACTAACTAATATCACTTTAATTGTTCATTCTGCATTAAACATATATAAATTATAAGCTTTACTGGCCTGAAATGTTCCATGATATAGCAAATTTAACTTAATATCCCCTTGTTTATCGCAATAACATCTTCAATAGAGAAGATCTTTGTATATTTCCGGGGAAGAAACACTATTAAAACTTCACTGTCAATTTTTTGTCGTATTTTGATCAATACACTTTGGCCGAAGGATGTTTATTTCACCTCACAGTTCAGTATAAAATATGGCATTTTAAGGGAGGACAGAAGTGTTTGATTTTGCTATTTTGGTCAAAAAAATGCGATCTTTTATTTTAGTGTAAAAAATCAAGCATACTCTAAAGTTTATCTGTGCAAAACTTTATGCCATTTGGGCGCAAGGAACAGGTGTTTCTGACGCCATTTATAAAGTACTTCACGTAATCCTCGTACTATGCTTTGTTACCTAGTCGTATTAATTATAGTGTATTTAGGTGTAAAATATATAATGTAAGTGTTGTGTAGGGCTCCATTCATATTTAGTGATAGTTCAGTGTAATTATAAAGTATGTAATTATAAAGATTTATTAATAGGTACAGAAGATGCTTATTTTTTACTCTGAGTGCATGTAGACTTTAACCGCTTGTTTTCTCAGTTTCAATTTTCATGTTAATTTCCCATATTCAAAATTTATCTCCTCCCATGAAAATATAGATACAGCTATGACATTTTTTCACAGTGTACTTTGTGAGGTGTGTAATAAAGTATCTAAACAGATTATTGGTATGGGTCTTAATTTTTAAATTAATATTTTATGAAGGTCACTCCAAAAGTAATGCACGGCACTTTTAAAAAATTCAATTTTCGTTTACCACCTTTAATACTTATACAGTTGCTAGAAACATTCTTCCCGTCGAGTTTCAAATGTAATTCAACCTGCTGCCGTGTGTGGCGCTGTCGTAGCACTTCTTCAAAATGGCTGCTGCACTAGATGTTCGTCGGAAGCAACGTGCTGTGATAGAATTTCAGTGTTGTGAGAACGAGACAGTGACAAACATTCACAAGAGGTTGCAAAAGGTGTATGGTGATGACGCTTTGGATCGCAGTACTGTTAGCCGGTGGGCATGGAGATTATCTGGTGAAAGTGGGCACGCGAATACCCGGGATCTCCCGCTCAGCGGGAGGCCACGCGGTGCACACACTCCTGACACTATGCAGAGCATTCGCAACTTGATTTCGGCGGACAAACGTGTAACAGTGAAAGAACTGTGGATTCAAGTGGGAGTGGGAGAAGCTAGTGTGTGCAGAATTATGAAAGAATTGCAGTTGAAAAAGGTGTGCCCCCGGTGGGTTCCGAGAATGTTGACGGATGCTCACAAAGAAACACGGAAGACAGTGTGCAGCGAACTTTTGGAACAGTTCGAGAATGGCGGAGATGACTTTCTCTCAAGAATTGTGACGGGGGATGAAACCTGGCTCCATCATTTTTAACCGGAAACGAAAAGGCAATCAATGGAATGGCATCATGCAAACTCACAAAAGAAGAGGAAATTCAAAACTGCGCCTTCCGCAGGAAAAGTCCTGGCTACCGTGTTTTTCGATTCAGAAGGCCTATTGCTTGTGGACATCATGCCACACGGAACCACCATCAATTCTGGCGCGTATGTGGAAACCCTAAAGAAACTGCTAGCTCGACTGTGTCGCATTCGACCACATCGGCAAAAGCAGGATCTTTTGCTGTTGCATGACAACGCCCGACCATATGTCAGTGCGAAAACCACAACCACAATCACAAAAATTGGATGGACAACATTGAAACACCCGCCTTACAACCCTGATCTTTCACCATGTGATTATCACCTCTTCGGTAAACTGAAGGAATCCCTTCGTGGAACAAGATTTGAAGACGATGATTCCCTCGTGAAGGCTGCGAAACAATGGCTTAGAAGAGCTGGTCAAGACTTCTACCGTGCAGGTATACACGCCCTCGTTCCACGGTGGCGTAAGGCAATTTAAAGGGACGGAGATTATGTGGAAAAATGGTATAGTGTTCCTGAAGGATGTATCAACATACAGTACAAATTGCAAAAGTATGGAAAATAAATTCAATTTTTAAAAAATGCCGTGCATTACTTTTGCAGTGACCCTCGTACATATAAATATATCAATATTTTATCAACTTTTTATTTCTCTGGGTAAAATATTTTTTAAACAAAAAGTATAAATAATATAAAAAATCTGAATCATTGAATTTGTTAGGCAAGCATCGTAGAATCTCACATAACAAATTCACATCCATCTTTTAATGTCTGTCGGAGGAGATAGATTTCAATTTTGATAAAAAAAATCAATTAATTACATTATATGTAAAAAAAATTGAGATATCAAAATGAAATTTGAAACTTAAACTTAATATGTTTTAATTAAGTGTGCCAAATTTCAAGTTTCTAGTCCTAATACCTTAGAAAATCACACCAACACTTCTTTCCTCCCTTCAGATCTAGCTGGTTTATGGGCACACACTATATTTTGAGACATCTGTAAATAAACCAGAACAAAATACTAAGATTAATAATAGTAATAATAATAATAATAATAATAATAATAATAATAATAAATATAATAATAATATGTTAGCCCAGAAAGAGTTCGTGAATTTTAATTGATTTTCAGAAATGAAGTTAACAGTAATTGATTATCAGAAGTGAAGTTAGCATAACGTAACGATATTAAAAAGGATAATTATAATAATAATAATAATATTAATAATAATAATAAAATAAACTATTTTTTTCGTCTTACCTTGAAACAGTTTGTAGAAGTACTTTGAGGAAAATATGATGATGATGTTGGTCTTGACACTCACACGTTAGCAGTAAAACAAAACAATGGTAAAGTCTGTGATGTTGTCACCTGTTTATATAGTGGTCACCATTACTAGTTGACCTGAATTAAAATTTAATGTCCTGTATCAATTCGTCAGAGAGTCGTTCACCTTTTACCGTTAGCGAGTGTTCGGAATTATTTTCTTCTCTCCATGAGTCATAGACATGATTCGACACGTCTACCACAGACATCCGGATTGATATCAAGAAGGTCATACATCTTTTTCCGTTACTCGATACATGGAATTAAGTCTAGACATGATTCAGCAGGTCTCTTACGGAGAGAGAGAGAGAAGGAGAGAGTCATTCACCTTCTTCGATGTTCGGAATTAACTTCTAACCCTATGACGCATAGACAGGAATCAACTTGTCTCGTAGAACATAACATCTGCTTTGTAAAATTAAATAGAAGTTTTCCCTCATAAACAATAATAATAACCTATTACTGTACACTTATATGCAATTAATTGTTTATTTTTTAAACATTACATTCACTCATTTCTCCTTGTTATAGATTTATCATCAATCTCTTTCTCTCTTTCATAGTGTTGTGTAACAATGTCTGTCCCCCTTTCAAGATATTTCTCACTCTCAGTGATTTCCTTATTTTCCCTACACCTCACGAAATGACAGGGAATGACAGAGAGGAGGAGATGTTTGTCACACAGTGGTTCAAATCCCTATAGTCAGACTTGAAAGAGACAGATATTCAAAAGTGGGTTCCAAGGTATGACAAATGTTTCAATTCCATTGGCGGATGTGTAGAATAATACCAGAATACTTGCTGTATCTGTTGGAATATATTATGTATGTCTACGAAATTGTGTTTCGTTTCTGTAAACAGCCCCAGGGATACTTACTTTATGGATGCGTATCGTATTTTCGCAAGGGAGGGTTAAGATTTCAATTTTCTTAAATAAAGGTGTACAAGACTCTCATTTGTATGCACCAGCCTTTGTTTAAATGGTTTTCTTCTGTAAAAGAAAACATGTTACTACCGACAGTGAAATTTCCTCAAAATATTATTTAATATTTCATTATTGATTGGAAATACTTATGCAAAGTGAGCTAATTATATTATGTTTTTAACTCCACAATGATTTACTGTAGACTTTATTACATAAAATGCAGAGGTCATTTTCGGTGAGATATATTCTCTGTGCTCTTCCCAGCTGAAAGATTTGTCTACTTGTAGGCCTAACAATTTTGTACTGTCAGTTTGTGTCAAATCACCATCATTTCCAACATTCAGCATACAATTTATTCATTTCAATGACCAAGCATTCATTTATAATTCGTCTCCAAGGAACACATACAGCCTCTTCTAAGTTGAAAAACGACTAATACTGCATCCAGTCCCCCAGCTTACATCTTGTATAAAAACACCAAGAAATAAGCTGCATTATGCCTCGAAGAGGACGGGTGTCACCAGATGCCTCTGGCTCATTGTTGCTGGGTTTGTATGAATCATTTTAACAACAAAACCCACACTTGGTGGTGGTAATAAATTAACACTTTTTTACTGTCCTATTTCACTTGAATATAACTCACTCAAGGAGCTGTATATATCTATGCTACTAAACTCACTTTTCCCACATAATATACAGATTACTTACATTCTAACTGAGATGCAATTTTCACATCTTCTGAGTCTTCGTGTGGAGGGACTTTCTCTTCTTTCAGCAACTCGTCAAATAAACCAAAATAAATAAACTAAAGAATTGCGAAGTCAACTGGAGCCTCATGTAAATATAACAGGCAGCTATACGAATGCACCAAATATGGAACAAAGTTACAGTTTCCTGTTATATTTAGAGAGTGTAGATCAGGCAGAAGTTACCATGGAGAAACAGAGCGTCGATCTGAATATAACAGGCATCACGAAGTATGTTAAACACCTGGTTGCATTCACACGTTAGTAGTAAAACAAAACAATGATAAAGTCTGGGATGTTTTCACCTGTTTATATACTGATAACCATTACACGTTGACATGAATTAAAATCTAATGTCCTGTATCATTTCGTCAGAGAGAGCCGTTCGCCTTTTACCGTTAGCGAGTTATGGTGATCGGTATATAAACAGGTGAAAACATCCCAGACTTTATCATTGTTTTGTTTTACTGCTAACGTGTGTGACATAGTACTCGAATGTTCTGTTATATTTAGAGAGTGAAGATCAGGCTGAAGTCACCAAGAAGAACTGGAGAGTCGATCTGAAAATAACAGGCATCACGAGGTATGTAAAACACTTTGTTGCATACCTTGTCATATAAACCAAACGCAAAACAATATAAATAAACTAAACTAATACAAAGTCAACTGGAGCCTCGAACCGAATATAACAGTCACCTGTAAGAATACACCTAAATATGGAATACACTTAAAGTTTCCTGTTATATTCAGAAAGTGTAGATCAGGCAGAAGTTACAAAGTAGAGCCATAGTTTCAATCTGAATGTAACACGCATTAGATATGCAACACACCTGGTTGCACACCTATGTAGCTATGCAAATGCGTGACTGACATAGTACTTGAGTGTTCTCTTATATTTAGAGAGTTGATGAAGATCTCAAACATCTGCAGAAAAAAATACATCCATGGAGTGCACTGCATAGTTTATATTGTTTATTCTGTCTTATTGTTAACAAGAATGGTGTAAATTTCATGTTGATATTAGTTACCAATTATTATTTTGTATATTTTATTTCTACTGGTGTATGAAAGTAAATACTGCAACCCATGACATAACAGATTAAGATAAGGTTACCAGAAGTCGCATTTCTAGAGGACAGTCGTTGCAAAAATGTTTCCGTGGGTTGTCCCCATATTTACCTGCATTCATTTAAATGAAATATCCTGTATTGACAATTTTAAACATATTCGTTATCTTTGAATAGTAAAAATAATAATTTCAAAACCTAAAGACTATTGTATTTATTATCTTTAGAGGTACAATGTTAAAGAGGTAATGAATGAGATTTCATTTGGAAGTGTGATAGGTAGAGGCACCTATTTGTTTCAAATCTAATATTTGTATATGTACAATCATAAATCCGACTAAAAATGCATAAACTATTCACCATTGGGCAAAATAACGAAATAGTTGACAAAACCATGTGAATTACATTCCATGCAATGTGAAAATGCCAACCATGGATGGCAGCAACTGCGAATCGATAATGAAGTGAACTGAGACAATAAAAATCAATAATTTATGTTTCAATTGATTTGTAACAGATTAATATATACCAAAATGAGAGCTAATGAACATTTTGAAAGAAAAACAAAGCCAGGCTGTACAAATTAAAATTATTGTTTGCTGAAGTTTTTATTTTCTAAAAATCTCAACAGAAATAGTGAAACTGTTGACAAAATTAAATAAAAACAGCGAAATATACTGTATACTGACATGACAACAAAGACATTTATGAAATCTGAAAAAATTCAACAAAAATAGGTGCTTGGCTACCTTAAAATGAATGTCATCATTGTTGCTTTTCCAGCTCTCCCTGGCCGATCTTTAGATGATACCCTACGCAAACATGGAAGCTCTGAGAATGGAACTTTATTATTCATTTAGGATTTTTTTATTGTGGTTTGTTGTTGTGTAATACAAGGCATCATATAATGAGAGGGAAAATAGCAGAAGCTCTGCATTTTAAAGAATGGCAAGTTCATGAAGAAATCTCTAGTAATGCTACAAATCCTCTACAATTAGGTTGTATACAGGTAATAGCTTTTAATCCATCTTCAAGGCATGCTACAGTGTGTTTTCACGTATGAGTTGGTCGATGTATGGGGGAACTTGAAAAATAAAGTGTATATGTCAAACCCCCATACATTAAAAGAACTTAAAGACAATTTCACAAGAGAAATTAACTCTATCTCAGAAGCTGAACTTATGCACGTGAAAGAAAATTTCCTTAAAAGGAACCAGTGTTGTGTGGATGCAAGAGGAGGACATTTACTCATCTCTTGTGACGAGGTACATGGTTATATTCATTGTAATGTTAACTGTAATTGCGAGAACCTTAATCATCACACTGTTAGCGGCTTTATTTCCTTAGATAATTCACTAGATTGCTCGGGAGTTAGGGCAGTGGCTGCCGCAGTGCAGAAACTCTCATGATTGGACAACTTGTACATGCAACACACTGTATTATTGTTGATCCTACTATCACATTGGAACTGGGTCCTCTATAACCTATGCAAATAAACAAAGAGAAGAAGGGAATTTATGAATCTTCAACCCCTCATTTTGTGAAAATATATAAACTAGACACAATAGAAGCTTTTGGAGCAAATGGGACAGTTGATATGATTGTATTGTATTACTGGTTCCTCTTTAATTTATGGCTTGGTTGATTGTCTGTCCTGTTCTTGTGTCCTATAGCCTCTTTTATTAGTTTTAGTGGGGGTATAACTAACAATATTAATTAAACCCTAGAAAATTATGTAGTACTATCTGGCAGAATTTTTTACTGATTAAGTTGAAATCAACTAATGATGATGGGGATATCCAAAGAAATGGTCGTTCTGGGTAAAAAAACATACCTTATAGTGAAGTTAGTGTGCATATTTCCGTACTCAATCTTACCACAGATATTAACATTTCACTGTGCTATTTCCCTAGTAATACCGATATAAAAGATTCTAGGTTCATAAATGAAGCACTGAAAATACAAATAGAACAAGTCACAAAAATCAGTATTATTAGATTGAAGGGTTAAATTATTGCATTGTATGTGGATGTGCATTTGGTCTCTATGCACAATCTACTCATGAGCTGGTAAAACACTTCTGCTGTACATGGTCTATTTTGCATTATGAAAAGGGAACGACTTGAAGATGCAATATGTTGACTTGTTCTGAAATTTATTGAGAATGGACTTGGTCTACTTGTATTTTCGGTGCTTCAAATGTCCTCTTCATTTACTTCTACTGGCTGTAGGTTACCCAGTTCCATTCTGATATTGGATCACCAATAATAGCATACCTTGATGTCTGATTAATTGCTATTACTGGTATATCTACCCTTCCTGTAGAGCTGTTTATAGCAGTACAGGATATTTATTCATAAATCTCTTATTTTACCTCTAATTAGATGATGCCTTCTATTATGCAACAATGACCCATGATCACAAAATTTTTACGACGTGCGAAATTTCTCTAAGAGCAGCGATATCTGCACCAGATATAATCTAAAGATTGGCTGAGAATTGCTCCAACAGCAACAATGTTGGCATTCATTTTTAAAGGTAGCCAATTACTAGACACACTTTTTTTCAAAAATTTTGCCCGATTTAATCAAGTTCTTTAAAATCATTGCGATATATATTTTTGGCTTTTTTTTAAATTTAATCAACAATTTTGCCATTTTTGTTACGATTTTTAGATAATAAATACTTCAGCAAATACTAATTTTAATTTATGCAGCTTAGTTTCAATTTCAAAAGGCTACTCAACTCTCATTTTAGTATATATATATATATATATATATATATTGATCTGTTATGAAATTGATTAAAACATCAACTATCGATTTTTATTGTCACAATTCACCTTAGTTTTCGAATCACAGTTGCTACCATCTATGATTGGCACCTTCAAATTGCTTCCAATCTAATTCACATGATTTTGTCACATGTTTTGTGATTTTGCTGAAAGGTGAATAGTTTCTTATCTTGAGTCAATTTGTGATTTACATTTTAAAAATTTGCATAAAGGTGCCTCTATCAAACACACTTCGAAATCATGTCTCATTACATCTTTGTCAGTTCGAAAGAATTAGCATTCAAGAGCAAACACTTCACCACAAACGATAATACAGTGAGTCTCTCTCTACTGGAGGCCGGGCTAGCGGCAAAAGTGCTTGCGGCCACCGAGTCGTAACCCTGCGCCCCGAGGTGTAGGAACTGCACGGCACTTCTCTCGCTTCTTTCACTTTTTTCGTGCATGATCATGAAAATAACGAGAATATGGACTTACCTTATTACAGGAGATGCTGAAAATGTCCTCCTTCATCCACACATTTTTGGCATCGATATAGGAAACTCACATTCACACGCAATTGGTGCGGTTCTGATATTAAGTTTATTTCTGTTTGGATATAATTTTTTAGTTCGTCTAACGTGTGGGGATTTCTTACATACACTTTATTTTTTAAGTATCCCCAAAAATGAAAATCGCAAACACTTAAATCTGTGGACCGTGATGGCTATAAGCCCACACTAATAACCCGATCTTCAAAAATTTCACTAATTTTGTTTAGCAAGAGTTGAGCAGTATGCGCAGTTGCAGAGTCTTGTTGGAAATACCCTTGTCGGCAGTCAATATCAGTCAGTTCTTCGAAAAATGGTGGCAGTATATCTCCTCTGTATTTTTGTCCATCAACTGTGTCATTAAAAAAAATTGGTCCTACAATTCTGTAGGCATTCACTGCACACCATACTCCTACCCTTTCGTCATGCAGGGGAATTTCATGTATGCGATGGGAGTTTACCTGACTCCAATGCCTGTTATTCTGTGACGAAACATACCCATTTAAATGAAACCATGCCTCGTCTGTGAAACATATTAACTTCGGAACAATTATTCAGTTATTCACGTTGTGCAACATACAATTACAAAAACGTAACAGTATCTCAGGATCATGTGGCTTAAGTTCATGCGCTACAGTTACTCTGTATGGTTTCAAACGTAACAGTTTCGTAGCTCGCCATGCTGAGGCTTCGAAACACCTGTTTCTTGTCCAAGTCGTCTTAGGGATTTTGTTGGCGTATGCTCTAATCTTTCTCCTATTTCGTCTAATTTCTCCTCAGTAAGGACACATTTTCTTACCCTTTATTTCTTATCGAGCACAGAACCCATTTCTCTAAATTTGTTTACTAGTCGTCGAACGGTTTCTCTACCTGAAGGATTTACATATGGAAATTATGTTCTGAATCGTCTAACGACTTCTCTGCAAGATTCTGTTTTCACATAATTATCGTACATAAATACCCTATGTTGTACGCTGATCGAGGCATAATAATAAATGTGAACTAAGACAAAAACCACTATATAACTTTATAACACGAGAGCACAGGCCGTGTTTGACCTTCACCTTCACAAGTATGCACTCCAACTGCTGGCCAAGCGGAATGTTGCAGCAGTCACGTTTCACGGCTCGTCCAAGAGAGACTCACTGTAAAATAGTCATTAGTTGATGAAATAACAGGCAGCTGTAAGAATACACCTAAATGTTTAGTTTAATTATTTTGTTTTGCGTTTAGTTTATATGACAAGGTATGCACCCAAGTGTTTATATACCTCGTGATGCCTGCTATACTCAGATCGACTCTCCAGTTCTTCTTGGTGACTTCAGCCTGATCTTCACTCTCTAAATATAACAGAACATTCGAGTACCATGTCACACGTTAGCAGTAAAACAAAACAATGATAAAGTCTGGGATGTTTTCACCTGTTTATATACTGATCACCATTACTCTCTAAGGGTAAAAGGTGAACGGCTCTCTCTGACGAAATGATACAGGACATTAGATTTTAATTCATGTCAACGTGTAATGGTTATCAGTATATAAACAGGTGAAAACATCCCAGACTTTATCATTGTTTTGTTTTACTACTAACGTGTGAATGCAACCAGGTGTTTAACATACCTCGTGATGCCTGTTATATTAAGATCAACGCTCTGTTTCTCCATGGTAACTTCTGCCTGATCTACACTCTCTAAATATAACAGGAAACTGTAACTTTGTTCCATATTTGGTGCATTCTTATAGCTGCCTGTTATATTTACATGAGGCTCCTGTTGACTTCGCAATTCTTTAGTTTATTTATTTTGGTTTATTTGACGAGTTGCTGAAAGAAGAGAAGAAGACCATATGAAGACTCAGAAGAGGATGTGAAAATTGCATCTCAGTTTGAACGTAAGTAATCTGTATATTATGTGTGAAAAGTGAGTTTAGTAGCATAGATATATACAGCTCCTTGAGTGAGTTATATTATAATTATATAAACATACATGCTTTACATGTGTCTTACCAAGTGAAATAGGACAATAAAAAAAGTGTTAATTTATTACCACCACCAAGTCTGGGTTTTGTTGTTAAAATGATTCATACAAACCCAGCAACAATGAGCCAGAGGCATCTGGTGACACCCGTCCTCTTCGAGGCTTAATGCAGCTTATTTCTTGGTGTTTTTATACAAGATTTAAGCTGGGGGACTGGATGCAGTATTAGTCGTTTTTCAACTTAGAAGAGGCTGTATGTGTTCCTTGGAGACAAATTATAAATGAATTCTTGGTCATTGAAATGAATAAATTGTATGCTGAATGTTGGAAATGATGGTGATTTGACTCAAATTGACAGTACAAAATTGTTAGGCCTACAAGTAGACAAATCTTTCAGCTGGGAAGAGCACAGAGAATATATCTCACCGAAAATGACCTCTGCATTTTATGTATTAAAGTCTACAATAAATCTTTGTGGAGTTAAAAGCATAATATAATTAGCTCACTTTGCATAAGTATTTCCAATCAATAATGAAATGTTGAATAATATTTTGAGGAAATGTCATTGTCGGTAGTAACATGTTTTCTTTTACAGAAGAAACCCATTTAAACAAAGGCTGGTGCATACAAATGAGAGTCTTGTACACCGTTATTTAAAAAAATTGAAATCTTAACTCTCCCTTGCGAAAATACGAAACGCATCCATAAAGTAAGTTTCCCTGGGGCTGTTTACAGAAAGGAAACACAATTTCGTAGGCATACATAATATATTCCAACAGATACAGCAAGTATTCTGGTATTATTCTACACATTCGCCAATGGAATTGAAACATTTGTCATACCTTGGAACCAACTTTTGAATATCTGTCTCTTTCAAGTCTGACTATAGGGATTTGAACCACTGTGTGACAAACATCTCCTCCTCTCTGTCATTCCCTGTCATTTCGTGAGGTGTATGGAAAAGATGGAAATCACTGAGAGCGACAAATATCAATAAAGTGGTACAGACATTGTTACACAACACTATGAAAGAGAGAGAGATTGATGATAAATCTATAACAAGGAGAAATGAGTGAATGTAATGTTTAAAAAATAAACAATTAACTGCATATAAGTGTACAGTAATAGGTTATTATTATTGTTTATGAGGGAAAACTTCAATTTAATTTTAGGAAGTAGATGTTATGTTCTACGAGACAAGTTGATTCCTGTCTATGCGTCATAGGGTTTGAAACGGTTCCACCTCCTCACAGGTTCTCCGTTTTGATTCTGTTCCTACCTTAGGTATGATGTGCTGGAATAGGCCTCGGCTCTCAGCGGCGTACACGAGATTGTCTTCCTATCTCAGGTGCTGGTTGGGTATGGGTTTTACGTATATCTTTATGACTAAGAATGTCTAATTAAAATTCCAAGTTATCTGGTAAGATTAATGTTTATTACTTCAAAAATCACTTGAATCAGTTGAATAATGATTAAACTGTAGTTTGAATGTCAGGGGGGGGGTAGAATGATCTAACCTCGCTGTATAACGTTATTATAAGACGTTCTCGTCCTCTACGTAATGCAGTATAATGTTCTCTTATATAATCCGTCGACCACAGGTACTTACATGGATTTCACTGATTCTACAGGTGGTAGAGACTATAATGCAGTCTTACCGCAAATACCTACGTCGTCGATGAGTTTACTTGAAATAATACTGGCAGTGATAGGGATCAGTCCCAGATCACTGAATATCTTAATAAAATATAGGAGAAGCCCTGTGTCTCCCTATAAAAATAATACTTGTAGAAGATGAATATACTCCTGGAGCCGTTGAGGACTCGCCAGGAAGTGACCATACCGTCTCGATATCATTCTAGCCTCCCTTCGTTCTTCAATATACCCCTACTTTTACACACAACAAATCATAACTTATGTTAATACACTTTTGAGCTTTTTCAGTTGTAAGTTTGTTTCTGATTGGCTATCGAGTTCCACGCATCTGATGCTATAGTAGTGATGCTACTTGCTGTTAGCGTCTTCCACATTTCTAAGTATTGCTTGCCAATTCTGCTTACAGTTATACAAAGTTCTTTTCCCAGTACTCTTTCGTGGAACTCGATTATTCAGTGCATCTTACTCTCTTTCATACTGTTTTAGTTGAATAGAACTCCACTGTAGTAACAAAAGCTGTCTACTGTCCCCTGTGGTGAATGAATGCAGAAGATGGATTTACTTGTAAAATACATGGAATTTCGTCTGAGACATTTTGTGTGTTAAAGTCTAAGTTTCATTTCCATTCCCAGCTACTGTTAACTTTAACATATTTTATACTTCTGATTAATTCTGTAACCTTCTACTATCAATTTTGTAATGTTCAATAATATTTCAGTAATGTAATATTTTTAATTTGAATATTGTTTAAATCTATTTGCATGTCATGATCATGTTGTTTATTGGGTTACCAGGATCGTGACCATATCAGGTTAGAAGTTAATTCCGAACATCGAAGAAGGTGAATGACTCTCTCCTTCTCTCTCTCTCTCTCTCTCTCTCTCCGTAAGAGACCTGCTGAATCGTGTCTAGACTTAATTCCATGTATCGAGTAACGGAAAAAGATGTATGACCTTCTTGATATCAATCCGGATGTCTGTGGTAGACGTGTTGAATCATGTCTATGACTCATGGAGAGAAGAAAATAATTCCGAACTCTCGCTAACGGTAAAAGGTGAACGACTCTCTGACAAATTAATACAGGACATTTGATTTTAATTCAGGTCAACGAGTATTGGTGACCAGTATATAAACATGTGACAACATCACAGACTTTATCTTGTTTGGTTTACTGCTATGTGACGGACTTTCTTACTTTATGCTATAAAGTTCCCTAACTTCTTGGATTAAATCTTCGCCAAAATTCTTCGCCAAAATCTGTGACGACTAATATGTGATTATTCTCAATCGTAGTACATAAGTTTACTGAACTCCTACAAAACAAGGTCACTTATGCACCTGTCGTGTCATCATAACACGGCCTGCGTAATTCACATTCCAACGTTCAGTACAACTACCTCCTCTACCGGGTGGTTGCAAATTTCCTACTCCCAGTCTACTTTCTCTTTCTTTTAACAATTTACCCAGTTTGATAATATTGATGAAAATTTATATTAACGGGCGCCATCACCAATACACTTCCTCTTTTCTTTTTGTTATGTATCAGCCCAGTCACAAATTAAATTGTAGATACACAAGCTATGTACCTACCAGCCTCTCGACTAGCTTTTAATTTTAACAGCGGAGACGGGAATGGGTTCGGATTTACCTTTCTTTTATTATTCTGCTTCTCTCTATTTCCTCTTTTTCTCCTTTTTCAGTGCTCACTACCAAAGTATATAACTCATACCAAAAATCAGCGACTCTCAAACCATTACCAGGATAAGGGTCAAAAATCTGAACTTCACGTTAATTTACTTTGCATAACAATAACCATAATTTTATTTAATATATTATTTTTTTCTCTTTTCAACAATAACAATCTTATATACAATAAATTACATTTACACAACATTAACCATTCAACATTTTTATTAGTAGGATGGTATTTAATTATTCAAGGTTAGTATACCCAGTTTAACTGTATAAGTACGTTCTCTGTTCAACAATAACAACTCCCTAATTAATTACTTAATCTCCTTTCTTTCTTTATTTCCAGGTATCTACTAGAACGTCTTGTATTATCCTTCTAATTTACTACTACTTGTGTAGTCACTTACATTTGCAACTTCAGGATATCTCAATATATATATTATACTTTCTTTCGAATAAATAAAGATTTTCAATTCAAAATCCAGTCCTTGACTCTACATATTACACTCAATAATCCCACCTATGTCTCCTATACTAGTCCACAGTCCATGAAGAATTGTATTTAAAGATAGATAGGAAAGACAGCGTCATGAAGAAAGAAATGGAAGTTTAGGCCTATACCCACAGAGTGACTGTGGCGATAGACCACCGATACAGGGGCGGCGTCTAGATCTTGAGTTACAAACAATCTGACTCCTCTCCTGCAACCGGGAAAATATTAATGGGCCGCAAACAAAAATACAATTTTGAACAATCGATGTCAGAGGTCCCTGACACTCTCTCCTAGAGGCACGTGGGGCCGTTGTTCGCCTCCAACACCGACGACTTTCACAATTCTCATAAATTTCTTTATATTTATTTTATTTGGGACACTTCTGGCGTTCCCTCACCTCACCCTTCTCTTTTTTTTTCTGGGGTAATCTCTAGTACCTGCTAATAACCTACTTGTCATCAACTCACTACACAAAATTACCAATTCTCCTCTTTCTAATCTAACCAGTTATTATTGATTATCTTTTAACTCCTTTTTCATTAAGCAGAGTTCCTTTTTCAGTTTATACCATTGCTCCAATTTACCTATATTATGTTACTCGGGTTTCCATACTTTTCAGGTTACTACTCTATTCCATGGGCACCCAATTTCCTTGTTTCTAAATTCCCTAGAATTCTAACTGAAACTAACTCACGCCCCAGATCAGTAACTTTCTCTTTATAACCCTTGAGTAATTCCTACTTCTATCCTAACATGTAAGTTTTTCAATGGTAGGCGCTTAATCTACTACTATTCATAGGCCTTCTTCTGCCTCTCACTGTTCACTTTCTTATCTCCCTTTACCATGATCCATACGGTTCCCACTCTTCGATAAATCTCTTAAAGAAAACAACTCAATCCTTACGGGCCAGCATGAAATCTACTCATAGATAGTCATCTGTCACCCAACAAAAACCAAGAGGGAGAGGCCCTCGCAAGAAATACTAAGTAAGCCCCTATTACGCTTCTTTCTTACTCCCCTCGCGTCCTGTCTTATAAAAAAACAAGTTTGAATGAGCATCACCAATTGCCTCGAGCTATGTATTCATTCGTGAGACAATCACCCATAGAAACCCAAAGTATAGAGATTATCTTTACTAACCCACGGTCACAGTTCTTGACTACCAGAAATAGAAACGGGTTGGATTACTGTATTTTATTGCCTCACCCTAGATTTATCACACTTCTATTTTTCTAACCCTACTCTTAATCCTTCATTTACGGCGTCTAATCGCCACACATTTCTTAGAAACAATGCCTCAAAATTTTCCCATTTCTCAAAAACAAAAGAAAATGTTTATGTGATACTCAACGGGTGATGTCCAACTTATCCTTTGATCCCGTGTTGTTTCCATCTATTTCCTGATGTCCACATCTTCCCTTAGTCCAGACTGAGCAGTCGTGACCCACTCTTCTCTCCACAGCTGGTGTTCGCTGAAGCGGTCTCTCGTACCGGCGGACGTGATGTGCTTTCCCAGCTAACGACTATCTCCATATAGTCATATCAGTGAAATTCCCATTCAGAATTTCCTCAGATGAAAGTCTGACACACCATCATGCCAGAACGCCTCTACCGCTGTCGCACATCCCAGTCTCGTCTTCTCCCTTCTGCCTTTTCAACTTCTCTCTCTCGTAGTCAGGCACGTACTACCAACCGTCTTTCAGGTTCCACACCTCTCTCGTCGATTCACCGTCGACGCATGCGCATCTCTCCTTTTTCTGTAATTCAAATAAATTCAGGGCAGTATCGATAATCATGAAAACGTTCAATATCGATTAGTTGCGGTCCCCCAACCCTTCCTTTGTTTAGGAATGGTCTGCTATCGTTGATTATGCACGTCGCTATTTGCGTCGTTACAGCTAACGTGTGAGTGTTAAGACCAACATCATCATCACATTTTCCTCAAAGTACTTCTACAAACTGTTTCAAGGTAAGAAAAAAATTATTCTATTATTATTATAATTATCTTGATTAATATCGTTACGTTATGTTAACTTCACTTCCTTAAACCAATTAATGTTAACTTCATTTCTGAAAATCAATTAAAATTCACGAACATTTTCTAGGCTAACATAATATAATAATAATTATTATTATTATTAATCTTAGCATATTTTCTGGTTTATTTACAGATGTCTCAAAATATAGTAGAGAAGATCAACAATGCTGGTATCCAGAACAGGTGTGTGCCCATAAACAAGCTAGATCTTAATATGCCCTATTTTATACTGAACTGTAAGGTAAAAGAAACACGCTTCGGCCAAAGTGTATTGATCAAAATACGACAATAAATTGACAGTGAAGTTTTAATAGTGTTTCTTCCCCGGAAATATACACAGATCTCCTCTAATGAAGATGTTATTGCGATAAAAAAGGGGATATTAAGTTAAATTTGCTATATCATGGAATCTTTCAGGCCAGTAAAGCTTATAATTTATATATGTTTAATGCAGAATGAACAATTAAAGTGATATTAGTTAGTGAAGACTGATATTATAATTTTTCCTTTAAATCCGTTGGAACGGTGTTATAGCTGACTTTCAGTTCTTCACTGAACACCAAACCAAAACAAGTTGGAGTTTGCAGCGTGTAACATAGAGTCTGAAGAAACATATCATTACGTTTTTAAAAGCCCTCAAGACATTTTACCACATCAATCAACTAGACACTACTTGGAACATTTTCATCATGGAATTAACTACGAGAGCGGCTATGTAGAATATTCTCTAATGGAAGATATTTTGAAAGACATTTTAAAAAATTTTACGCATGTTTTTGTTAAAGGTTTAAATAAGCAAGAGTTTAAAAAAAATATTTTACCAAGTATACATGTATATGAATTACAAGATTATAACTGTCCTAATCTTAAATCTTTAGTGAAGTTAATTACGGTATGTAGGTTTCACAGTAGAAAAGTAGCTAACGTAAAGTGTTCATTACAGACCGTTGTAAGTCTACATGGTTGGTTTAAAACAAATTACATTTTTTAAAACAAGAAAAGATAGTTATTATTATTATTATTATTACTGATGGTCAATAGTGTACACTGATTATAAAACATTTACCTTTGCGTCTGTATAGGTGAAGATCCTGCATAGAAGTAAACACTGTTATGTTCACTGCCTGCACCGCTGAATATTAATTAGAATCTGTCAATAATTAGTAGTATAAATTTTAACGTAGACACTGTTCACATAAAGAAGTTTAAAATCACAATGAGATCATGCAATTTTTTACTACCAGTATTTATATGTTGCGAGGTTTATGCCACTACATTGCGACCTAATTTAAAGGCGTCACATCTATTGGTCATCTATAACAGGCGACTTCCGGTAACTGAACTTTGTTTAGTAACATATTACGATACGGAGAAATTAGAATATCAAAACAGCCGATAAGACAGTTCCCGTATGAAATGACGAAAGCGCAAAACGTATCTGACGTGTTGTTATGGAATCATAGTAAATGAAGACAAAACGATAAACTGATAATAAATCTTGCTACAAGATCCGGAAGTAATTACATATATAACGGTTATGCAATCGTGATTACAAAAGTTCCGTATAATTGTTACGCTTATATTTCAAGAAACCATTACCTTTAAAGATGAAATGCTAATGTATGACGAATAATGTTCTGTTACTATAGTTAATTCTGAATTGTAGATATCCTGCATGCGTCAATTTAGTTCTCGGAAACTAAATGTTTTCCAAATCCGATGTAAATGAAATGAAATCTTTGGGGTAATATTATTTAACCCCTTCCAAAGAACATTTTTTTATTTTCCCTATAGAACATAGTGAGAAAAAACTAATTAATTTATTAATTAATGTTAATTCTATAAACTAACTACTAAACCTTACCATTTTATTGAAGGAAAGTTTAAATTACGCCTGGCTAAGAGTTTTAAAACAGTTGTTATATTCAGTACGAGAAAAACACGTATTGTTTTAAAGTGCTACGAAATTAATTTTCTTTCTATGGGTATAAACACTAACATTATGTCAAAGTACTCTATAATGCAGAACGACATATTGAAACATGTAAACAAACATTCTGTTACATCATCTTAGGAAAATTTAGGTTTATACGATTGTGTAACAGACGAAATAAACAACCAAGGTCTGGTCATGTTGTGGAACATAGAAAGTGACATTACAGTGTTCGTTTTTTAGATAAACTTGAGAGAAGGACAGGACAAACATGAATGTTTTTTTTCAGTGTTACTTATTAATATGTTTGATGTAAAAATAAGTAAATAAATATCCAAGATCTGTTCTTAATGTAATACATTTGTAATTATTTATTTATAACAAGATATTTTATTTATAAAAAGAGACATTCTTAGTCATATAATAATAATAATGTGTCGTTTTTTTTTAAATCCTACACCCATCCTCAAATATCCTTACAATTTCCTTTTACTAGAAAGAAAGGAAGATAGGAAGAAAATAAAGAAAGAAGAAATAAGGAAAGAAAGAAAGAAAGAAAGAAAGAAAGAAAGAAGGAAAGAAAGAAAGAAGGCAGGAAAGAAAGAAACGATAATAATAACTATTTCTTAGCAACATTAGTAGTAGTAGTACTAGTAGTTGTAGTACTAGTAGTAGTAGTAGTAGAAGTGGTATTAGTGGTGGTGGTGATGGTGGTGGTAGTAGTATTAGTAGTAGTGCTAGTAGTGGTGATGGTGGTGGTAGTAGTAGTGCTAGAAGTGGTGGTGGCGGTGGTGATGGTGATGTTTGTGGTAGTAGTATCAGTAGTAGTAGTAGTAGTAGTAGTAGTAGTAGTAGTAGTAGTAGTAGTAGTAATATTTCAAAATTCAAATATTCCCACCAATTTTTTACACAGCACTCTTTTGCATTAAATATAAAAATGGACTTAGCCCACACTTACATTTTCAAAGAGATTTAACGCGGAGAAATTAAAATATTACCCCCATTTTGAATTTTTCAAACACCCCGCCATTTTAAGAGTAAAAATTTTGACTTAGATCACTTTTGCATTAAATATAAGATTTCAACTTTGCCCACTCTTGCATTTTTTAATATTGTATTTCCCGCCAGTCGCCAGCCATTTTGTTCCGGAACTGGCGCCATATTGTTCCGGAGCAGGATGTTACGTCATCTCGTTCCGGAACCGGAAATTCCGCCATCTTGGATGATGTCATTAGCCCCGCCCCTATGACGTCACGACTTCCCTCCATGACGTCATTACCCCACCCCATTTCCCCTCAATCCGGCCATACCTTCCTCCATACTACTAACGAATTCACACTATCATTTAGGATATATACAATTTCAATTTCACGGCCTCTTCGTTTAACCAGGCGGAATTTCTTTGCATGTAGTGTTTTTACAGTACATTTTATTCGACTAAACTGTAACACGCGTGACGTAACTGCATTAAAATGCTACTAATTTCGAAACTGATTTCCATTATGACATCGGTGTGATATAGATTATGATCGAACACGGAACGATCTTGAAATCTTTAGAGTAGCACCTGAAATTTGCATAAAAAATAGCCTGTGTTTAAACTGAAATCAATCATTGCATTATAATGCTACTAATTTCGAAACTGATTTCCATTATGACATCGGTGTGATATAGATTATGATCGAACACGTAACGATCTTGAAATCTTGAGAGTAGCAGCTGAAATTTGCATCAAAAATAGTCTGTATTTAAAATGAAATCAATCATGTTCGTGTTAATTTTAAAATAATACAAAGATGAATTAATTTCGTGTTGTTAAAATCCGTTGGTTTCAAGAAAACGGCCAAAAGGAAGTTTCGATTTGACTGAAGCCGAAAGCTGCCATCTGTCGTAGAAGACATAAACTACGACAACCAGCGAATGTGACAAATCGACGGCTTGTCGCCGTTTATTTACTCGCTTTGCTCCATTCATTCTCCTATCTTAATAAATTTCATTATATGCTTATAAAATAATATACTTTTTATAATTGATAATAAGGAACAAAGTGGAAAAATATTGTGGAAGAAAGTCTTACGTATTTTGAAAAGAGAAACAATATTATAAAATAAACAAACACCACATATTAATTTCTTCGGTTCAATAAAAGAGCTTCTAAAGATAGGCAATACCTGAGAAGAAGATAATATGTCACCTGGTAGGCAATACTGTGTTACATACAATGGTGCAATTTCTTGGTTCCAAAACTCTTTATTTCCCTAACAAAAATCAATTTAAAAAGTGGTCACTGCAACAAAACTCTCTAATTCCAATCACCTTACTGCTCCAAAACTCACTAATTCCAGAATGACTTACCACTGCTTCAAAACTCACTAATTCCCGTACTTTTATTAATACTATAACACATTCTGCAACAAAACTACTTAACTGATATAATGTGTTTAGACACTTCACATTCAAAGCAAACTCCAGAAAATACGTGTATGTACGCTTGGACCGAAATGGAAGCTGCAAAAGGTTCTAGTAAAATAGCTACGTGTATCATTCATCGCCTATCGAACACTTTGTTTCCAGAAAATGTAGAAAGAATCCGACTGTTTTCTGATGGAGCAGGGGGGCAGAAAAAGAACACTGTAATTATCAATGCATTTCTGAACTGGCTAATAACAAAAGCTCCAGTGCAAGTCAAAATTATTGTAATGCATTCATACATCCCTCCAGATAGGGTGTTTGGTGTTATTGAGAGGAAGGTAAGAAAGTTGGAAACAATCGTACACCCTGATGAGTACTTCAAAATCTTTAATGACAAAATGTGAAGAAGCCGGCTGACTGGCACTTTAGGTTTTCTGCGTGCAAGAGATTTATTTTAACAGCAGGAAATAATAATACAGGAAAGGTTCAAGGGGAGATCACTTACCTAATTGACTTAGGTAAGTCACAAGGTATTGCAAAGAGAGGCTGCAGGATAGGCAGGATTGTTGCTATAACAAAACCTAATCATGTTACCGTCAACCCCAAAAAGGTAGCAGATGTTAAAAGCTCCTTAAAAAGCACTACCGTGAAGACTGGACAAGCCTTGAGTCCCTGAAATTCTACGTGGATCTTTTCAACATGGAAACCATCCAAGGGCCTGAACTCAATCAAGGCAATGAAGATGAGGAGGAGCCGATGGACGATGAAATTTTAATCCTAGAAGGAGACTTCATAGTGTAAACATTCATATTAAAACCTTGAAAAACAATGTAATCTATTTACAAATATGTCTGGTTTTGTGAACCTTTTTGCTTTTATTTTGCCTTGATAAAAAGAAACATAACATCTTCAAAAGTCTTTGTAAACTGCAGCAAAATTATCTAAATCCATTCATTACTGCAACAAAACTACCCAGAAATGCAATCCTATTCCAAAACTCACTAAGTCCATATTTAAACATTTTTTTACTTATAATATTAACAAAATTCGTTTAAAATTTTGTATCAGGTGTGTTCTGGTTGTTCTAAGCAATATAGATATATTTTCGTTGATATTGAGTGGACTTTTGTTTAGCTCACACAGTTTTTTGGTCCTCCTGTAAAATTTGGTAAGATGGAGTTAGTGAGTTTTGGAACTGACTAACTCATATATGAATTCAAGAAAGAGAAAAGTGAGTTGCATAATTTAAAAAATAAGGGTAATTCCTATAAAGTTTTAAATCATCGGCTCTCAAAAATAGAAAACAGATTCACATCAATTTTTACATGCGTGCCGTACTCGTATACTTACCAGAACCTAATACACCTGAGTTAAAACATATATAAATTCATTGCCATAGCCGGGATTTGAACCAGGATCTCCGACTTTCCGTGCTGCTGCTCTAACCAACTGAGCTATCATGGCAACATGTCGGTATAACTTTAAATTTTCCAACAGACTCACATATCCCAGTATACCACCAGGCGTTCTCAATATGAGATACCAACCCAGTGGCGACTTACGAACACGTAAGTGCTTTAAGACCCGGGTTTCATAGTAAACCACTGTGACAGTGGCATTAAATTTTTCACCTTTTCATCTTAGCCTATAACACGGCCAGTGTGAAAGAATAATCCAGCTTTTAGTTTTTCTGTACTTCGTACAGTTTTCGTCCAACGTGTCCAAAGTATGGTCAAGAACCTTCACTACCTACATTATCAAGCAAGATTTTGTTTCGCTAGAGTAAGAGTTCACGAATAAAAGTAGAGCTGATAGAGAAAGAGTGTTTATATATTTGGAATAAGCACACTAAGTATAGCCAAAATCTGGTAAAACATCTGAGACACCAAACAAAAGTTCTTTTTTGTTGTGCCGTGTTGTCATTCCACTGTGACCTACTACTAGTGGTTTACTATGAAGCCCGGGTCTTAAAGCACTTACGAGTTTTTAGTCGCCACTGGGTTGGTATCTCATGTTGAGAACGCCTGGTGGTATACTGAGATATATGAGTCAGTTGGAGAATTTAATGCTGTACCGGAATGATGCCATGGTAGCTCAGTTGGTTGCAGCAACGGTACGAAGTGCCGAAAATACTTGTTCAAATCCCGGCTATGGCATTGAATTTTTCAGTCTGACTTCACCTTTCCATCTTAGCCTTCACACGGCCAGTGTGAAAGAATTATCATTCCATATAATATAGGTCAATTTTAAAATGGCAAAAGAGACGAATTGTTGAGACAGAGTATTTAACCAATGACACGGATGATTTATATATAGATGGAAAGAAGATTAAAAAAGTGCAAGATTTTTGCTATTTGGGATCCATACTTGAATTAGACGGAACATCAAATAAAGAAATATAGAAAAGGATCACTAACGGGAGAAAAGTTATAGGAATGCTAAATTCGATATTTTGGAATAAAAATATAATTAACAAAACTAAAACAATAATTTTTAAAACAATATTCCAAAGTATAGTATTATATGGGGCAGAGACATGGACAGTAAATTCACACCATAACAAAAAAACTAAGTGCTACAGAAATGCATTTTTAGAGAAGAGCTGCAAGAAAATCAAGAATAGAAAGAATTCGAAATTCAGAAATAAGGAAGATAATGAAAGCAGAGGAAACAATTTTAACAACAATAGACAAAAAAAGACTAAATTGGTATGGACATCTACAAAGAATGCCGGAGAATAGGATATCAAAAGCTATAATGAATTGGCAACCAGAGGGGAGAAGGAAAAAGGGAAGACCTGCTAGAAAATGGGATCATTGCGTTCGAGACTCCTTACAAAATTTTCAGTTAAACCCAGAAGATGCAATGGACAGGGATAAGTGGTACCATGCAACACATTGAACATTCTTTGGAAATATGTTAATTTTATTAAAATATGTAAAAATTTGGGTAAATTGTATTTAAAATTTGGTTAGAAATTACTGAACTTTTATACAAATGTTATTGTAATAGAGTTGTTGTGTTGGAGGAGTTTAACCTCAGAAATGAGGAAATCGCTCAATAAATAAATAATAAAAGAGACGTAATGTTAAAATGAGTCAAAATAGTAATTAATTTGTTTTGTTCGAATATAACTTACTCTAACATCCATATTACATGTTACGTAACATATTCATAAAGATATGCATTATGACAACGTTATCCAACTATCTATTAATATCCTATACGGAACAATCTTCAAGCCCTGAAAGTAGCAATTCAAACTGCACAACAAACAACAATTCAAAATAAAATTTATTCTGTTCGAGTTCATTTTAATGTTAAACTAAATTGAGTTAATTTCGTGTGTTTCAAACACGGCTTTCGATGCGAAGTAGAGAAAAATACTTCACTGTTGGGGGAGGGAATATTGATTTTTCTTAACAACTTGCTTTCCATGTGCTTCTATTGATGTAGAGGACTGTAGGAGTGACAAGGATAGCAGATAGCAAAGCAAACTCAGGATTTCTCCTTATCCTGAGCGAGATTTCTAGGCCATGTTTCAACTGAATGGAACAGATTCTATATAAATAGGAGCTACTAAGTTTGACTTTAGACGTTTGTGTTCATCCTGGAAGCACGGTGACAACTATAAAGCTGTTTTCCATTTTTTCGCCTTTTATCTGTAAGAGTCATAGGCGTGGACATAGTAAATCGTGTTTTTATTTTGTCTTCATAGCCTGGTGATAAGGAATTGTGGACATATATTGTGCGGGAGTATCTTCCATCTTTTAACAGCCACATTAACGTTCCTGTGGTTCGCTACTCGCTGGAGGTGAAACGCTACAAATTTATAATAAGAGGGCTCACCTCTTTGTTTCCAAGACCACTACCACCATACAATTCAGATCGATAAGGCGCTTGTGAGCACCAAATCCAAAAAGTCACCCTTACGCAACCCATCTAACACCGCTAGCGTAAGCTTGCTCGATAGGAAACACGTAATAGAGAGTACGCTGCAAGGGAAGCATAAATAAAATAAATGTATATAATAGTGACAGGTATGGAAATTACACTACGGGATGAGGAATGCTTTAATGCAAGTCCGGGAAAATGAAAGCGATTATATCTTATATCGCGGTATCAATATAATGAATGAATAATTTTTGAAGCTGTCTGTTTAATAGATTAAAGAACCGATTAACCGAATAAACTAAAAATCCGATTAACTGATCAATGTACTTTAGTTGATTCATGCAACCGATTCAACTTTCGTGTAGTGAATGAGAAGCCTTTACTAAGATCTAAAAATTAAAAGAAACTAAATATAAACGAAATACCTTTTTATGTATTAGGTGAATTTTTATATTTCAGTATAGAAACTCAAAATTCTGTACATATCTTCCCTTTGGTATATCTAGTTCTAGTATAACATGAATATAATGTAAATCTGTTTTTTTTAATAACCTACATTTATCCAAATTGTGTGCAGTATGATCGATTGTTGTGCAATATCTCCGATGATATTGGATAATTGTTATAATTTCAAATCTCTCACTCTGTCCTCTATAGGAAAATAAGTGCAAGTAATTCTATAGCGGTAAGTTAAACCACCAGAAGACCGTATGATCCATGAACGGAATGGCAAGGAATCGATTAGACGTAAATACATGTTTTTATAAAATTGTGCCAACATGTGACAGAAAGCGCTATGGCCCTCGGCCACGTACGCAACGATAGGGTTGTTTATTTTCCTTCCTGCTCAAACTACTGCTGAGTTTCCTCTTAAAAGAATGGAATCGGCACGGAAAGCCGAAGGCCACGGGTTCAAATCCCCGTGTCAAAAGAAATTTTCTTCATAAATATTCTCAGATCCTTGGTGTTTCATCTCTATCACAGTTACAAAATATCAGTTACAAGAAATGTTCCCTGCAGTTCTGTCCTACCCTCCTAGTAAAGAGATTCTCATCCCGCTCGTCTATCCCCGTTCATTTTATCTGTCGGCTACTCGCCATATTGCAAGTTTGTAAACTTTTGTATTTCCGACGATCACAAGCATAATAAAATCAGGTAAATTGATGTAACAAAGTGCCAGAATGCTTTCGTTTAATCAGTTATAATTGCAATTATGATATGCAGAAAAATATATATTTGTAATCTATCTCCGAGTTAGGATCCAGATCGATTCATTAAGCAGGGCTTATTATTGGATAACAAATTTTATTAGTGGTTTTACTACTATACTACTACTCTTAACACAAAGTGATTACATAAGTTTGCTTTATTTAGGTTCTATAGATTTTTAAAATTTTTCCTTTAGTTTTTTATTTTGATTTATCTGCTTGAGACCACACAGTTAAAAAAAAGCTTATAGGATTCTCATTTTTATATACATTATTATAACTTGCTTCTGATCTCTGCTCATACCTTTTTTGGGTTCTTATTAATTATGGTTATCAGCATTTCACTGAACTTTGTTCAGCTTATGCAACGTACATGAGGATGTTAGCTACATATAGTCACTTTTTACAAACTCATTGTTTGTATGTTTCAATAATATTACATTTGAATATTACTTATAAAAATTTTCATTCCAATTCTACTGAGCCAATTTATTTCTTGATAGATTTATTGGTATTCTTGACATTTTTCCAACGCGTTGTTAATGTTTTTCAATTAAAATTGTGAATTTGATCCTGAGTTTCTTCTGTATTCAAGTTTCTTGTATTTACGCCCCTCCTCCTGCTGATTAGATCTATCGGATTTGCGTATATTGGTCCACATGCATTAATTTTCCTGGTCCCTTCACATTCGCTTGGTAGTATGATTTCTGAAAATTTAAATAAATTGCTCTTTTTAGATATTAGACATCAAATTAATTTAGGGATGCAGATATAGTTATTATTTTTAATGTTTGTTTCATAATCTACTTTGAAGTGTTTGATTTAGTATTAAAGCTCTTTATGAAGAGTATTTAGTCTGGGCAAATTATTAAGACAGATTGATATTAGAGTGAATATTAAATGTTAAATTCGTATTTGAGATTTATTATCAGTATGTATTTAAAAGGAACAGTAGCTACGTTTCTAGATATTGCCTGCTGCGTCTTATAGTAATCTAATTATAATATATCTTATATATATTATGTAATGTATATATATAATACATAAAATTTATAAGATATAGTATAAATAGATTACTATATATATATTACTTAACAAAACTTTTCATTTCACAGAAACAAGGACGGACGGACAGACAGACTTACAGACATTTTCCCGTCCTACAAACAATCTCATAAACTACCATACTGGCACTTAATAAAGCCAGCCAGCCCACTTTCGCAAGATAGCGGGCTCCAAGAGCTAGTTTTGCTTTTCCATCTTTTGTTGTTTTCTCTATACCACGAAGTACAATATTTTTTCTTCTCTCATCGCACACTCTCTGGTTGATCCAGTTATCTCCACCGTGTTTTTGTTTGAATATATAGTCGTAAGCTATTTCCACATGGCAGGCTAAAGTTTAGAAATGTTAAAATAACAACTTCCCCATTGTTTTATTTTATGTTTATTTTCCCTGCACAAAAAAACAGTAATCTTTCCAAATGTTTGAGTTTATGCGCAAAAGAGGACACGTGTGTAATTTTAACCCGCTATTGATTCTACTAAAAATAGGGGGGTCGTATTTCAGAGAAGAAACGTGTTTCTGTATTCTGCTACTGGTCGTTTTTTTCAGTGCCTTCCTGAGCTTTATGGTGTCATGTGTAGACTATTATTTTATACTGTGTGAGTGTGCGTAATTGTCCTGGTGCTTATTGTACATCATTTCATTTATAGTTCACGTTCTAATCCTTGTACTATATCGTGAAGTCTGTTGCACTGAAATAAGCATACAAATAATCAACACAATTTTTCGATTCAAAATGAATAACCGGGAAAACTAACAATTAATTAGGAGTGGAGAGAATTTTATGGATTTATTATATAGTGTAGCTGTATTACATAGCACACAGGACCCTGTTGTGGTTAATTTAAACAAGTTTTAACTGCATATAAGTAGAGGTATGTAAAATTCAAGAGACGCGATAACGCGATATGTTCTCAATGGGAGAGAGATTTGCAGAATTTCATTTTACTGCATTCTATAATCCCAGACACAGCACTTTGGAATCGCAAAATATCGCGAATTGACAGAAAGCGAAGAATAAACCTGAGCCAGCTTTTAAATTAACTTCGGCAACAACCATTTTATTTGGACGAAACGATACCATTAATACATATTTTTAACCACTGTTCTTGTTATTTATATTATTTCCTCTTGACGTTCACAGCAAATGAATGCATCGGCCATTGTGTCATAGACACATGCTCTGGTAAGGCAGAGCAGCAATTTTTCACTAAAAAAAATAGCTTAATGAGAAAGCCAAAGAAGAAGAAATTTAGGATCAACCTATGATGCAAAGCACACCAAGTGCACTCTGGCACTATCATGGTCTGCTCCATAAATTCTAAGCCCTCCTCCGATGGCAATGTTTTGTTTTTAAGTTAAATAATATAAATTGGTTACATTTTTTAATTAATGAAGAATGTCTATTAAGAAATTTAAGAACAATTCAATTTTAAAGTAATAATGACGGAAGAATTATAACACTTGCGCTACCACTAAAAACACCTTATATAAAATATATTCTTTTAAAACAACACCGCCAAATTAATAACACCGAATTATTGAAATATTAAAACGAAGGTTCCTTAAAATAAAACCAATTTCACGGACTTCTCCATACAGGTCATATCCCGCATACATACCAGTTCAAACTATACTAGGCTCCAGCCAAAAACGAGCATCAAGGACAAACCAGTGTTGTCAATATGATGACCGAAGCACTGAAGGATGGTCAAGATTTCTTCCAGGAAATTCCCAAAAAGCAATAAACCAGTCGATTCATTCAGTGTTATGGATCTTTTGAAAACATTTGACCCTCTCTGTTTCCAAGACAATTCTTTTAAAACAATTTGCAATATAACGAAGGACCAATACGAATAACTGTTATAAATTATAATTCTATTGAATATTTTAATTTTAGACAGTATCGTATGTATGTTATGTATATATACATACTTACTTAATGGCAATAAACAATTCCTCAGTAAGCGAAAGGAATATTACCTATTTATGGAACCCGAAGGTTCATTGCCGAACACACCTGAGCCCGCCATTCAACCCTATTTGTTGCTAACTCTATCCAACCATCCTTTTCAAATCCTACTTCCCTTATATATAAAAATGCAATTATTATGCAATAACATGCAATATATTGATTAAGTTAATAAAATGTTACAAATGCATTAATAAACTCTGAACCTGTTCAAGGGGATAGGATGTCCACCATGGGACCTGAAGTCCCAAAACCATTAAAAATAAAATCAGGTAAACTGATGTAACAAAGTGCCAGTATGTTTTTGTTTAATCAGTTATGATTGCAATTATGATATGCAGAATACAAAAAAGTCAAATTGGCCGGTTTCGGGATTTGAACCAAGGAACTCCTGAATGTGAGTCCAAGACGTTACCATCTCAGCCACCTGGGCCAGTTTAACGGTCAAGTTGGATAAGCGCATGTAGAGCAATAGTGTTTTAGTCATAGCTAACTGTATTTTAATTTCCAAAGCCTTATAAGGTCACAGTAAAACAATAGGCTATGTTGTCAAGATAACTGATTTGCATTTTTTTTAATAAATTCTTTCGAATACGTATATTACCATAAAATAGGCACTAAATTGAGCAATACTCCGAAATAGGTCAACCGATTTTATCCAATATCAATAGAAGTCTTCCCATGGACATTATAAATGTGTATACCAAGTTTCATAAAAGCTGGTAAAGCGTATTTGAGTTACTGCGACTTTAAAATAGACACTAAATTGAGTTTTACTCCGGTACCGGTCTACTGATTTGGTCCAATAGCAGTAGACGTCTTCCCATGTACATTATAAATGGGTATACAAAGTTTCAGGAAAATCCAATAAAGCATATTTGAGTTATCGCGACTTCTTATATATTAACATAAAATCAACTAAATTGGGCATTATTCCGGTACTGGCCAACCGATTTAGTCGAATATCAACAGACGTCTTCCCATGGACAGTATAAATGCGTATACGAAGTTTCATAAAAATCCGATAAATCGTATTTGAGTTATTGCGCCTTTAAAATATACACTAAATTGGGTTTTACTTCGGTACCGGTCAACAGATTAGGTTCAAATTCAATAGAGTACTTTTCATGCAAGTCATAATTGCGTATACCACGTTTCATGGAAAATCCGATACAGCGTTTTGAGTTATGGCGCCTTTCTAATATAATCTATTAAAATAGGCACTAAACTGGGCATTACTCCAGTACCGGTGAACCGATTTGGTTCAATATCAATACGCCCATTTAGGATCAGAGAGACGTAACTACATTTTTGCCGTTTTTGAGTTAATACTACCATCAGAAACACGGAATTGAGATCTATCTTGGGATCAAAGAAGCGTAACTCTATCTAGACTGGTTTCCATTCTAGCTGCTAGCGTATCTACATTTTTAGAAAAATAATAAGAATCAGACAGACGGAAAAGCTGTTCCGTTTTGAGACTGCAGCAAGTAGTGTTAATTTCTGAAACGGAACAGCTGTTACGTTTCTCTGATCCTAAGAGAACTGTTGCTTTTCCCGGATTGTTGTAAACGGATTGCCGCCATTACTCTATGACAACAATCGAAAATAACTTTCTATCAACAAAATTGAACAATTATCAGTCTTGAATGAGTTTGCTAGTAGACATGATCGTAATGAAGTCCAGTCTAGAGGAAGAAGGAAGGTGAAAATGTGTCAGAAGGAATGGAATTTAGATAAATTGTGTAAGTATTAGAATGTGTTTATTAGTGTGTGTTTGTGATTATTTTAGTTATAATAATTGTTACTGTTATTGTTACATTATTATTATTTGTAACTGAATCTGAAGAATTACAACGTTAAAAGGTTGAGGAGATGCTCAGGCCGTTCGTTGATTCAGATTCAGATTGTGATCCTTCATATCAACCGAACGATTCTACTGATTCTGGTGAGTACTATTTCAGTCCAGCTAATTATTTTCTTTTTCCATTCTCTGAATATTTGCTTTATTATGCTTACAGAGACCAGTGGTGGAAATGGATCCAGTCTTGTAAAGATGAGGATGTTGACAGTGTGCAAGTAAATCATCAGAATCAGAACAGAGAAATTGAAGATGTTAACTTTGAAGAAAGTAATAAACCAAGGAAAAGCAAAAAAATCGAGAAATTAAAGAGGGAAAAAGAAATAATTAACGAGCAGCATGATAGAGCATATATTTCAACTAATAATTCTGAAGTTCCTCCAAGACATGAGAAGCTTATATTGGTCTAAATGCCTCCGACAGTGCAACAGTAAGTTTACTGAGCAAGATAGACAAAATATCCATAGAACCTACTGTGACCTTGGATCGTTTGAACGACAAAGGCAATACCTTACTAAGCCAGTAGAAGAAGAAGAAAAACAAAGTGTGAGAACAAACTCTGATACATTACGAAGGAAGGTGATCAAGAAGTACCATCTAATAAAGGAGGATATTATTCAAGGCATTCAAGGCATTTTTTTCTGAAGACATTTGAATTTTCAGAAATCTTTGTAAAAAATACTATTAAAAAAAGAAATGAACATATATAATTCAGAAAGAGAGAAGAGGATGCCTTGAGCCTAGCACAAAAGACCAGACGAGAGAAAGGAGACTATAAGGAACCACATAAAGAGTTTTCCTGCTATTTCTTCTCATTACAAGAGGAAAGAGTGTACTGCAGATTATTTACCTACCAATATGAATATTAAGTAGTTAATGTACGAGTTGTATCAGGAACAAAGCCGTGCTGAGGGAAAGATAGTGGAGAAATTTGGTTGTATCAGCAGATATTCATAACATAATTTAATCTAAAATTTCATGGGATATGTGTGATAAGTGTTTAAAATTTTCATATACTTCTCCAAAAGAAAAGGAAGACGAAGATATAAAACAGGGACAGAAAGAGCATATTAAAAGGAATGAAATGGCAAGGGATTTTAAGAATTTGGAGAAGGAAAGTGCACGAGAAAACGAATCTGTGCCCGCAAGCTGTGCTCTACTGCCATAAAGTGGATGCAAAGTCAGTATTCTATAAAATATTTCTGTTTATAATTCCACAGTACTTAATGTAAGATAAAATAAAACAGATTATTACATGTGGGACGAAGCACAAGCGCCCAGCTTATGATAGTCGTCTTTGCTTAAGCAAAGAAAAGAAAAATGATCTTATGCTTGTTTTCCTTACTGGATATCGCTGATAAACATTCCGATTGTTTATTTACCAGTAATTATGCTGATGACATGTTATAAATACAGCTGCGGTAATATTTGTTGATGCGTTAAGCCGCGTTTACACTATGTAACTTGTTTAATAAACTTGTTACATGTAACAAGTTATATGTAACATGTAACAAATTATACGTAACATGTAACAAGTTACATGGGCAGGAAATATTCCCAAAAGTGAGCATTTATAAAAATCGTTAGTTTTACTGCTTATTAACGGTCCAGGTACCTTAAAATGAAACTATTTCAGTAAAATTCCACATGTTTATCAAGGAACCGTCTAGGGAAGTATTACCTTTTCCTATGATATAATTTTTCACTTATTGTCAGAACAATGTACCCTAAGTCATCTTCTTTAAAAAAATTATAATTATTCGTGATAATCTCTTAGGTTTTATTAATAAACTTATATGTTATAAAGTGATACCTCACACGTATTTAAACATGATTAAAGATAAGTAATTTAACATAATTGTTAATAGATGGTGTAGGTATTTAAAATAAAATGCCAGAAACCAACACCTTCAATATTACACAAACACAAATTTCAATATAAATCGTTTAGAGCCTAATAATTAATCATACATCAGTCCCACGGTCTATGCTAATCCTACTGTAGTTTAAGGAAAAATTTAGTTCTTTCATGATTTATGAGGGCTAAGAGGAACCTGCGGCTAGGCAGATGTGGCCATCCAAATCTTAGGAGCTGCAGTCACTTCTGCCGTAACAAAACGTATACATTCAGTAAGTTTTCATGGATGCAATCTAAAAAGAGGAACCGCCTATCATCTGAGCGAGCAGCTAAACTCACTTATCTTTCATACAACGGAAAACTGATGAATGCTCAACCTCAGAAGAAGAAAAAGAAGAGTGAATCCACTGAAGTTCAAACCCAAAGTGCTGGTAATCCAGACGATCCAGATGAAGGGAAAAACCAAGAAAAAAACCTAGATGATGATGATGAAGGCCATGATGACAGTGATGATATTGGCATCCTTTCTGATCAAGAAGAAAAAGAAGAGGATGATGAAGAAAATCTAATGGATTTCAATGGATGTGATTAGGGCCAACTTCTAAGATGAAGTCAAGGTCACACATTTAAAGAAAGCAAGTAGGCCTATTCCTAAAAGTTGTTTGGGTTCGTACAGTTTATGATTATTACTGTAATTTTTGTCTAATTAATAGTCAATCTCTTCAATGAACTCTTTTGTTAATCTTCTTTATTGACCTTCAAGAACCAGGGCAAATTTTAATTAACCTATTTTCATTGTTAACTATGTGAAAACCCAGTATTACAATATTTTATACGTAAATAATTAATGTTTTTTGTGTTCTTTCATTAATTATATATTAATCTTTGAACTTATGACAGTTTTTAGTTTTATTTAACCTAATCATGATTAAATTTAAGTAACAATTAGGTATCTGAGTTACCTTACTCGTAAATCATAAATTCCCTTTGTGGGAACATTTCCGGGAACATTCCCTGGAAACATTTCCTCGAGATTAGATTCCCGCCAGATGGCGCTGTGAATTGAACTCTGGCGTAGCTCAGTTGGTAAGAGCATTGGCAAGGATAGCCAAAGGTCCAGGGTTCAAGTCCCAGTGTCAGAGGAATTTTTCTCCTATAATATTATCATTTAATGTCCAACAGAGACAAGAATCTGTGGTACATGAATGGACATGGATATATCTATCTTGAATGTTACTGTACAATAACAGTGGAAGCCCGGTAACAAAATCACTAATTAGTGTGCCACATAGTACTGCATATGACATAACTTGTCTGTCAGTTTGTTTGTATAAAGAAACTGTTCACCTAACCACAAATAATTAGATTTATCCAAAAGTTTAATCTATGCAACCTTTACTATGCTTTTCAGATGTACAATAGTATAATAATAATATATCCTAATCTCACATATATTCCCCTCTACAAAACTCTCATATGTAATATTAACAATTTTCATAAATGTTCCATATCTTGATGGCGCTGATTCTCTTCCTTTATCTTAGTTTTACCTCTCCCTTTTAGGATTTAAGCGACCAAAGCCGCCCGGGCCTTACAGGGCCGCAACCTGTCGGGGGAGGGATTATCTTTGGAACACATACATACTTTTTTGACAAGACAAGGGCATGAAGGGCCACCTCGGATGAGTGATCAGCCCAATGCTGGGGCCACCTCCGAGACAACACGAACACATAGGACGAGACACACCATTCACACACACACTCACTCCGAACAAGGCGAAAATGGGATGAAGATGATAATTACGGCCAGATGATATCTGGGGACCACAAGGGTCTAAAGTTACCCGAAATTTGTCTCAAAGGTGAGGAAAACCCCAGAAAAAACCCACCTAGGTAATTTGTCCAGACCAGGAATCGAACCCGGGCCTGCTGCGTGAGAGGAGCGAACGCATCCCCTTTGACACAGCGGTGGACAATGGCGCTGATATAACGTATAAATGGATATGTCCAAATATTATCACAAAATATATAGCAGTAAAAGCTATTGTCGATCAAACTGTACTCAATTTCACACTAAAACTAGCAAATGTTGACTTAACCACTTAGAAATTGTTAAAATAATTAAAATTGTATTAAATTTATATATCTTGTATAACAATTGGTTGGTTAGGTTAAAACCTGTGCACTATCATTCCATTGTCTGTTGCATCTGTTTGTTGTTACTACTGTATATATACGCAGCAAAATGCACATGTAGCAGGTTACATGTAACAAGTTACACATTTCCCATAACTTGCTATATAACACAAAAATCAGTTATGTAACACAATGTTATCTGTAACAAGTTACATGTATTTGTAACAATTTTGGAAAACATGTTATATAACCCAAGTTTTATAAACAAGTTACATAGTGTAAACGCAGCTAACGGAGTGTAAACGCAGAAAACTGGTTATATAACACAAAACTCAGTTATATAACACAGTGTTATATGTAATAATTTGCGTGTATTTGTAACAATTTTGGAAAACATGTTATATAACTCAAGTTATATTAAACAAGTTACATAGTGTAAACGCAGCTTAAGAGCGCAGGACAGTCATACGTTACATAGCAATACCCACCAAGTTAAGGATCAGACGAACATAACAACGAGCATAATTTCATAAAATATGTTATTATCACCTCCTAAGTGATTAGAATATGTAACCTCTTATAGAAAACAACAATAAATGAAATATACTTCTTATTTACAGCAAAATATTTTGCAAAAAAAATATTATAAAGTGTCCAGTTATTAGGCCAAAACCTTTAAATCGATTGATCTCAAAACACTGTTTTTGTTGTTACGTCTCTCTGATCCTAAATGGGCGAATAGGGTTCTTCCCATTGACATTATAAATGTGTTTTCCAAGTTTCATGAAAATCCGAAAAAGCGTATTTGAGTTATGGCGCATACGGACACACGGACGGACAGACAGACAGACAGACGGACATTTTTCGTCCCCATACACAATCTCATAAAGTACCATACTGGCACTTAATAATTTTTTTGGTGTTGCTTCTCACATCAGAATTTCCAGTTCCTCTTCCTTTTTTTACTGGTGTAGTAAGATTAGGAGAGCGTTCAACAATTCCCGACATCACGTTTATAAATGTACGAATAAAAATAATAGAAAAACTAACACAGCATAAAAACTATATGATTGAAAAACAATAAATAGTAAAACAATAAGCAATGAAACAAAACAAAAAATTACAATATCGTTGAAAATTCGCTTCTCACAGAACAACCTACACCCCACTAAGATTTCTGAAAAGACACTGATAGTTTGAAGATGTACAGTAGCTCCTTTAGGCTTAATCCCTCTTTTTGGAGGGTTGGAGGCGGGGGAGCGAACCAGTTTTCTTGTATTGAAACGTGAGGGTGTTGAACTTGTGAGGGTGCACCTGTTCTCCAGATTGGCAACGTAGTGTTAAACATTTAGACTTGGGGGGTCAGGGGGTTGAAGACAGCCAGCGACCTTGACGCTCGTTTTTGGCTGTAGCCTAGTATAGTAAATAGTTTATTTGTCTCAGTAGCCTATTCTGTCTTATGGGATTACTTTTTGTCCAAACCTTAATGTCGGAAGTATTATGACTTTTTAAGAACAAATTAAATGTTGTGTCGTAGTCGGTTGTACCTTATTGAATGCAATTTCTCTTAGCAAGATATATTTTTTTAAATAGATTTTGAAAAATCATAGATATAGTCATAATTGTTTTTCAAATCATCGACAATCCTCCTGCATCTACCCGGTGATACTCTATGGCTGTCAAACATGGGCGCTGACATCGACACAGAAAAAGTTACTACAGGTATGCCAGAGGAAAATGTTAAGAAAAGTCCTAGGCATCACATTGAGGGACAGAATCCCCAATACTACACTAATCCAGTCAGCAAAAACGACAGATATCGCTCACCTAGCAGAAAGCACTAAATGGAGATGGGGTGGCCATGTATCAAGGTTGGTGGCCGATAGATGGACATACAGGAGTACCATATGGGACCCCAGACAAGGAAGAAGGCTGCGCGGAAGACCAAAAAGGAGATGGGAGGACCTTTTCAAGGATAAAGTGGGCCAACAATGGACCAGGGTAGCCAAAAGAAGAAACGAGTGGACAGAACTGGTGAAAACCCTGAACAATACGCAAGACTAAGTGCTCAAGACCAAGTGTTAAAGTTCAAGTGTACATGACGCTCAAAATCACGAACAACTTCACTAGCGCGGAGTAGCTCGCCGTGCTAGATAAGAGGAGCTAAACCCTTCTTCGGAGGCCTTTGCCCTACATGGGACACGATAGGCTTATTTTATTATTTTATTATTATTATAACTATTACATTCAATGGAAAGAAGACAGAGTTGCAAGAATCTATTAATTGTATTGAATCAACGATTACAGAGGTAGATCTTATTAAGATGGGAACATTTCTAAAACATGTTTAATCTAAAATCACGGGAGATGAAAAAGAAAAATTAATTGCGAGACCAGATCGTAAAACTTGGAAAGACATTAGAGATATATTTGACGAAAATTATGCCCCAAGGCATACCCTTCATTTTTATGCAAGTAAACATTTTAATAGTAGGCAAATGGCAAATGGAGATGTAGCTTCGTGGGGTAGCAGAATAGACGCAATGTCGACTGATTATCAAAATGCAACTTTGAGGACATTAGATCCGTCGTCACACGCAGGTGCTTTAGATCATTTAAGACTTGCTACAAAAACGTGTTTCTTGCAAGGTTTATACGATCCAAATATTGTGACTGTACTAAGAGCTAGAGCAGATTTGACTTGTTTGTCAAACTTGGTTCAGCCAGCATTAGTCACAGAAAGAGGATTCAATTCAAACCAACAAAAGCAACGCGGAGAAACATATAGGGCTACACAATTCACTAAAAGCACTCAGGAGAATCGAACTAAGGAATATAAAGATCGACGAGACGGTAAGAAGGATTTTAGGAAGGGTTACAGGAAAGGAAATAGGTCCTTTACCCCAAAATGGGAGTTCTTGCTGAGCTAAAATAGCAAACAGCATTTATCTACCGACCCATTATATACCTATTTCTTTTCACACGTTCATTATACTTTTCAACTGAATTCTTAAACGCCTCACTCAAAGAAGTGTCAATTCTTGATTTTCCAAACTTTACTAACATTACAACGGATGAAATATGAGTTTCGGAATTTTCATGACGAACCCTGAAGGTGCGAAAACTATTCGTGTTACTGATGCTATCTGTTGTCCACGCATTCTTTTCATTAGAAAAAAGCAGGCATGGACAACAAAATACAGGGTCCGCTAGAAAAATGTTCACACACTTTAAGCAACGAAACTATTTATTAGATTTTTATTCTTTTTAAATTTAAATACTAATCAAAAATGAAGTACTTTCTTCAGTTCATTGGTTACATTAGATGTTCAAAATGTTGGCCGTTGGCGGCCAGACACATTACTGAACGATGAGCGGTCGCCGCAGCTACGTCGGTCATGTTTCAATAGAGATCACAGCACTTGCCGCTGTAATCTCCTGTCGACGTTCCTCCAACGTGTGTGTCTTATTTCGATAGACTGGATCTTTCACGGTTCCCCATAAGTAAAAGTCCATAGGGGTTAAATCTGGTGACCGTGGAGGGAACTCAAAAGGGCCCTCTTCGTCCAATCCAATGTCCCGGCAGATTGTCATCCAGGAAAGCTCGTACGGCTAGGTGATTGTGTGGTGGCGCCCCGTCCTGTTGGTAGAAGACCTCATCATCAGCTCCATAAAGTGCATGAATACCTGGTAAAATTAATGTGCGTACCATTTCCAGGTACACTTTTCCAGTGACATTAGCATCAAAGAAAAAGGGTCCTACTAAGCCCTTAGATGATAGTCCACCCCACACATGAACCCCTGGTAGATTGACCGTCTTATCCACATGAACATGGGGATTTTCCGATGCCCAGTACACGCAGTTTTGTCGATTCACTCTTCCATTAAGTTTAAACTGAGCCTCATCAAACCACACTACCTTCGTCACAAATTGTTCATCTTCAGTTACCATTTGCTGACATCATTCGCAAAATTGCATTCGACGATCAGGATCGTCATCATTAATCACGTGCAGTAATTGTGGAATGTAAAGTTTCCACTTAGCACCTTTCATAATTCGTCGTACACTTGTACTGCTATACCCCACTTCACGAGCACATTGCGTAGCAGACATTTGTGGAGAAGAAACAAAATTTTCCAACACGAGATCCGACGCAGCAGGACTTGTAGCTGTACGCGGTCTTCCTGATCTTCCTTTGTGAATATCACAAATCGTTCCATGTGTCTCAAACTTGCCAATAATGCGTTTAATTGTTAAGCGAGTTGGGGGTTCAAACTCCCGCCTCCACTGGCGCTGTACTTCGACGGCATTATCAAACCTGATAAACCACTTCAGAATGCATTTTCGCTGGTCGAACTCTAAGCGTGATCGAGCCATTTTGTTTTGTCACTATCGTGTTGAAAGTAAAGACATCCATTGAGCGAAATACCATACTACAACATACTGGTAATATCCCGATACAGTCTGACAAAGAGTGTATACAACTACACATCCAAGGAAGCTATTTGTACTAAGAGCTACTAAAATGTATTTCGAAACCCCCGTGTGATTTAGTTTTTAAAGGTTCAAGATCCGGAGTTGGCCTTCCTGTTGAAATTATATGACATTTTTTCGTCAAAAGAACGCGAACTCAAAAACCGTTTTAAAAGGTTTTCGATCACACAATCAGTTACCCGCAAATTGTGATGCCATTCTTCTTATTGTACTTTTAACATTACATCATTCACCATACCATTGTTAAACGTGAAGAATTAACACCAAAACTCAAGGTTTGCCTTTACACTGCACTGGCAACAATACTGCTTTAAACAACAAACTGAAGTCTTTCTACGATCCACAGATGAAAACACAAATTCTAGCAAATTCTCTCTGTGAAAGATTCAAACCTCAGCTTCATCCCTGTGACGAAGAATTTACAGTAGAAATTAGAAGACGAGTTAATAAACTACTTTGTCACCCGTTGTCCTTCCTCCGATTCAGCCTATTGAGGTTAAACAAGCAACACAAAATCTATCATTGAATAAAGCTCCTGGACCAGATGGCATTACACCAATGGCTCTTAAACGTTTACCAAAGAAAGGAATAACTCACTTGACAAAAATCTATAATGCATGTGCCCGCTTCGCTTATTTTCCAACAGCATGGAAAAATGCTAACATTGTTGTGATTGCTAAACCGGGTAAGGACCCAGTTCTTCCGTCTAGTTAAAGACCAATCAGCCTTCTTGACTTTCTGGGTAAAATTTTAGAGCGTCTTATTCTTCAAAGGCTTCTCCCAATTCTTTATCTACCTGAAAGGATACAAAATGAACAGTTTGGTTTTAAAAAGCATCATGGTACTAGAGATGCTCTATACCGGCTGACATCATTTATTGAAGAAGGATTTCGCTTAAAGGAACATACAGTTGCTACTTTCTTAGACATTCAACAAGCGTTTGACACCGTCTGGCATGAGGGGCTCATCTTTAAATTTTCAAACTCAAAATTCCTACCGTCTATATTAAACTAATAGCGAGTTACTTACAAAACAGAAGATTCAAGGTTGTACATAATAGGCATCATTCCAATGTGCAAATTGCTGAAGCTGGTGTTCCACAGGGTTCTGTTTAGCCCCAACTCTTTATTGTATATATGTTCAAGATTTTCCTACCCATCCTGCATGCTTACATGGATTATATGCGGACGATACAGTATTGTACACAAGGAATAAGGACATATACACTGCATGTAAACAACTTCAGTCCACTTTAGATAATTTTACACAGTGGTCTACCAGATGGCGACTGGAAGTGAATGGTGAAAAGTCCCAATTGGTTGTGTTTACAAAGAGGTTCCCTCACATAACCCAATCTCTCACTGTTCAAAACCAACAAATACCACTCAAAATTACGACAAAAATCTTGGAGTTATCTTAGATAAAAGGCTTACATTCAGACCACATATTCAGACTGTGAGAGATAGGGCTTTTGAGCGTTTTATGGTTTTATACCCTATGTTCAAGAGTTATATTCCACTTAAAACCAAACTCTTGTTGTATACTGCACTAATAAGGTCATATGTAATTTATGGATGTGAAGTTTGGGCTACGGCTCATTCAAGACACTTGAAACGTTTAGACGGCATACAACGTGCAGTCTGTAGAACTATTACGGGAGCTGACTATTACATACGTAATACTCAACTTTACAGTGATCTCGACATCGAGTTATTGAGTGTCTACTTGCAGCGCATCAGATCCAGATACCTCGAGTCCTTAAAACGTCATTATAATCTCTTACTAAGGGAAATACAATGTGACTTGTAGAAATACATAAACACTATTCTACACTCATCACTCGGCCTCTACTTCTAGTAGACAAGCTGTGAATATCTGTTACATTTTACTACTTTTTCAAATTGTGTATTATGTCACTGTAAAGGCATGGGTCCAGTTGGCAACCTGGTACTTAAATATATTTAACTATCATCACAAAAAAAACTGAAGTCTAGCAGGGTCACTGACATCTCACACGAAACTATAAGCTTCAAGTTTGCCGGTAAGCGCCATTGGCAAAGTAACGAGCTATTTAGAATTGGAGGATGCTGTCATCGACCGGTCTCGGCGGATCGATCACAAATGAAGAAATCTGAAGTATGAAAGTGAAATTTCTTAGATCTTCCATTATTATTTGAAAAAATAAGTAAAATTTGGATACACTTGTGACGAAATGAAAGGTCGAGGAACAATATCTATAGTGAATAACGGTTAAACCACTTGTTACCACGCTATGTTTGTGAAGGCTTTACTTTACAAGAACGAGTTTGTTACAGAAAGCGCTAGAGACTGCGCCTGCGCAAGTTTTTTTAAAGGATGAGTGGACGGTTAGAGGAAGGAAGAATCGAGAGAGTCTTTTACGAGCGACGGGAGAAGAAGGTTATGGAAATGGAGTAAGCAGCAGGCGGTGTAGCCTGATGTGGAGTCGATTGTCGGGAGCCGTGATGGGTAGGCATCAGTCGTAAGGAGCCGTCGGGACTAATTGGAAGTTGGAGGAGTCAGCAGTAGTCAGTCGGCGTAATCAGTCGACGATTAGAGATATGTTGAAGAAGTTGGTCCGAGGGTGTGATCCTTGGAATTGAGACGGCAGAAAGGATCCTGTCTACTAGGCCTGTGGGGGTCTGTGGTTGCAGAGGTTGCTGGAGTGGACTCCCGAGCTCTGTGTGGTCGTTATCTTACGACGGAAGTTGGAGGTGCCGTTGTCTGGGTGTCCGCGACCCACATACTACCTACCTTGGGGATGGCGTGTTGCAGTGAAGATATCTCCGACTAATGTAATGTAATGTAATTTATTCTTGTATCAACCAATTTACCTCCTTGGCATTACACTGTAGGTTTATTGCCAAGCGAAGTACTCTGTACAGACAGTTTTTCTTATAATACATTGCAAACTTGGTGGATTAAAATAATATGTTTACTGTTTCTCAAGTTCAATAACATGACACTGATCCATTCACGCGTGCTGACTTTGCAGCTAACCGATCCTATTCAGCTGACTGGTCTCTCGTAATATTGCAACTGGAATTGATGTTTATACTGTGGTAACATATTATTACCCTCACATGTGCTACATATTAGTGGAGTAAAAAGTTACTACTAAATTACTATTAAGTTGCTAATAAGGAGATTAAATTCGTTCTTTTTATATCACTCTTATTTAGGTCCTATTTGGGAACTTGTTTAGGATAACAGTGGCACACACCTCTTGTCGACACGTGACTTATTTAACTTTGTGTACACTTACTTACCTTGCACACTCTATCCTAACATGAGCTTTGTGCCGTAAATTATATGACCTAAAAGAATTAAATTCTACCATTGTGGCATCTTTACTCTTTCATGACTGGATGATTAGTCTATCATTGCCTATAGCTTCCTTCTCCGTATTTCATATTATACTTTTATTTTATTTTAGACCCTTGGACTTGGGAAAATCAGCTCTAGACCTATTCTCGAAGCACTGAACTTATTTCTTCGTTTTATTTGGTAGAGAATCCGAAACAGTGAACCAGTTTCTTAAATTATGTGACTGATTAACACTCTTTGACCGTCCTCTACGCAGAGGGGCCGAACTGTCTCGAGGTGATGGGATGTCTTCAGCTTCCCTCTCTATATGTCTTACGCCTTCGGTCTTTTCTGCCGCTTCCTCTGTTCGCTGCTCTCGTGTGTTGCTAACCGCTGATGTGGGGGAATTCCTCTCCTGGTGCGATGAACTCGTATTGTCAGGCCGTGTGTGCTGTATAAGCGTTTCGCTGTTCTGTCTCCTCGTTTCCTGGATTGTCGTGTTCGCTGTATTCACTTCTATTAATTTATTAGAATTTGAGTCCCTGTTGCTATGCCTATTTGGGGCGAGCCCTTTGTCGTTTGCTTCCCTGGTCAAAGTTATATTTTTCCTGCAGTAGTCAATGTCAAAGACCTTCTGGTCTATACGGAGCCTGTCATTCACTAACACAGCAAATTTCCCTTCATTACGAGCCTGTATCATGTAAGGGAGTAGTTCCTTTCTTTTGGCCCGAACTTCTCTGCTGTAATCTTGCGCAAACCTCACACCCGTCCCTCTCAGCATCTTAGCCCCGCTCAACACCATGTCTTTAGTTAGCACACTAGTAAACTTCACTAATATTGGTCGGTTTTTTCCTTTTCCTAGACGGAACACATTATCAAGATGGAGTTCAGAAAGTTCCATTTGAAGTTCCTTGGTAAAAAGATTAAGCACCTGTCCACAAGTGTCCCGTCTTCTCTCCTGGTGGTTTTCCTCTAATCCGAAGATGATGATGTTCCTCATCCTTACTTCTCTCTCCAGCTTCTGTGTTGTCCATTTAATTTCGTTTAGTGTGGCGATCTCATTTTTTAATTCGTTGTATTCCTCATTAATATTGATGATCCATCCCTTTACATCTTCCAACTTACTGTTGATTTCGTCGAATTTATTAATTAACTTCCCGTCTAATTTGGTTATCAAGTCCGTTAACGCAGCTACATTCCCACTATCCGCACTATTTTCACCGCTCTTGCCTGGTCTTGGGCCAGGATTTGCCTCGATTCCTCCAATTAATATCAGTGCTGCTATAATTAGGCCAAAAAACCAATTATTGACCGAGGGACCATGTGCCTGTTCGTTGACGTTAGATGATTCTGCTTTAAGCCATCTGTGAAGGCCTATTCTCGCGCGGTAAGTTTTTAGGTCAATGCCCATCGTTTCCGTATTCAGCGCAACTCCGCATAAAGCGTCTAACCTCTTCCACCTCTGATACAAGACTCGATATCTCAGACTACGAATGAGCACATATGGAGAGAGAAAGTGCTTTTCATATCGTCTGTGTGGGACTTCATGCAGTGGAGAGGTCATTGCCTGAGAGATGTACGACGTGCTTGACGCAAATACAGCGGTATACATTAGATAAGTACAATGAATTATAATTTCTTCCCTTCGTCTGTAATAATTCTGTGTTAAATAGACAAACTTGGACAAGAAGAGTGTAAACCGACATTATGTTAAGAAATCTAAAGAATTTCTCCCGTAGATAATGATTACGTTATTTCCCTTCGTATGGTACAGTAAAATTAGTTGGGAAAAGTAAATATATATAAATGAAGTTCATTTAAAAGGAGTCTTAAATTAGACGGAGGTAAATATCTGCAATTATTGATCTAAGATTTTGTTACTTGAAATATTGGATTTCCCTACGCATTGTTAATAGACACAAAATATTTTGTTGGAAATAGGAAGATTACAGTTAGGTTGAGAAAACTCAGAACAAGTAATTATACATGTTTATAGACTTGGTGGAGTGGGTAGTTGAAGTTCTATCAGAAATCAGCACCGACGAAACCAAGCACTTTGAATATAACGTAAATGTATATGTTTGTTAAGGATCAAGTAGGCAGCTGTATGCCGAAGTCCGATGAGTGGAATGAATTGAATATATGCCATCATCAACAGAAAAATCGAGCTATGGGGCTTTCAGGGCTACTATCAATCCCATTAGCGTCTAGTGACAGCGAGGATCCCAGTGAGCACCCACATGTCTAATTTTTTTTAGGCCTTTAATATGTCCCTGGTTGTGAGATGACGGAGTCAAGTCCTCAGTGATAGCCTACGTAATCTCATGTCAGTGGGTAGCCGTTACATTCATGTTGTAATCGCTAACCTTAATTTTTTTCTGTCTTCTGTTCTGTCTTCTTTAACAGTGAACTTCTTCTAAGAAAGATTTGTTTGAACCTAAGAGGTATTGTAATGGTAAAATTTTGGTAGGTCAAGATTACGTAGAAAGTTAGTAGGAAGAAGAGTGACACATAAAGTGAGTCTTCGTCTGAGGCTGAAGTTGCCGGCAATAACTCCTTTGACAAAATCTGGAAGGTTAAAGTCAAGTAAGAAAGTATGTGGTTCATTGTCTATAAGAGTGAGTGGCGCCTTTCAAATAAATGTGTCACTCTACGCACTCTACAGTGAATAAATTTTGGTGCACATCTTGAGTAGATGCTGAAATACTTTTCTAAGTTACAGACCCTATTAGGAGTGAATGAAAACGGTGTTCAAGAGGACTGAAGAAGTAGACTTGTCTGTTGGACTTCAGGTTTTCGTCAGGATGACCAGTAGTCAGTTGGAGTAACGAAGAAAAACGACAAAAGACTGACTTCATTTTTTTATTGTATTGCATTGTCTTTTGAGTAGGTGTCTCAAAACTAGACGGAAAACTAATGTACTTAGTATTGAATAAAATTCTGCTCAATTTGTTTTTGAACAACTTGACTATTTTTCATAAGCATAAATTAGTAAACCTTCCTAACATTGACCCACCCCGTCTTCGGCTGAAGCTGCCGGCAATAACTCCTTTGACAAAATCTGGAAGGTTAAAGTCAAGTAAGAAAGTTTGTGATTCATTGTCTATAAGAGTGAGTGGCGCCTTTCAAATAAATGTGTCACTCTATATATTACGTCACACACTTTATTTATTTTTATTAGCTGTTGCCGGCGGCAACAGAGGCAACATTAACGCCACACCCCTGGTATACTGACAAAGCCGTGAGATGGAGAGGGAAGAATACATTAAAACAAATTCTTCCCGTGTGAAACTTAAACTCATAAACGGAAAGCAAAAAGGTTCGTGGAAATTAAATAATAAAAGGTATACAAGAGTTTGCAGGGAAATAACAGAGTGTAGTAGTCAATTTTTTGGTGGTATCATAGGTAACCAGCCTCTAGAGAGAAACCCGTATCTAAATTAGGGGTTGTGAAATGAAGCAAGGATAGTGCAAAATTTGTAGTTTCGTCTGTCATAACAAAAAATTATAGGGTTTTATTTTTCTGGTGAAATTCAGGAACATATATTGATGCAAAAGCATGCTCCTTAATATTAAGAGGGACGCAATCGCAATTTATGTGAGAAAATATGTGAAGTAAGCTTGTTGCTACAATTTTTATTACTGGACGAAAAGCACATGACGTCGCGCCAACGGAAATGTGACGAGGCAATGTGAATGATTTCCTCCAATAAGGTAAAAGAATGTAGGTGGTGTTAATTGCAAATGTATCACAAAATGAGTTCCTTCATCGGGTGAACATGTCATTCTCGTTTCTAGGTTCAACTTCTTAAGATAGAGTGGTCGCACTCTGAGAATCACCTGTACGTTTCATCAGGACTACAGTGTTTTACAACTAGGGAACGCATACTTGATCAAAATGTGCTTGTCTACAGGAGTAGCTTAGAATTTATAATGAGTAATATAAATAATGTATAGCTTGATCAAAAATGGTATATGACCGCCATTTAGGGGAAACTGCTAGGCTAGTTATAATACGTCTTGTATACAGTGAGAGGTCTGTATTGACCGAGAGTAGGAGAAATGCACTTTGATTAGAATTAGCCTAACATAATTCTCATTGAAAATCACCACGCCAGCACAGTTTGGATTACTTCTGTTTGGGACTTCTGTATCATCTTTTACATCTCTTGGGGAGGTGTAATAAACAGCAATATGGTTATTCAATTAGCATTATTGTAATCATTAAAATAACCCAGCCAGCCCTTCCACGTCTGCCCAAGAGAAAGAGACCCACGTGCTAGAAGAAACTACTGACAGCCAAGGTAGATGGTGCAATTACGTAAGTAAAAATATATGCTTACTGACGCACCAACCACATGCCGTTGCACCTGGCTTCAACCACCAGATAAACACCTACCGTTGCACGTTTAGTGAAAGTTTACATCATATTGTTTTTTTAACCTTGGCCGTTCAGTTATCATATGCTACGTAATATGCAAACATGAATAAAATTGTACTGAAAGGCTGATCAGTTTGTGCCTTTAACCATTAACCATATAGGAAAATATCTTTCTCTGCTGTCATTAAGTTGAAGTTGTAGCGAGGACAAAATTAGCTGTTGATACTCCTATTTATTATTGTATGCAATTCTTTGTCTTTGTTTGTGTGGGCGGATTCCATGCATATTCCCGATCAAGTAGGCTGATATACTGTTTGCGCACTCATGCATGATCATATTTTTGGCTGCCTTTCTATAGGTTCTTTTATGGGCTAAATAATATATTATACCAATAATTTGGATTTATGATTATTTATTAGTGCATTGTAAGAATACGTCTCCCTTGATATAGTCTGTGCTTGGTACTTCCGTATTGCATATTTCTTACAGGTAATTATTTTGGCCTATGCTATATTGTTTCGGTGCTCTCTAAAATTATTAACAGAGATATTGCTTCTACATTCCGTGCTGCGTTCTCTGTCATATTATTTATAGGTCGTCGCCATCTTGTTCTGAATCACTTATTGCTCATTATTAATATTACTCTGTGTTAATTTTGTAGTTCCATCTTTTTTTGCATAATTCTTCGTGAGTATTTCTAAGCTATAATTCTAGTCTGTCTGTATTTTGTACTTAGTCCGTGGGTTCATCCTAAAGTATTTCTACTTACGTAAGTAATCTTATAGTTTCAGGTTATTGCCCGCTGTTATCTGTTCATAATATTTGTCGAGTGATCCTTCTGCTACACGCTATCCTTGTTTACATTCATTCCGCGCGTGATTGTACATTCCATTTTGAGCGAATTCTTTATTGGTAGTCTAGGCCTGTAGGTATTTTGTAACAAGACAAACTCCATTTATAATTGATTAAAAATTCTTAATTGTGATATAACAAAATGAATTTGGAGATCAAAGATTTCTACTGTATTTTCTCACTGCCAGATTTAGCTTGCGTAATTTTTATAATTCGGTGCGTTGCTTAAATAAGCCGTTTATAGGTTTTTAGTAGATGATAGAAATTTATAATGTTATTTCTTTTCATCAGGTGGCCATGTACATATATTTCTTGAGTGAAAAGTTATAGGTTGGCTTTGCGTTAATTATATTGCTGCTTATTCAAGTATTAACATATTCTTATTATATTTTCATCTTATAAATATCTTAAAGTTATAACCATATTGGTTGTTGGGTTAATAGTTCTTGGAATTTCGGCTTTGGTGAATTATTTAGTTCATGAGGCAATTTCATTGTCATTTCGTATTAATATATTTTCATGCATTTCTACTTCAAGATTTTATATTTGAAGGTTATACATATATTATATTAATAAATTAGTAATAGCCTTTTGCCTTTCTAATTTCTTATATTTTCTAAATTGTTTTGACTTGATATTCCGGTGTCGTGACATTATTACAGTTAGTTGAAATAGACCATTAATTTCTTATTATTATAGCTGGGCTGTTGTCCCCCTTCTTACATTTGCTAAACTTGAATTATTCTTTCACATTCCTGCCTGAAGTATAATTAAAATTAGTTCTTATTTACTAAATTTAAGTGGAATATCTCAGATTGGTATTTGGTTAGCAATATTATTCTTTTGCTTTTCTAGTACATTATCATACGATCCTGTGTTTAAATTTTTGGTGCGTAATTCACCTAGTCATATTCCTCCTTCGAGAGTTGTGTGTTTTTCATTCACTTATAGCTATACTCTGATTTCATATATATGGTACCGTAATAAATTTCATTGCATCTTCCTTATAGAAAATAGTTCACTCAATGATTATATCCATTATATGATTATTTATCATTCATTATTTAACATTGACTTAAGTATTCCTTTTACTTTCTCGCATATACGTAGTATAGAGAAAGTATTGTGATCGTGACAAAAATTCGAAGTCGAGATAACATCGGGAGAGCATGTCTCATGAAGCCTAGAAACCGAAAAAAGTATTTTTGGAATGACGTCTGTCCGTCTGTCCGTCTGTCAGGTCTGTCCGTCTGTCCGTGGACAAACACAGCGGGTAAACGGTTAATTGTATTTACTAATTTTTTTAATTAAGGACTTTTCGAAATTTTGTCGAACCGCCCAGAAATTTAGTTTTACAACTGAAATATTAAGGGGACTTTTCATGAAAATTTTTATAAAAATTTTGATTTTTTAAATATGGCTTTAACGATTTTAATAAAAATTTAAAATTGGAAACTCTTATTTATGACTAATAAAATGGCTATATCTGTATTTCTGCAAAAATTACTTAAGGGGTACTTTACTCGTATCCATTTTCAATTTTTATAGATTATATCCATTGCAGTAGGCGATACATGAAAACCTACCATAGCAAAGTTGTAGAGAAAATTAAAATGATCATTTTGTGTTTGAAACATTTCTTTATAAATTTAATAGATATCAAGATAAAAACTAAATAAGTTCTGCTTAAATGCGAATTTCAGAACATACCTGTGAATTAAAATATGAATGACATTTTGTTGCCCCTTGTAACATGAGAACTACCTAGGTATAGGCCTAATGCACTTATTGTTGTGAAATGTAATCAGTTTAGCTCAGTCGCAATGAACGCACTAAAACCAATTACAGTGAGGTGGTAGGCTAATAGGGAAGAGGTCCTGAGTTCAAATGAAACCTCGTGGCCGCCCAAATTGTCTTGGGTTTTTCATGGTTTCCTCGTTCGCAAAAGCAAACGCCGGGTTTGTAGGACTTGCTTATTTTCCATAACTCATCAGCGCTATGTCACTGGATATTATAATCGTTTAAACTGAATATCACAAAAGAAGACATCACTAAACAATAGAAACAGACAACGCGAATGAGTTGTTACTATAGACTAATGGTTCACGCAAACATACTAGACACATTGCATGACCTACAATGCAGTTAAAGCGTGCAATATAACCAAAGTAGTAGTATCAGTAGGACCGCCAGGGTGGTCTTGTGGTTAGCGTCAGATCCGTCGGCCCAGGTTCGATCCCGGTACATGCTTTGATTTTTCTGAGGTAGGGAGGTCTGGTAGGGGTGCACTCAGCCTCGTGATTCAAATTGAGGAGCTACTTGATAGAGAAGTAGCGGCTCCGGTCATGGAAACCACCATTAACGGCCATGGGTATCGGCATTCTGACCACATGCCTCCCAATCCTGCCATCTGCCTGTGGTAGATGACGCAGCGGTCGGTTGGTAGGCCAAATCCCTCCAGGGATGTAGTGCCACGGAGTTTAGTTTTAGTTTTAGTAGTAGTAGTATTAGTAGTAGTAGTAGTAGTAGTAGTAGTAGTAGTAGTAGTAGTAGTAGTAGCGAAATTCAAATATAAGATATTCACATTTGCATGGACTGTGTGATGTATTTTGTTTCTGAGCGAAGCAGAATGACCAACTGTCCTTGTATATTGTCGCAAGTGCCTTGTATCCACCTCTACATATAGCTAAATAATGCATAACACTAACCACATAGTTAAGTGCCCGAAGCGGAGGCTGTAGCCGTAGCGAAGAGCCCTTGCATTTTCGAATAATGTACGATGCACTGTTTATAGGTTTCGAAAATGTGGCATATTATATCTCCCGCAAGGTTTGTCAGCCTGTCACCTCTCGTCTAGCGGTGTGACGTCATACCTCCAACGTCCAATCACGAGTTTCTTCATAATACGAGGACAGAAGAATTCGCTAGATCGTGGTAGAAAAGAAACTGCATCGGTGAGGGTGGGTTGGGTGGGACCGATTCATCCCAAGGTGCGACTTATATTTGAGTAATCCCGTAGTAGTAGTAGTAGTAGTAGTAGTAGTAGTAGTAGTAGTAGTAGTAGTACTAATAATATGCAGTTTTACTGCAATTGACTATTTAATATTATTGTTATTATTATTATTATTATTATTATTATTATTATTATTATTATTTCACAGTAAAAGCATTGAACATAAAGATCGACCCTGATGCTTTCCGTTCTGGATACTTGTCAGTTTTATGAAAATGTAATAAGTAAAATTTAATTGTCTCTTTAATTTACTTTTTTCTGTACTAGCCTTTAACACGTATATGCGAGAATGTTTGTGCAACATATTTTTGCACCATTTATTTTTGGTGTTGAGCAGTCGACATCAAGTTTGACTATTGAATTTTAGTTGGATTGATAGCCAAGTGTCATTATTCTCTACGTATGGAAAATCAATAGGACATTTTAAGCTATTTATATTACATTGGTAAATAAGTTAATATAGTCAAATATATGAGTTCTCATACAAGTTTTAAAATCAATATGTCCTTAACTTCTAATTCCAACTTGATACCATTCTTGAGGTATTTATCAAGTATTTATTATAATTGATGATATTTATTACATACTCTGAGGGTTCTACAGTAATGTATTTTTAACCGTAATATATTGTGGTTTCATAATTCTATATTTCATTGTTCAACTCAATGTGTTAATATTTGAGAGATTTATTCATGGATGAGCAGTTACAAAATATATACAGATCATTAAGATTTTTGGAGTAGTCCTTCAGTGCTGACTTCTATGATGATTGACCTTTGGGGACTCCTGTCCTGGTCATTATAGCGCTTCGATCTCCTTCTCTGGGTACCCAACACGTTAATCTTGGTAGCTTCCAATCATAGAGATCTGGTAACTTCCTCCCCTTATCCATATTAGAGTATGTTTTATCTTAACTTAAGATACATCGATACGTGTATTGATTGCAAAAAGGTATATGTGGGACAAACTGGTAGAAAATTCAAGCAAAGATTTAGTGAACATGTTTCTGACTTTAAATATGGCAGATTACGCTCAGCGTATGCTAAACACCTGCTTGATAGTGGTCATAGATTGGATAACTTAAATAACACCATGGAAGTCCTACATATCTGTGATAAGGGTGTTAGACTAAATACATTGCAAAACTTTCAAATTTATAAGAATAGGAGTAACATCCTTAATGAAAACAGAATTGACCAAAATCATTTATTTGACTTGACTACAACGGTGACCTAGGTTACCAAATAACAAATTTTATAAACAACATTATTTCAGAAGAATTGTGGTGTTCATTACATCTTATATGAACTGAAGATGGCGCAGCATACGCCGAAATGCATTTTCAAGATAAGTTGTGTATTAAATGTTAAGGGTAAAGGCGGAATATTGTAATAAATATATTTAAGATACAGGTTTAAATTATAACTTGCTTATTTAGTGAACCATTATCACGGTTCAATACTACTCACATAGCCTTCTAAGTAGTATTACATTTTCTTTGAAAAGAAAAAAACCTTCAGATAGGCCTATAGGTTTATCGCTCATAGATTAATTCTGGTCGGATATTTTTATTTGGTAATATCTTTGGGTTGGATTCGCAGTTCGAAATAATTCTTTCAAAAATATTTGAAATTCCTAATTATAATAAGTAGAATCTAGAAGCTTGGAAGAAGATTAAAAAGAATGACGTTAAAAATTTGTTATCGTACTATAGAATCTATAGGTTTTAGAAGCACGCTGATTTTCATGATTAAATAAAGTATATTTTCATTGCTTTCTGCGTTACTTAACAACTGTTCCACAATCAAACTAGTATGAGAAGATTTTCGTTTTCCTATTCTTCTTTTCTTATCCTAAAGAGCACAATCTTTGGTTCTTTACATATCTATTTAAAAAAAAAATATTCAGTAGCGTTTTAACGTAAAATGTATTTGATACCACCATCATGACTTAAGTGAATTAAACAATATAACATTTTAAAAAACTATTTTAAAATTAATGTAATTACTTCCTCAATTATTTAATTGTTCTCGTTATTATAGCATTTTCTGTATTAAACTTAAAAATAGCCTAAATATAAAATTATTTTCAGTCTCATCCCACAAATTACGTTTTTCTGGAACTGGTATTCTTTGGATTAAGGGGACTTCAAAACATGTATTAAAATCTACTTTCAGGGTCGAACACAATACTTCCCTATGTGTACTGCCTATGGTGGGAATGGGAAAATAAGAAATCGAAAATAGTTTCAAATCTTTAAATATCATATTATTTAGAATTAAGAAAAACACATTGTCACCACTGGATATATCTTCATGAAGATCAATTGTGTTACTCATAACGATGTTATAATGCTATGATTTATCCTGCACGCGCGTAAAGGGGAAAAAAGAAGAATAAATAATGAAATTACAAAATAGTAGCAAATAGAGACTCGTAAAGCAGGGAATGTTAATTATAACGTAGGAAAGGAATAGTAGATAACAGCACACTCAATCTTGGTTTCACAAATAGGGTGTATATTTGTGCATGGATGTTTCCACAACACAGTGCCATTCATCATCGTTTCCTCGGTCTCGCACAGAGTGAATCCATGTGGTAATGGCAGATCCCTGTGTAAGAGTAATGGTCCTGCCCCCTTACAAAATCTGAATACTCTCTCACCGTATCACTGTCTGCTCTAATGATCAAACTAATGCTCCATACCGTCACATCTGGATCAGAAGGACACGACAGAACGGGGACAGTTAAAAACAAAATCCTGTACAAGAGGGAAATACACATATATAAAGAACTATATATAATAATTATTATTGAAAAAAGATTTAAGGAAGGTAGGACAAAATTACGAGAGAAGAATTGATTGATGTAATATTGAAAAAATGTGTTGCAGCAGGAAGAATAGAAAGTAGAAATGAAAGCAGAAAGGAAAGAAAGAGGAAGCTAAAATGATGCTAGTAAAGAAGGTTGAAATGAAGGAAGACCTGAAGGTAGAAGAAATAAGAGACAGAAAGGAGCATACAAAGTCAATCATAAATAGGGATATCAGAAACAGGAAGAGAGTAGTAGTTAAGATGGAGAAAAGAAAATATAGAAACATTACTTGGTAAAAAAGAAAGGAAATAAGCCAATGAAGGAGACTGAGAAAAATGATAAGGTACGGTGAATATGAAAACACATAAGAAAAATAAAGACGGTAAGAAAGAAATAGAAATAAATAAAATCAAGTAAAATGATAGAACGCAATTTAATTTATTTAAGAAACTATTGAGTAAAAGACCACGGTTTCTTCACAAAGTCTGATCAGCATATCGAGGGCTTGGTGAAAAAGGACTGTATCCTAGAAATTTGGTTTTTGGAGTTAAGTTCATTTTAATTGAGGGGGAGGTAAAATTTTGAATAGGAAAAAATAAAATAAAACATTACTTTATACTGCGTTCTTCACAAACTGAGAGCACTTTTAACGGATGGAAGAGGAAGATCTGGCCCACGAAGCGCTCCAACAGGATCATCTGCGAAGACTTCAAAAACGTCAGGAAATAATAGTGATGTCGGTATGGATATTGTTAGTAATCTCTTGTCTGATTTTCCTGGGTCTCCTGTTGGAAAGGGTGTTGGTGGTTCTGGGGGAGGAGCGGGCGGCGGTGGTAGATCCACTACGGATCTCAGGTTCTTTTCATCATTCAACAACGAATCCACGACGTTAAATTTCAGTAAACATAAGAGGTTAAGCACTTATGTCCATCCCTACAAGGAATTCGATTACAAGGTGGAAAGCGTAGTCGTGGCCACTGAAATAGTGATGCCTCTGACTTACATTTCGTCGGACGCTCTCCCGTTGTTCCTCAGTCCGTCGGAATTTAAATCCTTGGAAAATTTTTCCAAAGTCATGGTAGTGGCCACGCAGGTGGAAGCCTTTCCGGTCGGAATGTCGACGTCGTTTCAGACAGGCAATACTCTAAGGCCGGGCGCAAGTTGAGACGCAGTTTGGTGACGTGAGGTGACGCAGAGTGACTTCTAACCTAACTTATTACTTTTCAATACGTCAAATAACAATACTGCAAGAAAAGAAGTCAAATTTTAATTAAGGTGTCATTATTATTATTATTATACAAAGAATTATCAAATATTACCAACTGACAAACAAAAAGAGATACAATGTTCAATAAATGTTCATGTGTATAATAAATAAAATCAACTTAGTATTTGACAATTGTATATAGACATACTTTAATAAAATGAATGTATATAATCCAAAATTTTTATTCACAATCGGATTCGAAACAATATATGGTGTTTATTAAGACTACTAGTATACAGGTTGAATTTCTTACCAAAACTTGAATTATCTTATACTAGTTGAATTCATACACTAAGCTGCATAATGAAGTTTATCAATAATAATGAGAAAATTATTGATCTTTTCGCGGAAATTAAAACAAGAATAATCGATTTAATTTTTAAACGAATAGATCAAGCTTGAGCTGTAACAATTTAAATTACAGTAAGTAAAAAAGTTTGATTTTGTTCTTTTAGGGTCTTTTCAAGTTTCTGAATCAATTTTCTTTTTAAATATGTATATTTCCTTTTGCACAATATTCAAAACGAAGGCTAAACATTTTATGAAGCAGCAATCGCACTAATTTTAGCTACGAGTCGACACTGGGAAGAATGTATTAATTTCCTACAAATTTAATTTTTTTTAATGTAATGTTGCGAATACTTACATTCAGCGATCATATATACATATAATTAATAATTATGATACGAAAATTCATCATTAAGACATAATAAATATATAATTTTTAATAAATATAATACCCTTTAATTTCTTATTTTTAATGTCACTATAACACTCAATCATTCAATTCAATTTAAATTAAGGTTACTTTTCAAATTCCGGTGAGATACTAAGTTTAACTCTGAACGGGAAAACATTATAAAGCGAAACGGAACTAATTGGTAAAATCATTTTGAGAAAATGTTTCATTTCAGAAACGTTTGTTAAGGAACATGGAGCAATTTTACTGTACATAATTATAAAACATTTATGAAAGTAAGTTGAAAATAAATTTCAAGATGACTCCTTCATTTTATTTTTAATTACAAATCTGAAACTTCCCAACTAATTAATTCTTATGGTTTATACTAGTTATGATATACATCTGTATAGAAAATATACACTTTTATGCCTGCTTATGCAACTTTTTCTTTTCGTCGAAAATCTACTGCATATAAAATGTTATCTAAAACAAATGAAGGGTACAGCGGAAAACGAAAAAGGATAACAAATTGAACACATTGTATAGAAATTAATTCAAGAAACGCTTTTGATTGAAAAGAGCATAGCAACAAACTGATAAACAATAAATATGAAGAGTTGAAGAGGGTTTGTTTACTTTCAGAGCGGACATCAATCTTTCAAACTGCATGGAGTACGATCCTTTTTCCCCTATAATATTACCGCTTTCTGCCTAAACTAATTCCAAAATTCCAAATTCACTATTAGAAAGCATTATTATCTCAAAGTCCATAAAAACGGACACTACTATAGCTTTTCCCTTGTTCCCTTCAAATAAATCCATCTTATTTAAGTATAAAAACATTATAAACAACTTTATCACATTTCTTTCCAATGCCCTTCGCAATTTCTTCCCAAATCTGAAATTTTAATTTGACGTGTCGTACAATTTTTTCTCCCTCGACCTGCCATAATTAATTTATCCTCAATTAATTTCTTCTCAATGTCCATGGTGGACAAACAACTTCTCACGCGCAGTGAAAAGTCACTAGTGAGAAACTGTGGCACGATCACAAACGTCCGCAGCTCGTGACTCGTTGAATCTGCTTCACTTCACCCTGCGTGCGAACCTTCGTTGTTGTATTTAATTCTATGTTAAACTTACGGTGAGTCACCTCTACCTCACGTCACCAAACTGCGTCTCAACTTGCGCCCGGCCTTAGCGGCACAGCGTCCACACACCATTACGTGGAAGGTATAGCCAATAAAGGTTTATTTTCCTCTTTCTTGACATTGGGTTATAAACTCAACTACGATACTACAGGAAACTCTTTCAAAGTCCAAGGTGTCGTCGACGGAGAGCTAGATCACATCAACGAGTTGATGTATTCCAATCTCAACGGGAACAACGTCGTCGGACATAAAAGCAACGCTCATTACACCAGCGGGTTGGCGACGAAGAAGAAGGATAGAGCAGATGCGGGTCAATAAATAGATTACCCTGACACAGGCCATCCCAACATCAATACCGGAACGGTTAAGGGTATATGTACGTGAACAACCACAAAAAGATACAAAATATGCAGGTTCTGAAATATTAAAATTTTACAAGAAGATGAACTCAGAAGTGGACAAAAATTACACGATCCTATAACAAGGCTTACTAGAACATAACTATGAGATAAAAGTATAAAAAGTTGACCAAGTTAATTTTAAATTACACGTTTTGTAGGAGCATGAAAAACATTAATTCAGTTGCATTTATCACTTTCTATAGGCATAACATTTTTCTGGTTTCTCTGACTCCTTTTATTTTTTAATGCATATAATGAACATATTTTTCTACAAAGTAGACTACTTTTATATAGCTAAAGTTATTATTTTTAATGCAATTAAGTTTTATACATCGCGTATAAAACATCTTGAAATTTGATCAATATTTCATGACACATTTTCTTTAATTTTATACCAATGGGCATCATTGTAGTCTACTTTATGCATATATGCATGTAAAATTAGCGTAAAGAATTTCAGCCTTCTATCTCTAATGGTTGTGGAGCTACCTAACAATATGTGTGTAAAGTAAGAGTTACCGGGAAATTCAATTTTAAGTTAATAGTGAATTTCTCATCTGACCTTTCTAAGGGTGTGATTCAGAGCGTGAAAACATATGTAAATGTCCATTTAAATGGCACAAAATATTTCTAAACCTATATAAACCATATATCAATGGATGCAGAAAATTCATCACATTTGTTTAGTGCTATAAACGAAATACATAAATTTTGAAAATAATTCACGTACATATACGCCTACCCTTAAGGGGACCGTGTAATCAGAAAATGATCAAAAATCACTTTTCTGGTTTTTTGCATATTCAAATAGTATGGCCTTTGCTCTTTAAAATGACATCAGTTTGAAATCTCTATCTTACTCAGAACAGTTTTTAAAGAACATTTAACATATTGTATTTTGTAGGCGTAGCATTGACATCCATAAAGTTCTTTGAATTGAATTTAAATGTTTCATTATTTTATATGCTTCATCTTGTCTCTCATGACAATCTTGTTCAGTAGTATTTAAATAATTATCCCGGCTTTCGCGTTTGAGCTTCCGTATTTCTCTTTTTGCTATAGCACATCTCTGTTTATACTCTATTTTATCCTCATCCGAGTTCGTCTGAAGGTACTTCAAATATGCCTTTTCTTGCAGCCTATAATTTGTTTTATTTCTTCGTTCCAGAATTGTAAACCTCGCCTGTTTCATTTTATGGTTCTCTTCCCTAACACCTCTCGTGCTACTTTCAAAATTAATTCTTTAAAATCTTTCCATTCTTTGTTTATATTCATGCTCATGGCCCTATGGTCTAAGTATGTATTTAATCGCAAGCAGTATAATCTCCTTATACTCCCCTGTTGAAGCAGGTGTACATTATAATTTTTTTAGGTATTGGTGTTTTGCTTTTCTTCTTAAAAATCCATTTCTGTGTGATATTGAATTTAGAGAGCAAAATAAAAAGATCTGAACTAATATCACAGCCTTTATACACTCTTGTATCAATCACATGCGGAGATAACTTCCTATTAGGAAGAATATAGTCTATTATTGATCTTTTCTCCCTTGCTGACCATGTGTATTTGTGGATATCTTTATGTCGGAAAAGGGTGTTAGTGATTTTAAATTCATTATAGTTTACAAAGTTCCTTAACGTTTTACCATTCTCGTTAATAGTTGATTCTCCATTATTGCCTATTAGCTTCCCCATTGTTTGCTTTCCGACACGGGCGTTAAAATCGCCTCCTATGGTTATGTAATCTGATTTGTTTACAGAATTTAAATGAATCTGTAATATTTCATAGAACGTTGTGCTCTCTTCTTTTCGACCTTCCTCCTGTGCATAAATACCAATCACTGTTAAGTGTCCCCTTGATGTTTTTATACGAACGTTCAAACTTATCATTTATAAAATTATACCTTTGAATTCTATTCTTTAATGACTTACAAATATTGCAATCCCTCATGCGGCTCTTTTGTTCTGAGATACACCACTATACAGTAATATGTAATCCTTATATTCTATTGTACCTTTCAAAATGTAACTCTGGAATTGCAAGAAAGTCAAACTAACTACAAAATCATTGGTGATGAAACTGTGCAAGTCGTAGGAATTACATGGTAGCCTGAAAATGATTGCTTTCGATTTAAGTTTGATGTCAAGCCAATAACAAAGGCGACGAAGAGAAATGTGTTAGCTGTCATATCTTAAATCTTCGATCCCTTGGGTCTCTTGGCTCCTGCTGCTATTAAGTGTAAAATATTCATACAAAGGCTATGGATTTTGAAAAGAAGTTGGGATGAGGTACTACCTACTTCAGACTAAGATGAAAGGAACAAGATATGCGGTAGCCTACATTATCTAAATGACATAGCTGTTGACAGGAAAATAATTCCTTCTGCTAATCCCCAGAGAATTGAATTACATGGATTCAGTGATGTTTCGGAACAAGCTTATGAAGTTTGTATCTATCTGCGATCCATATCCGATGATAATTCAATTTCTGTTTCAATAGTTACTTCTAAATCTAGAGTGTCTCCTATGAAGACACTGTCTGTACCCAGATGAGAGCTCTGTGGAGCATTTATGTTGTCAAGATTGTTGAAGAAAGTATTGTCGTCACTGAAATTAAGTAGATTAGATCAAATATGTATATGGTCTGATTCTACTGTTTTTAATGTTGGTTAAAATCCACTCCAGCCAAGCAGAAGTCCTTCGTTGCAAATAGGGTCTCTGAATACAAGATGACAGGCATTGATTGCTGGCATCATGTTTCAATTGAAGAGAATGCTGCTGACTGCATTACCCGTGGTGTATGTCCAGCTCATTTATCCACATTGAAGCTATGGTGGATGGGTCCATTCTTGTGGGAAGTGAATGCTATCTCATTTCTTAATCTATTGATGAAGTGCAATTGCCGAATGAAATACCTTATGTAAAATCTTCTAAAGAAAAGGCTGTTACTTGTGCTGTGAATGTCAAAAATTCTTCAAATTTAAATGATCTCATCAAATAATTCTCATTCATCGATAAACTGAAAAGAATCTTCACTTACATTTTGATCTATTCCTGAAAACAGGAGAAGTGAGCATCTTACCGTTGAAGAAATTTATGCATCATTCACACTATATCTCTGGTACAACACGAAGAGTATTCTGAAGAATTTTCTTGTTTGATGCAAAACAAGTGAATTTCTAATTCGAGTAGGCTAAGGTCATTATGTGCATTTGTTGATAGAACTTCCATCGAGTAGAGTACGACCTACTCATCCTTTTGAGTATACTGGTGTTGATTATGCTGGCCCTGTTCATCTTAAAGTTGGATTAAATCGCAGCAATGTTGTTATCTGCCTGTGGTAGATGACGCAGCGGTCAGGTGGTAGGCCAAGTCCCTCCAGGGATGTAGCGCCACGGAGTTTTAATACTACTACATTTTTCGTTTGTTTGGTAAGCAAATCTTTTCACTTGGAATTTGTCTTTCAGCTTACTACTGATGCATTTCTAGCTGCTTTGAAAAGATTCAATGCAAGAAGAGGGATATGCAGAGAAATAATGAGTGACATATGGTACGAATTTTGTGGATGCAACTGCTGAATTGAAAGTACTGAAGACCCTGATATTCAAAATACATTGTTCGAGTATGGAGTCTCTGAGGGCTTTAATTAGAAATTAATTCCTTCAAGATCTCCACATATAGGAGGTGTATGGGAATCTGGTATCAAGTCATTGACGTCCCGTTTGAAGAAAGTAACAGGAAACAATGTGCTTCCATTGGAAGAATATGCTACAATTCTTTCACAAGTAGAGGGATGTCTGAATTCTCGACCTCTATCTCCTTTATCTGATGATCCACAAGGTTTGAATCCTATTACTCCAGGACATTTCCTTATTGGTCGTCCCCTCCAATGCCTTCCTGAACCTTCTATATTGTCTATACCCGCTGGCAAACTATCCAGATGGCAGCATCTGCAGCAGATGATGTAGCACTTCTGGAAGCGATGGTGTTCAGAGAACCTGATAGAACTGCACACAGTTTTGACTTTGATGATTTAGTGATAACAAAGGAAGACAATATTCCTCCATTGTGGTTGAAAGTTGGCAGAGTTGTTTAAGTGTTTCCCGGTAAAGACGAAGATTAGTAAACTAAACAGGTTGCGTATTACAGGATAGACCAATCGCAGCACTTGAGTGCGTGACGTCACCAGTTTCCAAATCTCGCAATTCCCACCTTTTACTCAGTCTAGAAAATCCTTACACCGCGTGATTAAACTCGTAAACTTTCGTTAACCCTTGGTCGGATTCCTGTGAAATTTGCGCAGAAACAATCTGCACACAACAGCCGAACAAATGGTTAAAACAGAACCTTCAAAAGCGGACACAAATGTTTTCATTTCATTTTATAAACGCCACCCGTTACACAAAATTCATGGAGGGAGAAGCGATTTTCACAGTGCGACAATTTTTTATTATTTTTGTGTCCCGAGAAAACTTCAAGCGAGAAAGGTTTAGTGAAATAACTGAATTTTAATTCAATTGAAGTTCCAGCTCTGTATCTTGAATGGTTTACGAGTAATTGAGTGGTAATTATTCCGGGCGCTATAGCTGTCGGAATGATTTGTAACGATCGTGAAATGTCGATGAAGAAGCATATTTCACTATGCGACAATTTTTTTTATTTCTGCGACCAGAAAAAGATTCAAACATGTAAGTTTTCGGGAAATATTTGAATTTTATTATATATCAAGTACCATGTTTATATCTTGAATGGTTTATGAGTAATAGAGTGGTAATTACTCCAGGCGCTAAAGCTATCGGAACGGTACAAATGTATTTTTTCTATAAAATAGGCATAATAGCAATAACGTAAAAATCCTTCAATATTTTAGTCATAGACTGAATAATAAAGGATATTAACTGGCTACTTGTACCCATACTAAAAGATTTGATCCGCTGGGGAAAGGAATGAATCAAACTTTTTCCTAATCTCATAAATCTGCACTACTTTTATTTAGATATTTGTTGAATTAATTATTTTATTTCTGATCCTTTATGCTAGTAACTTTTATATCTAATTAGCTTAAAAAATGCCTTATTAGTTTAATACCGTGTTACGCCCTTTTCATATTTTAATATAATTTAACAACATGAAAATGTACACCAACATGAAAACGTTAAAACGGGCGGTGAATCGCCAAGGCTTTCAGAGCATACTATCGGGTTATAGTTAAGGCAAGACGATGGTACTTTTTAATGAAAAAAATCCTAGAAAAATCCTTTGAAATATTGTGTTATTTATGTAGAATGCACTGCAAAGCAAATTGTGCGTATGTGTGTCCTTTTCTGATGTTGAGACGCCGATTTGAAAGACCCTTCGCCCTCTTTTCGTAGTGGTGCTCAAGTAAGCTTTCTGCCCTGCAAATTTCAAACCATCCCTTAGTTTAATACATTATCGCTGTCAAATAATTTCTATAGAGATCTACACTTCCGGCCGTGTTTCACCAATCATTACCGACATAACTTACCCCATATAACCAGGAGAAAATTATTATTAATATAAATGTATTGCTATCACTACAATATTAATACAAATTAATACTCTACAATAGTCTATACAATGTAATATTAATATTAGTACTGTACATGTTAATATTAATATATAAAAATATCCCTTAGTGGTTTTCTACCCTTATTGTAAGGTGTGATTTCCATACAATTACACATTTTTGAACAAATGTTCATCAAATTATACTAACATAACCTCTAGAATGTGTAATATTTTCTAGGCATAACGGTTCAGTTATTTGCACTTTCTAAAGCACTTTCTAATTGAATATTCTGTACTATTAAAAACAATATGTATTCGTAATTTCTATCCTAAAAGACTGTGGTCAGCGGCCAAGATCAGTATACAAGCCTTGGTGCGCAGCACCTGGCTCGAAGCGCCAAATCATTCAGACAGCTAAAGCGCCCGGAATAATCAATACTCAATTACTCGTAAACCATTCAAGGTATAAAGATGGTGCTTCATTTGTAACAAAATTCAATTATTTCGCTAAAACTTTCTCGCTTGAATATTTTTCGGGACACAAAAATACAAAAAACTATAGCATAGTCAAATATGCTCCTCCCTCCATGATTTTTGTGTAACGGGTGATGTTTATAAAATGAAATAAAAACATTTGTGTCCGCTTTCTTAAGGTTCTGCTTTAACCATTAGTAGGGTTGTCGTGTGTACATTATTCCTGTCCAAATTTCACAGGAATCCGACCAAGGGTTTACTAAAGGTTACGAGTTTAATCATGAGGTGTTAGCTTTTCTAGACTCCCAAATGTTGGAAATTGACAGAGTTGGAAACTAGCGACGTCACACATCTCGCCTGCTCACCGCAGGCTCAGCTTAAGCTGAAAATTATGACTGGTGAAATTCAACGCCCTATTGTAAAGCTCAGCCCATTTCCTTCGAAAGTTAATATTTAAATTAATTTGTGTTCTTTTGCTGTTAGGTAAATCAAGGGCGAGAGCTAATTAATTAGTTAAATTGTGTGTTGATCTAGATAGATCAAGGATGGGAGCATGGTTGGTATTTAGCGGGTTTTCGGTATGTTCTATGCTCTATGCTGTTGTGGGCGCAGTCATGCTTGCTGGAAGCCATCTTTAGTATTCTTCCTTCTCTCATGATGATCGGATGTGTGCTATGTGTTGCTCATATTGTCGGGCAGTGTGGCAATATTTTTTGTTCTTGTAATTCACTGATTGATATGTTTGCATAATGGGAAAGAGTTAATAAACTACAATCCACTTTCACTTCATCCCATACCATACAAGGTGTCGTAGGAGGATGGGGTGACGTCATATCATGCGCTGGATGTCTACGAACGCAGGTGCATACATTATTGGGCTGGGGTAAGGATGATGCGAGGAAAGGAGTGTGACCGAACAGGCCTCTGGTATTACTACTGGGATTCATTAAACCAAATTATTACTGATTCAGTGGAAGAGAGCAAAATCTGGTTACAGGAAAATGGTTTCTTTTTAAATATGAATAAAACACTACATATGTACTTCTCTCTATCTGGTATTTAAAGTATTGATGATAAAGAGGTCAGACTCGTAGGTATTATATTGGACAGTAGACTGACCTGGGCTGTATTAAATTGTCTTGGGTGATCCATTTATTGAGACACCTAGAACGTCTTGTACCATATATAATTACTTGACGAACGCATATTGCGCTTTCTTTAATAGCATACTGGTTTAGATATTTTCATATGGGCTATGGGAGTTTGGATAGCCAAGATTCTAGGAATCCAAAAGGAGGCTATTTAAATTTTATCAAGGATCCTGTTTGGATGCTCATTGTAGACCCCTCTTCATAGATTAGAAAATATTGACATTTATATATATCATTGTACACCATCCATTAAAAAGAACCTAAACAGTTATCAAACTAGATTAGAGTTTCATAATTACCCAACAAGAATTAACTATCACATTTTTGAACATCAGGTCAGGCTGACTAAATCCATGGAACGGTTTGAGTTCATGGATGTCTCCTTGTTCAATAAGCTTCCATTAAATGTTAAGGATACTAACTTTAGTTTTTTTAAGAAAAGCGTGCATAAGTGGCTCACTGACAACCCTTTTTAAGACATAAGGGAATATATTTTGACAAGGTTGTAAACATATTTTAAGCTTTTCATAATCGTTGTGGTAGTAACATGTTTTAACATAATGTATTTTAACACTGTCGATAGCAACATACTTTTGCTCATGTCATTAAAGAATCTACCAATCAACTTAATAAGTTTTAGTAAAAGAATGGAACATTGTTCTCAGAAGAAGATATTTTTATAGAACACCATAAAATTGAATATTAAAGCAGAGCCCTTACAATGTGGAAAGAATTTTATTGGGTCATCAATTCTCTTCCTCAAGAACTTCAGTATCACATTATTATGGTAAAGGGTGTGGCCGTAAAAAAATGTTATTTATGTTCGCGGGAGACAGTTGACTTTTCCACGTTATTATATTAATACAATTTAATTAATGACGAGAACAGTATAAACCAAACACTTTTAAATCTATGTGGGAGAGAAAGTGTTGCCATAACATTTACAAATGCACGCGGAAAAAGAGAATACTGGCAGTTGTCAACTGCAGAATTCTCCTCCTAGGCCAACCTTTTCAAGAACCAAAAACACATAATACAATAAGACATAAAGAAAAACATTCTATAATATATGACTTCCACGTTAGCAAAATAAAACGCGAGCTGAAAATTGAAATAATTTGTATAAAAAAATGGGCAGTGAGAAATGAAATAGCAGAAAGCAATGTATGGAAAGAAGAGAATATTCATATACAGCATGATATAGTTTACCCATCTATAATTATCGATTCACTTTCAGAAGAAAAGGGCATGCACGTGACTTGAACCGCTGCATATATCATACTATAAGCAAAATACTCATAAAGAAAATTGTTTTCTCTTATAGTAAAAGGTCATAACATGAGACACAAATTAGTGATTGCAAATCAATTTATTACAAAGTTTTCAGGGTATGGCGAAGCCTGGAACTCATAATAGTATAATCATTCAGTTTATGTGAAATGTTGTTAAGTATGTATCATATTATAATGGCATATTATTGGGATTAGTAAAAATTATTTACAGTGTTTTAAGAAGTGTTATTAAATTATGCTATAAATGAAAAAGCCTGTCAGCCGTAAGGTCACGGTATACTAGATGAATGAACAGTTCACTCATCGAATCAATGAATAGATCCGAGGTCCCAATGTTACCAATGGAAACCGTGTGTGTGCAGTTAAAACTTTAATCAGAAGAGCGCAGCAGGGTCAGACGAGCTACTGCCCTCTCGTTCTGCCTCATGCCCAACTAAATATCAAAATGTGAAAAATTTTGACTTTTTCTTAATAATTGGCGATTAATAACGTTTAAACTATATTGCAGAAGTCAGTTGTCTATATGCTGTCTAGGAGAGTGTGAGATCACCAGAAAAAGGTATGGATTTTTAATGTATCTGTGAAATAATGGTTAATTTATGTTGAAAAGAACCCGTAGGGTTTGCCATAAAAAACAGGAACAATAATTATTTTGCAGGGGCAGAGGCAGTATAGATTAGTGAGAAATACTTCAAAGCATTTTAGTTATTCCTGTATACCACGATGACATTTTTATTCGTCATACGGGGAAGAAATTAACTAATCTTTATGAAACCTTTCTAAAACTTGTTGTACAGTAGGCCTACTTTACAAAGAAAAGAATTCCCGTCTTCTTAGACTTATAACCATAGGCGTAAATATTTATTTTCTTTATACTGTAAATAATTTTTAAACAGTAAGTTAGCTTCATGGCCATGCTTCGAATATATATATGTGTATAGGTATATTTGTCGGCTGTGGTGGTCTAGAGGTAGCGTACCCGCCTCTAGATCCGAAGGCCGCGGGATCAAACCCGGCCGCAGTCGATGGGTTTTTCAGGATGTAAAAATCCTGGGCATAGAGTCCTCCGGGAGGGACTTTAAGCTGGGGGGCCCGTGTCGTAAATTTACGGCACATAAAAGAACTCCAAGCCTAAATAAGAGCCTCTGGACAAAATTTCTCGGCCCTTTCACATCCGTGTAATACCTTATTTTCCGGAGGGGGTTAAGGGGCGATGGGCTTACCAGCTGTCCCTCTGCCCTCTCTAGAAAAATAAGCGTAACAAAATTCACTTAGGTACAAAAACCTTCAATTGGAGGCCCTTCGCCCCAAACATGGGGGCACAGGATTCGATATATATATATATATATATATATATATATATTTACCCATACACATATAATAACATAAGGGGTGGGTCTCTGTCACCACGGAATGGCGCGTCCTCACATTGCAGATAGAGGATACAGCATCCAGATATTGAGGGTAGCTACGAATATGTTGAATAAGCAGTCGCGAACAGAGGACATGAGCTGGCGTGAGGTTAACGTTCTCTCACTATAAAAAATCTTATTAAGTGATGCTGCCTGATTTATGGATCCTATCAGTGTAACATTTTCCGGACGTAAAACAGTCCCTTGTACGGATCTCCGGGCAGGGACTACACTGAGGGAGTCTAAAAATCGTAGAAACTATTGATTGGGAACGTTGAATGTTATGAGCTTATATAGGCCCGCGTCTTTTAAATCGGTAACTAGAGAAATAGAGAAATACAGATTAGATGTAGTAGCAGTAAAGGAAGTTAGATGGGAAGGTGAAGGTTCAATACAGACAGATATGTATACCATATTCTACAAGGAATGGATAGATAACCATCAATTAGGGACCGGGTTCTTCATACATAGGAGAATTAATTCAGTCATTAAGAAAGTAGAGTTTATTAAGGATTGGGTGTCTTATGTTATTCTAAGAGGACGGTGATGTGACACCATACTTATGTGTGTCCATGCACCAAAACAGGAAAAACAAGATGATGGAAAGGACAGTTTTTATGAGCATTTGATCAGTTTCCGGCATATCACATGAAAATTATCCTAGGAGATTTTAATGCGAAAGTAGGAGGGAAGGATGTTTTCAAGCCTACGATTGGGAAAGAAAGTCTCCAATTGCAGAGCAATGACCATGGGGTTAGACTAATGAATTTTTCTACCGCTAAAAATTGAATAGCAAAGAGTACAAAATATTCACATCCTCATATTCATAAATGCAAATGGATCTCGTCAGATGGAAAGACTCATAATCAAATCGAGCATGTGCTAATAGATGTAAGAAGGCAGTCCAGTATAATCGACCTTCGAACTTTTAAGTGAGCTGACTGTGAATCTGATCACTATCTGGTAGTTGCGGCAGTTCGGGAGAAACTTTCATTAAGGAACTAGGCAAAATTCCGATATAGACTGATTCAATCTGAAGAAGCTAGGTGAAGACCAAAGTAAGAATGCTTGCCAAGTCGAGATTTCAAATAGATTTGCAGTTCTAGGAAACAATGCTAAACGGGAAACCTCTAAGACCACTAGAACAAAGAAAATAAAATATCTTAACGAAAAAGTAATTGAAGTAGAGGAAGATATTAAAGACAAAAATGTTAGGGATCTCTACAAGGGAATAAACGAGTTCAAGAAAGGTTTTCAACCTAGAATAAACATAATTAAGGACAATGATTTTACTATACTCGCGGCTCCAAATAATATCTTGAATAGGTGGAAAAATTGATTTAATCTATTATTAAATGTACATGGAGATGGCCAAAGTGTAGAAAGTGAAATATTCACAGCATTGAAATCTTCCTGGTATCCAGGAAGTGTATAGGAGAAAGTTTCTAGAACCAAACATTATCGGGCTTTTCCTCAAGGGTGACTATAGGGGCGGAATTCTGGGACAAGCCTTCAACTCCTCCTGAAACCTTCCTTAGTAAAGGAGGGTAAAAAGAAGGCACCTTCTTCAAATGCAAAATCAAATTCTCGGTTCTTTCTTATAGCGTCCTTAATGAAGGACAGCTTATAAAGCCTCCTTCAGTTGTCATGGACAGTTGGCATCTGCATGGAAGACAAATATTCCCATATGTTCGATTATACATTAAGTGCTGTTGTATAATGACTATTTATTTTATGAAAATTGATGACAATTAAATTACAGGATTGAAGTTTACTTCATTTTATGTCAGATTAGTAATTCCTGACCTCTTAATAAATAACAACATGAAGCTCTGAGATATGCATAGGTTGGTAGTAACTATCGTCTTTATTCCGTTGTACGGGACTGCAGCGAGGCACACATCTGAATTTATCACTCGAATATTCAGCGTATTATGGTACCAATGAATGAAATAATACAATAATGTAACATAAGAAAACTAGCAGGGCTCCGAAGTAAAGTCCAACGTCGAAATACGGTAAGTGTTTTTTCTATTCTATGAGCCACTGATGCGATAGCCTTCTTTCCTCCCCGCATGGACGATTCAACTTCACATTTTGTTCGTGGTCTCGGGGTAACGTGCGTGTCTAGTAATGGAGAGGTCTCACGTTCAAATCCACCGCAAAGCTACTTTTTTTTTATTTATGTGAAATTGTGCACATTCCATTCTCGTGTTCTATTTTATCAATGTGCTTGAATAAGTATTATATTCTTCTTAAAAAAATAAAAAAAAACTGGGAATTCATCGTCTTTCATTGACTTGTGCATTTTCTTACATTAACCTGTAACATCAAGCCTAAAGAATGGTAACATAAGCATATAAATGTTATTTCATGAACAGAAACTTGCTTTAAAGTTAAAAGTGCATAGGCCTATAGGACTACTCAGAACAAAACTGCGTACCGCTTGGTGGAACTATCCTCTTTTTATTGTCATACTGTACTATTTTATTGAGAACATAAAGACTATGTAGTCTATGATATAAAAAAATGTGTCTAGCATTTTTATAATATTGCAGCTGCTTCTATTACCGGTACTCTTCATTAATATTTTTATTATTATTAGTAATAATAATAATAATAATTTATTTGCTGTGAATTGACTTGATACAAGTTTCTGACATTGTCAAGCTTACAGACTAAGAGCTAATATTATACAACCTAATATTGCTACAACCTAGATCTAAGGATAAAAGTGTGTGATTGATCAAAATATAAATATAAAATAAAATATAAATAAAATAAATAAATAAAATAAAATAAATCAAAATAAAATATAATAATGTGCTAATCGGTTAATACAATTCGTCTAAAGAATATAAACATTTTTCTATTAAGTATTTCTTCAGAAGTGTTTTGAAATTTTTCTTGTCAGCATTCTTAATTTCTACAGGTAGCTTGTTGTATAGTATAGTTCCAATTACACTTACGTCCTTAAATATAATTTGCTTTTTGCATGTATATCTATGACAATCTAAGCTACTTCTTGTGCTATAATTATGAATTTCACTATTTTTTGTTAGATTTCTAAATACTATTTCTAGTACTATTATTATATTTTTATTATAGGCCTATTATTATATTTGTACTATATTATTATATTTATATTAAATGCCCATTATTATATTTGTATTATATTATATTTTTATTATATTATTATTTTCATTATATTATGATATTTATATTGCATTATTATTAGACTACTACTACTATAATTATTCTTAATGGTATTGTCATTGTTAGATCTATTGCTATTATTTCTGTATTTATTATCATTATTATTATATTATTATTATGTTCCTCTTTGTTTTGTCATAAGTATTGAGATCAAACATACGTGCAATTAAACAGTTGTAGGCCTAATAGTTGGCTTTCAAAATATATATTTGTATTCTTTAAGGTTAATTAGACAGTACTCCTTTCCTTTGTTATATGGATATGTAAGAGTTATGTTCATGGGCCTAATTTACGTATTTTATATCCACGCTTCAATGTCATTTATCGTGACATTGATCACTTTATACTATATCCAATCTTAATTTTTTTAATAAATAGACACTAATGAACTACCGTACATACAGTACGCTATTCTTTTCCAAAAATAGTTATTTATGGAGCTTATTTAATAGATAGTCTGCTCACAATGGACTGTTATTTTGAAATTCACGGTTTTTTGCCCATAATAATGAGTTTAATTTGTTTGTGTCGTATGTATGTAGTCATATTTTTAATTAATACTTCTAGATAATATAATAATTATTTCGTAGCATTATCGTTAACCTACGTTGCTGTAGTACAATCTGAAATTTGATATAAGTTGCATAATCTCAATAAATTCACCATCTAATATCACAGATGTGAGAACACTGACGTCTGAAAAGTATAGAGGATGGAAAAAGGCGACCACTCGACTTCCTTCAGTATTTAAGATAAGGAAACTCTCTTACTTCCTCCTTTAAACTAACAGGGAGGTTCGAGAAAAAGAAAAGGTGCTTCTTAAGGGACATCACAGGCCCCCTTTCACTTTTAAGGAGCCATCCTTCCTAAAGCGAAACAAGGAAGGTTCCAGAGTACGAATGGCTATGTAAGGAGGATTGAAGGCCCATTTTAAATGAAGGAGCTTGAAAGGAGGATTCCAGAATTCCGCCCTAGGATGGCTGACAAGTACTCGAAAAAAGCCCTCATGAGGCTTATTTACGAGCAAATGAACAGAGGGGGCATTTCCATTCAAAATTATGGCAACGATAGAGAGGTTCGACTCCCCGAAATACCCCAGTAGAAAGTGGACGGTTACTGTAGTGAAACCCGATAATTTTTCGAATTTCTCGACTGCTACTATCACGGATATCTCTGTATGCCCAACAGGTATCTTTCCATGTACGGAATGAAGGAATTGCTGGCCGAGAGGTACGAGGCTACGATGGCTAAGATCGAGGCCATCGTCTCTTACGGCTACACCGTCCACATAATGAGGGAATGTTATTTCCGAGACATTTTGCAAAAATTCCCCGCTCTGCAAAACGATACTGTTGTTCGCAATGCTCCCCTGGTGTTCTGCGATTACCTCTCCGGGGGTCGAACGGTGGCCAGAAGGGTGTACCGCAAGGTACAGGAAGGAGAAGAGATCCGCTATGTAGACGTCATGATTCTATATCTCTGGGTCTGCAAATACTATTAATTCCCAATCGGTCATCCAATTTTTTATATACGGGAAGATTGTGCAGATACCGACGAAATGTTAAAAAAGGAGGGAGTCGTCAAGTGTACGGTGCTTCCTCCCCGGATTCTGTACCATCCCGTGCTTCCCTAATGTTATAATAAAAAATAATGTTTTGTATCTCCCGCACCTGTGCAGAGAGCGGCCAACAGGAAAGCTGCAACCACACGGACCAAACCGATAGGGTCCTCACCGGCACATGGGTTATCGACGAAGAGAGGGAAGTCATTGAAATTGGATACGAAATATTAAAAATTTACGAATTTTACGAATACCAGACAACGGAATACAATAAATATATAAAGGAGGGTGGGTTGTTTGTAAACTACATTAACATGTTTTCACAAATCAAGGCAAAATCGAGCGGCTATACGGCTTGAGTTTCCTCCGAAGAGGACAAAGAAAAGTATATTTGATCGTTTTTCCAGTCCGAAGGGACTTTGATGGATAGGGAAAAGATTGTTTTGAATCCGGGTAAAAGGGCCATCAGTAAACTGCCTAAATTCTTTCTGGGGGAAATTAACAGAGCGCGAGGATAGATTTCACACTGTCATGGTTTCCGACCCCCAAGAGTTATAGTGTATTCTTGCATCCCCCGGGGTCGACGTGAGTAAATTCATTTCTGCCAATGACAAAGTCGTTTGGTTAACATGGCGGTGTACAGAGGAAACGCATTCCCTACCCCACACAAACCTTGTCCTAGGTGCCTACTTGACCAGGGGTGCAAGACTCAAACTCTACACCCATTTGATGGAGGTCAAAGACAGAGCGCTGTACTGCGACACAGAAAGCATTTTCTATACTCAACGAGGCAAACAGGTTCCTATACCCATAGGTGACGCCTTAGGGGATATGACAGAAGAGATTGCCGAATACGGTCAAGGAACCTACAATTCTGATTTTGTTTCGAGTGGCCCAAAAAACTGTGTATATAAAATAGCGATTCCAAGTAAAACTACGACTAAAATTGTCTGTAAAGTGCGAGGAATCACTTTAAATTACTTTTCTTCAAAAATTGGTCATTTTTGATACAGTAAAACGTATGGTGCTTGATAGAGAATCGGAACCCATCAATGTGAGGTCAGAATGAAAATTAAGCGTAAAGCTGGACTGAGAATCATTTCGGAACTGGAAAATAAAATGTGCAGGGTTTGTTTAGCCAAAAGACGTAGGTTAGAAAATAACAACTTTTACCCTTTTGGCTATAAATAGAGGGTGAGGGAACCGACACCCCTTTAGTGATGGACCAACCAGTGTGGAGGTCGGTGATAAAGCTCTTTCGTGAGAAGCATCTGATTAGTCACACCATCGATGAATTAGCATTGCTTGGCCCCGAGTATCTAGCAGAATGTGCAGCTGAAAGTATTTATATTGTCCACGATAGGCTTCCCGAACATGTGAAACAAATTGAAACCATTAGAGAATATTCAAGTTTTGAGGAATATTACGTCAACTGTTGTCTAGATGGACCAAATCCCATGAGAAATAAGTATTATGCCTGTAAAATTAGATCACTTTGATTTTGTCTGGGCCGACATCGTGTGGGAAGACTACTTTTTGCATAAAGTTTTTTTTGCATAAAAGAACTTTTCTGTGGAAAATTTTGATCACGTGACGTGGTGTTACACGGAAGTAAATTCTGTACCCGCCCAATAAATTTAACAGTCTTGTCTCCTTTCACGAAGGTCTTCCGGTATTTAACGAGGACGAAATTTCGCCAGGCCGTCATTAATCATTCTAGACGACCTTCTAGACAAAGCTTATACAAAGGAAGTTGGTTGTCTCTTTACAAGGGGATCACATCATAGGAATGTGAGCATTATATTATAAACTCAAAACTTATTCATCAATCCACTCATAGCAGAGATATATCCCTAAATGCAAAATACATGGTTCACTTTATAAATCTGAGGGATAAAAATCAAGTTGCATGTCTAGCTAGACAGGTCTACCCTGAAGACTAGAAAGCTTTTTCCGAGGATTACAGAGATGCTACGACGGAGCCCTATTCCTAATTGCATGTAGACTTTTGTCAAAACACAAACGATCTGCTTAGATTTAGAACAAATATATTTCCTCCCGATCTTACTCAAGAGTACACGCCAGTACATCATGAAACGGATCATTTCAAATTATCATATATTACACGTACCGAGAAAAGGAAATCCTAGACTTAGGAAAGTCATACTGCAGTCTGCAAACAAAAACTCATATTAACTATTATGGGGTGTGCTTTGAATGTTTGAAAAGGAAACTGCAAGATCACAGGCTGTTCTAAACGAAAATTTAAGAAGCATAAGAAGATGCTTAGAAAGTCGATTGATAAAAAGGTTTCGTTGTCTAGTAAACGAAAAATAGTAGTTCAGAGGAGAGGATCCCTAATACCTCTTCTATCTGCTGTGTTGACAGTGCTGACTAGAGTAATTAGGTCGTAATCTTACAAAAAATGCTATTGTTGTCTCCCAAGTACTTGGAAGGCTTTAAACGTAGTAAAAAGTGTGATAGAAAGAGATTAACTGTAGATCCGTACAAAGAGTTGGTTAAAATATGAGAAAAACAAGATCCTGTTCTTAAAAGAGCCGAGCTTGCTAGGGAGCTTCGTTCGCTACCTATTCCAGTTGTTGAAAGAAAACGTCACGAACGTCCCAAAAAGAAAAAGAGATCTGTCCGCAAGACTTTGGTCTATTCTCCGGAATGGAAATCTTATTCACCGCAGAGGCTTCGTGGGGTAAGAGCACAACCTCTCCTCCCCGGTCCAGAGGAGGTGTACGAAGAGGAAACAACTAATTCAACGTAAAAGACCCCTCTGCCTAGACGTTTTGATATTGATGATGATAGCAGTAGTAGTGAGGAAGAAGTGCAATTAGTACTCCTAGGGAAGAAATCGAAGTTATAGAGACACGTTCTCGTAGCGATTTAGGAGATGTAACAGGAAGGTATCTAGGTAAATATTTATATTCTCCTAGGGGTACGAACACTATTTTTGTTATCTACAAGGAGAGAAAGACCAACGCGTTTGTAATTGGTAATTCAAAAAAGAAATCGACAACGATAAATTCTTATTGCTCGATAGATGGTATAAACTTAACGTTGGTCTATGAGAATTGTTAACTAGGAAAAACGTGGATAAAAGATTAGTGACGAAGAAAGATTTAGAGACGAACAAGGAAATCTTAAAACTAACCAACAGACATTTTCAAAATAATGAGTCGTTTGATAAAATTAAATCTAGCAGAGGTAGAAGTATAAAGAGATCACAGCTCCTTTGTTTCCCTCTAAAGCTAACGAAGAACTTGCAAGTTACTTGATTTACAGTCAAAAAAGATAAAAATGAAAAAAATTGCTTTACGATCCAGGAAATCCTACGGCTTTTTCAACTCTGCTCAAATTAAAACAAGCTTCCATCAGATCGACTAAAAGCGTCAAAGATTAGCTTTTGCATGAAGATGCCTACACCTTGCATAAACCTGTGCGAAAACCTTTTGTTAGGAATCCCTATACGGTGAACAACATTTATGACGTGTTTGAAATCAATTTGGTTGATCTGCAGAATCTAGCCAAACATAACAATGGAATGAAGTATCTGTTGGTCGTCATAGATGTTTTTTCTAAGTATACATGGGTGGTTCCTATGAAGTCAAAAGCGGTACGGATGTGACTTCAGCTTTCAGATCCGTTCACGGTGAACTAACTAAACGAATTCCACTGACAGTACGATCGGATAGGGAAATGAATTTCTATTCAAGTACTTTCAGAATCTGCTCGCGAAGAACGGAATAGAGTTTGAAATGTGTCGAAGTCAAGTGTTCTGTTGTGGAAAGGTTTAACCGTACCCTAAAAACTAAAATGTACATGTATTTCACCTACAAAAACACTCAAAGATACGTAGATGTTTTGCATTTGTTAAATTGCGCTTATAACAACAACGTCCACTCTAGTATGTGTATGGCTCCTAGCAAAGTCATCGATCATGACGATTTGAAAATATGGAAGACAATGACGGAGAAACATATTCGTCTACGAGTTTAAAAACACTCCTATAGTGGGTCAGTTTTACAGTTATGAAATAACTCCTGTGGAAATCACCAAACGTACTGTCTATAAGATGGATAAAATTCTTAAAACTCGTGTCGTGAAGGGCATTAAGCAACATCTCGTCTGGTGGGTAGGTGGCTCTCTGGATTTCGATTCCTCGATCAACGCAAAGGATATTAAAAGAATGAGTGAAGAATTTTACATAACGCGTTTCAGCTACTCCTTCGATATTTTCACATCAATCACGCCGTCTAGCTTTCAGGAGCAGCTAGCACAAAATGTCTGTCTGGAGAGGGGGGAATGGGCATCCGTGTTGTGTGAATAGTCTTATCCTATAGATTATAAAAATGTAACGCTCAGGACGTATATCACAAAACATTTTTGTAACATCTTGTGATTTTAGACCATTATTTGCTTGACTTTAATTTCTGAACATACCCTGCCAAGGTATATTTAACCTAGGTTTGTATTCCGATATTCTGATATTTCGATAAGTATCGATATATTATATTACATTTACAAAAGTGAAACAAATATTTTACCACGTTTTACCAATGTTCCATACATCCAAACATTATTAAATATTATGTGAAACTCATTAATTTGTTAAAGAATACGTATTCACATTGTGTGTCCTAGAATTACAGGTAAATGTGTTCCTATATCAGCCTAAGAAACTTTTGGTATTGCAATGGAACGAAGTAGAAGTTTCCAGAAAATTCTTAATACTCCAACTCAAGAATTTCTGAATATGTCCTCTTGTAACTTGTAGTGGGGATGTGTTCACATTTTGTATATGACTGGGTCAGTTCTTCTCAGTCAGTTCCACACAGTCAGTCTCAGCTGCGTGTTCTTCTCAGTCAGTTCTGCACAGTCAGTCTCCGCTGCGAGTTCAGTTCACATGCAGTCTCCGCTGCGAGAACATTACTCAGTCACTCTCGACAGCGAGAACATTGCTCACGCCGTCTCTGCAGCGAGAACATCATTCACCGAAGCCTACAGCTACAGGACGCCAAGGCGATAGTAAGGGCCGCCTACTCGAAGCCTACCAGCCATGCACGATTGGAGGTAGCATTCCGCTGCCACAGTGTCAGCAGCTATTCCAGGATTTCACCGGAGTTATGCAAGCAAGAGCATAACCAGCATTCACTGAGGCCTACTGCATCATTTGAGACGCATATCTACACTACAGTCTATCGCATGAGCCGATATCTGAGACAACATCACAGACACAGTCCAAAATGAGAACGCAACCACCACTTACAAGTTAAGTAACTGTTTTCAATCAGGCTGAGGCCAGGATTTTTCTAGCTCAAAGAATGAGCTCTCATATTAAATATATACTTTGTAATTTCTATGCTAGTCACTTTTGAGGATTTTGGGCAATCTGTCGGCCCTACTTGTTTTAATTACTGAAGCTTGTGAAGCTTAGTAATTGGTAAAGATTTGTTCAGTTACAAAGGGAACAGCTTCATTTGCATTTTTCTATTAAGGCATTCTGCTTTATTTCACTTATTTGAATTCTTCTTGATTTGAATTTCTTGAAATACAAGAAATAAGAAATACCAATCACTTAAAGAATAAGCTTTAATGTATTGGCCGTTTGATACTAAGAATAAATTTGTTATTCATTTGTTGTTAAACATTTGTATGTATCTTTGTAACTTTTGAAAGTGGAAACCCTCGATTACAGTATCCACGCAATCCAGAATCTCATTGGTCCTCCGTATTATATGGCATCAAAATATTCATATGTAGCCGGATCCCATATTTCAAGGTCTGCCGGGCCTGGATTCCTAACAATTTTAATAACTACGTTTGGTAGTATAGTGTTTGCTAAAATAAATTACAGATCATTCCAATAACTGTATATAGACATCAGGGATAGGATAAAAGAAGATTCCCTAAAGGAGTTGTTGGTGGGCGAAGTTCATGCAAACCTAACTAGTCATCAGTCGGAAACTGCAGTGGTTAAAAAACTGGGAAGAGAACATGCCTAGAGGCCCACACCAAACGTCAAATCCGAGGATTCAAACAGCATACAAATGTGTTTAACTTTTCGCGAAGTTAGTGGTGCTGTGAATAAGGAAGATTACGTCCTATATTTTCCGGTTCGAATTTATTACGGTACAGGGGATCTCCTCGACACCATTAAATTGTAACACCTGAAATTGTAGGAAGGAGACTAGGAAGCATAGGTGGGTCAGTAACCCTCAAGAACAGTCATTACCAATCCGAAGGGAGAGGAGAATATAAATAGCGATTCCAGAATAGAACTCATATTACATACAAACATATAACACTTTTAATAGGCAAGACCAGTAAAAAGAAATCCAACAGCAATATAAGAGAGAATCTGAGAATTTTTTAAATCTTAAAATTCATACCAAGTCCCAATATATTAAAGGGATCAAACGACTACAAACATTTCAACAGTAAATAATTATCCAAATAATTGAAACCATAAAGCTTTCTCTCTTACGCCAATTATGCCATATACAGGGTGTTTCAGAAATACTTTTACAATCTTCGGACATGGGTTCCGCACAACAAAAGAAGGAAAAGTTCATATGAACATAGGTCCCATAATGCTTTGTTTTCTCGTTAGGAACTGTTCAACACATTGGTACACTCATAACACGTCAACACACAAAACTCATAACAGGCTTCATGCGAAACCATTCGACACCATTCCGGAGTATTTGAAAGGGAGCGACAGTCCATGACTCGACGAGTGCATGCATGTCTAGAAGAAAGAGGAGGACATTTCGAGCTTTTGTTATTATATTGCTGTTGGGTTTCTTTTTACTGACGTTGTTTATTAAAAGTGTTATGTTTCACTTTGAATGTTATACGTGTTATATTCTGGAGTCCCCATTTATATTTTCCTTTCCCTTCAGATTGGTAACGACGGTTCTTGAGGGTTATCGACTCACCTATGCTTCCTAGTCCCCTTCCTACAATTTCAGGTTAGATGTAGGGATAGTTTTTGTAATTTTGGTACAACGTATAGGTTTGCATATTCTTATTGTCGTGCTTGTCATATATTATTATTACCAGTTAATTAACTCGAAAATAGACTCAACATAAATTTTAATATCACACTAAAACTGTAGCTACATTCTTGTAACACTTTCTTCTAGGGAGAGTGGAGGTTAGATGCTGTGCATCTTTGGCTCTGTGCACTTGAACTCTCTTTATTGTTATTTACCTTGGATATAATTGGCCTCTTTTGAGGTAGGGAACTATGCTTTGAATAGGTTTTTTATTTTTTTAGCATTCCATTATATAGGGAATTTTCATAAATAATTATCCTAGCATTATATCTCTACGAACTCAGTTGTCGTGGGATTTTCTCCTTATGGTGGAATTGTTATTTGAATTTAGCTGTAGTGGTGTCAAAGAAGATGAATCAGATGTTCGCAGCTTGTTGGCTAAACTAAAACAAGTTGCTGTTCACCACCTTCCGTATTCATATGTCCTTTCATCTCCACATATTATTTCTGATTTTCATTTAGTCAGATGTAAGTTATCCGAGTTAATACATTCAGCTAATGAGTTTTTTTTATCCTAAAGACTCGTTTAGACAGATACGTCAATTGCGACATCGAGCTTGGTACTGGGAACATATAATTTATTTTTTTATGCTAATCCACGATGCTATCTCAGTTCGTGGTGAATTGGATAAACTGAACGACATGTTAGCCCCTTCCCTTTCATCTTCTTGGATTGATGAGTGTGAGAAGCACGTAAGTGTTGCGGGCCATCCTTCCGAATTGGCTACCACGGTTTCTTCTGCCGTTAATAAAGAATCTTCCCTGTATAATCATCTTTCTAGTCCTAATAATTGTCAGGCTGCTTCTTACACCTATAATAATCAGCCAGTTCAACCGGCGATCGGAGTCTCTAAATTATCTTCTTCTGTCTTGCCTCCAGGTGTGACCTTGGGGGTTAACGTGAAATCTACCCTTGGGCACCCGTGTCATAGTCGTTTACCTGATTCTCACTTTATGCTGGTCCAATCCAATTCAAATAACATTCAGCCAATTTAACCGGTGTTCGAGGTTCCGCAGTTTTCTCAGCTAAAAATGCAATACCCTGTACAAAAGATGATAGAGCGTGATGGAATGTTTGCGATTTCTAAATTACCAGATGTCATATTTTCCTTAAGCTTCTTGGTTAAATTCCGAACTGGCTGCATCATTTAGTGTTGCTGAATTTCTTGTCTGACAGCTACTGCTCAGTATAGTTTCGGGACGGGTCTTGGAGATTTTGCGAGGAGTCTTGTCCTCTTCTAAATCTTTAAGGGATTTCCATACCCAACTTCTTCTCAAATTTATTTCATCTAGATCAAGACAGGACCTATTGCGTTTGTATTATTGTCGTCCTCAACGACTCAATGAACTCTTTTCTAATTACTTTCTGGATATTAAAGTTCATGCGGCCTTTTTTCAAGTTCCTGACTCTGATAAACAGGTGGTTGATGTTATCGTATCTGGACTCAGCCCTATGAAACTTTCTTATCTTACTTTTGCTGCCAGGCCAATTTCCTTTTCCGATCTTTCTAATCTTATTTCTGTGATTGCGGAGGTACAAAGTGCTGACGCTTCTCGTCATTCTTCCTCATCTGGATTTTCTTCCTCTGCCCGTCTGCTCCTGGTAGACCTAATGAAGGTAATTTCCGCGAGCATCGCTCTTGTCACTGTTGCTCTAATGTTGGGCACTTTAATCATGATTGTATAAAACGTCTTTTTGATCTTCAACAGAGGAATAATTCTTCTCAGAATAGAAACAAAAATTCTCAGACTTCTTCATATTGCCATTAAATGGGACATATGAACGTTGATCGTAGGACAAATGCGTTGATTGATAGATTTGTAACTCACTAAGGTGTCTTGTCAAGAATATGTGGACTCTGGTACCACTAGATTTTGCATTGGTGTTCAGGTTTTACCATTGCTGGGTTTTTCCTTATCTGATGTTCTACCGTATCAGGGCGGTGCCTTTAATGCTGGTGGCTTTGGCATGAGTATTCTGGGGCTGCTTCTTTTGTCCCTCAGAATAGCTAAATAATCCTGGAAATTTTCGTTTCTGGTAGTTCAGTTTTTAGTACGTCTAGTCATCCTAGGTACAGATATTGTTACTTTTCCTGACTGATTTTGGACATTCAGTTACGCCAGCTCTGTCTCAAGTCTCAACCTCATAATGAGATTACTTTTGATGTTACTCAAAATATTTATTTTCCTGTTCATTTGTGTGCTTCGTTATTGGATCAACGCAGTGTTACGCTGAGTTCTTTATCTCCTCTGGACATACATTTGAAGAGCTAAAGGTTACTGACCTTATTCCAGTACATTTACCACCCTATTTGTTATCCCCTCCAAAACTCCTAGGTATGCGACGTAAGATCAATCGTATGTGGAGTAAACGCATTAGACCTCACCATATTCTAGTCCTATTTTGTTAGTTCCTAAAAGGAAATATGATTTTCGACCGGTGATCAATTAAAGAGCCCTCAACTATAAAATTGTCATTGAGTCAGCGCCTTGCCGGATATACATTCGGCGGCTCACTGATATGCAGGGACTAAGGTATTTTCGTCACTTGACCTTAATAACGCTTATAATTAGATACAACTTAAGGATTCGTCCCGTCATCTAGCAGCTTTATCCTTCCACTTGAATCACTTCGAATCTTGTCGCCTCCCATATGGGTTAGCTACTGGTGCGCAAATCCTCACCAGATAATTGGACAAAATATTTTCTGATATTAAGTTTGATTTTCTCTCTCACTATCTTGACGATAGGTAGTTTATAGGAAAGATTTCCGGTCGCATGTTGGCATCTTAGGGGGTTTTCATCGTTTGCAGGAAACCGGCCTTATAGTCAAGATCACTAAGGTGCAGTTTGCCAGATCCCAGCTCAGTTTCATTGGGCATATTATCTCGCCTCCACCAATGTTAAAGCAGTAGCTAGTTTTTCGGCGTGGTTAACTCCTTTGCGAAGTTAATAATTAAGTTTGCTGCGCGGGTGGCCTCCTTTATCCGCCCTTGCGTTATGGATGTGCAATTCGCTTGAGGTGATCAGCAGCAATTCACTTTCGAGGATCTCAAGGCTGCCATCACTAACCTGCCTATTTTAGCCATAGCAGATTTCTCAAGAGCTTTCATCGTTCAAACCGATTAATGTTTTGCTGGATTGGATGCAGATTTACTGCAAGAGTTCCCTGAAGGGCGGAAACCGTTTTCGTATGCATCTCGTTCCTTGAGCAAGCAGGAGCAAACGTATTCCACCTATAAATTGGAAGCTCTTGCTCTTATCATTGCTCTGGAGAAATTTAGAATGTTTGTCGAGTACGTCAAGTTCATCTCGGAGTGCATCAACCAAGAGTTGTCTTGGTGTGAGGCTCGCTCCTAGAGACGGTCAGACTGGCTCGTTCGGCTGTTAGGCCCTCAGGATTCAAGTTCCTTCCAGTTCATATAAAATCATCTGAGAATTATGTAGCATGTTTGAGGGATACTCTTTTTTTCTTCAGATCAAGACGTAGTTGACCCGGTGGTTCCGCAAGTTTCTTCAGCCCAGGGAGACATTGCTCCTTTATTAACCAGTTTTCCATTGGCCAATGCTAATATCTCTCAACAGCAACGTATGGGCGCCGGTTTGGTCATTTTATGGATAAAATTGTTCATGGCATTCACGTCAGTAATTACTGTGTTATGAATGGTGTTTTGTAAGTTCTAGTTGGTAAGATCGAGCGAGCTAAGGTTATTTTACGTATTTCGTAAGAGATAGGTATTTTCAAATTTATCCCCATGGCGGCCATCGGGGTGTAAAGAAGACTGTACACAAAGAAATGTGTCTTTCTGGTGGAAATCCATGTTTGTCCTCGTTTCAGGAAAGGAAGTACCTATATTTTTGTGGTGGTCGATGCCTTCACTAAGTTTATTTGGCTGTCCCCTTTGCGAGAAATGGGACTGAAAAGGTTATAGCTTCTTTATCATATATTTTTCAGGTTTGTGATTTTCCCCAGAGTATTGTCTCAGATAATGGACCGGAATTCACTTCTGGTTTATTCAAAAACTTCTGTTTCCGTAGGTGTATTAACCGTATTTCAACTACCCCATACTGCCCGAACCCAATCCATGCCGAACGTGTATTTGAAGAATGCCTTAATTGCATACCACCACGGTGACCATTCCTTATGGGATACTAACCTAAACTTGTTGCAATTTGTTTCCAATACCGCTGTACTTGACAGTCCTACTTTTTCATCATTCCCCAAACCACCCTCTCAGTAATCTGTGGCGGGTTGATGAATTGCTCCCTGATTCGACTTCTCCTAATGCGAATTCTCGTACTTGGAAGGCCGCGAGAAAGTATATGCAGGTAGCTTATGGTAGGAGAGTCGTGGCTAATAATAAGGGTAGGATTCCCTATCTCTTCGAGGTAAATGATGTGGTTAAGTGCAGGAATTATTCTTTGAGTAAGGGCTCTGTTAGATTCACTAAGAAACTGGCCCCACGTTACGTTGGTCCTAACCCGTTCATTTAAATTCTTTATGGTGGCGTCTCTTTCTTGTTTTATATCTTTAAGATTCTTCTAATCGTCGATGTCATACCGCTGAAATGAAGGCTATTTAATTTGGGTGCTCTGTTCTCATAAATTATTTATTGCTATTTTTGTTCCTATTTTGTCCAAAATGTTGTCTCACAACTGAAACGTTGCCTCGAGTGTGATCTTGCATTCTATTAAGTTAGGTTTGTAGCTTTTTTATGGCTTCCTTGCCAATTTTTTGTATACTTATATGTTTGATTTTGTGATGGTTAGTTAATTTTTTACTTACAGTGACCAGGTTTTTGATGTAATAAATCTATCTAATCAAATTTAAAAATATTAATTTTTTTATTTTTTTGTAACTTACTTCATTCACATTTTGAGCTCACGTACACCTACATTTCCTTGTGTCTCACCTATGCCTGAATACGCATTACAAGTAAAATGAATATCACACATTTAAAAAAGAAGAAGAAAGAAAGAAAAACACACCTAACAAAATAAACTAACAAGCAACTCATACTATTTTGGATACAAGTTTTATAAATGTAAAAAGGACTAGTCTATCATCCCTATTAATCATCAGCTGCAGCACATTTTCAAAGAATTTTGGGATCCTAATAATTCTGTTGTACTTGAATTTTGGAAATCACAGAATTTTATGGGAGACTATAAAATAAAGTCTCTAAATCGGAAGACATTTAATAAATACAAGATATTGGACATGATGTAATGAGAAAGACATTAATAGAAGACCAGTATGATAACTTCCTTTACCAGCTTGTAGGATAAAGTTGGTGTAAGATTGAAGGGATTGCTAGCGCTCCTCGATCCCTATTATTAAAAATCAATATGGTATGATGCACACTTGTGAATGTGTTCTAGCCAACCAAGAACTTCGGCTGCCTGCGGGATATACCTCCCTGTCCGAGTATGGATCTCCCTGCTGCTGATGTCTGATGGGGATATTTCAGAGCTCGCCTAAAGAGATTCTCACCTTGCTCATCAAGAGTGTACCCTTACTTGTCTTGTTTCTGACACTTGGGGTCGGAGTCACGTGTGGTATGCCTTCAGCAGTTTCCCTTCTACGATTTGAGGACCATGCTACAGCTATGCTTCAGCTTCCACCATTTAGTTCTACAGTATCAGGTGATGTTTTGGAACAGATAGTTTTGGCTTTCTTGACGGAATCGTGCCAGTGACGACACCACATTGAAACCAAACGTGTGCTCACCCTTGTGATAAACTGAAATAATAATAGACTGTATTTTTATTTCCTCTGTGTTTCAATGCATCAACTTTCTCTTCGTAGTATTTATGCCAATCTGTGTGCTGTATCTTCAAAATATCATATTCTTGATATCTTCTCAAGCTGAACACTTAAAAGCAAGAGGATCCGTACAATGTAGAAATTATTGAAGTTTCCTTTTGAACTTTAAAGCATTTTGAGTCAACTATTAAAAATTGTGTGTCAATATTGGGTTGATTATTTACATTTAAACAAATGCATAAAATGATTAACCATTAATATGTCTAATAATTCTGTAAAGTGATAGATTAGTATTAAGCTCTCGTCAAAAGGACGCTCTTTAAGTATTCCAGTGATGAGTCAAATTCAACGAAAAAATCTAAAGTTATCCTGGTCACACGCAAGAGAGAGAAAAACAGACCTAGAGTTGGGATATTCCTCAATAATAAACACATAGAACAAGTAAATACATTGAAGTACCTCGGAGTTGTAATAGACGATAAATTCAATTTTAATGCTCATATTGAATATGTAGCAGGTAGATGTACAACATTGATCAATGCTTTGTCCAAATCTGCAAAGCTCAACTGGGGATTGAACCATAATTCACTACGCACAATCTACAAAGGTCCGATCTTATCCTTACTATCCTATGCGGTGCCTGTTTGGATAAACGCCTTACAAAGGAAATATAACAGGGCAAAACTAATAAGGGTACAAAGGCTAATAAATATTAAGATAGCCAAAGCGTATCGCACCACTTCCACGGAGGCACTCTGCATAATGACAGGCTTGATACCAATCGTGATCAAGTTAAAGGAGATTGCAAGGGAATACAAAGCAATCAAGATAGAAAACGGACATATTGACAACGAGCTAGAATTGAAGAAATGGCCTCATCCAGCAGAATTCCCGAGTATAGAAGACATAGATCCTACAAAACCCTACAATATAGAAATATACACAGACGGAAGCAAATCTAGCGATGGTGTTGGGTCAGGTATAGTAGTCTTTATCAACGGAGAAATAACACACCAGCTTCAGCTCAAATTGCATAACGAATGTTCCAACAATCAGGCTGAGCAACTAGCACTTGTGAAGGCAATAGAAGAAGTAGACACCCTACATGGTAGTATTGACACTATGAACACAATCGCTATATATACAGACAGTAAAATCACCATAGACTCACTCAAGAATTCAAAAAACCACAATCACCTCATTGAAGATATCAGAAAGGCTATAAAAGGCATGAGAAATAAAGGATGGTCTGTAGCAATTGGCTGGGTGAAGGCCCATGAGGGAATACATGGAAACGAACTTGCTGATCGCCTCGCCAAAAATGCTGCAAGAAGCTCTAGCTCACTGTCATACAATAAAATCCCGAAGAGTAACGTATTAAAAACGTTAAGAGAGGAGAGTTATGCAATATGGGACACTGAATGGCAAGCCACAACTAAGGGTCAAGAAACGAAGAAATACTTTCCGAGTTTGGTGCAAAGGCTATCCTCCAAGATTTATCCTACAGTAGTGCTTACTACTATGCTCACCGGACATGGACCAATAAAAGCCTATTTTCATAGATTTAAAATAACGCAAGATTCCACTTGCCCCTGCAACGAAGGAGAAGAGACGACCAACCACCTTCTGCTGGAATGTTCGAGGTTCAACAGAGAACGAGCTCAACTAAAGGCCAGCATAATTCAAAACAGAGGACAGTGGCCACCTAGATATAATGATTTAGTAATAAAATACCTAAAAGAGTTTAATACATTTATTAAAGCAATGGACTTAAAATAAATAGATCAATGGATTTCAAATGAATAGATAAGTAAATATACGGACTAGGATAGAGATATAGTAGATGTAGTACATAACTAATAAGTATGAGACTGATATCTGTCAATTTGTAAATTACTATAGTTAAAGTAGAACAAAACTAGAAACTAAGCCATATTGAAATATAATATTGTATTAATTAACAACATAAGGATTACACCAAAACATGTAGTATTACTATTGTAATGGAACATGTTGATGTTATACATTAAAAAATAAGTGATGAGTCAGAATAATATTGTAGATACTGAAATCATTTTGCCATAGTGCTTAATTTTTGGTAAAAAACATATAATGTAAATTGTAAACTATTCCAGTTTCAATTTTGAAAATGTTTACGAGACTATTTTAGTATAAAGATAATTAAGCTGTTCTCTGAAAAAACTACATTTTCCGCTCAATTTGTATTTGTGTGTATGTACTGGTGGCCGATGAGAAGAATGCGAGTGAGGGATGCGGGGAAGGCGGGTGGTTTGGCACTTCTTTTGTGTAGTTTGGGATAGACCCTTTCGCTAAACCACTTGTTTTAGAGACAGTCCTTGCTTACAAGTATTGAGTGGTCGTGGTTAGTTTCAGTGAGTTCTTCGATTTTTCAATTGTTTAAGCATTAAGTCTAGTTTATTACAGTATTATTATTATTATTATTATTATTATTATTATTATTATCTAAAGCACGTGTTAGTGGTGGTGCTGTGTAGTTTCAGTACCTGAAACATACATAGGCTACAGTATAATCATACAATAAAATTCAGCAATGGCTGCTAATCGAAAACGAAGAAAAGGGTAAACTATACATAGCGAAGCAAGGGAGCTTATAAGAAGAACAATAGCGAAGCAAGGGAGCTTATAAGAAGAACAATAAGGAAGTATGACGAAGAAGCTCGTTCAGGACAACTGCAGCATTTAATTACCCAAAGTAATGCACGCATTGCCAATTACTGTGGCATATCAGAAGGCACTGTTACAAAAATAAGAAACGAGGATACTGCAGCAGGTGCAAGTTTGTTAAGTACACCAGGTAAAAAGAGACCACGGGCTGAGGAACACAAATTTCATTGTGACGATTTTGATAAAAGGGTGTTTCGAGATCTGATTCAGGAATTTTATCAACAAAGGCAGATAGTTCCAACAGCCCCCAAACTTCTTACTGCAATTAGGCAAAAAATACATTTCCCATGGGGAGAAGATACGTTAAGGAACCTTTTACATACCATGGGCTTCAAATGGAAAAGGTGCGGCAGTAAGAGAAAGTTGCTGATTGAGCGTCCAGACATAATCAACTGGCGTTCAAAGTATCTGAGATGCATAAAGACCTTCAGAGATGAAAGAAGAGTCATCATTTATATTGACGAATCCTGGGTTGACAACAATCTAACTTTTGGCAAATGCTGGCAGAGCGATGATGTCTATGGCATACCAACCAACACGAGTGCATCGAATCGCCTAATTGTAGTGAATGCCGGATGTAAAGATGGTTTTATACCTGGAGCGTCATTGATTTTTAGAGTGGGACTAGCCAGTGGCGATTACCATGGCCAAATGTGCGGCACAAATTTTGAGAAATGGATGCTGGAAAGACTGTTCCCAACATACCCCCACGTAGTGTAATTGTGCTTGACAATGCACCTTATCACAGCGTGCAAGAGAATAAGCCCCCATCAAAGTATGCTACGAATCAAGTAATGATGGAGTGGCTGGAAAGAAACAATATTCCTTTCTCTTCCAACATGAGAAAGTACGAACTTTACGATTTGGTTGAATGCTTTAAGCCCCAAGAAAAAACATATCGCATCGACCGCTTAATACACATGCATGGCCACACCCCACTCCGATTGCCTCCCTACATGTGTGAACTCAATGCAATTGAGCTGGCATGGGCTCAAATGAAAAGATTTGTAAGGGAACATAATACAACAGGTGATATCTCTCTGACAAAATTACAGCAGACAACAGAAAGTGCAGTGCAGTTCATTTCAAAATCTGACTGGAAGGGTTATATTAGCCATGTTATTAAACTGGAGGCTAAATACTGGGAGAAGGACGGACTGATGGAAAACGTAATGGACAATTTTATCATTACTGTAGGAGGGATAGATTCCAGTGAGTCAAGTGATGACAGTGCTAGTGATAATGGAAATGATTCTGCCGGCGACGAGGAACTTGCACGCCCGCTCAGCGACTGTTGAAAGGTAAGTTAGTACAGACCCTACATGACAGGGTTGATGCCTGAGGGGATAACATGGGGTGAGTTTCTTCAGAACTGAATTCCTTCTGCCCGCATTCTTCTCATCGGCCACCAGTATATTGTGTCTAAATAATTTGCTTACATTTTAGTATTATGATCAAATGAAATTGTCTTCATTGATATTGGCTTTTCTTTCGTTGTGTGCGCTTTCCCGGCTACATATTTCAATTTATATGTTCTAGTTCACAAAAACTCCGTTTACTGTCTTCTGTGCACTGCTGGTGCGCTTGCGCGAGCCATTCTGCTGTGCGCAGAGTGTCGGTTGCGTTGTAAGTACTCATTCCAAACATTCTTGTAAAGGCTTTTCTGCCGATATGTTTGTTAGGCGTCTTTCTTGAGATGTTACTAATCTTCTGTGCCAGTATATTTCGGTGGCGTGGGTACGAAGCTTCCGAGTGTTGCCACCATTTGCCATCGACCCTCGATTGAAAACCGGACAGGTTTGACTTCACAGACCAGTTGATCCCTCTCGCTCGTTGTTGATCGCTGGCGATAGATGCTATGTGACTGGTACAGTCTGTGCAAGGTGGGTCCCAAAACATTTCACTAAACAGCAAAAGCACATTAACGTGTCTATCTGCGAACGCTTACTGGAGCGCCATGCCAACGAAGGTCAAGCCTTTCTGAAATGAATAGTCACAAGAGACGAAACGTGGATCCATCGCTTTGAGCCTGAAAGTGATTCTCAGACTTTTTTTGGACTCACAAGGGCCATTACTTGAAGAATGGCCCAACCATAAACAGTGCACGTTACAGTGCAACGAGGTGAAGTCTGCAATTCGAACCAAGCGTCGAGGCCTATTGTCGAAAGGAATTGCTTTGTTGCATGACAATGCGCGCCTACATATTGCAGCCCACACTGCTCAAACTACTGCGAAACAGGACTTTTAGATGTTAGAGCACCCTGCATACAGTCCCGATCTCGCCCATTCAGATTTACATCTGTTTGGCCCACTTAAATGTACCTAAAGAGCGACGATTCACAAAAGACTAAGAACTGAAGGAAATAGTGCATACGTTGCCTGCTACTCAGCCGAAAAGCTTTTTTCTGAGGGCATCAGGAAACTTGTGCAACGAGGTATCAAGTGCTCTTAAAAGCAATGGGACTATGTTAAAAAGTGAGGTAATTGAAAGTTTTTTAGGTCTTGTTGCAATTAATTAGAAAACGGAGCGCATATACGTATTCATTTACCGGAATATACACGCACAAATATATATTACATAAACGAATTTGTTAATATCCGCCTTAATAACCTTTTCCGTAAATATCATAATCTTCAAAAGTTTGCCTTTCCTATTATATTGCATTTTAGCATGTTTCTTTACTCATGTGACACTTAATATGCACGATCAGCAATTTATTCTTAAAGTACAAAAAGAAATCACCATCATTCTGTTTTAATATAAATTACATTGAACGTTAACTCTTCCTGACAAGTGTTCATTTTTTAATTTGAACTACTGTATATAGTTTGATTCATTATACCGAAGTGAAAAAATTTTGGTGACGAAAACTGTCATAGTATTATGAAGTGTGAAATTTAGTTTTAAAACTTTTTTTTAAAACATCTGTCTATGTATTAAATGTATAACAAGGGAATGTGTGGAACGAATATGCTTTTGTTGCTTGTTTACATGTGCACCTCTTGTGTGTTACGGTATAATATGCTAGCGCCGCTACTCTACTGTAATTTATGGGAGTGCTTCTAGCTCGATTCCGTACTATTGGTCCCCTTTGCCGCAGTAGCTGAGGCATGCAGCCTAGGAGCCGTAGTGAAGGAGGCTGGGGTATAGAGTGTTCATGTGTGAGTAGGAAAATATGAACTAAGGTAAACGGAAAAGCTTGAAGAAAATTCATTCAGACAATTTGCTATAGGCCGGTTAAATTATAAGAAATAGTAAAAATTACTGAAGAAACATATAGGCTATAGTCCTATTGACCAATTCTTTAAGTATATATATGTACTTACTAATAGAGTCATGTAGATCAGTCCCATAAGACTTCCACTTACCTGTAAAAAGGACATAGATTAGGCAATTAAAATATCGTAATTTAAATTATTGACATTGATACAAATATTATACAAAGTTTTAAGGTAACCATTACGAGCTCTCAGAACGAAATAGAAGTCTGCTACCCCTTTCAGAAGACATGTTTTAAGTTTAATAAATAAAATAAATTGCTGATTAAAATTCATTTATAAAATTATCCTGTCATTAGTACGAATGTACAAGTTAAATTTTAATAAATGAAAGTTATACTGTGCCGTTCAGACATATCACGGCACTCTGTTTTTAATTTCAGTCTTTTATTACTTTATTAATTCTTTCATTGCTTTATTAATTGTTTTGGTTTGGACACTTACATGTCCGCGATCCTTCCATCATTGTGTTTCTCTTTTGTTCTTTGTTATGGTATAGTACGTTTAGTTTTGTTCTGGTTTTTTCTGGTCTAATTGATCTCACTGCCATAAGTTTCTTCCTTTATTTTCTGTAACCTATATTTACGGTGCGCCATCTGTGTTGCCCTAGTGGGTCTTAGTGGGGGTTTCCCGTGAGGGAGTCTTAGCCGAGAAGTCGAGTGAATAAAATCTTGCTTGTGACGCCGGCTCAAGGTAAAGAAACCAATGGACACGTAATTCATATTTCCAGGTATGTTTTGAGTTGAATTTAGTTTTTTTTACCCTGGTGCGTTTTCTTTAATTATTATGTTAGTTTCACTATTTTTATGACCCACCAGAGTTTAGTTTCGTAATTATTATTTCCGTTTGTTCAGTTATTTATTATATTTCGTTTATCATGCAGTGCAATGATGGAAAGATCACCATTAATTCTGTACACGTTTTCTGGCCTTCAGCCCGACATGTTTGAATACTGATCACAAATTACTAATTCTATTCGCATTTAACTTATTGTACTTCTGGTCAGTCAGCTTTTCATTATTGTATGCTTGAAATAATAAATCTTGTCCTCATTTTCTTACTGAAAAGTTTCGACTATTTTCTTCATTTATGGGTTAATAATAATTTGGTATATGGGACTGTACTGCGCCACAAAAATGGTAGCAGAGTGTAGTTGATCAAGGTTTTTTTACGATTTTTCATACTTATTTTCAAAATTTTTCGGATTTCCGCAATGACTCAAGCTATTTGTAATGCTGACCAGTTAATTGGTTTTAAAAATGCCTAGCTTCCACATCCATTTCAGGATCTGGTAAAAACTTGCTCGGAGGTCACACTTAATGACCCTGTAAAGATTCTTACAATTTTAAATTTTTGGTCCAATTCGGTAGGTAGGTAGCCTATATCAGCGTTTCTCAACCTATGGTCCGCGGACCGCTGGTGGTCCGCGAAGATGGTGCAGATGGTCCGCAGACATAATTGATTAAAAATATCATAAAGCAATTAGGAAGTAAAGAAGTAAAAATTTGTCATATAAAATGGACACTAGATGTCAAAGTTTTTAAAATATTCGAAAATACAGGTCCTATTGCAAGTTTTCTTACTTAGTTACGAACCAAATTTCCAAACCCCTGGTGCACTGACGTCTAAGGTTCCATCTTTCAATCAAAACCCAGAAAAATAAGACTTTGTCGGAAGTTGTTATTAGAGGCGCCGTGCATTTTTCAACAACCTATTCAATTCAATTCAATTCAATTTATTATCGCCTTTGAGTATAAAACACAATAGGCTATGTCATTAAAAGTGTATATAATTCATTATACAATGCTAAAATACTTACATACTACACACAATTCAATAGTTACGCATTAATATCAGCATAATTAAGATCTATACATTCGTCAAGACTATAAAATCGATTATGTTTCAGCCAGGTCTGGATTGTGAAGTTCAACTGTCTAAAATTAAGTAATTTTGCATTGTCAGGAAGTTTGTTAAAAACGGATATAGCTATAAATACATGTGTGGATTTAGTTTTAGACAATCTAGTAAAAGGTATATGAATGTGGTTGCTATGTCTTGTGTCATATGTATGAATGTCATTCCTTGGATAAAAATTATTAAGATTATTTTTTAAAAACAACAAAGTTTCAAGTATATACAAATTATACACTGTCATGATTCCTTCTTGTATAAAAAGTGGTCTGCATGGTAAATCAGGGGCTGATTTAGTTATTAATCTGACAGCTTTTTTCTGTAGTAACAGTATATTTTCAGACTTGATCCATTTCCATACAACAATATGCCATATCTAAAAACAGTTTTAAAAAAAGCAAAACATGCTTGTCTATTATACGGTTTAGGTATTTTAACAATAAGACTTCTTAAAAGATAGAGCACTCTAGATAGTCGACAAAACAACAAAACGACGAAATATCCATATTTTTATTTCAGCTGTATTTATACTTCTGATCAATCTGTCTAAGAAAATACGGTTAAATTTCTTCTGAGACTAATAGGCTAGATATTCATGAATATTTTTGGAATTTAGATTATACAGAAATACAGCGGTTGTAAGTTCCCTTTTGGAGAAAGAAGAGACAAATTATATGGCTTCTGCAGGATCTCCTAGGAGATAATATAAAATAAATACTTTTTAACCATTGATAATAGAAAAGTGAAAGTTTGTAAGGCATAATTTCTTGCATTTTTGACTTCCCTGAATCGTTCGTCCTTCAATTCCTGTTTAAAAGGAATGACCATAACATCATTTCGTGAAATCGAAGAGGATGGCAAAAATCAGCTGTGGCTAAGTCCTATTATACTCTAAAAGAAAAGATTAGATCCCGTATTAATAGTACCAAAATTACCATCACGTTATGACAGAAAGATTCAGAGGCGTAGAGGTCTCATAAGTTAAATCTTTGGAAAACGTACCAACTGCATTTAGAAAACTGTGGAAATGATGGCATCTGTCCTGAAAAAGGAATTACTTTAATTCTTACCACTGAATGTAATTTATCCTTCCATGTGCCTAAAAATGGTTGTGCTACAAATGCTACAGATCCATGGGTACTTATGTCCCTGTCTGAAGGGTGTCTCTCTCTTGGTCTTCGGTTCAAACCCGAATGTGTTTCTTTCTCTAGCGCTGGTCGAATTCTCTATGCGGCCTTGCTTTGAAGGCTCTGAATTGATGACATTCGGGAGGCTTGCCTCCCACGTTTAATCACTCAGAGTCTTCCCTGCTTTAGTCTATCCGGAGAATTTTTTTAAAAATCTAAATAGTATATGAAATAAGTTTAAATTTCACAAGCTCATTTATTCTTCTTCAGCAAATGTAGAGTTCGACTTAGTTTCTGGTTGAATCAAATCCAAATTCAGTTCACCTTTCTAGCTTTTTTGTTTTGGTAGCATAGAGTTAACAACTTCTCCCTAATCTCCCCATAATATTTTCAATAGGATCAAATTTTTTAATTTCAAATCATGTTCTCCGGCAATCCGGGAGCTTCGGCTCTTGATCGAACCGAGGACGCTTGCAACGTCGCAACAAATTCTGTGGCGGGCAATCCCTGAGGCTAGATTCTCTTAGGGGATCTCGGAAATTTCTGGCGAGGGCTTCTTTTACTCATCGTTACCGTTTTGGTCCGTTGTGATCTCCGACGGGTGTGGGGGTGGTGAGACACCCACAATTAGGCTTGAGTGGTTAGAAAGTCCGGTGAGGCGGGCCCGCCCCCTGAGTAGGAGTGGGTCCTTTGCCTTTGAGCGCCGATTGGGCCTAGTTGGGGGCGAAGACTGAGATGTGCTGCCACGTTACCGGATAGTGGGGATTTCGGGTGAAACCTGCACTGTCTAATTTCCTGAAGGTTCCTTTCGGATGGAAACGTCCGGAAATAACAAGATCCGGAATTTCGTGTTTCCCTTTGTCGTGGTGGCACAGATATCGTGGGGCTGAACTGACAAACTTGTCTCCCAAGCCTACCGGTGTAAAGTTACGGCACCCTTTCATTCTCTTACTCGACCGTGGCTAATTGAAAGTTAATCGAAGAAAAGCATGGCGGGCCGAATCTAGCTAGGACCCCTCGCCAAAATGTTAGCCAGCAAACTTCCCAAACTCCCCACAAACGTTCCAGCAGAGCTCAAAAATATAAAAAGTCTCTTTCTGGAGACATAAAGGGGTGAGGGAAGTCGGCTAGCCGACGGACCAGCGCCTCCAGCGTGAATGAGCTTGACATTCTCATGCTATGATATGTATCACTATCAGGAGATGACGGAACCTATGGAAAAGTTTTACCTGACCTGTGAATAATAGTCAACTTAGAAAATAAAGTAGGTGTTTCAAAAAAGAAAGATTTCTTCGAGGCGGTGGGGCATCTACATAACATTTTCGAGTATCTGATCACCGAAAATGCAAAATTGAAAGCAAAATGAGAAGAAAATCCTAAAAGACCCTTTCATACAATCAAGTAACATCAGCTCCACTTCCCGAAGTCAAGAGTAAACAAAACCAAATGAAATCGTAGCTGGAACGCAAACGGCAAACTGTTTTCTTCTCGTCTGAAAATAAAAATAAAAAAGAACTAAATAATGAATTCACAAGACTTGTCAACCTGGCGAAGGATAAAATCCAAATCCGTGGTATGCGCACCACCCCAAAAGTCCTCATTCTTGAGACAGAAACCAGGAAGGACATGGAGAAGCTATTAGCCCACGAAGAACTAAAAAACTCCAGATAAAAGTGGAACCCCCAAAAATGCATTTAATTGATGGCCATGTATAACTGAAACTGAAGTGACTTTGAAATCCAGACCTGACGAACACATTCACAAGAAGAATTTGATAGGAAATTAAAACTAATACTCAATACCGGCCCGAGAAATCAATGTAGTGGAGGTCTCTCCACACATGAGAGCAGAAATCAACAAATCCGGAAGGTTGATTGTGGGCTTCACCCCCCTGCTAGTCAGAGACTACGTGGTGGTGGCCCACTGCCACAACTGTGGAGATCTTGGCTCGTGGCTAAATACTGTAGGTCCGAAACCTCAGTATGTACCCACTGTGCAGACCGAGACCACACCTGGGAAGCGTGTCAGAATAAGCAGGCCCCTCCGGTGTGTATCCCATGTGGTCTTCGCAAGTCAGGCGACTTATCAGCTACATTTGCAACGACTTAAAGAAATGACCGATTATGGATTTTGAGAGTAGAAAGAAGCGTAAGCACAATCCCCCACTAGGCAAAAGAGGATTGCTATTCGCGCTTTTTTATACAGCTGGCGGAAGAATAAACGATTGCTGATGATATAGAGAAAAACAGTATAGGGACGCAGACGGTGTATAGTCCAACACAAGTCTCAATCTGTGAGTACCAAAAACTGATTTCCCCAAATATGTTCGAGAAGGCAAAAACATACCATCCAGGGAATTTTCTAACTCAAGTCCAAGACAAACAAATGCCTTCGTCGCAAGATGTCGCGCCTGTCAGGAAAACCAAAGATCCGAAGGCGTACGAGAACTTCGAACTGGTGCTACAATGTATTAGGCTCGAGGAACTTAGCAACCTCATCACTACCTTTAGGTACACTACCAGATCACTTCATCCTGAAGGGAAATCAACTACATTCCCAATCTCGGAGGCAGTAGACAGGCTCATATTAAAGTATGTAAACTACGGACACTATGGCACTGAAACTACTGATTGAAATAACGTTCCAACGCAAGGAGAATGTATCAATTTTAAAAATATATACAGGGAACTAGTGATGGCGCATGGTCGCACCACAATGGATCCCAAGGTGTCATTGCACCGAAGCATCATACATAAGTACCGTGTGTCCGAAAAATCATGTGACCAGTCACAGGAAATCAATGATACACGATAGAAATGTGAAAGCTTCACCAAATAAAAGGAAAACTTTCCACGTTTCTTACCTATTCAGTGCAGTTCAATGTGGCTTGCATTTGTTGCCCTACACACTACTAGAAGATATTGAAGTTCTTCCCACACACGGTTAAGGACGTCTGGTGTAACAGAGTGAATAACGTCTGCCATTCTCCATATTAAATTATTAATGTCGTTGTTACGTTCACTGTTGCTTCACATAACCCCACAAGTAAAAGTCTAAGGACGTCAGATCCGGGGATCGTTGTGCCCATGTCTTCAAGGAGCCCCTGCCTATCCAAGACTGGGGGAATGTTGTATCCAGAAACTCTCGAACAATGGCGGCGTAGTGTGGAGGATCGCCGTCATGTTGAAAGAGGACACCTCCTGGAAAGTGTGGCACTGCATTGTGATAGTATGCTAAGCCCTAACCCATGGAAACGGACCCATTATGTAATTTTCAAAATAAACTAAACTAAAACTAAACTCCGTGGCGCTACATCCCTGGAGGGACTTGGCCTACCACCCGACCGCTGCATCATCTCCCGTAGGCAGATGGCAGGATTGGGGGCATGTGGTCAGCATGCCGACACCCACGGCCGTTAATGGTGGTTTTCTGGACCGGAGCCGCTACTTCTCTATCAAGTAGCTCCTCAATTTGGAATCACGAGGCTGAGTGCACCCCTACCAGACCTCCCTACCTCAGAAAAATCCGAGGAGGGACCAGGAATCGAACCCGGGCCGACGGAGCTGTAGTCAGCGACGCTAACCACAAGACCACGCCGGCGGACAATTTTCAAAATAAGAATAGCTTAAAAATATCATGTGAAACAATTTTATTTATAATGGCTAGTAATACAAACATTCAATACAAATATAAAAATGGATTATATCTGAACAAGTAAGAGTAATTTTCTTGATAGTAAGCGCCATTAAGCTTAGGAATGTAACTTTACAGGTGCCTGTATTGCCGATAAGGTATGATACAAGGAACGAACTGAAGGTCCTGTATCAATAATAATAATAATAATAATAATAATAATAATAATAATAATAATAATAATAATATATTTTATTGTCTTTAAGCAATACAAAATTGCAATAGACATTGTCACTAAAAAGAATTGTTTAAAAGCTGATACATTTAAAAGAAAAATATTCGTTTATGTCATAAAATGGATTTTGAACAAGCCATTTGTGTAAACTTTTTTTGAACAGCCCATAAGTTAATTGTTTACTGGCTTCACTTAAATTGTTATGCAACTTTACACTTAGTACAGCATAGCTGTTTTGACTTTTGGTCAACCTATTGTATGGGATGTCCAGCAAATTACGGTTTCTTGTATTATAGTTATGAGTATGAGATCTATATATTGCAGAATCAGAAATAGAGATCTTATGAGCATAGGATAGGCACACATATATATACAGATTAACAACCGTCAATATGCCACTATTCACAAACAATGGCTTGCAGTGTGCAGTTATGGAAGTCTTATTTATTATGCGCAGAGCTTTCTTCTGCATTAGAAGTACCTTATTTATGTGGCTGCTATTACCCCACATGATCAATCCATAGTTTAACACTGACTGAAAAAAAGCAAAGTACGCCACTTTTACGTAACTACCGGGTACAATGCCAATAAGAGATCTAAGCAAGAAGATTACCCTTGATAGTTTTACGCAAACAAGTTCAATGTGGGCTGACCATGTGAGGGAGCTGTCAATATTTAAGCCCAAAATTTTAATTGTACTTTTACTTATCTGACAAGACTTCTGTGTTAGTAAACTACAGTAGAGTGTTTGTGTTTTGTCCATATTTAGTAATAAGCTATTTGCATGAAACCACATGGTTGCTTTATCGATTGTTTGTTCGGCCATATGCTGCATACTGTTATAATCGGCATGGGTACTAAGAAAAGTGGTGTCGTCTGCAAACATTATAGTGGTTGAATCTAAGTTACTTGGGAGGTCATTTATCACCACTATAAAAAGAAGAGGCCCCAAGACAGACCCTTGTGGAACTCCTGACATAACCTCAGAAACATTTGAAGTACACCCATTTATTTCCACATATTGGTATCTTCCTGTTAGGTATGATTTGAAAAATCCAAGTTGATCACCAGCAATCCCCTAGTATTCTAATTTACTCAATAACATGGCATGATCGATGCAATCGAAAGCTTTGCTAAGATCACAAGCTGTGACCCTAGCAGTACTTCCGCTCTCATATGCCGAGAGAATCTCTGAGATCAAAAGCATTAGGGCATTGGTGGTAGATTGGGTCTTACGAAACCCAAACTGAAATGGAGAAAATATTTTATGTATTTCCCAAGATTTGTTTATTTGCTCTTTAACGATCGCTTCAATAATCTTGCCTATTATGGGAACTAATGAGATTGGCCGGTAATTCCTTAACTGAGTCCTATCTCCCTTCTTGAACACCGGGATCACTCTTGAGATTTTTTGTGATCTGGGGAAGATGCCGCCCGTGAGACACATATTTATGCAGATAGCCAGGAGTAATACTATAGCAGTGATTACGTGCTTTATTACATTTATAGAGAGACCATATGTATCCTTACTTCCTGATGCCTTCATATTCATTACAACACTGAACACACTTTCACAGGTAACTTGACTCCACTTAAAGTTGGAACTGGGCTTTTCCACATGTTTTAAGAATTCCGCGGAGGATACTGGGGACGATGGTATATTCCTTTTCACGTCTGCTACGGAATCCATAAAAAAATTGTTTAAATCATCTGGAGTGATGGTAGCCTTAACCTCTTGTTTTTTACGGCAGACACTTTCCTTATCAAGGTCCATGCTGCTTGGCATTTGTTGTTAGATTCTTCTATGAACCTGGCATTAGCCAGTTGTTTCACTGCATTAACTTCATGCTTATATTGATCTCTAGTGTATTTGTAAGCTTTATAAGAAGCTAGAGTCCTGGTATTTTGGAATATTGTATAATATACCATAACAGTATTTTTCATTTGTTTCAATTTGGGCGTATACCAGCTTACACCAGTTTTGGTTGCTCTTGACGCCTTCTTAGAAGTTCTTTGAGTTTTAACCGGACAAGCCAAATTAAAGAGCTCTATAAACTTAGTGAAAAACAGTTCGAATACTTCCTCCGCATTGCCTACATTTTGGTTTAGTAGATTTTCCCAATCCACCTTGCTTAGCAAAACCCAAAATATATTCAGGCTACCTGGAGAAAGATTTCTATATAGCGAACTTGTCAATGGGCGAGAATCAGATTCTGATGCGAAACACACGGTTAATTCGAGACCACTATGGTCCGAAATATCAAGGGGCTTCACACAGGTATTACATTGTTCCAGTGGGATGTTCGTAAATATATTGTCTAAGCAAGCGTCCAAACGTGTAGGTTTGTCATTTGTATAGTTGCAATCAAACTGTCTGAGAAGGTTTAATAGCCTATTCACACTAAATGGATCGCATAACACGTCAAACTTGGAGTTTACATCTCCGCCAATTACAATGTATGCATTCATACGACTGAGAACTATTAATAGTTTCTCAAGGTTTGCTAGAAAATTGTTTACATCACCAGCCGGTGAGTGATATACACTAACTATAATAACATTTGGGATCTCAACCCTTATTGCTACACATTCAATGTCAAGTTCGATGCAAAGCCATTTAAAATCTAATACGCTGCAGCTTCCCATCCAGCGGTCGGCAACAAAAATTCCGACCCCTCCTCTTATATGTTGTTCGCGACAGTACATGGTAAGGGGAGTATAACCCTCTAATAACACAAAGTCAACTTCCACATCCCGTAACCAATGTTCACTCACACAAATCATGTCATACTTATTTATAGCACCTAAATGACTCAAAATGTTTGTCTTACTATTTAGTCCTTGAACATTTAGGTACAAGAGCTTTAAATTTGTTTGACCTCTAACACTGTTTGTTGGAACTATTAAATCTTCAGATATGTTCTTTGTTAAGCTGATACATTGAAAATTACCATGAGAAATATCTTGACCCTGTCTTGCGGCGATATTTACACAATCGGTACTGTTTTGATGTCATGTTGGTGAATGTTTTCCTTCATTTATACTTACTTCTTCAATTTGACTTGGGTATAATTTACCATAGAATTCAGAAAGAAGTACACCGGTAGGCCACACAGCCGGGTTAAATAGGCCACCAAAATGCTCCTCTTGAGTTTCAATATGAAAAGAAGCATACGAGTCAAATTTAGTCTTCATTTTATTTACCACCACTTCACAATAGCCATTTTCATTCAATAATTCTTCGATTTGCTTTGTAGTTACAGATGGTTCGAATCTAGATACAAATAAAGCCCTGCATCTAGATGGTTGTACAGTTGCTTTAAGTTTAGTTTCTGTATTTACTCCGCAAACGATTTCCTTCTCTTTCCTTGTAGGCTTATTCTTGTTCAAGGATACAACTTTGGCCCATGTATCTATCCCTTTAGTTGATCTAGAATTTACATTGTTGCTCAAATTAGATGGACCAGGCTTGGATAGAATACTTGGTTGTAGTAGGCCTACACTATCGTTCTTCTCTGGCTTACGTATACTGTCCGTGTGGGTTATGTCATTGGGAACCGTTTGGATTTTTGGGGTGCCCTGTTTCTGTTTATCCTGAAGGAGGTCTATGATGAGTTCTTGATCTTTTACTCTTTTCTCTAGCTGGTCGATCAGTTTACATGTTAGCTCAGTCTCACAGGGAAATACCGTGTAGCCCTTCTCTTCACTATTCAAGCTGGATTTTATAACTCCGGAACATAGACTATTTATATCAGATTTTCCATTTTTTGCGCACAGTAGATGTTGAAAATAGTTTCTTACCGTCTCGCTAACGTCTGTAGGAACATTCTCACTAACCAGAATCTCAATAATAATTTTCTTGCTCAGTTTGTTTAGCTCAGAAGCTAAGAGCTCACTACTTGTATCGTTGACCTCGACCATTGAAGCGAACACGTCCGAACTCCACGGCGGCTAACTACGGCTAACAATGTGCGTGCTGAGAATTCATGTAGCAGCGATCTTTAGGTAACGAAACAAAATTAATCTAATTGAAATATAAACCAAGGCAGAAGCTAGAACTGATGGGCCGATCAAAAAACAAGGCAAAAATATTAACAATAACAGAAATATAAATGGCCCGTTAAGAACATAAGAGAAAACCAAAGCGTACCTGAGAAATTAAAGAAAGACGCCCATCTGGATCCTTGCACTAGACCGGCAACACACTTTGATGTTGCTCCGTTGAAATCTGGTGATCGACTCCCAGTCGGAAAAGTTAGTACCTGTTAGGTTGGTACTCATTAGGATTAAATGATAGGTTTACGGAGGACCAGGTAATTATACCAATTATGATTAAACGAGGAGACAATGGACTGTAGGTAGCTAGAACAGAGATTTAGATTTGAGGATTTGCAATGATATATTATCAGGAAGCCTGATTTCTGAATATAAGAATACAACACTTGATATAATAAGATATATGAATTAATACAGTTACTATTCTCGGAGAATATCTATTATCCCGCCCGATAGTGTATTTAACGCTAGACAAAGCCTGTTCACTTCACGTGGCTTCTAGGTTAAGAGACAATGGAAATACTTGTAAATGACACTAAAGTACAATATTATTTCCTGAATTTCACACGCAGGCTGCTTAAACAATACAAGAACCGATTGGCGTGGAGTTGCAGATGAATATTAGTAATATAGAGCGAAAACTGGCCTAAAACAGACGCAGCTGCAACGCATGCCTATACACTGTCACGTCTCGATCTCAACTAAACTGAACTGGCTGGCGTGGTAACGCTACAAAGTCCACACCTGCAGGAAATGAGTAATTTCAGCGCGGCAATTACTGGCGCTCGCGCCAATTAACACAGAGGCTAATTTGAAACACTATAACTTATAGACTCTTGATCTAACATAACTCCCGCCTAAAATCGACAGATTTTACATAACACTTTGCGGATAGATCAAGATTTACTTTACTAATAGATTTACACTTTACTGAATAGGCAAGGGACACACTTTTACAATTGGTCGCTTGTATTCACCATTGGACGTACGCACTGTCACAACACGCACTAAACCGTCGTCACCAGGATGCACTGATGAGATGATTCCCAGCTTCCACTGGAGCGGTGGAGAATTATCTTCTTTCAGGAGCACAAGAGTACCAATCTGAATGTTTTCGCTGGACGCATGTCAGCTTAGAAGAACGTAGCATAAAGTCTTCTGCAGCATGTGTGACTAGGCAAACTGTGTCACGCTGCTCACCACTGTCCTGCAGCTCAAGTTGCTGAGGTTGTTTGGGCCATGATTCAATAGGCTGTGAAATCCACAAAGGCCCGTTACACCATAAATCAATGTCTAAGATTTGTTCTGTCACCACACCTCTCGAAATCATGTCAGCCGGGTTGTGTTGGGTGGCCACATGCCGCCAAGCTGCCGTCTCTGACATCTCCTGGATTTGAGATACGCGATTAGACACAAATGTTTTCCATTTATGGGGATTAGATTTGATCCATGAGAGCACAATCATGGAGTCAGACCACAGATAATTTTGTGATGTAGGCAATTTCAAGTCAGTGACAACTTTCTGATACAGTTTCGCAAGTAACAAGGCACCACACAACTCGAGTCTTGGAATTGTTTGCTTCTTCAATGGTGAAACCTTGGACTTGGAGCAAAGTAGTTTAGTTGTAACAAGACCACTGCTCTCAGTAGACCGTACATACACACAGGCACCATAGGCTTTCTCCGAGGCATCACAGAATCCATGTATCTGTATGTCGGTAACCATAGCTGCTGTTAACACATGTCGTGGAATGCGAACATTATGAATTGTAGAAAGAATGTCACAGATGTCCATCCATTTTTCCTTTAGGTGAGATGGCAACTCTTCATCCCAACTAAGCTTAGCTAGCCACAGAGATTGCAAGAATATCTTGGCATGGATTACGATAGGACTTATGAGGCCTTAGAGGATCAAAAATAGAGGATGTAACAGCAAGGATATTTCTCTTGGTAAACTTGTAGGAAGGAGGTTCTTGGAGAGAGGAATGTGATTGTATCTGTAGCAAATCAGTACTGGGATGCCACAGAAGTCCAAGCGCATGAGCATTTTCACTGTTGTCGAGGGACAAAGGAAGTTGCGTCTCTCTGTGCTCCACGGGTACTGCTTCCAAGATAACCTCGTTGTTTGAACACCATTTACGTAGTGGAAATCCTCCACTGTTTAACATGAGTATAAGTTCACTTTGCAATTGTAGAGCTTCCTGTAGATCATCATGACCTGACAGGCAATCGTCCACATAGAAAGAGGTTCGTACTGCGTCTGCAGCACGAGGATATTTAGACTCTTCTTCTTGAGCGAGTTGACTCAAAGACCGTATGGCTAATAAAGAGGCTGACTTAGTGCCATAGGTTACAGTAGTCAAGGCATAATCTTCTAGTGGCTCACTTTTATCTGGACGCCATACAATACGTTGGAGATTCTGGTCTTCAGGATGCATATGTACCCTCCTATACATTTTAGATATATCAGCTGAAAATGCATAGCGATATGTTCTGAAGCGAAGAATAATTGATGACAAATCATCTTGAATTGTAGGACCACATTCTAGGATGTCATTCAAAGAGCACCCTGTGTCCGTCCTTGCAGAAGCATCAAACACTACTCGTGTACGAGTCGTAGATGAAGAAGGTTTTATTACTGCGTGATGTGGCAGGTAATAACATATTTCATTCTCTTGAGGAGGCGAAACCCTTTTCATGTGACCCATCTGCTCGTACTCTACAAGAAATTTAGTATAGTCTTCCTTTAGAGCAGAGTCGTTCTGAAGTTTTCGCTCCAGGTAACTAAAGCGCTTAACTGCTTGTTGCCTGGATTCACCCAATGAAGTTTTATCTTGTTTCATTGGCAGACGTACCATAAAACTACCATCATCCTTGCGAGTGGTATTTTCTACATAGTGCTGTTCACACCGTTTCTCTTCTTGTGTTAATATCTGTTGTGGAAAGTCTTCGAGGTCCCAAAACCGTCGTAGCTGCTTGTCCACATTGTCCGTAGAGATGAAGAAGTTGTGCTGGGAACCAGTATCTAGATTACCTTTCACAAAGGATTTAGGAATGGTTCCAGACAATATCCATCCGAGTTCTGTACTAACCAGTGTAGGAGACCCAGGATTGGTCAAGATCTTACCATGGAAAAGTTCAAAGAATAATGCTCCTCCAATTAGCAAATCAATTTCAGAAGGAATATTAAATTTAGGATCGGCTAATGGAATTTCAGAAGGAATGTTCCATGAGGATGGATCAATTCGGACTGCAGGTAACTTCCCTGTTATGCGAGGAAGGATTAGGCAATCTAGATTCCTTCGATAGTTGTAAACCATGGATCTCACATTAATGTTTACACTATGACTAGCATTCGATGAAGTACCGTTTATTCCTTTGACAGGCGTATCAGCTGTCCTTGTAGGAAGTTGCAGACGCCTAGCTAGATCCGCAGACACGAAACTGGCCTGGCTGGCAGAGTCTAGAAGGGCCTTACACTGTATGTAGTTACCATGCTTGTCTTGCACTTCGACTCTTGCAGTCGCAAGTAAGACATGAAGCACTGGCTTTATTTTCACTGAGCAATAACTAGCCGAAGCCTCAGCCCTATTGCTATTTACTGTATCACTGCTTTCACTCGAGTGTGAAACCGTTCTCCTGTGATCACTGCTGTGTAACATCTTGCTGTGCAGTTTACCACAGTTACAGAAGGAAGATGCGTTGCACTGATTTACTCGATGAGTATTAGCAAAACAGTTGAAACACAGATTTTTACTCTTCACAACTTTCCATCGCTGTTCAATACTCAGCTGACGGAATTGTTTACATTTAAACAAGTTATGGCCGCCTTGACACTGAGGGCATAACTGTTCAGTTGTCGACACATATGACTGACGACTATTATTATGTTGATTTCTAGGCTCACGACGTTCACTTCTAGGTTTTGATGGGCTGGACCTGTTGCAGGAATTATTCGACAGCACCTCTAGAGAATGAGACTTTGCTTCTAGAAATAACACAAGTTCACCTAATGAAGTAAATGTTTGAGAGTCGATTCTAGATTCCCATTCACGTTGCACACTATCTGGCAAATGCTCTAATAACAATTGCATTAGAATGACTTCATGAAGTGGCACTTCTAATTCTAACGCTTCAATAGCATGCAAGTTGTTTTGGAATTGATTCAACAAATTTCGCAAGTCTGCAACTGTCTCTTGTCTCGCTACAGGTAGGGACAACAAATGCTTAATGTGGGATATGGCAATTAACCGTTTATTGTTATATCTTGCACACAATAGGTCCCATGCAACTTGGAAGTTATCACTCGTGACTGGCAAATTTTCCAATAATGTTTTAGCTTCGCCCTTTAGCGAACCAATCAAGTAATGGAATTTTTGAATGGGTGATAAACTGCTGTTATTTACAATCAAACTTGAAAAAGTGTCAAAATAATGTTTGAATTTAGTTACATCGCCTGTAAACACTGGAAGCTGAATCGTAGGTAACTTTATCATATTACTTGACTGTGAAGCACTAGAGTTCACTGATTGTCGTGTGTCACTGTTGTGTGAATTGACACTAACTGCAGTAGGCTCATGAGCATGCATCAACTCACTTAACCTTGCTTTTAGATTGATGTACACGGTTGATACCTCGTCTGCATACTGTATGTGACTATCAAGTTCTGCATCAATTTCCACCATGGATTCAATCTGCGTCTGCACCGCTTCAAACTTTTCAATTTCATTCAACAGTTTCTAATAATGCGCTTTGATCACAAATATGCTAACATCTTCAGGTACGTCGTTGAGAAAGTTCTGTGTCAATGTAAACTTTCTTTTACATACACCCCGACGTCTGATTAAAGCCGAAATTTCCTGTTCCATGTTGAAGTGAAACAATTAACATTGACAGCGTAAAAGTGATTGAGCAGTCAACTGTAGACACTCTAGGGGCGGCAAGCCGGAGGTGGTCGGAGAGGCGGCAGTCTTCCTCTCGCGTGTGATTGAAGGCGGGCACCAAATGCACGTTGAGAGGCAGTCAGCTGGCGCGCGAAGAAAAGCAAGTACAGATGTCCGGAGCTCGCTGGAGCCGAGGAAGGTCAACGTAGCCGAACCGAACCGAATCTGACACGAAGTCCGCACGAACGCGTCACACATGAAAATCAAGTACGAGTCGCACTCTGTTCAAACATTCAGAAAACATTGCAAATATATCAAACCCTGCCCGGTAGGACCATGTTAGGATGGTACTCATTAGGATTAAATGATAGGTTTACGGAGGACCAGGTAATTATACCAATTATGATTAAACGAGGAGACAATGGACTGTAGGTAGCTAGAACAGAGATTTAGATTTGAGGATTTGCAATGATATATTATCAGGAAGCCTGATTTCTGAATATAAGAATACAACACTTGATATAATAAGATATATGAATTAATACAGTTACTATTCTCGGAGAATATCTATTCTCCCGCCCGATAGTGTATTTAACGCTAGACAAAGCCTGTTCACTTCACGTGGCTTCTAGGTTAAGAGACAATGGAAATACTTGTAAATGACACTAAAGTACAATATTATTTCCTGAATTTCACACGCAGGCTGCTTAAACAATACAAGAGCCGATTGGCGTGGAGTTGCAGATGAATATTAATAATATAGAGCGAAAACTGGCCTAAAACAGACGCAGCTGCAACGCTTGCCTATACACTGTCACGTCTCGATCTCAACTAAACTGAACTGGCTGGCGTGGTAACGCTACAAAGTCCACACCTGCAGGAAATGAGTAATTTCAGCGCGGCAATTACTGGCGCTCGCGCCAATTAACACAGAGGCTAATTTTAAACACTATAACTTATAGACTCTTGATCTAACAGTACCGTATACCCCCGGAAAGACAGGGGGCAGGATGATCAAAACAAAATCAAACCGGAAAAGAATAGAGGGCGGGCAAACTAGTGACCACGAAAAACCAAGAGAAAGAATGAAAGAGAAAATGATAAACAAAACAGAACACGTTACGTAAAGATCGCTGACAACGAAGGAGTGTAAGTACCAAAGAAAAGAAAATAAATAAAGAAACAAATACAAAGACATATGAAATATTAGTGCCCGGGGAAATAACCACGGCACAGTATACAATTCCAACATGTCAAGATAGCTGTTTGCCTTTACAATCCACTCTGCAAAGAAAAATGGGCTTCCTCATCATACTAAGGAAACTTGGAGAGTTTTCCTTTTATTTGATGCAGATTTTACATTTATATCTTCTTTTTTCTCTTTCCTGTGACCGGTCAATTGTGACCATGACTTAACGGACACACGGTATTTATCTTCCATAGATAAAGAATAGCGTCATCAGGGTAGCACAACTGAACCCACAACAGAACGCGACCGTACGGAGTGAAATGAGGAAAGTCGCTGAGGAACTGCGTTTGGACTTGTTAGTCCTACAAGAACCATGCACTATGCCTGGAATGCTTCCACATATTCAGATGACTGCAAGGATGCCAAACTACGGAGATAAGCCCATGGCTGCGACTGTTGCCTGCGAGTGTTGCCTGCAACATATAAATGGAAGTAATCAAAATATTACAACTCTCAGACCAACACTCCATTGGGACACAAATTAATTTTCAAAATCATTCCTTCGTACTAGCAAAATTATACTTCCCATACAGTGAAGAAGTTGATGAATATTTAAACAAAATAGAAGAAATTTGCGATATCTATCATAAATTCCATTATTAATAGTTGCGGACTGCAATACCAAGTCCCCTTTGGGTGCATAGTAGGTATAGAGATGAAAGAGGGAAAGACTGGAGGAACTCATAGTAGGGAAATATCTGACAGTCATAAAGAAAGCTGGAAATCCACCCACCTTCTCAAATCGAGCAGCAGCGAAATCTAACATTGATATAAGAATAACCAATAACTCAGGGACGCGGCTGGTGGATAGCTGGAGGATCACAGAAAAGTTGATGTTGAGCGATCACAATTTGATTAACTTTGAGATCTCTAAATTCCAGGATTCGGACGAGGTACGTTGGTCCTTCGCTAGCGAACTCGGTTAAACTAAGAGAATCATTCAGTTTACCTACTCCCATGCGACCAGGAGGTGGCATAGACAAAGCTGCCATAACCATAACTGACCATGTACAAGACGCAATGAAAAAGGCAATCCCGAAAGTTCGGAATCTAGGGATCAGCGGATGTAAGCCCTGGAGGGATACCCTGCAGCGCTGGCACTCCACGAGGAAAGGAACCAAAATTTGGAAACATATCGCAACCTAAATATTTAATATAAATCAAGGCTGTAAGAAGTAAGAATCAGTAGTTGGAAAAAAATCGTAACGAAACTTTATCGACAAATGCATGGGGAATACCGCAGAAAATCGCTGCGGAGAATATCAGGTCTCCGGCTATAGTCTCAACACTAAGAAAACTGGATGGAACATAGACCGAGGATTGGAGGAAGAAAGCGCCAGGGGAGGATGGAATCAATGTGGAGGTACTTCATGAACTGGCGGACATTGTCTCTCCATGGCTGAGGGGCCTTGTAAATGAATGTGGCTCAAGGAAGAGTTCCCTATTGTTGGAAGGTGGCGAATATCGTAATTCTTCACAGGGGAAATGATAAGGATTCTCGGGATCTGAAATTTTACCGCCCGAACTTCCTTCTCAACAATTTGGGGAAAATACAAGAAAGGTTTTTAAGTACCAGGATAAGGGAACTCAGATTCATGAAGGCGATGAGTGAATGCAGTATGGATTCAGAAAAGAAAGATCAACTGAAGGTGCCATCAATGAAGCGATGGAGAGAATAAAATCTTCGGAGAAAAATATGTGATCGGAATCATCATAGACAAAGCCGGGGCCTTTAACATCTTGTGGTGACCCTATCTCTTTAAGCAAGTTAGAAAACTTTAATGCCCGGCAGCGCTCTACCACTCACTCAGAGATAACTGTAGAAACAAGAGAGCTCACATCAAGAGAACAACAAGGAAAAGAACAAACAGAATAACGAAATGATGTCCACAGGTGTCGGTCCTCGCACCGGAATTCTGGGACATCGGACTGGGACCTCTCTTAGATCTGTTAAAGGAATCGGCGGGAAATCTGCAGCGGGGTTGCGTACGCAGACTACTTACTGATTGTCAATCATGGAAACTGCAGGAGCGATCTCGAAAATACATATAATGTTATCAGTGGTAGATGACTGGTGTAAAAGGGCGAAACTGCAGATAGCAGCGCACAAGACCACCTATTTGCTAATGAAAGGAAAGTTGAAGAGAAATCCAACCATAAGGGTCAATGGTAGCAGTATCTCAAGGTCAAAGCACACTAAATTTCTCGGAATTCACGGTATACGCCATCTTGGCCCATCGGCCTAATTTCACATACTTCTTTGGGTGCTATTCGGAAGACGAATTTCTACAGTCACTTCAAGATGCACACGTCCGTCCTCTTATCAAGAGCTGTAAGTACTCGCCAATCACCGCATCGTAATTCAACTAAAGGGTATGTAAAGATAATCTTTCATATTGGCTATCATTGCAAAAGATTAGCCACCTCATTCGAAGTGGGTTCTTCGAAGCAAGTGTCATCTTGCTTCAACAATCTCGATAAACAGAACTTGTTTAGTATAAAGCATATTATAGCATATTATATTGCTCATTTCATGAATAAATTTGTGAACATTACTTACCGTTCAATTACCGGGAAATTATTAATTGCAAGTTAATCAGATTGCATGCTGAATGTAATTAAACCAAAATGATTTGTGACGAAGAAATTGTAGATGTAGACTCTACATTTTAACTTTAAGCCGAGATAATATAATTCTTACTGTTGTGAAGCCGTTTGTTTTGTTGAGTAACGCACACAGAATTATATAAATTCAAAGTTCTAGCAGAGACTGTACAATACAGAATCTAGCATGTGCAAGAATTCACCAGAAATAGGGTAAGTCGTAATATAAAAGGAATACGATGCTGTTCCAAAATAATCTTTATATAGTATTTTATAGGAAATAACAAAATTCTATAGAATACTATCTATACTATCTATACCACTATCATCTTGGCTTAATTAGCAAGATAAATTTTAATCTGAATATTGTCGTGAAACAAAATATATTTAGAATGAGAAGTTGTAAGGAATTTTTTAGCCTAAACCCTGAATAAAAATATTAAACAACTAATGAAGCGAGAGACTATATAGTATTAAATAAACTAGAATATTATATTAGGTAAATTGGAATGAAATATCAATCAGCGTATTGCTATATAGTCAAGAAATAATTAAGAAAGTTAGGTTAGAAAATCCAATTGGCACATAATATTTAAAATATAAAAATGTTTGATTCCCAATAAACGTTAATAAGTTAGATTATGTGTATGCAACATTATATATTAAATAGCCTAATAGCTATTAGTGTCTCACTAAGTATAGATATAGAAGACCTGTTTGATATATTGAAGAGACCTAAGTCAATGATAGTAAAACAATTAATATTGATTGGTTTATTCCAAATACTCGTAGTCACATAAATAAAAAGTATCAATTCATTAAAATCACAGGAGAGTACGAATTATTTATAAAATGTTTACACAATTAGTAGCTGATTAAGCTTAAAGAGATATTGTAAGAATTCATATACAAGAGTCAGTAAAAAATATCTACAGTGTACATTATTGAGAAGTCTTAAATCACATGTTAATTTATCACATATATGTGTAATACAATAATATATAGAGGTAACAAGATACTCACCCTCTTAATGCCTATGTTCTTATAAGCTAATGGAAGCTAATAGTAGCATGAGGTAGATAATAGATACCAATATTATATTTATATCATTGAATGGATGATATATGTCAAATACGTTGAATTGAAGCGTATGTAGCTCACTGATATAAGATAGTTTGTTATTTTGGTTTATTTTACACTTGTTATCTGAAGGAATAATGTCAGTTATTACCATGTGAATTTCCGTAATGTTCACTACGAAGATATATGAGCAGGAGTAGTCAGTCGCTTCTTAGTTGTAATGTTTATTAGATAGAGATGTACATTTCGGTATAAGATATACCATCTTCAGTCATTGATACCTTTAAAGTAACAGAATATAAGAGAGAAAATTAATGAAGCACGTTAAAAAGTTTAATATAAATATTGAAATAAACCATGTTTTTCGCTCTGAAGAAACTAACCTTGTATAACTTTAAAGTTATCATGTTAAGAGCTCTATTGCTACTAGTGAGTAAAGTATTCTGAGAAGAGATCTTAGATTGATACGGCAAGTTCAAATAGCGGGTTGTGTTCAATTGTGTTTTCGTTAAGGATGTTGCTTTAGTTTTATATATTTCTAGTCATTCCAAGGTGTTTAATCTTTTTATTGAGGGTTTAGGCTAAAATATTCCTTTGAACTTCTCATTCTAAATTACCCTCATTTACAATGTGTGATGAAAACCTAGACGTGTATTCCTTTTATACCGGAACAGCACCTAAGCATTTAATTTTAATACCTCAAGGCTAAATGCAATGCACACATGGGAACTTATACCACCTTGTCTGAAGGTCACAGATCAAGGTACCTGATTCTAGAAGGTTACTATGGACCCAACAAATTTCACTGAATACATTAACTGATACAATTAACAGCATTTATCACAAGGTGAAAGGTTTCCTTGTTGTTCCGAATAATTGATTTCAACTATAGGAGTTTTAAGAACTCTACGCAACAAAACATCGAAAAGAAGTATCATTAGAAGAATATTTTAAAAACTTACATATGCGCAGAGAAAGAAAGGTAAGACAAAGAATATATCGCTTGGTTAAGAATGCAGATATCCTACTTTTTCCCGAGACTCACTGATATCCCGAACCTCCACGTCTCCCCTGGCCATCTCAAGAAGCAGATCCACACTCACTAAGCAGTACCTCGTCATTACGAGCAACCGCCATCGCTCGCTAAGATAGAAACGAAAAAGGAAAACGATCGCAGCGCGCTACCTGGAATGGCGAACAACGGAACTATCAGATTCAAATATTCAAAAACAGAAAGTAGCAGAAAATGATCTGCTACAACCTCCCCGCTGACTAGCAAAAAATTTTAATATATACGTATATATAGAATTAGCATAATCAAAGACAATGGAAAACCTTTCACCTTGCGAAAATAACCGTCATATAAACTAGAACACTGTAAAAAAGCTTAATTAAAATACTAAAATTCAAGTTAAATAAGACACATTTTTCCATACAATTATTTTTTTTATACATGTCCATATACGCTTCTTATGCAACTAATTGCCAAAGGTCTCACAGTACCATAATCAAATTGTTATCATATATGACAGTTTAGATCGAGGTTTAGGCATACCAATTCTGTACCATTATATTGTATCACACTATACTTTAAAAATATCACCATTTATTACATGTTTAAATATAAAAAATCCTTTAACTAGATATTTACATTTAAGTCTATGCTTATTCAATAACGAATAATTAAAAATTTATTTCTTACTTTGCAAAATCTTTTTTTATTGTTGTAATAGGAAGCTTAATAACTTATGGATTTATGAAGATTCTCTTTGTCTTGAAGTATTACGCTGAAAACATTAGAAAATACGCCACTTGAGAATTTGCTTGAGAGACAAAAATATATGATGAAACACACGTTATTTTGTATCACTCGGCTCATACCACCTTGTCAGAGGGAAAAGCAGAAGGTGGGTCACTATATCGTGTCCACTTTGGCACGAAACCACTAAAAACACATATCCATCGGTGTTATACACATAACCTGATAGATTTAAACCATAAGATGGAATCTGGAACATAACTGTAGAATGGGCCTCCAATCGTAGACAGAAAACTGCTGACTCAAAGCCACACAAGACTCCAGCCACAAAGTATTCGTGACAAAACAAGTAGGGTGTATAGCCCATGAGTCCAGTGTAAACTCACAGCGGTGGCCACACATTTCCCCATGAGACATCAGCAGGAGGCGAGGTCCAAACACACCCAGAAGATAAGCCATGCGGGATATACATCCCGCCATCAGTCCAAGTTCACAAGTGGTTAGAACACAAATATAAGCGGCGCATCATATCATATTCATTTCTAAAGAGGAAAGCGAGGAGCACTAATAACTCCTCGCAAGGTTTGCAGAAAGACCATGTAATAGTCGACTGTGTTCTTGAATATTAAGTGCTTCCAAATATATAATTTTTCACAAGCTTGAAATTATTATAATCCATCATGGCATGAAGTGCCAATAATTTTGCAATATTATGCTGCAGGCATTAGTTAATTAAGTCGTTTGATTAGTGTTGTTGAGCTCATATGCATCACAGTATAAGATGTGAATACCTTTTTTAACACGCGTGTGATTTTATTTTCTTTATGTGAGTGTGGATAATAGATGTACAATATTATTTATTTGCTTCTAGAAATAACTGAAATAATGAACAAGGTTTGAAAATGCAAAACTTAATCAAGCTAATTAATTAGGAAGATACCTCCACTCCCAACACATGAGAAAATGTGAGCAGCAAACAACAAAAGCTCCACCATGTAATATCTCTATAATTCGGTAAGGACAGACATAGCGTGGAGCCAGCTTCTTGGAAAATTTTCAAATCGCTCTACTCTGCGTATAATTCTTGCACATAACTAGGTCATGAAGTTTAAATGGACAAGGAAGCCTAACTTTGTTATAGGCTAAAGCTCTTCTACCATGGGACAGCATTAAGTGTTCCTAGCCGCCTTCCAGGTACGAGATATAGAGTCCGGGAACGGAGTATCCGGAAGCAGGTCCGCAATACGCCACAGAATAGTGAGCGGGTGATTTGGCGTGAACGTACACAATAGAGAAAATGGCTGTCGTGAAGCGCGGCATTGAAGGCGAATTGCAACCACACAGATTCACATTCCAAGGTGAATTATCACTGTGGAGGTAAGCAATAAGCGCATTCTTTAAATTCCACATCACACGCTCAGAATGAGACGGATTAGGGTAGAACGGGGTAGTGGTGATATGGTCAATACCCCTCCGAAAACAGAATCTTTAAACTGACGAGAAACAAACTGATGTAGCAGGTAACACAATTTTATAACGTTTAAGTCTCCGAACTTGAACGTGAGGCGTATCTTTAACCATGCAAAAATTTCCCATAGGAACCCTACTCCTAAGTTTATTGATAAAGATAGAAACATCAGGATCCAACAACAGCTGCTGAAAAATATCGGCATAAGCCATCGGAAATCTCGTCAAAACAGGAGCAATAGCTTTTTGGGCCGCAGAAGGAACCAAACCTTCAACTCTGGACTCAACAACATCATTATCAGATGATGCAGCAATTCTCTCAAACATACGTGAAAGAGAATCCGCTAACGCGTTCTCAGAAGATTTGATGTGAACAGGAGAAAACTTGAATGCAGATAGCTTAACGGCCCAACGAGCAACTCTTACGGGGCGAGCCAAACACCAAGACAACGCTTGGTTGTCGCACTCCAAGATGAAATTCACATGCTCGACATACATTCAAAATTTCTCCAAAGCAAAGATGACCGTCTGAGCTTCCATTTCGTATATGGAAAATTGTTGCTCCTGTTTGGTCAAGGAGCGCGAACCATAAGACACAGGCTTCCGTCCTTCAGGAAATTCCTGAAGTAACACGGTGCCTAACCCTGCAGCACAAGCATCGGTTTCGACGATGAAAGTCCTAGAACAATCGCCATGGCTAATATGGACGGGTTGGTGATGGCACGCTTAAGATCCTCGAAAGCGAACTGGTGCTCATCAATCCAAAGAAAAGGTACACCCTTACGACGAAAACGGTTCAAGGGGCCGCTCGCGCCGCAAACCTTGGAATATACTTGGCATTCACCATGCCGATGAACCGAGCTACGCCTTTCACGTTGGAGGCGGAAATTTTCTGATCGCCACCGTTCTCTCGGGGTCAATAGTGATTCCATCGGGAGAGATAACATGCCCGATGAAACTAAGCTGCGGTCTGGCAAACTGCATCTTAGTGGAGTTAACGGTGAGACCTCCCTCCTGAAGGCGACGAAATACTTCCCTGAGGTGGTTCACGTGAGACTGAAAATCCTTACTATACACCACCAGGTCGTTAAGTAACGGTAGACGAAGTCAAACTTTGACAGAAGATTTTATCGAGAAGCCTAGTGAGGACTTTCGCCCCAGTAGCAAGACAAAAAGGAAGTCGCAAAACCCAAAATGGTTCCAGTACTTGGAGAAGGCTGTCAGAGACGAGACGATTCTTTCACAGGGATCTGATTATAGGCACTTTTCAGATCTAGCGATGAAAATACCGTGCTCCCGCTAACCAGTCCGCAGCCGAATGAATGTCCGGCAAGGGCATAGATTCAATGATTATATTCAGATTCAGAGCCCTATAATCAATCACTGGACGAAAATCATCTTCCCCTTTAGGTACAAGATAATAGGACTGGAATAAGGTGATATAGATGGACGGATAATGCCTTTGTTCAACATGTCGTTAATCTTGCGACGCATAACCAAAAGTTTAGGAGGTGATAACCTTGACGCAGGTAATCGAACACGAATGTGGTCAGTAATCTGTATTTCGTATTCAAGGACATTAGTTACTCCTAAGTCCTTACTAAAAAATAACGAATAGGCCTGAGCAAACTCAAGAATCTGCTGACGTTGATGGAGAAGCAAATGATCTACATTAACCCCATGAATAGATTCGGGGTTATCCCTGAACACGCTCTGATCAGTCAAAGCCCCACACATTTGTGACAATAATGGAGGTTGGGAAATAGTAAAGCTAATCTTCTAAGTAGGATCAAAACTAAAATACAAATGGCGGAATTGGAAATCCAAAACAAGGCCAGAAGACCTAACAAAATCTGACCCCAGTATCAAAAAGCAAACTAATATTGGACCACCAACACTATAATCTTCCATGAAAATTTGGCGATCTTAATACACACATGTATACTCCCCAAAATAGGAACACTAGATCCATCACCACCACACGATTGACCATCATAATATCGGAGACCAGCCAAAGGTAACCCCAAAAAGGAGAGAACATCTGCCCGAATGTATGATCTAGCAGCACCAATATCAGTAAGGGCAGGACATGGCATTTTGTTTAAAGAATGTTCGATCAACGTAAGATATTGAAGGACACGCCCATAACAGCCCATAGATTGTAACAAACGCTTATCCTGTTCCCGAGGATGGGAATCAGAACTAGAGGTCGAATAAACAGGCGATAGACAAACATTCCCCATAGAATGAACTGAAGAAGAGGGAGCGGATGTTAGGCTCACAGAATATAGGTGCCGAACATCAGAGGCCCTATTCCAACAGTTGACTGCCAAAGGTCCCCACTTGTGACAATACCTACAAGAACGATTATTCCTATCCCTGTCCCGGACAGAATGCGATCGCTGATGAAGATCATCACGACTTTTTTACCATTTCTAATCAGGTGATCAGTTTGAGAGGAATAATGACAAGCCCTCTGTCCAGGGCTCGGGTAAGAAGATGCCTTCAATTCCGAAGCGCTAGTTGGCTGAGAATGAACAAAAGGGACAGCAGATCGACACGCATCAGCACTTTCAACTTCCAAAACAGAAGAAATCAAATTGGATAAATAAAAAAATGACTTAGGCTTCGTAGCAAAAGTCAAGATGAAACGCTTAGCATGATTTAATCCTGTAATAATAGTATCCACAATTTAAACTTCCGAATCAGGAATCCGGAAGACAGCAGCATGTAACTTAATATCAGCCACAAAATCTGAAAAATGTTCATGAAGTCTTTGCGGACGATATTAATATTCCCGCAAAAATCTTGTCGAAGACGGGACGGAACAAACAGTTTCAGGATTCCAGCATGAGAATCATATATAAATTTCGAGGAGTTTAATACCACTAGCAATATTTCTAGAATCCGACCCGAGACGACACTCAGCAACAATTGCAAAAGAAACAATTCTAGTACTGAAAATGAAGCTGCTAGCTCAGTAAATTGGACTAGAAATCTTAGAAAGAAGATTGCATCCTGCATATTAGAAACCGAAAATGTGACTTGACGTTCTAGCATTTTCTGGAGGGGGTGAGGCATCTTAAGTTGGGCAAACTGAGATGGACAAAATCCAAAGACCGGAGGCTGAGCAAGTGGCTATGTAGCAACCGGAGGCATATTTACAGACAAATGTGTCTGACAGCTCAAGGGTGGAATATTGGGCAAAGAACCGGCGCCAGCCCCAAACTGTCCCCAATAGATTCAGAAGATGAGGGATGCATTTCTTCAACCAAAGGAGTGTCCAAATTAACTAAGGTGGCTGATGTCTGAGGTATATATCTAACTACAACACCCGACCCTAACCACAGGTCAGAATCCTCACTATTCCCCGATGGAAAAGGAGCTAACAGAAGGTCTCTAATCTTATCCAATTCCCCAAGATCCATTGGGAATCGACCAGTTCCGCACTTTACGTTTAACTAATTGAAACTCAGTAAGGGTATCTTGGACAGAATGAAACTCAGCAGATGTGTTCTGATGTGCAGCTACTTGTTTCACCCTACTTAATAAGGTGGGTACATCAGATTCATCAACGGAAAGCCCACGCACTTTAAATTCAAATAACAATTCATCTTTTCGCAAAAACTCCCATCTAATCAGAGTACGTAACGTCATTTTGAAAAGAAGATAGCACAAACGTTATAGAAATCAGAAACCCATTAGATGCAAAGCATCAACACACCCCCACCAGCCGTAAGCTGCTGCCACTGCAGCTCTAGGTACTTAATTGGAGTTAACGTAAACTAAATGTATCTTTATATTTACTGTCGATCTTTTGAGCTGATAATTATGTTTGATTTATCAAAATTTGTGATAGTTAGCCAGATCATTCAGATTGTGATATCGTACAGTAAAGTCATTTTCAATAATTTACAGTAAATCTTACTGGACATTTTCTAATTCATATTTTGAATTTATACAAATTTATGATAATTAGCTAGACCATTGAGATTGTGATTTTGTACAGTAAAGTCATTTTCAATCATTTATAGTAAATCTTACTGAACATTTTCTAATTCATATTTTGAATTTATCAAAATTTATTATAGTTAGCCAGATCATTGAGATTGTGATTTTGTACAGTAAAGCCAATTTCAATAATTTACAGCAAGTCTTACTGGACATTTCCTAATTCATATTTTGGATTTATACAAATTTATGATAGTTAGCCAGACCATTGAGATTGTGATTTTGTACAGCAAAGCCACTTTCTTTAATTTACAGCAAATCTTACTGAACATTTTCTAATTCATATTTTGGATTTATTAAAATTTATGATAGTTTGCCAGATAATTGAGATTGTGCTTTTGTGCAGTAAACCCATATTCGATAATTTACAGCAAACCATACTGAACATTTTCAATTTCATATTTTCGACTTAACAAAATTTATTATAGTTATCCAGATGATTGAGACTGTGATTTCTTATATTAAAGCTATTTTCAATAATTTACAGTAAATCTTTCTTAACTTTTTCTAATTGCTATTTTGGACTCAACTAATCATTGATAGATATCCAGATTTTTTACTTTGTCTTTCTTGTACAGTAAATTCTATCACACATTTTATAAGCTTACTTAATTGTCATTTTGGACTTATCAAAAATTTATGGTGGTTATTTAGCCTATCTAAACCTAATGTTTGTATAGTAAACGTATTTCTAAATTTATATTTCTGGCTCTTATAAAAACTCCTTTTTTTTAACTTCTTGTATGTTCCACTCAGGTCTGGAACCTGTTCTCGAATTAATATTCAGTCATAGTCATAGCTTTAACTCTTTAAATCTTTTCTAACTGAGTTGGTTGAGTATTATAAGATTCAGGTATAAATCTCCAGTTCTGGCTAGTTGTTCACCTTAGTCCCCCCATTAAGTATTTTGCCTTCCAGATTTTCCCTCTCATTACATATGCTAATTGTGATCTCGTTTTCAGGGATATTTATTAGTAGTCCTTTATCTGAGTAACCTCAATTAAAACTCCCATGGGTGTTGGTAATTTACTGGTGGTTTCTTAATCATTTCACACTATTTATTCATATACATCTTTTATAGAATTGAATGTACATATGATATTCCGCCTGTATTTAAGATATTGGGACATGTGGTCAGGTTGTTAATATTTGAATGATAGTTTGATATCTCCGTATAACTGTTGTTGAGTCATGTTGTGAGTCTTTATATTAAAGGAGATTGATCGTTTTGGAATTTCGTATGTCTTATATTTCAAGTTGCATTCTCTTCACACCCTCTCCATGTCGTTTAGTAACGATGGACATCTAGGATTATTTGCCCACCTATGCTTCCTGATTCCTTGTCTTTCAGCTTATGGTGTGTTTATTAATTACATATAGTTTCCAATACATTCGAACATATTCTCAATAAATTGAACCACACTTATAATTAACAGCTCTAAAGATCAGTAGTCTTTATAAACATACATTTAATTTACATTCACCCCAATTAAGTACCTAGAGTTGCTAACGCTCGTTCTTTCCCTGTGGTCTTCATATGGAAACTGTGTTAATGTGTACAAGTAGTATTCAGTGTTGACCCAGAAGTTAACTATTGACTATGGAAAGAAGAATAAATTCAAGGACTTAAATAATATAGAGAACTAAATAAGATTATGTATAGGCTAATTATGGCAATAAGTAATTAAAATAAAAAAACTCTGCACAGTATATGAATTAGTACTTGCCAGTCAAGTTCTCAAATTTTAAACGTTCTGAGTGTTTGGTAGAATTTTATAATATCTTTGACTAAACAATTTTACAGGAGAGGTGTCTTTGTAACCACTTAAAGTGATTGAAGTGTCTTTAATGCAATTATTTACCTTAAACTTTATAACTGAAAGATAATTTTAAAGCAATAATGTATAACATTAAAGCAAGTCATATGGAGGCTAAGTATTATTAATCTAATAGTGAATGGACTACTTGATTAAGTAGCCTACGTGAATTATGTGTTAAATACGAAAGTGTAGAATTTGAGAAAACTGAATAAAAATTGGATAGAATGTGAAAGTAATTTCGTTCGCCTTTGCATTGAATGTAAGTTTAGATTATATAAGCTAGGGGAAAGTAAAAACTGAAAGTGTTTCAAAGAGGCGATTAATTTACTCGTTTTGTTGCTAACTTATTACATAGAAGTGTTGGTGTGCTGTCCTCCAGAAAGGCGGCCGAAGTTTTCTCTCTGAATGATGAAAACATCTTGGAAAGTGGCAAGTTTTTGAAAAGGCTCTTCTACAGAGTTAAATGAAGACGTCCATCCATCACTTTACTGAGAACATACAAGCTCCCGAGACTAATTTGTCAGTTTTAAACAAGATTCCAACCTCGGAAAAACATTCGCCACCCACTCAATTACATTCACTTTACATCTACAGCTATCCATATTGGAGCTAAGGGAAATGTGGGTCCGTTATTCAATATGTAAGGCTTTCAGCTACAAAAGCTGCTGATGAACATTACGCTCTAATACTAACATTAATGTAAGAATCCTGATCCTGATCTAAAGAGGCATAACCTTTATTATTGCATTTAATTTATTTTATGACACGGTGATGGATGCGAACAAGAGCAAAACATCAGACTCAATACCCCGTGTACTATCATCTTTGGAAAAAGCATGACAGTTAGTGTTATTTAGGAGTAGGCTATATTAAATTCTTTGCATTCGTTAATTAAAAAAACATAAATTAATAATAGGCTACATGTTACAAAATTAAACCAAACCAATAAATTTTATGTCATTTAATGTTAACTTCCGATTGTATTCCTATAAAGTGAGGGGATAATATCTGCTGACAGTGAGACAGCTATAATGAAATTCTATTGTTATTACATAATAATATGATGTGGACGAAGTGTGCTTGTGTCTCTGTGGGTATGAGTTCACGTCTATATAGGTTCAAACATTTTATAAACTATTTATTTATAATAATTAAAATTACTTCTAGATAATAAAAAATCTGCTTTCAATTTTAGTTTTAAAACATTTAATAATTTATACTCTTACGCGTCTTTCCATACTATCGAAACAGCTTTCTTTTCTCATTTAAATGAATTGGTTTTCACATGAAAATGTGTGTCTTGTGCTTCCAAATATGATTACGTATAATTATCTCTCCAGACAGGAAATATGAGGTCTAATCTCAATCGAAAATAAAATAAGTCACTATGAAAAAAGTTAAAAATCACCAAATACGCTCCCAAATATTATAATCTATATTCATACATAATAATATTTTTAGCATGAATATTACATTACTTTAATAATCCTATAGGATAAAAATCCCGAAAAATACAAGAGATTACTTAAACATCTGAAGCACTTTATGGAGTGCGGGGAGGCTTATGCAGATTTTGAAAACTCACACCCAATGGTGATAAATTCAGTGTGTCGTGCAGTAGCGAGAAAGAGCTGTTGGTCCCTTTGTACAAGTACCTCTGTGCCTTTTTCCATTCAAAACTGACTTTCAGTTTCATTTTGCTCATCCCACTAATTTTCATTCTCCCTATATTGTAATTCGCACTTAAAATATCACTTATAAGTTATTAAACTTAATACTGAATGCTTACTCCTTCCTGGAAGGATACGGTCTGGCGAAATGTACAAGACAATTGTTGTGTAGCCTACAAGGCTAACGCACGCAGCAACTAGAAGACTGCCCATAGTTTAATGCCTTCATAGGAATTCCCGTATTTTTGAGCATTTACTAATAGGCAATGCATTTTCTTTTGAGGTCTGATTTTTCCGTTATGTACAACATGGGTTGAAATTTCCGCCTAAATTTACTCACAACCAATATTTGTTGCGCTTGCGCGCTGTTGTTTGTTACTAACTAAAAGAACAAAATTACTTAAATTTGACATTTTATTTATAGATTTGCACTAAACTATTTCAATTTGTAATGAAAAATATTTTGTACGCTTTATTTCCGAAAACGGACCACTGTGCGACGCTCTCTACCTTGTGGTTCTCACACTATTGGTAGCATAGTTAACCCGAACTGATTTAAAAAATCAATGCATTTCTTCAATTTAGTATGCCGTGATCTCACAGCTGACATATTATTAAAAACAAAGTAAGATAATAATCATTTACATAATCCGTTGAATTTTATTCATGGAATAGTTTTACTAAATTCCGTTTGATAAATCCTTAGTCCTTGATACGTGTAGTTTCCAAACAACTCCTGTTATAGAACGGGTAGATACAGCTGGCAACAACAAAAAACGATCTAAGCGGGAATCACATACTTAAGCTATTCAAGGTTCGCTCAGTATCACAAATTGAACCATTGCAATGGAATATATAACGGTAGGGCGAACTCTGATGAAAACACAATAGCAAGTTAGTAACGTAATCCATTAATCATGGTAATGTAACGTCTGTCTGTGTTCATTGGATCGCCCCAGTGACTGATATTGGTCATTAGCAAAGTAATGTTCCAATAACGAAATGTCCGAGGGGAGAATAAGTCATCCCTCCTGCTAATTTTAACTTGTTTTCACAAATTGTTACGTTTATCCCTGTCAAGTCAACTTACAACGAAAAGTAATTCTGAATCATAAAAAAGTTAATTAAATTTGCCTCTTGCATTTAATGTTTTTCTTTTCACAGCTAAACTGAAACTGAATGGACACGGGGAAACATCATGCATCCATTGAATTCATGTACTAAGTGGTATTTAAAGATATAAGGACGTATCTACAAAATCTGTTTTGAGATAAATGCAAAAGAAGTTTTGTAATAACGGTACCCTATCATTTTTACCACCTAAGTCCTTGTGCGTAATATTTCTGATAATTCATTGTTATTAGAGTATGTTTACATATACTCAACAATTTCTTTGAGTTTTAGCTAAGCATTTCACACGAAAAACATATACACTGTTGTAGACATGCTGTTATGTCTTCAAAACAAAGGTATTTTTTGCAAGTTACATTTTAGTTTATTATGAAAAAAAGTAAAAATTCCAGTCAAATAAAAAAAATTGTTACCTTTGTGTACTGCTATTGTTAAAATAGTACTGATAAACAAGATGACTGATAATACGCCAAAATATGTAAAATTCTAGAATAAGCAAACCTGAAAATGTTAGCGTAGTAGTATTTTGTACATGGATCATGTATGTAAGTATTTATATGATCCGTAGTATATACCTCGTCCAATATGTAACTAAATACAAATAAAGTTTATTGATGCGCCGTTGTGAGCAGTGAATTCGGCTCATTTGAAATAATAAATGTTTTTAAATTAGTCAGCTGCAAATGAACCCTGAAAAAATGTAAAAACAGTAAACGCGCCCAGTTAAAACAGCGTTGTTGAGCGTGTTCATGAAAGTAGTCCGCGACCGCGCTGCCACCTTTAGGAACGCAAGGGAGGTGAGAGCGGTGTTACGTGACGGCAGTTGGGATCATGTGCTTGTGAGGATAACATGTAAACTAAATTCGAGTGATTCTGGTGGGCGTTTCTGCCGTGAAGACGATGACTGTTCTCCACGGCGTTTTGGGTGAGACCTTTTCATTTCTACTTTAAATTTAATTAATAAATTAGTCTCCATTCTGTGCTCACCCAATTTTTGGCTATCTAAATTTCGTTTGGTATTTGTAAAGTTCAATAGTAAGTTATGATGCCGGTTTCTACTTTTGGATCTTGAAATTACGCCATTCACCATGTAACGTTTCATATTTAAATTTTTTGTCGTCATGTCTTGTCTGCCAGTATTTTCACGTCCGTTCGTTTCATTAGCTTCCTCATGTTCTCCTGCGTTCAGACAATAATTAAAGATTTGGCAGTTATCACGTAACAGTATGGTAGAGAGTGAAATATGTGTGCAAAATTTTAATAGAAGGGCTGAATGCATATAGAAAAAGGACTTAAGGTTCAATTGAGGGATTAACATGATTTTATGGGTTCATATCTATTTGTACCTCAAATATTTCTGGTTTTTCTAGTCACTTGGAAAAATTCCCTATTAGATACAGGGTGATTTAAAATAGGCATTATTTATTATTAAATACAGGGTGATAAACTTTAAGGGAAGTTTTAAGTTAAGAGGGTTATTAAGAAAGCTTACATTACTTAAATTATTGGGCTTTATTGCACTTTGCACTAGTCTGAAGGTTGTCGTTTTAACAGAAAGAATATATCTTTTCACATCATACATTCCAAATGTTAAATTTATGAATAAAGTTGTACATAGTTTGAAGGTTGTGGTTTTAACAAAGAGAATATATCTTTTCACATTCTATATTCCAATGTTAAATTTATTAATAAAGTTGTTCTAGGAAATACCAATTCTTTTTGTGTAGTTTAATAATTTCCTAGCTCTTCCCAGTAATTGCTATTAATCTGTTCAGAGTTTCATTATGGGAATAATGGGTACCCAGTCATAAAGGTTAAACAGTAGCGTCATAGATTTGGCAAAAATGGTCGAAACCCGATCTACTTCATAAATCATATGTTCTAAGCTTCCGACATATGGAATAGTGACCCACGGCAGATGTGGTTTACTCTAGTGAAGGCTAAAGCAATATTAATGTCCTTGAAATAAAACAAAACCCTTCTATTGAAAAAGGAACTTCAATCTTCACCACCTTTTTCTGCATCTTCATTAACTTCTGGATTTTCACTAATTGTTACGTTGTTCATTATCAAGTCATAGAACTGAGAAATTGCTCAGGAATAATCCCCATATTGCATAGATCTTTGAGAAACTTACGCTTCCTGCAAAATATGCTTCCCCTGCAATCAATTTCTTTCCAGCCTCAGAGAAGGACATTGGGAGTCCTCTTCTGCTTCTAAATGTGCCACAATCCACTTTTACCCATATAATAATTATCTTGATAGGCGCGATGATTTAGGTCCAGGTCTGGTTCCACAACGACAAATATTGTCTCTTTTTATCAACCAAATCTGAATCATTGTCGCTAGGAACACCTGAATTATCCAATGAGCTCATGGTCAACAAATGGTGATTCAGTACATTTATAGACATTAACCCATATTGGGCTACAATTTATTATATGTAATTTTATTCTAATTATACAGTGTTGTTTTAAAAACAGTAGCCTAATTCTAATATACATATAAGTTTATAATAGCTATTTATGTATCAAGTACGCAAAATAACGCTTTAGCGGACGAATCTAGTATAGCGGCCGAGGCGAAAGCCGAGGCTGAAATACTGGATGAGTCCGCTAAAGTTTTTGCGTACGTGGTGCATACAATATTTTTTAGTAAAAGTTCTATAAATTATATGAAATAAAACGAAAATACCGTATAATTAATTATAATGAAAGGCAGTCAGTCATTTCTTTAAGTTATCTGGTCATGGCCATCTAGATCATAAAACAACAATGACCGTACGTAGCAATAACAAATGTGGTAGTATAGATGCATAATATATGAGTTCCTTGTTTGTAAACAATATTGCATACCAACTAGTATTTATGAAAAGCTTGTGAAAATATAAATGATAATACCGAGGAAATTTCAATCCAAGCCAGAGACATTGAATTGGAGCTGCTACCAGCAACTTCACGGCAGAAATAGGCTATGAGAAGGGATATATTACAGCATTTAAATGCTGTTCGTCCATGGTAAGGAATGTTTTTCAAGTGAACCAAAATGTGAAAAGTTGTTGGCTTATATTTGTTGTCATGTGATGAAGTGGGCTACCGTGTTTTGCGAAAAATCCTGGTAAAGTTTCTGATTATCATAAAGAAACGTGTTGGCTTAAATTTGTTGTTTTATGACCAATTATATGCGTAAATCCATGTTAAAGTTGGTGTGACTGGTCAATTCCTTCTGGGTTTTGTTTATAGATTGCCATGACGACTTTAAAGGACAAGGCCGCTAAAATTGCATTTTGAATGCAGTTTCAATGCACTTTTATGCAATTTTAACGGACTTGTCCTTTAAAGTGCAGCTTTTCGGCGTGTTACCAGTCCGATAAGCAGCTGTTTTAGAGAGCGTGTACTAAAAAGTAATTTTTTTAACAGACGTGACAATGTGTAGTTTATTCCTGAATACTTTATCCTTCAGCTTCCAACTGTAATGGAATATGGTGGTATATTAGGCGGAACCTCTTAATGTTGTTTTATTTTCATACAGTAGTTTTTTGCGTTTTCTGAAAAACAATAACTTGTACAATAACTGCGTTCTGAAAGTCCACCCTGAAAATAGTAAGAGAATCTTAGAAGTAAACAATGTTACGTGGAACTTACTATAGGCCTAGTATAAACTAAACTCCGTGGCGCGACATCCCCGAAGGAACAAAGCCTACCACCCGACCGCTGCGTCATCTACCTATAGGCAGATGGCAGGATTGGGGGCATGTGGTCAGCATGCCGACACCCACGGCCGTTAATGGTAGTTTCCGTGACCGACTTTTCTCAAGTAAACCGCGTGTAGACGATATCTATTATGAGTTAAACGTCTCATAGTGATTCGTACTTATTTTCAAGTCAATCGGTCCAGAAAAGCAGATTTGGAACACTTTGTAAATTCAGTGGTATTGCGTGTATAAAACACAATGGTCTTTCAAAGTACAAGCCATTCTTCATAGCAGTCTAAATGAGTAGTCCTCAACAATTCATTAATTGTGATAAAGCAAATCACGATAATATTAGTTATGTTTTAATATTAATCAACTTACAGTGTTAATATTGTAACAAGGGCTCGTCGGGGATCGAAAACAGAACGCCGAGTTTCTAATTGAAGGATGGAGGATTCTTTATTTCCTACAGCAGTAGTCAATACAGTCAGAAAACTCCGGAATGTTCTCCAGTTCACTCTCCCTTCGGTGCTCACTGCCACGTCACAGCACTGTCCCAGTCCAGTCCAGACCAGCTCACTAGCTCCTTCCGTTCACCAGTCACTCCGGTCACTAGTTCCCTGTTGACTAGGTCTTCCGTTCGCTGGTCTCTCCGTTGACTAGTCCCTCCGGTCACTGGCTCCTCAGCTTCCCAAGTCCTCAGCTGCGCTGATCGGTTCACTCCGTCCAGGTCCTCAGCTCCTCAAGCCACACTTACTTGAGGTCGCACTGATCAGTGCTCTCCGTCCAGTTCACACTCTGACGCTGACTCTCTCTCGCTGTTACTGACTGCTACGGACTGACTGTTCTCCCATTGACTGGCTCATCACTCCTCGCGGACTAACTCCCTCTGACTGGCCGTTGCTACTCACGGACTCTCTCTCCTCTGACTTTCTGACTGACTCTCTGCTACTCACGAACTGAACTGAACTCTCCGCGTCGGGTTGCTCCCCCCTTATATAGTCCCGACGAATACGCTGGAGCCGATGTCTCGAAACTTCCGCCCGCGTGGAATCTGGAATGCGCGCTACGGCGCGCGGGCAACACCCATTAGCGCGAGCTCCTCCCTACAGGCCTTCCCCCACGAAGCGTGGCCCAATCGCTGCCGTTGTCACGCCCACTAGCGCTCGCTCGTCTGCCGCCCGTCCACTAGGAGGCCGCGAGAGGCCGCGATGTTTCTAGACTCCGTCGTTCTGGAAGTTTCTAGGTCAATCCTTTTTTCTGTCAGTTTCTTGGCGAGTCTTTTCTGGGCTTTGTGACATTATCTTCAAATCCAGACATTTCAAGTGTTGCATCACATTGCGCAAGATTTGGTGGGAAAAGTCCATCGCTCATTACTCATTATTTAAGATCCTTCTAAGAATAAATTTTACGGTTCCTCCCCGTACTATACCTCCAGGAATGCCCGACATTTTGGTTCTCGCGGGCGCGAATACATTGTGAATAGAATTACACATTTGCACACTTAATGTAAAATTCATTGTCTATTCGTTCGACTTCATTCGGCTAAAGTCAGAATCCGTGAAGTGAATTTCCTATCCGAGCCACCATCTTGGAGTCAGACAACGTCAACAAACTCATCACATCAGCTGCAAGTCTATGGTTCTGGTAATATTTTGCATGGACCCCAGAAAACATAATTACACTGAACTGCATGATTCTTCGATAAACATTTAACATTCTTCAAAGGTATACCTCTCATCACAACATGGAGCAAGAACTGAAAGCACTAGTGAAACGTCGAGGGACCATCAAACGTGAAATCATTCACCTTCAGTGATTTTTTTCAGAAAACTATAATTGAAACATTCACGCGTCATACTTTTTTGTTGTCATTATTTTTCAAATTGTATTAAATTGAACAGTAGTTACATAGTTACCATGCACATAAACTGTGAGTCAATTCTGTCATATTATATATTTCATTCCATTTATGACTTTAATAATTATTAACTTAATAAATTGTGATTATAATCACAATTTATTAAGTGCCAGTTTGGTACGTTATGAGATTCTGTGCGGGACAGGAAAATGTCTGTCGGTCTGTCTGTTCGTCAGACCGTGTGTCTGTACGCGTGGTAAATAAAGTACGCTTTATCGGATTTTCATGAAACTAGGTACAGTATTCGCATTTATAATGTCCATGGCAAGAAACCTATTCATTCTGGACCAAACCGGTTGACTGGTACCGGAATAACGAGTAATTAAAAGTCACATTATTTTTAAATGGGAATCATGACTACACTACAATGCCGCTTTGCTAATCATTGAGGACCTTGACTCCAATGCAGTCAGATGTTTGTTTATTTCGTTGTTCAGGTTGAAATGGGTACTGCAAGAATACTGTTACGTACAAAAGGTATATTACTGTGGAATAATTAGGCCTACGTATATTATGCGGAGTTCTTTGCCACTGAATTTTGTGAAATGTTCATATAATTTCTTACATCAGTGTATACGAGTATGAATTAAGGTCCAGTATCAAACATTAGACCTTTGATCTTCTGCAAGCCCTTGTTGTATCTGTAGGACCTAGTTATCGGTTAGAGATTGCTGGATACGGTAAGAGAGTATTACCAAGTATCTCAAAGATTTAAAAAAAATGTATAAAGAATAGGCTGATGAATTATTTTAATAATAATAAACTTTTATCTAACAATCAATTCGGATTTCGTCCTAACCTGTCAACAGATGATGCCATTTTTACGGTCACAACGAAAATCATAAATGAATTAGATACTGGAAACAAATGTTTAGGTATATTTTTAGATTTACAAAAAGCATTTGACACTGTAGACCATAATATTCTTCTGACAAAATTACATGCTCTAGGCATTAGAGGAAATGTTTTAAATTTATTTCGGTCGTACTTAAGTAATAGAACTCAGGCTACAAGAATAGATAATGATCACAGTGATTTCCGGAAAATAAATATCGGTGTACCGCAGGGTACAGTATTGGGTCCCATATTGTTTTTAATATACATAAATGAACTACTAAAGATTAATTTGAATATATTTAGTGGCTCTATTTACTCATATGCTGATGACACCGTTGTAATATTTAGTGGTTCTTCATGGATTGAAACTTACGAAAATGTCAACAAAGGTATAAATCTAGTTAAATCTTGGCTGGATTTTAATTTACTTTCCTTAAATGTTGATAAAACTACGCTAGTTCCTTTCGCTTTAACAGCTACCGGTATGCAACAATTAAAAGTAAGTAAAAATTTAAGCTTAAAAATACACAATTCAGGTTGCTGTATTAATAGCTGCACTTGTCCCTCCTTAAGTGAATCAAACCAAGTGAAATATCTAGGCATCATAATTGATCGACATTTAAGATGGGACAAGTACATCGAATATTTATGCAATAGGCTACGTAAAGTCATTTATAAATTCGTTATTCTCCGTTCATGTTTACCAGCTCATGTTTACCAGCTCATGTTTTACGTACGATTTATTTAGCACTAATTCATTCGATTATTCAATATGGCATAATTGGGTGGGGAGGAGTTGCAAAAACGATCCTCAGCCCTTTGCTTTGTCTTCAAAAACGCATTATAAAGATTTGTTTATCTAAGCCTCCTGACTATTCTTCCAAATTATTATTTTCTGAATTTAACGTTTTCACCATAGACCAAATTTACAAGTACGTCATACTGGATTATTTTCATAAACATCGTGACAATTACAAGTCAGAATCTCACGTATATAACACGCGAAGGAATCAATTTAATTTATTACTTGAACCAAAAAATGTTACAACTGCTGGAGCTAAGCACTGTTCAAGTTTTGGCCCAAGACTATTCAATTCATTTATTACCAACCATCCTGATCTAAATAGCTTAAACAACAAACAATTTAGGTCTAAAATTAGAAAATTTATATAATTATTACTTCTGTTATCTACTAATACTGTTATAACATTTTTCATATTAAACTTTAAAATTTGAATAGAACTTAATTTCTTTGTTTTTTACTAAAATTGAACAAATAAATTGTTATGTATTATTATTGTATTACCTCGTACCTTTGTATTGTAAATAGAACATGTTCTAACCTATTATACATCATTTTTGTCATACTTCTCCAAATTATGTATTGCTTAAGTAATTGTTTAGTATAAGTTTTTTTTTCTTCTATATATTGAACTGAACCACCCCCGAACACAAGCTCTGCTTCTTCGGGTGGTGTATCAACTTTTGTATTTTTCGTGTAATTTGGAAAAATAAATTGTAATTGTAATTGTAATTGTAATAATATAAATAATTAGGTAAAAAATAGCATTTCATTGTAGGTAACTTATGGGCCCTGATGTCAATATAGCCGGAACAGTCATGATGGCACCAGTGCTATTCCAAAAAATACACATAGAAAGTCGCAAGTTTCACTGGAAAAATCCCGAGGGAACTTTCAATTCTCTATTTTCAGTGGTATTGCTAAGTGGAACGTCAGACTTATTACAAAATATATTATAATTTTTCCCTCGTTTTTATTTGACGTGTGACCACTTGTGTGAGATCTTCGCATCTGGCACGGCTGAAGGCCTCATTGCGGCATTAGTCGTGATAACTACATTTGATCAATTATTGACATGTAACACTCCAAGCGAGATACTACGTATTTGGTACAGCTGATGGCCTTTTCAAACATTAGTCGCGAGAATTACAAGATTTCAACACTTAACTAGGAAAAGCCGCAGCACGTAACTTCAAGGGATAAGTCAGATAAGTAGTTGAATACATGCTTTATTCTTTCAATGAATTACTTATGCATAGTCTGATAATCCATTTAGCACAACGACAATAGGCACTGTGTTAGGCAAATTTGTACTTAGTCAGAAGGAATAAACTTTTTTTGTGTATTATAAGTGCTGTTGTAACTGATGTGTGCACATTTTCACCTGAGAACTTGTCCTAAGTATAGAAGGGCTACCGCTCGACCTTGAAGCAGCTATTCTAACTTTGCATTGAGTGGAGGCCCTAACCCTACAATTCCCAGGATACAACATAGGAGAGCAAAAACGGGTGCCAGATTGTAGGGTTGACACACTGTCAAGGTTCAGGTGCCAACAGCAACTTACCACAAATAAGAAAAAATGAGAGCGTGGTGCGAAAACCATCAGAGTACCTACCTAACTTGAGTCAAGGAATCTAGTAGACAAGATTCTAGCAGGAGCGCTCGAAGTGTAAGGCTTTACGTCATCACTCAATACCAGTGCGAATGTCCCAGGGAGCACCGAGCATAATAGCTGACGTGTTGAAAACATAGACAACATATTTATTGTGAACAAATTGTCCACCTAAACCACAAAAATAAATAAATTCAGTCCACAAGTTCAATGAATGTAACGTTTACTTTATATTTTGTTTTTAATCAACAGTTTTAATGATTTCCCATATCTTGTGGCGTTGGTGTGAAATTCATATGTAGTCATACGATATAAAATAATAATGTTACGCTAAAAACATTGTACACTGCATACATTTACACATTAAAATAGCAACTGCTGAAAATCTATTTAAAAAAATAAATCATTAAAATGTACAGATTTTATACGTTATTTATAATAAGTATTGTGCCGGATTTTAAAAAATCCGCCACTTAACTTCACTTCTGCCGCTTGGTGGACTCTTGTGCTTCTGCTTTTGTGGCGCCACCTATATTGGCCTTGCTGAGAGGTCTATGTTGTCGAGCAGGCAGTGTCCGTGGGGTTATTGAAGTGAGTGGTAGCTGGATGGAGTCTTCTTTCGGTGGGCGTGAGTAACGAGTATTCATGAAAATCTATTGTAATGTTGCCTTATGCAACATCTAGTTTGTTATCTTTTGAAGATATCGGTAATTTCCTAACTTATTATGTATTTGAAGTATGAAACATACAATGTTTGATATTAACTTTTCTCGTGCCACATTTCAGATAGTTTAGCCATCGGTATTATAATGCTATAATTTCAGGGATTTTCCCCCTAAATTGTAATATTGTCTTAACTGGTAAAGTTATTTAATCTCAAGGCGACTTAAGTAATATTTTGTGAAATTGCATAGTCATTGCGGAAAATTTCTATTTGATGTTAGATCTCCAAGCTGCCTGCGCAGCGGATCTCCTTATACGCGTTCAGTGGATGTGTCGGTCTCTGTGATGCGGAATGCTAACATTAATCTTATCATACCAGTATTCTTTGTCTTTTAATCATTTGCGCAGTCAATTATTCAGCCAAGTTATGTCGCGAAAAGAACGTAGGTATATTCAAGTTTAGGTAACATTCGGTGGAGCCTGTATGTTTTCCTCATGTAAAATTTTCGGTCTAGAAAAATCCCTATTTTCACGCATTCTGAGGCCTACTTAGCGAGGTCTGCTTCTGTGCTTTGCCTACTCCCTTATGCATTTCCCTGTGTTAATTAGTAAAAGTTGCTGTGGTAGCATTAAACATTTCTTAAACTTGGTGGCCACAACTATTTCTGTCAATGCTAGGTATAGCCCTTTGATGCATTTGAACCCTCATGATGATGTTTGAAACGGGAATTACAGGAGTGTAAATTAAATTCCGTATTTGATGTGTATTCTTGAGTAATAGCATATGCCTGAAGGAAATCCATTTTCATGTAAGATATGTAATTTAGCATAATCTTTGTTAAATTTTTGCTATGCCTACCATAATTCGGCATTGAGTTAAGCATTCCCATTCACATTAAATTAACATAATTATAATTATTGGTGGAAATACTTCAATAATTAGCCATTGCTAGGTATAGCCTTTGATGCATTTGAACCCTCATGATGATATTTGAAACTGGAAATACAGGAGTGTAAATTTAATTCCGTATTTGATGTGAATTCTTGAGTAATAGCATATGCCTGGAGGAAATTCATTTTCATGTAAGATATGTAATTTAGCATAACCTTTGTTAAATTTTTGCTATGCCTACCATAATTCGGCATTGAGTTAAGCATTCCCTTTCACATTAAATTAATATAATTATAATTAATGGTGGAAATAGTTCAATAATTAGCCATTGCTAGGTAAAGCCTATTGATGCATTTGAACCCTCATGATGATATTTGAAACTGGAATTACAGGAGTGTAAATTAAATTTCGTATTTGATGTGAATTCTTGGGTAATAGCATATGCCTGGAGGAAATCCATTTTCATGTAAGATATGAAATTTAGCATAACCTTTGTTAAATTTTTGCTATGCCTACCATAATTCGGCATTGAGTTAAGCATTCATCTTTACATTAAATTAATATAAATATGAATATAATTATTGGTGGAAACATTTCAATAATTAGCCATTCCAGTTCTTGGCAAATATTTCTACTAGAAAACCATTTTCATGCGAATTTACTATATTTAGGCTTTGGTTGTTAGTATATGTATTTCTGAATTTTGCCATGGCTACTATAATTCAACATTGATTTATATATACGCCTTGACATTAAATTAATATATATATATAACTACTGGTGGACATAGTTCAATAATTGGCCATTCCAGTTCTTAACAAAATTATTCTGATATATTCTGAGTAAAGCCCTTTTCATGTAATCTCTGCTAAATGGCTATTTGGCTATTGGCCTTTATATGATGAATCCCTTATAATTCAGTATTCATTGAAGCATTTATCTCGGTATTAAATTAACATAATTAAAATTTAATTCATTTTTAATTTTGAGTGAAACCTTTTTCATGTAATCTCTGCTATTTCTTTGTTAGTAATTTCGTTCCAACATATAAAAGGTAAAGCTATTTTCATGTTACCTCTGTAGGTACTTTACCTAACTGTTTGTAATTCTATATTGATCTTGTTACGACTACCATTATTAATTTTGTAATTATATAAGTCTTACGACTTTCTTGATAACATTAATATTACATAATATTATCGAATTTATTCGATTGATAGTTATTACGGTCGTAATTAGACTTACTCTATTTGAAGAAGCAACTGTCTCTGGGAAATATATTCCTGAACCTTTGTGTTAGCCCTTGTATTGGTTACCTTGTGTAGTCATTAACCATTGTATAGGCTTATACGCTTCTGTCCTTCATTAGTTTTTCAATTACCACGTTATCAATTATTATTGATATAGTCAAACTGTTCACATGAACTATTATGGCCATTTTCTAATATTAAGTTGGTCTTGTTGTGATACTGTACTATAACTCAGTAAAAAAAGAAATGGTTCTATATTATTCTCATCCTAAGCCAGTATTGGTACAGTTATAGAATTCTAAACTTTGGTGAGAGTAGAGTATTCTACTTGAGTCCCTTTTAGTGTGTGTAGAAAAAATAGTCTTTCTTAAGAGAGAAGCGTTTCTTGAACTTGTTCAAGCATTACATAATTAAGCAGTTTAAATCTGACTTTAATGGTTTTACTAAATATTGGATAATACATATATTTCTATTCTTGTTATTGTTCAAAGACATGTTATTAAAGATACTTATTTAAATTCAGCTTTCCTTTAACGTTTTGTGTGAAAACGTTTGACTGCCGTAAAGATATAGATCTACATTTGGACCTCGGACCCAGCCTTCCTTTTCTTACCCCCTCATTCTGGATTTTTCTAGAACAACCATCACCAAACCTTCGTGGACCTAAAACCCAGCCTACCTGTCAAATAAATAAATAAAATTAATCTACCCCACAGTTGGTAGGGGCATCTTTTCGGCGGTCAGAGGGGTCTGCTCTCTTCTTTCGCATTTTCTTTCAATCCATTTTTGTAAATTTGATTAATTTCTATTATCAAGATGGCCCGGCGTTCATTTGTCTTTTCCCTACTGTTATTTGTGGCTCTGTTGTGGCTCTTCTTTTCTATATGATGTAGTGTTTCATACTTCATGTGTGCTATTGAGTTGTTTATTGAATTAATTTTAACTATTCTTGTCAATTTGAGTTTAAAATGTTGAGTTTAAAGTGATTTTTATGAAATATTTGTTACTCTTGCCCTTCCGAAGGAGATTTCCTGTCTCCAGTTGCTCTTTGCAACCACTCAAAAAAAAAGACACTCAAGTAAATTTTGACAAAAAAAATATATACATGTATATAGATAAACCCAAGTATTGTCACTTACACCAAACTGAGGCCTCAGTTACAAAAAAATGCTAAATAAACAAAAGTTAATTACCACTTTAGTATGGAATTTGAGGTATTCCTCATTCATGAATCCAATTTGGACACAAACTACAAAAAAATAATGTCCAAATAACAAAAATTTGAAGAAAATACAAAATATTAGCATAAAAAACTTATTTTTGTATACAAAAATTCAGGAAATCTTCTTTATATGGAATTCAAAAGAAGAGAAAATTATTAAAATCATATACAAGAAGAACTCTTAAAGAGAATATTATATACTTTTAAAACACAACCTTATAAGACATACTATAAACTTTGTCGGGAGTGTTAAAAGTGCTCCTCCCGACCATGTAGAACTCTATTCTCATCAATGAAACGCTTTGTTTCATGTGATCAACTATTCTTCATGAGGATGTGGGGCCATGGACCCCATCCTATTCTGCTGTGGATGTCTGACCCTGCTCCTGCTGGGGGTCTTCCAGGGCATAGCGCTGTGCTCTGAGGATCCTGTGTGTGTACCTGGCTTATGGGTACTGCAGCCCCTATTGATTTTGCTACCATAACTTTGGTGGCCGAAGCCTCGTCTCTTCCATAAGTGCCAGCAGTTCTCCGCATTTGAGCATTTGGGATCAGCAAATTCCACCCTCCTTATTTTATCAAGCATCTGCATAACTGGGAATGTTAGTACACGGCTACTGATGGACCTCTGCTGTGTTACTTCAATCAACCATGCGTCGAGTGCCTCATTGGACATGCGGCAATCTCTACGATCATCGTTTCCCAGTGATATGTGTAACTGATGGGTCTTTGAGTTACCCAATATATATAGCCCAAATACTGTTCACCCATCATTCATGCGTGTGATCCATTTTTTAAGGCTATTAGTGAAAGATTCACTGCAGTCTGAAAAGTTCAAATTTCTACATTCTCAGTATTTAAACAAAGCAAGTGTAAAGCTGCAACAGTTTTCAAGAAAAGCGTTGTGTCAGTGTTGTTCACATGCTCTCCTTATATCAGTTCAGAGCAAGGCATGGAAAGTCTAAATAAAAAAAGGTGATATTCATGCTGCAATATAGCATGAATTTAAGTGTTGTGGTCAGTGCCCACAGAAAAAAAAGAGATGGTATTTCTATATTAATATGTATGTGCGAGATGAGGTCTCATATATGTGAGAAAATAATACAGGCTTATGAGTAAATTATTATGTCATTCCTTTAAAGAAAAGGGGAAAAAATAACATTTTAATTCTTATAGACTCATAATAATATTTCTGCAACAAGATTCAACATTCTCTATAAATTGATATTCAAAAACAAAAGTTATGAACTCTTACTATTATATTATAAAAGGAACTTTTAATATGAATGGGACTAAATTTCACCAAGGTTTACCGACATGAAGAATTCTTATTGTTGATTGAAGTGTTTTAAGTGTTAGTAAATTTTATATGCTTTAATAGGTGTTAGGTTGTAATATATGATGACCAGGTATACTTATAGGTGAGATTTTGATGCTGTTCTATGGTTCATATACAGAGATGGTTGTGGTTACTAGAGTTAGATTTTCAAAAGTTTCGTCCAGAGAGGGAGGTGACTTCACCTCACTTCTGCCGCTTGGTGGACTCTTGTGCTTCTGCTTTTGTGGCGCCACCTATATTGGCCTTGCTGAGAGGTCTATGTTGTCGAGCAGGCAGTGTCCGTGGGGTTATTGAAGTGAGTGGTTGCTGGATGGAGTCTTCTTTCGGTGGGCGTGAGTAACGAGTATTCATGAAAATCTATTGTAATGTTGCCTTATGCAACTTCTAGTTTTTTATCTTTTGAAGATATCGGTAATTTCCTAACTTATTATGTATTTGAAGTATGAAACATACAATGTTTGAGATTAAGTTTTCTCGTGCCACATTTCAGATAGTTTAGCCATCGGTATTATAATACTGTAATTTCAGGGATTTTCCCCCTAAATTGCAATATTGTCTTAACTGGTAAAGTTTAATTTAATCTCAAGGCGACTTAAGTAATATTTTGTGAAATTGCATAGTCATTGCGGAAAATTTCTATTTGATGTTGGATCTGCATGCTGCCTGCGCAGCGGATCTCCTTATACGCGTTCAGTGGATGTGTTGGTCTCTGTGATGCGGAATGCTAATATTAATCTTATCATACCAGTATTCTTTGTCTTTTAATCATTTGCGCAGTCAATTATACAGCCAAGTTATTGCGCGAAAAGAACGTAGGTATATTCAAGTTTAGGTAACATTCTGTGGAGCCTGTATGTTTTCCTCATGTAAAATTTTCGGTCTAGAAAAATCCCTATTTTCACGCATTCTGAGGCCTACTTAGCGAGGTCTGCTTCTGTGCTTTGCCTGCTCCCTTATGCATTTCCCTGTGTTAATTAGTAAAAGTTGCTATGGTAGCATTAAACATTTATTAAACTAGGTGGCCACAACTAGTTTCTGTCAATGCTAGGTATAGCCCTTTGATGCATTTGAACCCTAATGATGATAGGCCTATTTGAAACGTGATTTACAGGAGTGTAAATTAAATTCCGTATTTGAAGTGAATTCTTGAGTAATAGCATATGCCGGAAGGAAATCCATTTTCATGTAGGATATGTAATTTTGCATAACCTTTGTTAAATTTTTGCGATGACTACCATAATTCGGCATTGAGTTAAGCATTCCCATTCACATTAAATTAACATAATTATAAATATTGTTGGAAATATTTCAATAATTAGCCATTGCTAGGTATAGCCTTTTGACGCATTTGAACCCTCGTGATGATATTTGAAACTGGAATTACAGGAGTGTAAATTAAATTCCGTTTTTGGTGTGAATTCTTGAGTAATAGGATATGCCTGGAGGAAATCCATTTTCATGTAAGATATGTAATTTAGCATAACCTTTGATACATTTTTGCTATGCCTACCATAATTCGGCATTGAGTTAAGCATTCATCTTTACATTAAATTAATATAAATATAAATATAATTATTGGTGGAAACAGTTCAATAATTAGCCATTCCAGTTCTTGGCAAATATTCCTACTTGAAAACCATTTTCATGCGAATTTACTATATTGAGGCTTTGGTTGTTAGTATATGTATTTCTGTATTTTGCCATGGCTACTATAATTCAACATTGATTTATATATACGCCTTGACATTAAGTTAATATAAATATAACTACTGGTGGACATATTTCAATAATTGGCCATTCCAGTTCTTAACAAAATTATTCTGATATTATTCTGATTGTAATATTGTAATATTGTCTTATTACAGATTTTCATGTAATCTGTGCTAAATGGCTAATTGGCTATTGGCCTTTATATGATGAATCCCTTATAATTCAGTATTCAATGAAGCATTTATCTCGGTATTAAATTAACATAATTAAAATTTAATTCATTTTTAATTCTGAGTGAAACCTTTTTCATGTAATCTCTGCTATTTCTTTGTTAGTAATTTCGTTTCAACATGAAAAAGGTAAAATTATTTTCATGTTACCTCTGTAGGTACTTTACCTAATTGTTAGTAATTCTATATTGATTTGTTACGACTACCATTATTAATTTTGTAATTATATAAGTCTTACAACTTTCTTGATAACATTAATATTACAAAATATTATCGAATTTATTCGATTGATAGTTATTACGGTCGTAATTAGACTTACTCTATTTGAAGAAGCAACTGTCTCTGGGAAATATATTCCTGAACCCTTATATTAGTCCTTGTATTTGTTACCTTGTGTAGTCATTAACCATTGTACAGGCTTATACGCTTCTGTCCTTCATTAGTTTTTCAATTATCACGTTATCAAGTATTATTGACATAGTCAAACTGTTCACATGAACTATTATGGCCATTTTCTAATATTAAGTTGATCTTGTTGTGATACTGTACTATAACTCAGTGCAAAAAAAAATTGTTTGTATATTTTTCTCATCCTAAGCCAGTATTGGTACAGTTATAGAATTCTAAACTTTGGTGAGAGTAGAGTATTCTACTTGAGTCCCTATTAGTGTGTGTAGAAAAAAATAGTCTTTCTTAAGAGAGAAGCCTTTCTTGTACTGGTTCAAGTATTATATAATTAAGCAGTTTAAATCTGACTTTAATGGTTTTACTAAATATTGGATAATACATATATATATATATATATTTCTTTTCTTGTTATTGTTCAAAGACATGTTATTAAAGATACTTATTTAAATTAAGTTTTTCTTTAACGTTTTGTGGGTGAACGTTTGACTGCCGTAAAGATATAGATCTACATTTTGACCTCGGACCCAGCCTTCCTTTTCTTACCCCCTCATTCTGGGGTTTTCTAGAACAACCATCATCAAACCTTCCTGGACCTAAAACCCAGCCTAACTGACAAATAAATAAATAAAATTAATCTACCCCACAGTATTAGTAGGTTGATCGATAACTGTGTATCCTTAAAATCAATGTCTATGTACTAGCTATTAAACATATAAGTACTTGATAATTTAGAGTTGTTACACCGAGAACACAAAAACAGCTAAAGTGTTTCTTGGGACTAGATAGTTACGAGTACTATAGGCGATTCGTACCAGGATTTAATCAGATAGCAGCCCCGTTGCATAAGCTGTTAAGAAAGGAGTGGATGCATCACGACTGAAACGTTAGAGGGTGGAACGTCTCCTTTTAAATTGTAGGACGAGCATGGTGGGTTTTACAGAACTGCTAATACGGGCTAGTTCACCGTATTTGTCTATTAATTCCATACCTATCGTCTGAAGACTAGTTTTCTCCAGAGGAACGTAATAAACCTTGCCAAAAATGTGATGTCCATTGATTTTAGGGAATTGTATAATCCTTAGACATCTTACATAAGAATCGCGAATCAATTGCGGTTCTATGAGGTTACAATATACAAAGATATTTTCAGTCTCCATTTCCGCGAGAACAAACTGTTTATTATCTGTACGCAAGAAAAGCGTGTTCAATTGGGTTGTAATCATTTTTATCATTGCATTTTTGACTAAGGAATAAGCTTCAAAAGTGGGCAAGGAATATTTAATGGTATCGAGGAGAACCCCTATACCGTAATGAATTCGGACGGGAAAATATATGACGTAATTCTTAGTTATTGTACCACTCCCATAGCGGAGAGTTAAAGATATCTTTATGTTGTTTGAATTTCGGAAACAGTTTCTTAATCATTGCAATTTCCGACTGATACTAATTAGATATGCATGAACTTTGCCCACCAACAACTCTTTGAGGGAATCGTCTTTTATCCTATCCCGGATGTCTACGTAGATCTCTTGGAATGTTCTATAATTTCTTTTAGGAGACACTATTCTACCAAATCTAGTGATCATAATGTTGTTTGATACAATATCTTGACCCCCACTGACGTCATCGTCATTGAACTTTACGTTTTCATAATCTTTAGGATAAGACAAATCACACAGCCCGCAAAACCATTCCCCCCTCTCCAGACAGGTATATTGTGCTAGCTGCACCTGAAAGGTAGGAAGCCTGTTTGATGTGAAAGTATCGGAGGAGGAATCGCTCCACAGCGTTATGTAAAACTCATCGCTCATTGTTTTCGTATGTCCATGGCGTTGATCCAGGAATCGAAATCCGAAAAGTAACCTCTCCACTAGACAAGATTTTTCTTAATACTTTCACGACGCGAGTTTTGAAGATTTGAGCTATCTTATAGACGGTACGTTTGGTAATTTTGACAGGAGTTATTTCATAACTGCAAAACTGACCCATCATAGGAGTGTTTTTCATGTCCACCAATTCGTTGACGGGTTGTGGAGCACGTTTTATGACTTTAACGATTTTAAACACTTCGGTGGAATAATTTTGCTCGAAACCCTTGGCAAACTTCATTTTCTCCTTTCCTATTCTTACAGGCTTTGAATTTAACAGTGCGCGGCCTTACTCGACTATGTTGCTCCATCATACTTTTCCATATTTTCTAAACGTCACGATCGGTAACTTTGCTAGGAGCCATCTCCGTACTAGAATTAACAGTGTTGTTATAAGCGGAAACAAACAAATGCAAGACATCAATGTACCTAAGAGTGATTTTGTGTGTAAAATACGTGTACATTTCAGTTTTCAGGGTACGGTTAAACCTTTCCACAACGGAACACTTGACATCGGGACTTCAACACACTTCAAACTCTATGCCGTTCTTTTCGAACAGATTTTGAAAGGACTTGATTAGAAACTCTTTTCCACTATATCGCACAATCAGTGGATATCTTTTCAGGACGGATTTGATATCTGACGTCACTTCCGTACCGCTCTTTGACTTCATAGAGACCACCCGTGTGAATTTGGAGAAAACATCTATCATGGCCAACAGATACTTTATCCCATCATTATGCTTCTCTAGATTCTGCACATCGGCCAAGTCAATTTCAAACGAAAAAAACGTCAAAAATGTTGTTTACCGTGTAGGGATTCCTAACAAAACGTTTTCGTACAAGTTTACGTAAAGTGTAGTCATCTTGTTGCAAAAGCTAATCTTTGGTGTTTCTAGTAGATTTGGTGGAAGCTTCTTTTAAGGTTCTTAGTTATGTTTAGAGGGAAACGAAGGAGCTATGATCTCTGTATACTTTTACCGTTGCTAGACTTAAATTTACAAAACGACTTGTTATTTTGCAAATGTCCGTTGGCGAGTAATAGGATTTCCTTGTACGTCTCTAAATCTTTTTCGTCAATTTCTTGACGACAAATTGATTTGAAGGCATTAATTGCTTTTTCTTCTGTAGCTCATGTAGGAATTGACTAGATTTTTATCTACCTTTTTCCTAGTAAACAATTCCCATAAAGCGAAGCTAGGTTTATTCCCTCTAACGTGCAACAAGAGCTTATCGTTATCGATTTCCATTTTTGAATTACCAATCTTAAACGAGTTGGTCTTTCTATCCTTATAGATACCAATAATAGTGTCTGTAGCCCTAGGAGAGTGTAAATAGTTGGCTACATACGTTCTTGCTATATTTCCTAAAACTCTACGCGAACGTGTCTCTATATGTTCGATTTCTTCCCTAGGAGTACGTTATTGTACTTCTTCCTCGCTACTGCTGCTATCGTCATCAGTATGGTGACGTGGGGTCCTCTCTGGTGAGCTAGATCTCTCCTTTCATACACTTCTTCAGGACCGGAGAGGAAAGGCGGTGCTCGACGCCTCCGTGTGGAATAATCTGGAGAAAAGATCAATGTCTTGCGAAAATATATTTTTTTTTACGATGATTGTGACGATTTTTGTGACGCTTCGTTTCAACTGGTCTCGAACGTACCTCTCTCGCAAGATCAGCATGTTTAACAATAGGAACCTGCTTTTATCGTATTTTAACCCACTCTTTGTAAGGATGTACAGTTTTCCTCTTTCTAACACGCGTTTTTTTACCTCGATTCAAGGTTTCCAAGTACTAGGAAGATACCGATAGCATTTTTCGTAAAATTACGGCCTAATTAAACTAGTCAGTTCTGTCAACACAGTAGATAGTAGGGGTATTAGGAATCTTCCCTTCTGAACCACCAGCTTTCGTTTCCTAGGCAACGAAACCTTTTTATCGATTATCGTCCTTAGCAACTTCCTATTCTTTTTAATTTACGTTTAGAAAAGTCTGTAATTTTACAGTGTCTTTCAAAACATTCAAAGCAAACTCTATAATAGTTAATATGAGTTGTTTGTCTGAAAGATTGCAATATCACTTTCCTAAGCTTAGGACTTCTTTTCTCAGTACGTGTAATATTTGAAACTTGCATTTTATCCGTTTCATGCTACGCAGGCGTGTACACTTCATTGAGATCGGGAGGAAATATCGTTGGTGTTTTGACAAAAGTCTATGAGCGTATAGGAATAGGGCTCCCGTGTAGCATCTCTGTAGGCCTCGTAAAACGCTCTCCAGTTTTCTCGGATAGACTTGTTTTGCCAGATATCCAACTTGATTTTTATCCCTCAGGTTTCTAAAAAGAACCAAATATTTTACGTATAGGGAAATATCTCTGCTATGAGCGGATTGGTGAAAAACGTTTTGAGTGATTAATATAATACTTACGTTTCTATGATGCGATCCACGTGTAAAGAGCGAGCTAACTTGTTTTGTGTAAGCTTTGTCTAGCAGGTTATCTAGTACAATTAGCGATGGCCTCGGAGATAGTTTGTTCTCGTCAAATAAGGCAAGCTAGCTTTCATGCAACTTGACACGTCAGAAAAATTTATCTTCGGCGGGTACAGAATTTATCTCTGAATAACACCACAACACGTGATGAAAATTTTCCAGAAAACAGCTGTTTCAAGTGTTTAATCAACTTTATGCAAAACGTCGTCTTGCCCGACAAAGTAAGTCCAGACAAAATTACGGTGAAAGGATGTTCAAATTTTACACTCATAACCGTTTTTTTCATGGGATTAGGTCCGTCGAAACAGCAGTTGACGTAATGCTCCTCAAACATTAAGCACTCTCCAATAATTTCTATCTTTTTTACATGCTCGGAAAGCCGGTCGTATACCCTGTAAATACTTTAAACTGCACACTCCCTTTAAAATTCGGAGCAAAGCAATGCTAGTAAATCGTCGGCATGTCTCATCAGATGCTTTTCACGAAAGAGCTTTATAACCGATCTCCACACCGTTTGTTCCATCACAAAGCGGCTGTCGCTTCCCTCACCCTCTATTTATAGCTGAACGGGAATAAATCGCTATTTTCTAACCTACCTGTCTTACCGAAACAAATCCTCTACATTTGACCTTCTTGTTCCGACACTATGCTGGGCCCGGCTATGCGCTTATTTTTTTCCGCCCTCACATTGAAGGGTTCCGACGCTCTATCGAGCACCATACGTTTGATGGTATCGAAACTAACCAATTTTGAAGAAGAGTAATTTAAAGTGATTCCTCGCACTCTACAGACAATTTTCATCGTACATTTACTCGTAATCTCAACTAGATAGGCATAGATTTTAGGGCTACTACAAACAAATTCTGAATTTTACGTGCCTTGGCCATGACATATGATCTCGTCTGTCACTTTTCCTAAACAATCACCTGAGATTATAGGATCCTCTTCGCCTTCCTGAGTATACAAAATGCTGTCTGTATCACAGTACAGCGCTCTCTTGTCTACCGTTTTCGAATTTGTGTAGAGTTTGAGTCTTGCACCCGTGCTCACGTAGGCACCTAAGACGAGGATGGTGAGGAGTCAGAAGGCTTATCCTCATCCGTATACCTCCACGTTAACCAATCGACTTGGTCGTTGGCGAAAATGAGTTCGCTCACCTCGATCCCTGGGGATGCAAGAATAGTGTATAATTCTTTAGGGCCGGAAAACATCACAGTGAGACATCTATTTTAGTTTTCCGTTAATTTACCCCAGAAAGAATTCAAGCACAGTTTACTGATGGCCCTTTTACCTGGATTCAAAACAATCTTGTCGCGATCCATCATAACCCCTTCGGACTTGAAAAAGGACCGAATATACATTAATCTTTGTCATCTTCGCAGAAAACTCAAGCCGGATAGCCCCTCGATTCGGCAATTATCTGAAGAAACATGTTAATGTAGTTCACAAACAATCCACCCTCTTTTGTCTTTTTATCGTATGCCGTTGTCTGGTATTCGTAAAATTCGTATATTTCAATAATTTTGTAGCGTATTTGAACGGCTTCCCTGACTTCGTCGACAACCCATATGACGGTTTCCTCCGTGCGACGGCAGGTTTCCTGTTCCCCAACTCTTCACAGGTGCGACAGAGGAAAAACATTAACTTTTGATTGCAACGATAGGGAAGCACGGGATGGTACAGATTTTGAGGAGGAAGCATCGTACACTTGATCACTCCCTCCTTTTTAAGCTTTTGCTCGGTGTCTGAACAGTCGTCTCCTAAATAAATAGTTGGATGGCCGATTGGATATCTACAGTAATATCGGACCCACGGATATAGACTCAAGACGTCATCATAGCGGATCTCTTCTCCCTCCTGTACCTTGTGGTACAGCCTCATGGCCTCCTTTTGACTCTCGTAGAGGCAGTCCCGAAGGACCAGGGGAGCGTTGCGTCTATAGTATCGTTTTGCAGATCGGGGAATTTTTTTAAATGCCTTCGAAATGGCATACCCACATGACGCGGACGGTGTAGCCGTGAGAGACGATGGTCTCGATCCTAGCCATCGTAGCTTGGTACCTCTCGGCTAGCGTTTCCTTGATTCCGTATATGGAAACGTCTCTGCTGGGCATGCAGAAACAAAGGTGATACTAACACCCGAGAAATTCGAAAACTTCTCGCGTCTTGCTACAATAGCCGTCCACTTTGTACTGGAGTAGTTCGAGGAGTCGAACCTCTCTACCGTTACCAGCATCTTGGATGGAAACGCCCTCTCTGTTCATTTGCTCTTAAATAAGCCACAGGAGAGCTTTTTTCGAGCAATTGTCGGCCATCCTGCAGCCACCCTTGGGTATAAGTCCGATTGTGTTGGGTTCTAGAAACTTCTTCCTGTACAGTTTGTTACAAGCCAAAGCTGTGGTGGTGGATTCCAGAAAAATTTCTATGCCTGCAATATCCCTCCCTATAGATATTTTAAACAAAACGCATGCCTCTGGGAGTACGGAAACGTCTGCTTGACAATATTTTTCCAGCTCTTTCTTGTTGTCAAATGTATCGTGCTTGACAGAGTCGTATCATTCCTTAAAGACCTTGCTATCACCCTTTGAAATTGTGTCTGCCCGAAGTACGATTCGTCGGGGTAGGGATCTACATAATCCAAGTTGTCCATTGTGTTGAAAAATGGGGATAAAACCCCTTGGATACATTGGTGATGCCAAAGCTTTAGGAAAAAGACGTAAAGGTAGGTCAATAAAGTTCAAACTGTCTAAAAGAACTAAATGCTTCCGTTCAATATCAGATCCGACGACCAGTTTCTCTTGACGGCATAGTCGAGAATAAACTGTAGATCATACGATCTGGCAGTGTGCGCGATGGCCACGATTTTCTAAATTGAGGCCTGTCTGTCTAAGGTATTCCATAAAACTATGTATGGGATCGTTCCACAACGAATGCTTACGAGGAGCAGTGATCCTCGTTGGACGTTTCACAAACAGAAACAGACTGTTCCATACATAGTAAATTTGGAATTTGTTGATAGGTAGCCTCAGCGATTTTAGTATCCTGAGTTGAGTCAAGGTCATAAAATACCAATAAGACTTTATTGGTGAGGGCATTCTATCCTTTAAGGGGGCCATGAAACAAAATTGTCTCGGCTCCTTATTCTCCTTGAAATTCGTACAGACGTTTTTGAAACATTCGTGTTTCTGCATGATTGTTTGGTTACACACGTTACAATGTTTGGCCGCAGCACAAATAGATTTACCACATATCTTGTTTAACCTATGGTTATCGAAACATTTCTGTCCGCGGAAATTTCTATTACAATTTTCACAATACACTCTATTAACGTGTGCCAAAGAGGGCGGAAACGCTCTACAGCAAAAACAGACTATTTTACAGCTGTGCGATGCACCATTACCGAAACCTTTGCTACAGCCAGGACTAAATTTTTTCGTCACGGCTCCGGTTAAAGAAACTATGGTATTAAAGTGTTTATTGTCTGCACCGTACAGCAAGTTTAAGCGTGGTTTTTCGCCATTGTTTCCGTCATAGGTGACGTTTCCTTAATTTAGATCCGAATAAACTACAATTCTGTATTTGCCATAGTAATAATTTTGAAATGCTTCCATTTCTGGCAAGCCACCGCCTAGTGAATTATCTACTTTAGTTTCTTTTAGCAAGTCGTCGACTTTGGCTTTAATTTTCCAACCTTTTCTGTATACATCACAGTCGGAATCAGCTGTAAGTTTAGCGATTGCAACAAGTAAAGCAAAAGCAAGACAATTTATTGTAGATTTGATTTTTACGATGCTTGTTTTCAATTGCGATAAAACGTCTAAACGTCTACCCTTAGTTTTCATTGGTTTGCCATGACCCTCTGGTAATTTAACCCAATCAATCTCGATCCTTAGAGTGTCTGTGACTTTAAAATTAGAATTTGATTGGCATGCCTTCTCTAAAATAGAACCAATCACTTCAGAAGTGAGTTGGTCCTTCAGTCTATAATTTATACCAATAGGTTTGTCAACGGAGGTAATGTCGTTAAAGATCGTTACACTAATCTTATCGAAGTCACTAGCCTCCCTCAATGAGCGGTTAATGATTTATGTTAAGGAATTTTGAAAATGTTATAGGAAAGAGCTCTCTTCCGGTTCCTTTTCTAATTTCACAACGAGATGGATACCTGATGCATTAAAACGTTTGTACTCCCTCGTTACCTGACTCAAAACTCTAAAAGAGGACATATCGAAATTCAAACTTACTTGGACAGAAGCACATGAGCAGGAGCTGCAAGTCTGGAACACAGTAGTACGGCTCCTTAAAGACTAATGGAGGTTTCAGTTTTATAATCTAGTTGGTAACCGTGAGGCACGTATGTGTCAAAGCTTGCCCTCGACGGATTTAGTATAAAAGAGACCGAATTTGAGCGCATTTTATGACAGTAGCAGAATAGCTTCCACTAGCCGGAACTTCTCCTTCATCTACTACTACTAGCTCAACTATTAGCTACAGATCTACTAGCACCAACTTCTGCTTCATGTACTACTACTAGCTACAGATCTCTACCATCAAAGGTAAATATGATAGTGTGATGCCAGAACGATAGGTCCTTATGAACGAAACAAAAATATATTTATTATTTTGATAATTTAAGTTACCATATGAAGAAAAGGCTATATTGAAGCAGACATCAGGAAATGTTGAGAGTACAGTAGAAGAATGTGTATGTCAGCAGTAGCCTGAGTTCACCTGCCTTTTCAAGGTTGATGAATCGGCATTCCTATAATTCAGTGTGTGTAAAGAGCAAATTTTTGCATAATGGAGAAATGTATTTTACTGGTTAAAATATCGGAATAAGTTCGAATATTCACGATTATTGTGGAACATTGTATTTTACTGTTTTACACGTAAGTTACCGAAGTGCACTCTGATATCACGTGAAGAATACTTATCATGCTTAACATACAGTAAACAACATTATGCTGCAATTTCTCGTTTGCTTGTGGAGTTTTTTTATATCAACAGCATTGACGTCAATTAAACAGGGATATGCAACATCACAGCTTGCAATATAATTTCATTTTAGATTCAAAATTAATATAGATTATTTCTAATAGGCTTCAGTGGTTTACAACGTATCTTTTAATGATAAAATGTTCACATCACAGCTTACAAAATAATTTAATTTTCATATTAGGGATTGATATAGATTATTTCGGATAGGCCTAGACAGAACTAGAGATAGGCTCCCATAGGCATTGGCAGATCTCGGGATAGGCCTCTTACTAATCGATACACTTTATTTTTTAATATAATAATAACTGTCCATATTACATCTCACAAAATTATAATAAGTTAATTTTTTTAGGTATTGAGTTTATTTAATTATGATAGGCTAATCTTGGGATAGGCCCCCGCTTAATATAGATAGGCCTATATGGAATACACTATATTTTTAAGAATCAATGTTCCTATCACATCTCAAAAGATTATAATAATTCATTCTTTTATAATGTTTATTTTTCTTTTCATGGCTTATCGGTCTGTTTACGTCACCGAACATGCCTCCACTGTTACTACTCAGGTCAATATTAAATAGATAATGCAAGGAATATACCAAAATAAACATATATGAAATAAATAATGAATAATTAAATCAAAAGCCATTGACCAATGGCTCACACACACACACACTCTCTCGCTCACATACACACACACACACACAAGTCAACGTTCTTTTTTCTTGTTTTGTTTGTTTATGTTTCCGATCGTCTTCTTCTCGCGTCGAGTTTACGTGTTAATGAACTCTGCCGTGTATGTTGAGGAAGACGGTTGTAGCTCTCTCGCGAGTGGAGTTGATTTCCGGACTCAGCAAAGTAGAGCAGGCCATGACCGAGTAACGTATCATCTCCCATTATCTTCGACGACCAAAGGTATGCAGAGTTCGTAACAGTCTTTCCTCGCACTGGTGGGTTTTCTTCAGTTTCTAGTTTCGCGCTTTGTCTTTTGATTATGTTAAATTAAATTAACTTTTGCCACCAGCTTTGTTTTGATTTTTCAGTTCATTAAGTTGTACTGTTATTTTGATTGCTTGTTCAATGTGAAGTGTGTTCGCGTTCATATTTTTGTGAGGAGAGTTGGGTATTGCCGCACTTAATTTATCATTTTACTATTAACAGTCCTCATAATTTTACTTTGTTTACTGGAGGACGATTTATTAAATATTTTTGCAGTCTTCGGTACCTTTTTAATTCTTCCTGTTTGGTAAAATTAACCTTTAATGTGGAATTAAATTAAATAAAATTTATAATATTCTCCATTTACATGACTTGTTTAACTTCTATTGCATTTTACTGTCGTATTCATGTCCCCTTTGGGAAAAACTAGTGTTTTTCATAAATGGGTATTAGACTACTAGTAGACTACACCATATACCAACCCACTAAGCATCCCTTCACAATTTTATTATTACCTATCGGATCAATTGTTTTTCAGCCGGTACCCAGGCTTGACTAATTTAAAGTAATTTGGGTAAAACTATTACTTCGCAATATTCCATTGTAGTTTCTTTTCTGACTTTGTTTTTAAAAATTCTTTGGATGGTTCCACATACTGGTTGAACTTCTTATTTAATATCTTCGCCATTTTAATGGCTCATTCCTCTTATTGAAATTTTAGATTTGTTCTAAAATATTAATTTATAGTGCAGTCTTTGATCTTATCAGACCCGTTCCCTAAAAGCTATTATTTTTGTTTTATCAATTGAAATTTTTAATTGTAAGATTTATGATGCAATTTTACCTGATAAAGCGCTAGCTCGTTACTGAACACGTAATGATTATTACGTTAAATGCCGCTAGTGAAGAGAATGAAAACACATTTATTTTTACAACATAGGCCTAACTTCTTTATACATTGAAATAATTTAAATATGTATTGATTACAAACACAACTTGGATTCGGTGAAAGCCAGATCGTGTGCTTTTTGTTTCGTTCTGATATTAGCAACCTACGACGACTCTTTCTCTCCTGTTGTACACACTATTGGTATCATTGGTAACTCGAACCAATTCATGAATAAGATTCATCGACTGTCCATTCATTTGGTATGCCGGGATCTCACAGTTGACAGAATATTGCCAACACAATAAGAAAGTAGTTATTATTTACAAAATCCGTTACTTTTATTCATGGAATAGTCTTAAGAAAACCTACCCGAGATTGGGAGTTACATCAGATAAATCATAGTATAACATAATACATCGACAAACTAGTAATTTATCGTGAGATTACCTATGATGATTGGGTTAAAAGGTTCCGTAGAATTACAACAGAACACCACCAGTTAGGTGTACCAGCTCTATTTAAAACGCGCAAAGGGATAATTTATTCGTTATTCTTTCCCCTGCTGATGTGAAAAAGAGAAGTAATATTAGGTTAAAGTTTAAAGATAAAATGTTTTATTTCTCTAAGTAATCACTTGAGACCAACAACCTATTGCAAATTGTTGTTTATGGGTACAAGGAAAACTACTTCTGGCATAGGTTAATATGCAGATAGAAATATATTAATACCCACTAACATTCACGCCGCTGAATACGATTTTAGATTAATAGGTTTAAAACTAGGCTCCATATTGGATATTAGATGCGGCATTGACTAATTAATAATTTCTGCGATGAGCTAATGATTGGGTTGGGTTACTACTTGCCTCTAGATAATACATCCGCTTCATCACCAGGCATCCCTGTTATTCAAGCATTGTTTCATGAACACAACGAACAGACGAAGCATTTCCCTTACAATAACGCACAAAGTACTCTCTCATTATAGCTACTTTCAAGTGCAGTCATTTGTTTTGGTTCGGAATGAACAACCTTCTAATGTGGTAGCCTTCTGGCCTGGCTTTCTATAAACACAAGACCGCTCGCCACATTCACTGATTATATCTTTTCCAAATGTACTGTACATTTTCGTGTAATTTTAGGAACGTAATTAAGAGGCCCCTAATATTTTCCTTCCTCGCTATATATTCATACTTAACGTAAGATAGATGTTCCTAATAACTGAGTTAGTCTGGGCTGGCTTTTATTTAATCTGAACTAGTCTAGACTGGCTTTTGTCTAGTCTGAACTGGGTTTTATCTAGTCTGAACTAGTCTGGACTGATTTTTTTCTAGTCTATAGTGTGAAACATATTATATCACAGCTTTGGTTAGGTTAGGATATTTTAGTTTAGGTTATGTTAGGTTAGGTTAGCAGGATCTTAAAATTTTATTAAGTGTGAATCGTAGTTTATCACAGCTTTGGATAGGTTATGTTATGTTAGGTTAGGTTAGCAGGATGATATTTTAAAATTATCTCTACACTTATCAAAAGATTAAGTTAGGTGAGTATAGGTAATACACAAGACATGGGCTATGTTTAGGATTTAATATTTAAAGGGACTGGTCTGCGATTTTATAATATGTTCGAGTTGGCAATTTAAAAGGACAGAGTCTCAATGAATGAAGTTGTAGCAACACGCAAGATAGCGATAAGAGTATCATCTTGTTGTACGGCATCATATGACTGCTGCATAGTAAGAGAGATAACATGCATGGAGAGCGAGCTGATACAACTGTTAACTAAGCAAATCTCTGCACGCATATGATTAAAAACGTTCACTGGCTTTCCTTATAATACGGTGTCGGCATTATAAAAAACCTGTAATTATTAACTTAATATTATTCCATCAATATACCAAGCTTATTCGATACGTAAGATTTCACACTGGTCACATTAGCAAAATTTACGACTTAATATTATACACCGACTTGTAAGGCAGAGGCTGAGTTAACCCCTGGGCTAGGATTATAATCTTACGAATAAAATATAGTTTTACGACGATAGCTACCATATTTATAAAAATACTTGAAGGAATGAAATAACGCTTCTATACACTTTCGATGGTGTCTGATAATAATAATAATAAATAAGGAGGCCCAGATTTTTGACATTCGGTACGGGGGCACCGACCACATTTACTCCAGGCTGAGTCGACCTCCGGGCTATTTTTTACTGAAATAGACATCTTACAGAAAACCTGTGTGGAGGAATATAATGATGACGATGCATTTATCCGTTGTGAGAAACCGTAGAGTAATACTTCCTGCTGCTTCCATGCAAAAAAGACATAAAGTTGAAATCTGTCGTGACGTCATAAAACATTCCCCTCTCATTCCACTTGTGACGTTATAAAAATTCCACCGTTGAGGTAGGTTATAGCATTCCACTTGTGACGTCATCAATGCCGCCATCTTGTAAAACAATCCACCTTCCCCTCTCATTCCACTTGTGACGTAAGCCATTCCACCTTCCCCTCTCATTCCACTTGTGACGTAAGCCATGCCACCATAGTAAAATATTCCACCTGCCATCTACAAATATACAAATTTCAAATTTCCCACCTTACGCCATTTGTAATTGTAATATCCAATTTCCACCTTTTGCAATTTTCAAATCACCCGCCATCTAGCAATATACAAACTTTAAATTTCCCACATTCCACCATTTGCAATTGTAATATCCAATTTCCACCTTTTGCAATTTTCAAATCACCCGCCATCTACCAAAATACAAATTTTAAATTTCCCACCTTAGGCCATTTGAAATAGGAACCGGAAACGTAGCCATTTTCATTATGAATTTCAAAATTTTGAATTTCGCGCTTGGTCCGCCATTTGAAATAGGAACCGGAACCGACGCCATTTTTATTATGAATTTCAAAATTTTGAATTTCGCGCTTGGTCCGCCATTTGCAATAGGAACCGGAACCGACGCCATTTTGAATCACGTGATCCGTGACGTCATAGCCACGCCCACCTTCCCCTCCGTGACGTAATAAGCCACGCCAACTTGTGACGTCATAAGCCACGCCCCCGTTTCCCCTCTCATTCCACATTCCACCTGTGACGTCACTGACAAAAGTACACTACTTGCAGGATTTGAATTACTGTTTCCTCAACGTGGGAGGTTCCAGTTCATTTGTGTTAGTGATACAGGTGCCGGTGGGGTTCGAATAGTTGATCATTTACCCTTCTACTCCCGCGCCGGCATGGAACCAGTACCGGTATGTATAATTTACAATATGTTTTAAGAATTACCAAATATATTGAATATTTTTGTATAATATAAAGTTGTTTGCCCAGATTGTGATTGGATTACTAGCAATATTAAAATGCTATTGGAATACTATTCCTTGAGTCTTGGGTAAAACAAAAAATCTTAAAACTAACAATACTTTGGGGTAGAATGGGAGGGGTTACAAGTAAAAAAATGAATGGAGAGGTAACACAAATTATGGCCGAGCGAAGTGCTTAGAATAAAGCTATCTTTGTCCTTAAGAAGGCGATTTCTTTAGTGCTACCGGTACTCTTATTAATATTAGGTTATTTGAATATCAGAATATGAACTCCACATGAAGCGTTATTATAAGTATTATAATAATAAGTATTATTATTATTATTAATATTATTATTATTATTATTATTATTATTATTATTGTTGTTTGTCTTCTTCTCTTGAAACCCGTTATCTGCTCCACAGGCAGGTCATTCTGCCTTCCAAACGACAACATTTCTGAAGTTGAATGTCATGGTGATAGTAGCATCTCTAGGGGTTAATTCGCGTTAATGGCACCAGGATATGACGCAGGCAAACTGCCGAGTCTTTTCAAGTAGTCTCCCGTTTATTCCGATAGAATGAATGGAAGAGCAAAAGATGCGATAATGTCAAACATCCGCTACAACAGTCGTCTTTGCGCTTTTACATTACAATTACAATACAGAACTTCATAAATGTAAAAGGAAAGAAAATAAAAAACTCTCTATCTCACTGTCTAAACTCAATTCAATACCAAACTCAAAAGATATGCAATAGGAAGAAAGTAAATGCAGAAATTCTAGCTTCAGATAACACTTAAACGAGAGTGTGCAAGAACAAAATATTCTGAGTTTTCACAAAATGTTCTTATATGCAATTTAATCTTCTTCTGATCATAAAATGAATTATCAAGGATGGTAGTACCGGAACATCTAATTTTTGGATAACTTATATACAGTAAAATATAAAAAGAATGCGTTCTGTGGTTTTGTATATGGAAGAAACATGGGCCTATTGCTGTTTCGAAATATTTCTCAGTTTTAAGATGATGGACGCTTTAATATATTGCAATAACGACCGGAACAGGTTCCTTGCCGATATTTAAAACCATAAATAAATCGAAACGTGATGTGCAAAATGTATTTTACCCATACGAAGGAGAAGTAAGCAGCTAGATCATTTATATAATCAAATATTAAATAGAACTTTCTTAGAAATCTCTTGACGAAAAAAAAGGAAGCCAGATGCTCAATATAACAAAATATTGATATTCACAGTCATAATACAAGAAACTAAAATGGGTACAGAGTAAAGCAGCACAAATTAGCTGTTTTTGAAAAGAGTCCAAATTATAAAGGGATAAAACTTTACAATAAACTTCCAGGAAATATATAATCAATAAACGATTTAGGGAAAAAAAATATCTTTTCTTATAGAAAGAGCATCATATTCTATTGATGAGTTCCTTAACCGCCAGTAAATAGAACACAAGACTGTAAAGTAAACTGTTATATAAATTGTTTTTTTAGTAACACTATATCTCAATATAATCTTATATCTTATATTTTTACTGACAGGTATACTGGAAGCTTTTTTTTAATTATTTAAAAAAAGAGTTGTGTAATAATATTACATGGCTGCCATAACCATGAATGTGCAAAAATTGAGGTTTTGAGTTAAGTGCATCGCTGGCATCTTCAGACATTTATCTTTGTTCTGCGAGAACCGAGAATGTTGTATCTTCTTTCCTTGGCGAGTAATAGCTAGTTCCATTTCCATGAAAATGCGAGTTCTGTTTTATTTGTTATGCCATAATCACGTATGTGCCACATTCGGGAGTTTGGCAGAACAGACGCAGCACTTGAAGAAAGGTGATATGGTGTATGTACTACATTCGTTAAAATCGCAGTAGGCCTACATATCTGGTTAAATCAATGACAAAGGTTTCAACATTCGCGAACGCATTGATGATGGGCCCTTGATATCTATGTATCTGAAGTACGCGACTGGCCCCAGAGATCTTTACGTTGACAAAGGGTTGATTTCTCAGGAGTTAGCTTTTATGTTTTAGGTCATGGGTTATACAACATGGTCATTTATCAATGGATAGAAAGTGAAGTGCGTACTTGTCCTTGTATTCTTTACTCTACTAATGGCCGGTTTCTATAAACTCGCGAATTACCTATGGGTAAATTATCTAATGCACAGAATTTACACAATTTACACAAGAATAACACCACACAAACACAAATAATTTAAAGATAGCAATCACTTACACTTGTGGCGAGTTTCTAGATAAATGTCCTCTAGGTAAATATGAAAATGACAGAAAAAATGTTCCTACAAACTCGGGCTAGATCTGTCCAAGGGTAAATCTTTGGGTTAATTTGTCCTTTCATGGATGGCTGGATAAAATTTAACCTTTCATAGGATCAATAACAATGAGAATCAAAGCCTTCTGAATTAAATTATCTGTACAACTCCAAGGCCTTGCTCATTATACCATTGTAGGTTAAATGGAACTAATTTATCCATGGGTAATTTACCCATAGGTAATTCACAAGTTTGTAGAAACCGGGCATAAGACCTTTTATTATTATATTTTTTGCTTATAACAATGACGGCAGACAATACTATGCAGTGTTGTTTTGATTTTCACTGAGCAGAGGAAAAAACGTATTTTCACCAACCTTTTTACAATTACTAATATAGAAACTATAGTACATAGCCTAATACTGTATGGTTGTACGCAGATCATTTTGCAGATTTCTTAGTAGTACTGAATACTACTCTAAGAAAATTCCGTTAAATGCAGCAAAAACTGTTCTGCTTCTGTTTCTAAATACCGCCCTATTCAAAGCATTTAATGCCTATAAATGTCACAGAAGTAAAGTAAAGTAAAGTGATCCCTATACAGGCCATGGAGGCCCATAGGGTTCCAGGAGGTTGAGGCTCCCACATTTTGGACATTCGGCACGTGAAGGTGGTAAGGTTGTCAGCCTTACGCACCGGCCGCCTTTACCCCCAGGATTGCTCCTGGTACTCATTTCTGTTAGAGGCTGAGTCGACCCCAGGGCCATAAGTAGTATATGCCCAGCTTTGAAATCGCCCTTTTGACCACCTTTTGAAGAGGAAGTTATGTGAGGCTCCCGACGCGGTCCCAGCCGCCCGGCGTCATTGTACTCGATTAAAGAAAGCGAGATGAGCCCTTTCACCCCGTGTTATTTTCGAAGCGTCCCGACGCCGCGTTTAGGAGTTAGGCCCCTAAGAGCCATTATTCCTGTTATGTAACGTAGTATCAGCCCCTTTTAGGCCAACTTGCCTGGGGCGATGATGACGTCATAGTGGTGGATGTCTCGGGAGTCGTTTCAAAAAAGCGAGATGCGCCCTTTTCAACCAGTGCTATTCCCTAGGCGTAAAGTTACGTCCCTAAGAGCCCTTATTCCTGTTACGTACCAGGAACAGGATTTATACTTATACCTCTTGATCCAGGGTGTCCTGTGACGTCACGGGACTCATTTTGACCAGGTTGGCGCTGCGTCCCTAAAGGGACATGGCCTACCACCCAAGACCTGTTATTAGGGCTTTTGGACCAAAGAGACGATATGGACGTCATGGTAGTCGATTCGAACAATTGAGTTACGCCTTTTAACAATAAGCTCTCCATATTCATCCCAACGGGTGTAATTAGGCCATTTGGATCAATGAGAGGTTATGGACGTCATGGTAGTCGATTCGAACAAATTGAGTTACGCCTTTTAACAATAAGCTATCCATATTCATCCCAATGGCTGTAATTAGGCCATTTGGACCAAAGAGAGGTTATGGACGTCATGGTAGTCGATTCGAACAAATGAGTTACGCCTTTTAACAATAAGCTATCCATATTTATCCCAACGGCTGTAATTAGGCCCTTTGGACCTAGGAGATGTTATGGACGTCATGGTAGTCGATTCGAACAATTGAGTTACGCCTTTTAACAATAAGCTATCCATATTTATCCCAACGGCTGTAATTAGGCCCTTTGGACCTAGGAGACGTTATGGACGTCATGGTACTCGATTCGAACAATTGAGTTACGCCTTTTAACACTATGCTATCCCCGATTCATCCGGACGGCTGTAATTAGGCCTTTTGGACAAAGGAGAGGTTATAGGCGTCACGGGAGTCGATTCAAACAATGCAATTACGCCCTTTTGCTCTGTGCTATTCCAGATTCATCCAGACGGCTGCAATTAGGCCCTTTGGACCAAGGAGACGTTATGGACGTCATGGTAGTCGTTTCGAACAATTGAGTTACGCCTTTTAACAATAAGCTATCCATATTCATCCCAACGGGTGTAATTAGGCCATTTGGACCAAGGAGAGGTTATGGACGTCATGGTAGTCGTTTCGAACAACTGAGTTACGCCATTTAACACTGTGCTATCCCTGATTCATCCCGTCGGCTGTAATTAGGCCCTTTGGACTAAGGAGAGGTTGTAGACGTCATGGTAGTCGTTTCGAATAATAGAGTTACGCCTTTTAACACTATGTTATCCCCGATTCATCCCACAGCTGTAATTAGGCCTTTTGGAACAAGGAGAGGTTATAGACGTCACGGGAGTCGATTCAACCAATGCAATTACGCCCGTTTGCTCTGCGCTATTCCAGATTCATCCAGACGGCTGCAATTAGGCCCTTTGGACCAAGGAGACGTTATGGACGTCATGGTATTCGTTTCGAACAATTGAGTTACGCCTTTTAACAATAAGCTATCCATATTCATCCCAACGGGTGTAATTAGGCCATTTGGACCAAGGAGAGGTTATGGACGTAATGGTAGTCGTTTCGAAAAACTGAGTTACGCCATTTAACACTGTGCTATCCCTGATTCATCCCGTCGGCTGTAATTAGGCCCTTTGGACTAAGGAGAGGTTGTAGACGTCATGGTAGTCGTTTCGAATAATAGAGTTACGCCTTTTAACACTATGTTATCCCCGATTCATCCCACAGCTGTAATTAGGCCTATTGGAACAAGGAGAGGTTATAGACGTCACGGGAGTCGATTCAAACAATGCAATTACGCCCTTTTGCTCTGTGCTATTCCAGATTCATCCAGACGGCTGCAATTAGGCCCTTTTGACTAAGGAGAGGTTTTGGACGTCATGGTATTCTTTTCGAACAATTGAGTTACGCCTTTTAACACTATGTTATCCATATTCATCCCAAATGGTGTAATTTGGCCCTTTGGACCAAGGAGAGGTTATAGTCGTCATGGTAGTCGATTCGAACAATTGAGTTACGCCTTTTACCACTATGCTATCCCCCATTCATCCTGACATCTGTAACTAAGCCCTTTGGATCAAGGAGACGTTATGGACGTCATGGTAGTCGTTTCGAACAATGTAGTTACATCTTTTCCCACTATGTTGTCCATATTCGTCCCAAAGGCTGTAATTAGGCCCTATGGACCAAGGAAACGTTTTTGACGTCATGGGAGTCGTTTCGAACAATGTAGTTATGCCCTTTCCCACTATGCTATCCATATTCATCCCTACGGTTGTAATTAAGCCCTCATGACCAATGGAATGTTGTCAAGTCACTGGAATTGTTTCTAACAAAACTGTTACGCTCTTTCACACTATGCTATTCCCCGATTCATTCATTCATACACCTATTACCATTTAAGGGTATATGTACGTGAATTATTTTGAAATTTATGTTTTTTTGTTTATAGCACTAAAAAATTGTGCTGAATTTTCTGCATCCATTGGTATATAGTTTATATAGGTTTAGAAATTATTGGTGGCATTTAAATGGACATTTAAATATGTTTACGTGCTCTGAGCTACTATTCACTATGAACTTAAAATTGAATTTCCCGGTAACTCTTATTTTTCACACATATTGTTAGATAGCTCCACAACCATTAGAGATAGAAGGCTGAAATTTTTTACACTAATTTTACATGCATATATGCATAAAGTAGACTACAATGATGCCCATAGGTATAAAATTAAAGAAAATGTGTCATAAAATATTGATCAAATTTCAATATATTTTATATGCGATATATAAAAATTAATTGCATTAAAAATACTAACATTAGCGGTGTAAAAGTAGTCTACTTTGTACAAAAATATGTTCATTATATGCATTAAAAAAATAAAAGGTGCCAGAGAAACCAGAAAAATGCTATCTCTACAAGAAGTGATAAGTGCATCTGAATTAGTTTTTTTCATGCTCCTATAAAACATGTAATTTAAAAATAACTTGGTCAATTTTTTATACTTTTATCAGCTAGTTATGTTCTAGTAAGCCTTCTTATAGGATCCTGTAATTTTAGTCCACATATGAGTTAATTTTCTTGTAAAATTTTAATATTTTAGAACCTGCATTTTCTTTATATTTTTGTGGTAGTTCACGTACAGATACCCTTAAGCCCTTTGGTAGAAAATGTGTACGCATAGAGGCGCTGTTATGCAATTAGAAGGTAGGAGGTAAATAACAACTGCTCCTACTATACTTACAGATACTGTAAGAGGGACCTATGATAAAAATTACGTACAACATGCGTGTAGAGCGCATTCCATAACAATGTTTTGTTATTAAAAGATAAATAAGTTTATACTTACATAACCTTTTATTTTTCATCTTCTATACAGCATCTATTCTCCTTCCAGATGAACTGTGTTATTATTAACTATATGTAAATGACTGTGTGTAAGGATTAGGAAAACAGTTAAAATTAAATTTCATTTCAGACCGTCACAACCTTTTATTGTGTATCATAAGATTGTTACGCTCCCGTGAAATAATGTGTATAAACAAAGGGCTTCACAGTAGTAGTGCTGCATGGTTTATTTCAACATACTTGGTTTACAAACACGATTACAGAATGGAATTTCATCACAAGGAAGTGATTGAAACACACACATCCGCGTCAGTATTTGTAATGTGTAATCAATACGACATGTATAAAAGAGAATAGTTTTTTTAACATGTGATCTCTATATTTCCTAAGTGTCTATAGCTCTACGTGTGATTGAAAGTGATAGTGATTCAACTGCTTCTCCTTCCAGAAAAACCATGAGCATCAGAGGTATGTTTTATTTAACTTATTTAACTTCAGGTTTGTTTAAAAACACGTAATGAATATTGTCTATGATCCATGACTTTAAAATTAAAACAATTTGTTGTGCACATTTTGCTTCAGGAAAAGTATGAAATTTACAGACAGTAATACATTTAGGTAGAATATTTAAATTTGGACAATTGAAATCAAATAGATCGTAGACCTCAACAGACGGAATAATGTTTTGTAGAAATTGTTTCTTCTGACAACCTTTCACAAATACATGATCACAATTGTTGAAAATGTTTCTTACAATATTTTCCATGTAACCATAATCTACAAATCCATGATCGTATTTTAATCCATGATGAAAATGTTCTAAGTAATGTTTTGTCATCTCGTTTACAACACGGTCTTCAGGGCTGTTGAATAATAGATGTACACTGTTTTCACCTTTCAAATCACAAGAAAAAAATTCTTTTACAAAAAATTGACCTGTTGATTGTTCGACAAAACCCTGTACGTCTGCAACTCGGCCACCCCTACGATCAAAAGAAAACAATATATCACTAACATAATTCATACGGTTAGGTCAGTATAAAGTACATAAATCATAACCTTTTGTTCTTTTTCTTTAACATCTCAAGTAATATTCAACACCACTAGTTGTGAGATTGAAACACACCTTGCACCATAAGTAGCGTTATTGAATTTCTCAATTATAGATACCATCTGAAAAGAAAAAAGGTATTTAATATAACATTTTTATGCACTGTCAACAATAAACTCTAGCTGACGATGACTAACAACTAAGTAACAAAATAGTAAAACATCGAAACTGATAGAAATAGGAAAACAAACAAACAAACATGACGTTACTTACTTCGTTAGTTGTAGGAGAAAAGACAAAGACTATGTTAGAAGAACAGATACTGATGCTGCCGACAAGTATGTAGTCTACAGTATTCACAGAACGAACGATGAAACAGTGTTTAATGATGGGGGACAGTAAAGTCAACCTTTTTATAGCGATATTAAGTAACTGGTTCCCCCTCTTTGAACTTACATTAGTTTCTTGTTTCAAATAGATAGACTTAGATGCAGGAATGGGATTTCCTAGGATAGCGTCATAACATATTTTCTCTAACCATTTCATCATATACTATAAATAGATTTAACCCTCTTTCTCTTCAGAATAACAATATAACTCAGTCGACAAATGGTGATACTATGTTATATTCTCCTCTCATACCCTACAGCTATCTATAAATATAATAGTGAAAGTACTTACTATCTTCAAGTGATCTTCTAAACCCATGTAGATCAACATGTACCAAATTAATTTGAAAATGTCGACATGTATACTTAAGTTGCTATGAAAACTAAATGATTTATACAAATCATGGTTGAAAACGGACAAAGCATGCCTTTTGATACTGTATAAAACACAACTTGTGATTAAAAACTGTACTATTATTACTAACATGTACCAAATTAATTTAAAAATGTGGACATGTAAACTTAAGTCGCTATGAAAACTAAATCATTTATACAATTGTCTTACATGTACAGTACAACTGCTATGAAAACTAAAATATTTATACAGCTCTTGGTTGAAAACTGACAATACGTGCCATTTCATACTGTATAAAACACAACTTGTGATTAAAACAAAAACTGTTTTCCCTTTAGGATGTTGTAACAAAGACCTTGAGAGGATGTCGACATAACATATTTTCTCTAATCATTTCATCATATACTATAAATAGATTTAACCCGCTTTCTCTTCATAATAGCAATATAACTCATACTTACATGGTGGTTAATGTATACCACAATATGTTGACGTGTTCACGGAAAGAACGTTTGCAAATAATCCCCAAAAACTATTTATTATATTATAAGACACGAGGAAGGTCGACAAATGGTGAAACTATGTAATATTATCGTCTCATAGCCTGGAGCTATCTATAAATATAATAGTGAAAGTACTTGCTAACTTCAAATGATCTTCGAAACCATGTAGTTCAACATGTACCAAATTAATTTGAAAAGTCGACATGTATACTTAAGTCGGTATGAAAACTAAATGATTTATACAAGTTTTGGTTGAAAACTGACAAAGCATGCCTTTTCATACTGTATAAAACACAACTTGTGATTAAAAAACTGTATAATATTAAATAATCGTAGAAAATATTACTAACATGTACCAAATTAATTTGAAAATATCGATATGTATACTTAAATCGCTATGAAAACTAAATTATTTATACAAGTCATGGTTGAAAACTAACAAAGCATTCCTTTTCATAATGTATAAAACACAACATGTGATTAAAAAAACTGTATAAAATTATTTCAATGCAGAAATTATTACTAACATGTACCAAATTAATTTAAAAATGTCTTACTTGTACATTACAGTTGGTATAAAAACTAAAATAGTTATACAAGTCAAGGTTGAAAACGACAAAGCGTACCTTTTCATAGTGTATAAAACACATCTTGTGATTGAAAACGTACAATTTATTCGGATGTAGAAAATATTACTGCTTTTACAACACAACCTGTGATTAAGAAACCGTATAATATTATTTAAATGTAGAAATGATTACTAACATGAACCAAATTAATTTGAAAATGTCTTACTTGTACTACAGTTGCTATGAAAACTAAAATATTTATACAAGTCATGGTTGGAAACTGACAATCCGTGCCATTTCATACTGCATAAAACACAACTTGTGATTAAAAAAAACTGTTTTCCCTTTAGGATGTTGTAACAAAGACCTTGAGTTAACGTTAAGTAAGTAAAAAAGTATGTCAAAAAGCAAATACGTTACTACATAGGATATTTCCCTTGCTACATACCTTCTAAAAACATTTCCACAGCTACTAGAAGGTGTTAAATTAGACCCGAACAAATAGTGAAAAAACGCTGGAAAAAGACCATCAGCAAGCTATGTTTGAACTCGTTCTGGGGGAAACTCAGAATTTAAATGTAGAAATTATTACTAACACGTACCGAATTAATTTGAAAATGTCGTCCTTATACACTTAAGTCGCAGTGAAAACTAAATTAATTATACAAGTCATGGTTGAAAACTGACAAAACATGTCTTTCCATACTGTATAAAACAGTCCCTGTACACTTAAATCGCTATGAAACTAATTTATTTACACAAGTCACCGTAGAAAACTGACAAAGCATGCCTTTTCAAACTGTATAGAACACAACTTGTGATTAAAAAACTGTAAAAAGTATTTAAATGTAGAAATTATTACTAACATGTACCAAATTAATTTGAAAATGTCGTCCTTGTACACTTAAGTCGCTGTGAAAACTAAATTATTTATACAAGCCATAGTTGAAAATTGACAAAACATGTCATTTCATATTGTATAAAACAGTACCTGTACACTAAAGTCGCTATGAAACTAAATTATTTACACAAGTCACGGTTGAAAACTGACAAAGCATGCCTTTTCATACTGTATAAAACACAACTTGTGTTTAAAAAACTGAATAAAGTATTAAAATGTAGTAATGATTACTAACATGTACCAAATTAATTTGAAAATTTCGTCATTGTACACTTAAGTCGTTATGAAAACTAAATCATTTATACAAGTCAAGGTTGAAAACTGATAAAGCATATCTTTTCATACTGTATAAAACACAAGTCAAGGTGGAAAACTGACAAAACATGCCTTTTCATACTGTATAAAACACAACGTGTGATTAAAAAAGTGTATAAAGTATTTAAATGTGGAAATTATTACTAACATGTACCAAATTAATTTGAAAATGCCTCACTTGCACATTACAGTTGCTATGAAAACTAAAATATTTATACAACTCAAGGTTGAAAACGACAAAGCGTGTCTTTTCATAGTACACAACTTGTGATTAAAAAACTGTAAAAAGTATTTAAATGTAGAAATTATTACTAACATGTACCAAATTAATTTGAAAATGTCGTCCTTGTACACTTAAGTCGCTGTGAAAACTAAATTATTTATACAAGTCATGGTTGAAAATTGACAAAGCATCTCATTTCATATTGTATAAAACAGTACCTGTACACTTAAGTCGCTATGAAACTAAATTATTTACACAAGTCACGGTTGAAAACTGACAAAGCATGCCTTTTCATACTGTATAAAACACAACTTGTCTTTAAAAACTGTATAAAGTATAAAAATGTAGAAATTATTACTAACATGTACCAAATTAATTTGAAAATTTCGTCCTTGTACACTTAAGTCGTTATGAAAACTAAATTATTTATACAAGTCAAGGTTGAAAACTGACATAGCATATCTTTTCATACTGTATAAAACACAAGTCACGGTGGAAAACTGACAAAGCATGCCTTTTCATACTGTATAAAACACAACTTGTGATTAAAAAAGTGTATAAAGTATTTAAATGTAGAAATTATTACTAACATTTACCAAATTAATTTGAAAATGTCCCTCTTGCACAATACAGTTGCTATGAAAACTAAAATATTTATACAACTCAAGATTGAAAACGACAGAGCGTGTCTTTTCATAGTGTATAAAACACATCTTGTGATTAAAAATCTGTATAACATGTGCCAATTAATCTAAAAATGTCGTCCTTGTACAGTTCTGTCGCTATGAAAAACTAAATATCTAGCACTCATAAAGGCGTTGATACATTGCGTAAAAGTGCGAGGCGTCCCTGGCATAAGGGCGTAACAATATTGGTGAATAATAATATGTTGCGTAAGAGTGTGTAAAGGCATAAAGGCCTAACAAAATTGGTAAGAAAAAAAAAAACTTTCGTAAGAGTGCATAAAGGCGTAACAATATTGGTAAAAAGCCTTGCGTAAGAGTGCGTATCGTCCGCCGCGATGGGTGTATAGGTAGCATACTTGCCTTCTACCCTGGCGGTCCGGGTTCGATTCCCGGCCGGGTAGTGGATTTTTCAGCAACGAAAAATCCCCCGGGTTCAGGACTGGACATCACCCAGGAAAATTAAAGGCTATATTATAAAGCCTAAATTAAAGTGTGGTGATGACTGCTAGAAAAAGAGTAGAGTAGGGTATTCACAATAGATCTATAAAGGTCGCAGTGTTGAGAAGCCGGCAAAAGGCTTATACTACCCCCTTGTAATCTAATCTAATCTAATCTAAGAGTGCGTATCCAGACGACTTTGCCTTAAGGGCTTAACAACATTGGTAAAAAGTCTTGCGTAAGAGTGCATTTCTAGGCGGCATTTTCAAATCCGACGCCCGGGGTCTGTTTGAGTACGTACGCGTCTGCAGGTATGTCCTTTTGCCAACGACGCCTGGAAACGCACTCTTACGCAAGGCTTTTTACCAATGTTGTTAAGCCCTTATGGCAAAGACGTCTGGATACGCACTCTTACGCAAGGCTTTTTACCAATATTGTTACGCCTTTATGCACTGTTACGAAAGTTTTTTTTTCTTACCAATTTTGTTAGGCCTTTATGCCTTTACACACTCTTACGCAACATATTATTATTTACCAATATTGTTACGCCCTTATGCCAGGGACGACACGCACTTTTACGCAATGTATCAACGCCTTTATGCGTGCTAGATATTTAGTTTTTCATAGCGACAGAACTGTACAAGGACGACACTTTTAGATTAATTGGCACATGTTATACAGTTTTTTAATCACAAGATGTGTTTTATACACTATGAAAAGACACGCTCTGTCGTTTTCAATCTTGAGTTGTATAAATATTTTAGTTTTCATAGCAACTGTATTGTGCAAGTGAGACATTTTCAAATTAATTTGGTAAATGTTAGTAATAATTTCTACATTTAAATACTTTATACACTTTTTTAATCACAAGTTGTGTTTTATACAGTATGAAAAGGCATGCTTTGTCAGTTTTCCACCGTGACTTGTGTAAATAATTTAGTTTCATAGCGATTTAAGTGTACAGGGACTGTTTTATACAGTATGGAAAGACATGTTTTGTCAGTTTTCAACCATGACTTGTATAATTAATTTAGTTTTCACTGCGACTTAAGTGTATAAGGACGACATTTTCAAATTAATTCGGTACGTGTTAGTAATAATTTCTACATTTTTATACTTTATACAGTTTTTAAAGACAAGTTGTGTTTTATACAGTATGAAAAGGCATGCTTTGTCAGTTTTCAACCGTGACTTGTGTAAATAATTTAGTTTCATAGCGACTTAAGTGTACAGGTACTGTTTTATACAATATGAAATGAGATGCTTTGTCAATTTTCAACTATGACTTGTATAAATAATTTAGTTTTCACAGCGACTTAAGTGTACAAGGACGACATTTTCAAATTAATTTGGTACATGTTTGTAATAATTTCTACATTTAAATACTTTTTACAGTTTTTTAATCACAAGTTGTGTACTATGAAAAGACACGCTTTGTTTGTCTTTCAACCTTGAGTTGTATAAATATTTTAGTTTTCATAGCAACTGTAATGTGCAAGTGAGGCATTTTCAAATTAATTTGGTACATGTTAGTAATAATTTCCACATTTAAATACTTTATACACTTTTTTAATCACAAGTTGTGTTTTATACAGTATGAAAAGGCATGTTTTGTCAGTTTTCCACCGTGACTTGTGTTTTATACAGTATGAAAAGATATGCTTTATCAGTTTTCAACCTTGACTTGTATAAATGATTTAGTTTTCATAACGACTTAAGTGTACAATGACGAAATTTTCAAATTAATTTGGTACATGTTAGTAATCATTACTACATTTTAATACTTTATTCAGTTTTTTAAACACAAGTTGTGTTTTATACAGTATGAAAAGGCATGCTTTGTCAGTTTTCAACCGTGACTTGTGTAAATAATTTAGTGTCATAGCGACTTTAGTGTACAGGTACTGTTTTATACAATATGAAACGACATGTTTTGTCAATTTTCAACTATGACTTGTATAAATAATTTAGTTTTCACAGCGACTTAAGTGTACAAGGACGACATTTTCAAATTAATTTGGTACATGTTAGTAATAATTTCTACATTTAAATACTTTTTACAGTTTTTTAATCACAAGTTGTGTTCTATACAGTTTGAAAAGGCATGCTTTGTCAGTTTTCTACGGTGACTTGTGTAAATAATTTAGTTTCATAGCGATTTAAGTGTACAGGGACTGTTTTATGCAGTATGGAAAGACATGTTTTGTCAGTTTTCAACCATGACTTGTATAATTAATTTAGTTTTCACTGCGACTTAAGTGTATAAGGACGACATTTTCAAATTAATTCGGTACGTGTTAGTAATAATTTCTACATTTAAATTCTGAGTTTCCCCCAGAACGAGTTCAAACATAGCTTGCTGATGGTCTTTTTCCAGCGTTTTTTCACTATTTGTTCGGGTCTAATTTAACACCTTCTAGTAGCTGTGGAAATGTTTTTAGAAGGTATGTAGCAAGGGAAATATCCTATGTAGTAACGTATTTGCTATTTGTCATACTTTTTTACTTACTTAACGTTAACTCAAGGTCTTTGTTACAACATCCTAAAGGGAAAACAGTTTTTTTAAATCACAAGTTGTGTTTTATGCAGTATGAAATGGCACGGATTGTCAGTTTCCAACCATGACTTGTATAAATATTTTAGTTTTCATAGCAACTGTAGTACAAGTAAGACATTTTCAAATTAATTTGGTTCATGTTAGTAATCATTTCTACATTTAAATAATATTATACGGTTTCTTAATCACAGGTTGTGTTGTAAAAGCAGTAATATTTTCTACATCCGAATAAATTGTACGTTTTCAATCACAAGATGTGTTTTATACACTATGAAAAGGTACGCTTTGTCGTTTTCAACCTTGACTTGTATAACTATTTTAGTTTTTATACCAACTGTAATGTACAAGTAAGACATTTTTAAATTAATTTGGTACATGTTAGTAATAATTTCTGCATTGAAATAATTTTATACAGTTTTTTTAATCACATGTTGTGTTTTATACATTATGAAAAGGAATGCTTTGTTAGTTTTCAACCATGACTTGTATAAATAATTTAGTTTTCATAGCGATTTAAGTATACATATCGATATTTTCAAATTAATTTGGTACATGTTAGTAATATTTTCTACGATTATTTAATATTATACAGTTTTTTAATCACAAGTTGTGTTTTATACAGTATGAAAAGGCATGCTTTGTCAGTTTTCAACCAAAACTTGTATAAATCATTTAGTTTTCATACCGACTTAAGTATACATGTCGACTTTTCAAATTAATTTGGTACATGTTGAACTACATGGTTTCGAAGATCATTTGAAGTTAGCAAGTACTTTCACTATTATATTTATAGATAGCTCCAGGCTATGAGACGATAATATTACATAGTTTCACCATTTGTCGACCTTCCTCGTGTCTTATAATATAATAAATAGTTTTTGGGGATTATTTGCAAACGTTCTTTCCGTGAACACGTCAACATATTGTGGTATACATTAACCACCATGTAAGTATGAGTTATATTGCTATTATGAAGAGAAAGCGGGTTAAATCTATTTATAGTATATGATGAAATGATTAGAGAAAATATGTTATGTCGACATCCTCTCAAGGTCTTTGTTACAACATCCTAAAGGGAAAACAGTTTTTGTTTTAATCACAAGTTGTGTTTTATACAGTATGAAATGGCACGTATTGTCAGTTTTCAACCAAGAGCTGTATAAATATTTTAGTTTTCATAGCAGTTGTACTGTACATGTAAGACAATTGTATAAATAATTTAGTTTTCATAGCGACTTAAGTTTACATGTCCACATTTTTAAATTAATTTGGTACATGTTAGTAATAATAGTACAGTTTTTAATCACAAGTTGTGTTTTATACAGTATCAAAAGGCATGCTTTGTCCGTTTTCAACCATGATTTGTATAAATCATTTAGTTTTCATAGCAACTTAAGTATACATGTCGACATTTTCAAATTAATTTGGTACATGTTGATCTACATGGGTTTCGAAGATCACTTGAAGATAGTAAGTACTTTCACTATTATATTTATAGATAGCTGTAGGGTATGAGAGGAGAATATAACATAGTATCACCATTTGTCGACTGAGTTATATTGTTATTCTGAAGAGAAAGAGGGTTAAATCTATTTATAGTATATGATGAAATGGTTAGAGAAAATATGTTATGACGCTATCCTAGGAAATCCCATTCCTGCATCTAAGTCTATCTATTTGAAACAAGAAACTAATGTAAGTTCAAAGAGGGGGAACCAGTTACTTAATATCGCTATAAAAAGGTTGACTTTACTGTCCCCCATCATTAAACACTGTTTCATCGTTCGTTCTGTGAATACTGTAGACTACATACTTGTCGGCAGCATCAGTATCTGTTCTTCTAACATAGTCTTTGTCTTTTCTCCTACAACTAACGAAGTAAGTAACGTCATGTTTGTTTGTTTGTTTTCCTATTTCTATCAGTTTCGATGTTTTACTATTTTGTTACTTAGTTGTTAGTCATCGTCAGCTAGAGTTTATTGTTGACAGTGCATAAAAATGTTATATTAAATACCTTTTTTCTTTTCAGATGGTATCTATAATTGAGAAATTCAATAACGCTACTTATGGTGCAAGGTGTGTTTCAATCTCACAACTAGTGGTGTTGAATATTACTTGAGATGTTAAAGAAAAAGAACAAAAGGTTATGATTTATGTACTTTATACTGACCTAACCGTATGAATTATGTTAGTGATATATTGTTTTCTTTTGATCGTAGGGGTGGCCGAGTTGCAGACGTACAGGGTTTTGTCGAACAATCAACAGGTCAATTTTTTGTAAAAGAATTTTTTTCTTGTGATTTGAAAGGTGAAAACAGTGTACATCTATTATTCAACAGCCCTGAAGACCGTGTTGTAAACGAGATGACAAAACATTACTTAGAACATTTTCATCATGGATTAAAATACGATCATGGATTTGTAGATTATGGTTACATGGAAAATATTGTAAGAAACATTTTCAACAATTGTGATCATGTATTTGTGAAAGGTTGTCAGAAGAAACAATTTCTACAAAACATTATTCCGTCTGTTGAGGTCTACGATCTATTTGATTTCAATTGTCCAAATTTAAATATTCTACCTAAATGTATTACTGTCTGTAAATTTCATACTTTTCCTGAAGCAAAATGTGCACAACAAATTGTTTTAATTTTAAAGTCATGGATCATAGACAATATTCATTACGTGTTTTTAAACAAACCTGAAGTTAAATAAGTTAAATAAAACATACCTCTGATGCTCATGGTTTTTCTGGAAGGAGAAGCAGTTGAATCACTATCACTTTCAATCACACGTAGAGCTATAGACACTTAGGAAATATAGAGATCACATGTTAAAAAAACTATTCTCTTTTATACATGTCGTATTGATTACACATTACAAATACTGACGCGGATGTGTGTGTTTCAATCACTTCCTTGTGATGAAATTCCATTCTGTAATCGTGTTTGTAAACCAAGTATGTAGAAATAAACCATGCAGCACTACTACTGTGAAGCCCTTTGTTTATACACATTATTTCACAGGAGCGTAACAATCTTATGATACACAATAAAAGGTTGTGACGGTCTGAAATGAAATTTAATTTTAACTGTTTTCCTAATCCTTACACACAGTCATTTACATATAGTTAATAATAACACAGTTCATCTGGAAGGAGAATAGATGCTGTATAGAAGATGAAAAATAAAAGGTTATGTAAGTATAAACTTATTTATCTTTTAATAACAAAACATTGTTAGGGAATGCGCTCTACAGGCATGTTGTACGTAATTTTTATCATAGGTCCCTCTTACAGTATCTGTAAGTATAGTAGGAGCAGTTGTTATTTACCTCCTACCTTCTAATTGCATAACAGCGCCTCTATGCGTACACATTTTCTACCAAAGGGCTTAAATGGTAATAGGTGTATGAATGAATGAATCGGGGAATAGCATAGTGTGAAAGAGCGTAACAGTTTAGTTAGAAACAATTCCCGTGACTTGACAACATTCCATTGGTCATGAGGGCTTAATTACAACCGTAGGGATGAATATGGATAGCATAGTGGGAAACGGCATAACTACATTGTTCGAAACGACTCCCATGACGTCAAAAACGTTTCCTTGGTCCATAGGGCCTAATTACAGCCTTTGGGACGAATATGGATAACATAGTGGGAAAAGATGTAACTACATTGTTCGAAACGACTACCATGACGTCCATAACGTCTCCTTGGTCCAAAGGGCTTAGTTACAGATGTCAGGATGAATGGGGGATAGCATAGTGGTAAAAGGCGTAACTCAATTGTTCGAATCGACTACCATGACGACTATAACCTCTCCTTGGTCCAAAGGGCCAAATTACACCATTTGGGATGAATATGGATAACATAGTGTTAAAAGGCGTAACTCAATTGTTCGAAAAGAATACCATGACGTCCAAAACCTCTCCTAAGTCAAAAGGGCCTAATTGCAGCCGTCTGGATGAATCTGGAATAGCACAGAGCAAAAGGGCGTAATTGCATTGTTTGAATCGACTCCCGTGACGTCTATAACCTCTCCTTGTTCCAAAAGGCCTAATTACAGCTGTGGGATGAATCGGGGATAACATAGTGTTAAAAGGCGTAACTCTATTATTCGAAACGACTACCATGACGTCTAAAACCTCTCCTTAGTCCAAAGGGCCTAATTACAGCCGACGGGATGAATCAGGGATAGCATAGTGTTAAATGGCGTAACTCAGTTGTTCGAAACGACTACCATGACGTCCATAACCTCTCCTTGGTCCAAATGGCCTAATTACACCCGTTGGGATGAATATGGATAGCTTATTGTTAAAAGGCGTAACTCAATTGTTCGAAACGAATACCATGACGTCCATAACGTCTCCTTGGTCCAAAGGGCCTAATTGCAGCCGTCTGGATGAATCTGGAATAGCACAGAGCAAAAGGGCGTAATTGCATTGTTTGAATCGACTCCCGTGACGTCTATAACCTCTCCTTTGTCCAAAAGGCCTAATTACAGCCGTCCGGATGAATCGGGGATAGCATAGTGTTAAAAGGCGTAACTCAATTGTTCGAATCGAGTACCATGACGTCCATAACGTCTCCTAGGTCCAAAGGGCCTAATTACAGCCGTTGGGATAAATATGGATAGCTTATTGTTAAAAGGCGTAACTCAATTGTTCGAATCGACTACCATGACGTCCATAACATCTCCTAGGTCCAAAGGGCCTAATTACAGCCGTTGGGATAAATATGGATAGCTTATTGTTAAAAGGCGTAACTCATTTGTTCGAATCGACTACCATGACGTCCATAACCTCTCTTTGGTCCAAATGGCCTAATTACAGCCATTGGGATGAATATGGATAGCTTATTGTTAAAAGGCGTAACTCAATTTGTTCGAATCGACTACCATGACGTCCATAACCTCTCATTGATCCAAATGGCCTAATTACACCCGTTGGGATAAATATGGATAGCTTATTGTTAAAAGGCGTAACTCATTTGTTCGAATCGACTACCATGACGTCCATAACCTCTCCTTGGTCCAAATGGCCTAATTACACCCGTTGGGATGAATATGGATAGCTTATTGTTAAAAGGCGTAACTCAATTGTTCGAAACGAATACCATGACGTCCATAACGTCTCCTTGGTCCAAAGGGCCTAATTGCAGCCGTCTGGATGAATCTGGAATAGCACAGAGCAAAAAGGCGTAATTGCATTGTTTGAATCGACTCCCGTGACGTCTCTAACCTCTCCTTGTTCCAAAAGGTCTAATTACAGCTGTGGGATGAATCGGGGATAACATAGTGTTAAAAGGCGTAACTCTATTATTCGAAACGACTACCATGACGTCTAAAACCTCTCCTTAGTCCAAAGGGCCTAATTACAGCCGACGGGATGAATCAGGGATAGCATAGTGTTAAATGGCGTAACTCAGTTGTTCGAAACGACTACCATGACGTCCATAACCTCTCCTTGGTCCAAATGGCCTAATTACACCCGTTGGGATGAATATGGATAGCTTATTGTTAAAAGGCGTAACTCAATTGTTCGAAACGAATACCATGACGTCCATAACGTCTCCTTGGTCCAAAGGGCCTAATTGCAGCCGTCTGGATGAATCTGGAATAGCACAGAGCAAAAGGGCGTAATTGCATTGTTTGAATCGACTCCCGTGACGTCTATAACCTCTCCTTTGTCCAAAAGGCCTAATTACAGCCGTCCGGATGAATCGGGGATAGCATAGTGTTAAAAGGCGTAACTCAATTGTTCGAATCGAGTACCATGACGTCCATAACGTCTCCTAGGTCCAAAGGGCCTAATTACAGCCGTTGGGATAAATATGGATAGCTTATTGTTAAAAGGCGTAACTCAATTGTTCGAATCGACTAACATGACGTCCATAACATCTCCTAGGTCCAAAGGGCCTAATTACAGCCGTTGGGATAAATATGGATAGCTTATTGTTAAAAGGCGTAACTCATTTGTTCGAATCGACTACCATGACGTCCATAACCTCTCTTTGGTCCAAATGGCCTAATTACAGCCATTGGGATGAATATGGATAGCTTATTGTTAAAAGGCGTAACTCAATTTGTTCGAATCGACTACTATGACGTCCATAACCTCTCATTGATCCAAATGGCCTAATTACACCCGTTGGGATGAATATGGATAGCTTATTGTTAAAAGGCGTAACTCAATTGTTCGAATCGACTACCATGACGTCCATATCGTCTCTTTGGTCCAAAAGCCCTAATAACAGGTCTTGGGTGGTAGGCCATGTCCCTTTAGGGACGCAGCGCCAACCTGGTCAAAATGAGTCCCGTGACGTCACAGGACACCCTGGATCAAGAGGTATAAGTATAAATCCTGTTCCTGTTACGTAACAGGAATAAGGGCTCTTAGGGACGTAACTTTACGCCTAGGGAATAGCACTGGTTGAAAAGGGCGCATCTCGCTTTTTTGAAACGACTCCCGAGACATCCACCACTATGACGTCATCATCGCCCCAGGCAAGTTGGCCTAAAAGGGGCTGATACTACGTTACATAATAGGAATAATGGCTCTTAGGGGCCTAACTCCTAAACGCGGCGTCGGGACGCTTCGAAAATAACACGGGGTGAAAGGGCTCATCTCGCTTTCTTTAATCGAGTACAATGACGCCGGGCGGCTGGGACCGCGTCGGGAGCCTCACATAACTTCCTCTTCAAAAGGTGGTCAAAAGGGCGATTTCAAAGCTGGGCATATACTACTGCCATAGTGCCACCAGAAGGATTAGGCCAATTGAAAAACTCCAACGACCTCATCGGGAATCGAACCCGCGACCTTCCGGTTTGTAGCGCAGCGCCTCAACCACTACGCTACGGCGAAGAAGCTTTTACATAAATGTCACAGCCTATCACTAAAATAACAAAACTTTCTATAAAATAAGCTGTTGACCTTGAATTCCCAATAAGGGGGGAAAGGATCTGTAAAAGCATCAATGCCCTAAGCAGCACACAAAAACCCACCAGGGTAGCTTTCAGAGAACACCAATAAACATAGATTGCTAGCGGTGTCATACTTTGAAGCACTATTGACACTGTTTAGTGCACTAAAGTTCGTATTTCAGCAATTATTTTATTTCGACAAATTTACGGCCATTTAAACTGAGGAGGGTTCATGTTTAAAGGGCACGTATGCTACACGAGGGTGAATGTCCGATCTGAAGAGTTGACAAGCCCGGAAGCTGCAGCCAGGCGAGATTGTGTTAGTATAAATGCAGGTAGGCCTAGTAGCCTCCTAGTGAAGAAGCTTTTACATTTTGTCAATAATAGTTTGTATAGTTTGCGAGTGTTGTTGCTTTCTGCTAGCATCTTTTTCGTATCCATTATGAGTGAATGTTGAAGAAAAATTCTTAGTTTGGCTAAGAAAATTAAAAATAATTCAGATTTGTTCAATTTACGTATTTTACTTATCTACATGATATTTTAAGGGGATAAATGAATACTTGCATTTCACTTCACTTTCAATGAGTACAAGAATGTTTTTACTTTTGATACTTGCAGATAAGGGAAATTCTGATGACAGTTTGTGTGATCCTTTTTCTGAGATTGAAACAGTTATACCATTCACTTTTTAATCAATTTCATGGGATCCTCTTATGATTTTTAATTTTGTATTAATTTGAAGTGATTTTTTTAACATGAAATAAAGAGTAATTTCATCTAAGCTTTTATTCTTTGTGTAAATAAAAGTGCATTTGTTAACCTTTTTGCTCTTTCAAAACCACGAATGTGACAAAACCAATCCATAGAAGGGGTTGTATTCACAATTAAATGAACATTATGGTATACATACCTTTCTAACTGCTGATAAGACATATTCCAATACAAATATTCATTTATTTTTTAATTATGTAATTTTGCTTAAGCTCTACTGTTTCAATTGCGTTTTTCTGAAAACTAGTAAAATACACATGCGTGGTTATGGCAGACAGGTGATGAATATTGCTAAAATTAAGTAATTTTTGTAGCAGTAAAAATAGGCACTTTTTAAATATGACTGTATTTTCTGTAATTTTCTGTAAACAATGTATTATCACGGTATAGTATAACAGTAGCGAAGCTCCATACCGTTTTTTTTTCAACCGGCGCGACTGCAGCGCTCGCAGCGGTGAGCAAGAGGCAACACAATCTGTTACATTGTTGCTTATGAAAAATGTCAACAATATTCTATGGAGATGCTTGTGGTGCTATAAACTGCACCAACAGTAAAAGGAATTCTCCCGATTTATCTATCTTCAGGTTCCCTAAAGATCCTGAGAGGTAAGCAAAAACAGTTATTTGTGAAATTAAATTGCAATTTTGTGATTATCATGCTTGCATCCATACTAGTGTATTTACTTCTATTTCTTTTAATTTTAGGAGCAGAAAATGGCTTGTAAATGCTATATAGTACATCATAAATAAAAATCCTAACGAAGCAAAAGTTTCTAAATATATAGGCCTATTTACAAATACCCCACCTGACCATACTAATTTTGAAAATGTTTTAACACGAGGAATATATAATTGAATTTAACAAAATTAAACTGTCAAGAATAAAGATAACGTGTTTAATCCCTTACTTGTTAATAATTTATCGTGCTTAATAAAATGAAGAAAAAGACAAAAGTGTTTTGTTATTGCACCTGATATTGACCATATCGGGCTATAAACCTAGAACTTTACTTTCCCCTTAATTTTTGAACTACTACTACTACATACTTATTGAAATTATTAAGTTATCCTATTTGTCAGAATTTTCAGTGTAAGTATGTGTTAGTAGTAGGTCAATTAAATTCTTGAAGATTTGTCGTAGGGATGTAGCTTATATGGTGGACGGAAACCGGTCTGATACTTTATAAGATATACAATGTCATCGATCTTGAAACTACAACTTCTTTGTATTCCCATAAAGTCTCTGACTTGATGAGTTCACCAGTATGCCTTTCCGGTAATAATCTCGTTCTAGTAATTTTAAAAATAAGAAGAAATACCGCCATATATTCGTGTCTTTCCAATGCTGGAAATGGCTGTTTGCTAGTTGCCTCTTGGTGGCCGCATGGGGTGCTAGTGTCGCACGATCTGTCAAAAGGATGCATTTTCCTTTCATTAGAGCTTCGCTACTCTTATACTATACTGTGGTATTATTGTAAACATAATTTTTAGTGTGTAAGTTACATGACGTGTCCAATATCATTCGTGTATTGATTTTATGGGCGAAATAAATCTAATCTAGTCTAATTTAAGACACATGTTTAGTAATAGATGACCTGAAAAGGAATCTGACGATTCAAATAAGAAAGGTGAAAAGTTGCTATATTAAAATAAAGCACTCTGTATAGTAAGGCTATACTCTGTGAAAGGATATGGGCAATTGCGTTAATTGCCAACTTCATCCTACATTTGCGCGGAACACATTTCTGAATAAAAAAGTCTATATGTGGCATTACATCTTATGTGTAAGGAGCAACATGTGATTATACTATTTACCTTCGCAACCATGGTACCATTTACTTCCTTGTTTCTTTAGGCCACATGAATCCCCTTTCGAAGAGGAATATCAACCGAAGGCTCACGCAAGAATGCCTGAAATGGAGAACAACACGAACATGGGACTAAATCCGGTATTCGCCTTCAAGAGTCGGGAAATTCCTTTAAAGAAAATTACATTGGGCCACCTACGGATTTAGAAGCACATACAGATATAATCTTAACATTTTTTCTTTTTTTAGTAATTGTGAAAATGGTAAACTTTATAAAAATGTTTACAAGAGAAATCACATAAACTTTTCATATTTATAGAGTCTTTTATTTTGCCCTAATTATCATTACTGAAGTTGTAACGTGGTTAAATGTACCGCGAGTCCCCCTCTCTGGCTGGTCTTTGTTCTGGAATATCGTGTATGTGCTGCGCTCTACGCGGCGTGGTCGGGGACAATCTGTGCTTGCCGAGCTGTTCACATTGTACCACGGGGGTGAAGCCTTGATACGAAAAATGGAAACACGGGCAGTAGTTTACCAGGCAGGTTCTAGGAGCACTGATCGTTCAAATGTAGAGCACTGATTGGCTCTCGCATCTGCGAATGAATGAAGCCCATTTCAGAAGTTTGGAAACGAAAAGTTAACGGAATTTTTCTACGTGTCTGCTGATCTCAAGTAAGTGTATTTTCAGATTGAATATTTCTTTTTCGAAATTTTGCCTAATGAACGTTACTCCCAAACAACTGCAACTACCAGATAATGATCCGAATTCTATGGTTGTGGGTGGAATTTTATATGATCTTATATGTGTTTACAGAACCCTAATCAGAATTATATGGTTGTGTGTGGAATTTTATATGATCTTATATGTGTTTACAGAACCCTAATCAGCTTGTGCTACAGACCTCTAACGTGTTCTATTTATCACCAACACAGGATCTACAGGACGAGATAGCCTATCTACATCTACAACATCTGCCTCTAGACGCACAACTGATTTTGAATGATGGAGGTAATATTAACAGTTACTTCAATAACCTGTTTTTATCAATTTTATCATGTAGTTTTCAATATAAAAATGGACACATTTGAGGTTATAAAATTCTTAGTAACATGTGGAATTCATATAGCCTATAAATTGAGTTTGAGCCTATAAATATTCGGGAAAAACCCATAAAGAAATAGGCAATATTAGGCCTTCATATTTGGCATAGTGTATTGGCCTACTGGTTACTCACAAAAATGATCAGATTTAAACAATAATATTATAGGCTACATGGTTCCTATGTAAACAGTACTTAGCGAAACAAGCTGGTCCCCTTTCCACAAGGCACTTGCCTGACCGCTTCCCCGCAGCGCATGCCACCATGCCTGTAGCCAATGCTCAACCTCAACGCTGGTAATGCATAATTTAAATTGACATGTCGCCTAATATTTCACAATACAATACCCTCGCACCATACATAATATTTCACAATTATAAAAAAAACTCCATATTATAACATTAAATATGACTTAATTGATGCAGGAAAATTCCCTTGCACCAACACTACTCTTTTCATAACTAACAAAATATCTCAAAATGATAAAAGCCGATTCTTGCATTAAAACTTATGAAATCCCCCCCTATCATAACTCAAATATACGACAGCTACCTTCATTGCTCAACATTCACTCGTGGCGTAATGGTTAAGACTCCTAGCTATATAGGCCTTAATGCTAGGGGTCCCGAGTTCAAATCCTGATCAATCCAAAATTTACTAGTAGGAATAGGTCTCAAATAGGAAGGTGAAGAGGAGGTGAGAGAAAGGAGACTGGAAAGGAAGAGAATAAAGAAGAATTAAATTATATTTTGATTCATCAGTTGCGTAAGAGATGGCGCTACCGTCGCTTATAGTAGGCCTAGTACAAATGCCACCGCTAGAGGAGGGATTGAGAGTAGGAGTGGGGGACTCGGTTGTCGTAAAGTACGATTTTCCTGCCATCGTTGATTTAGGTCTAATTTTTTTTCTTTTCATGGTGACTGGTGCCCCAAAAATTCTATGTTATCTTTGTTCTCATGTTGTCCAGTTTTCAGGATTTGTGTGTTAATATATAGTTATTTGTGCTTTCAGATTCTTGAACAAAACCAGCGTGGGATGCTGAAATACTATTGCAAGTTCCCTGGGTGCTCATGAGGATATTATGAACATGGAAAGAATAATCATATGTACAGATTCTCCAAACAGCCCCAAGATGTCCTGGAAACTTGGAAAACTATTTGTAATATTCCAAATGGGGTGAGTTGTAATAATTTTTATGTTTGTGAAGGCCATTTGTTGCAAAAAGACATGAACTACACTATAGACAAATTAAATAAAAAGTATGATGTGATTCCAAAGCATTTGCCTATCCATGAAAATGAAAGGCCCATTCAAAGTTCCGATACTGATACATTGTCGGTATTGGTAAGTGTCAGTTCTGATAGGCCCACTGACGTTATTGGTACCGATAAGTGTCAGTTCTGAAAATGGGCCTAGTAGTCATGGCAGTTCAGATTCTCAAGGCGATGATTACTCATTTCTGTCCTCTCCCTCTTTTGATAATGAAGGAGGTGTCTTAGGTACTGAAATTACAAAATCAGATTTAACTCCCAGAAAATCTAAGACGTATAAAATCCAAAGATACGCTACTGCTAAGTTATCAAAATTAAATATCTTTAAAAATGAACCGAACGACATGAAATAATAATTATGAATAGATATGAAGAGCTGTGGATCCATTATGAACTTTTGGAAGTCCCAAGTTAAATGTTAACATTTTCTACGAACTGTAAGTTTTAGCACAAAATCGGTATGCAATGTCAGAAATCGGTAAAAAAAAAACCTTTCTAACGATACCTCATTCATGCCTGTACAATTAGGACGTGTTGAGAGAAAGGGATCTTGACTTCAGAAATAATATATATGATGGAAAATTTTGCATGGAACTTATCATGCCCATAACTCCTGATTGATAAACATTTTGTTGTTCAAAGTTGCGTGCGATCTTTATGAGTCGACATTGCAACATAGCGCTCCATGTATATTGTACTGCATTTTAAGGTCCGAATGCTCTATACATTGTGTGAGCAAGAACCTACAGCGAGTCTCACACAAGAGTTGGCCAATGATGTGGGTTTCTGCATCGCGGCAGGCACAGCTCAACTCCCGAGCGATCGGGTGAAATGTCTATGCAAATAAAGCCACGATCGGTGTAATGATTCAGGTTCTCACATTTACAGTTAAAATTACAACGAAAATAAACATGTACCTCATCACAAGAGATGTTGGAAATGTTCTCCTCTTGCATCCACACAATACTGGCACCTTTTTAGGAAATTTTCTTTCACGCGCTTAAGTTCAGCTTCCGAGATAGAATAAATTTCTCTTGTGATATTGTCTTTAAGTTCTTTTAATGCATAGGAAATTGATCTATTGACCTATACACTTTATTTTTCAAGTTCCCCCTTAAATAATATTCACATGCTGTTAGAAGAACTTAAAGACAATATCACAAGAGAAATTAACTCTATCTCGGAAGCTGAACTTATGCGCCTGAAAGAAAATTTCCTAAAAAGGTGCCAGTGTGGATGCAAGAGGAAAACAATTCCAACAACTCTTGTGATGAGGTACGTGGTTATTTTCATTGTAATTTTAACTGTAAATGTGAGAACCTGAATCATTACACCGATCGCGGCTTTATTAGCTTGGATATTTCTCCCAGTCTCTCGGAGTTGGAGCTGTGCCTGCCGCGACGAGGAAACCCGCGTCATTGGCCAACTCTTTCATGGGACTCAGTGTAATTATGCACTATTTTATAAACCACGAGTCAAAGTTGCTTTGGATCAACTTAATAATTTATTCTATGTCTAGTAGGGTTAAGTGGGGTAATTGTAAATTATATTTACAGCTTCAAGTTTAAAATTTGTTAGTTTTTCTCAGTTCATTCCTAACATTTAATTGTTTCTACAACAAATCTCGTATGCCCCTGATTGTACTGGAGACTTCTAGGATTTAAAATTAACTTTTTGGGCATATAAATAGATGTTTACAATGAACCCATGCTTTTGTTGTCAATAACCATCCATTACCTTAGTTACTATAGTTTTGATCTCTTTAAACATTATTAAATACAACTTTCTTCAAAGTTTAATGATGTCTGCTGCTTTGCTTCATGAAGTAAACTGTCAGTGTTTTATTAAGTCAAAATTGAACTTTTGAAAAGATATACTTGGTTGTCATTTGTGAAAATAAACAGAGGGAAGAGTAAAGACTGTAATTATAACAAATATCTAACAGAAATAATCTATTACAAAATTTCCCAGTAGGCATTTACATTTACCAAGAATTTACAATTACCACATCTGACCCTGTTGTTTTGTGAATCTTTTTCCAGGAAGTGGTCTTCACAAATGAAGTAATTAGCACAATTCACTTCATTGCCTAGATTGCATATATTTTTCCAGTTGATAGGGATTCTCAGGGTAGGGGTCCCAGATGTCCTGATTTTACTTTCTCGCATATACGTAGTGTAGAGAAAGTATTGTGATCGTGACAAAAATCAAAGTCGAGATAACACCGGGAAAGCATGTTTCAGGATTGCTAGAAACCGAAAAAATATGTTTTTGGAATGGCATCTGTCCGTCTGTCTGTGGACAAGCACAGCGGGTAAACGGTTCATTGTATTTACTTCATTTTTTGCACTAAGGACTTTTTCGGAATTTTATCGACCGCTCAGAAATTGAGTTTTATAACTGAAATATTAAGGGGACTTTTCACGAAAGTATTTTGAAAAATTGGCTCTAACGATTTTAATGAAAAATTAAAATTGGAAACTCTTATCTATGACTAACAAAATGGCTGTATCCGTTTTTCTGCAAAAATGACTTAGGGGGTACGTTACTCTTATCCATTTTAAATTTTTCTAGGCTATTTCCATTACATTGGTCTATACATGGAAACTCAGTACAGACAAGTTGTAGAGAAAATTAAAAAGAACATTATTTGTTCAACACATTTCTTTATAAAATTAATAGGTATCAAGATAAAAACGATATAACATGACTTAAATGCAAATTGCAGAACAAACATTTTGATTAAAATATGATTGCCCATAGTGGCAAGAATACTATAATCGAGATATTGTTGTGACATATAGTCAGTTCACCACATTCGTAATGAACGCACCAAAATCAATTAGAGGAAGGTGGTATGGAGTAATAGGGAAGAGGTCGTGGGTTCAAATCAAATTTCATGGCTAAAGAAATTTACCAATAAACTCTTGTAATAACTGTGCCGCCTATATTTCGGCACACTGTATAATGTTCTTTTATGCCAAAGGTACTTACTATTATCTTGGTGGTCATCTCGCCTCGCGGACGGTTTTCATTTTCATTTTTCTCCTTATTTCCTATCTCGCTGTTTTCTGACGTCACATAGTCACGTGTTCCGGTTTGCTGGTTGCTTTTTCGGGCGGGTTTGAGGTATCGCTTCACGAACCTTTTATAATTCAAGACCAGACTTCGGAAGCGAGCGGTTCTTCTTGGAGTCCATTGCCTAGGACTCTTCCTTGAGCTCAGGTATGCGGTAGGTTTTTTTTCGAGTCTTTTCATATTTCTTTGTACCTGGTGGGTTTCTTTTGTTGCGTTTATTTCACTGCCGATTATGTTTAGTTAAGTTAGTTTTTGCCCACCAGTGTTTCTGATTATTATTGAATTTATTATTATTATTTTTTTTTATTATATTCTATACAGTCTTATCAGTCGTAACTTCTTTCCGTGAGATGAGATGGCCACACCCCCCGTTGTTCTTATGGAGTTAGGGTGTTTAGGTATTTTCTTTTACATATTGTATGGCCTAATTGTTTCTTGGTTTATTAACCTAACAAAGTTTGTAATAAATTGTTGAATCTGGTTTCAGTATTTCTGTATTTATAGGTATATTACGTTCCCTTCTTCTATCCTTACTGTATTTTTCATTAAATTTTCTGTACGGGTCTGGAATTGCCCCTAATTATGGTGGCAGGCCCGAGAGGCACGCCACAAAGTGGTAGCAGAGCTCGTCGATCGTAAATTTTCAGTCATTTTGGCAGTTTTTTCTAGGGTTTTTCAAATTTTTTCAAGTTTTTCTATTATCCTGTTTTCGGGTTAGGTTAGTCGTCGAAATTTTTCCCCTGGCAGGTTAGTTGTGTCATTATTTTTCATGGCTGTATAGCCCCGGCGGTCTTACTGTGAGCGTTATGCTTTATTTTTCAGTATTTGTACCATGCCGTTTTCATTCATATTTATAAAATTTTCTTCTATTTCTGCTCTCTGCGAGCTGGTGGAATTTTTCGCCAGATACGTAGGGTAATTGCTTTCGTTCCGGCAGTCTCACTTGAGCAAGTCTCTGTGGGTTTTTTTTGCTGTCGGGTTTTGTTAGCTTGAGGCAGGGTAGTAAGTTTTTTTGAGCCGTTTCCGTGCTGTCTTTCCGTGATGTTTTGTGCCCGTAAGACTGTGTTCATCAGCAATGTCTGGTGTTTAAGTGGCCAGTCTTTTCGAGGCCTATTTTTCCGGGGGCGGTGCGTGTGGTTTGTGCTCTGTTTTCATATCTTTTCATGCTTTAGCTGCCTGTTTTCTTTGGGAATATTTTGTCTAGCCCGTTTGCTGTTCAGTTTTGATATCTTGCCTAGTAATTTTGCCATATGCACCATTCATCCACAGTCTTGCTGTTTTCTGAGTTAGGTTAGGGGCTTGCTGGTTCAAGGAATTTCCCGGGTTCTGTTCCGGTAGGTCTTCTTTTCTATGCCCATGAAACATGAATTCGAAAGTTTTTTGAATAAGTAAATTGTAAATTATTTTCATCTAGTCTGAAACTTTTCTAGTATATTTCCTATAGGTTCCATACCGTATTTCATTTCTATTCTTGCTCTCAGCGTTTTTGACGGATTTTTTTTTTGTCTGTTATGTTGGGTTAATGGCCTCTGTTCTAGTCAGTCTCACGTGAGTAGTTCTCTGTGGGTTTTGTGCTGTCTGAACGATGGGTTTTATTGGCGGAATAGTTTTGTGACCTTTATTAGTGTAATTTTCTGGGGTTTTCCGAGGTTTTTTTCCCGGTCATTTCTTTGCCCGATAAACGTGTCTCATCAGCAAAGTTCTGGTGTTTTTTTGGACCGTTTTGGTGGTAGTTTGTCCGAGGAAGTTTTCCGGATGTTGTCCGCCCGATCGACGTGTTTTGTTATGGGGTAAGTTTTGTCAAAATTTTCTATTGAATTTAACCTGATATCTTGGGGATTTGTCTAGTCTTACACCGTTTGCCTTGATTTTGGTACCTTTTAAAAATATTTCGCATTTGCATGACCTATTTCGGCGTCCAGTGCCGTAGTTTGGCTTTGCTTATTCAAAATTTCTCTCTCATTCATTCAGTAAATAATAAATGTTCTCCAGATTTCTTTATTCAATTTAGTAAGTACAAATATGCCAGTTTTCTCTTTTCACTTTTGCTAAATTTATCATAAATATTTAATCATGCTTTACATTCTGTAATTACATCATAATTTTATTCTTTCTCTAAATTTTCTTCGTATTCTTTCTTCGTCCGTTTGTCTCGGGTTTTTGCCTTTATTCTTGCTGTCCTTGCGTGTGGGTGTTGGCCATCTTTCTGTTTTTTGTTTGTTTGTTTGTTTTTTTTCTCTTTGCCGCATTCCTGGTGCTCTGGAGTTTACTCTCCGCTGACCCTGAAATAAAAATCACACCAACGAAATTTAGTGGGTCTAATAATAAATTATCTACATTATTATTTTGATCTCTACTATCTCCAAAAATCGGTTGGCGTTCTTTTATGTAATACAGGAAAAAGAACTATAGCATACTGTTGTAACAATTATTGTAAAAAAAAATATATATTTTATGAATTGTATTTGACTAAATAAATTAACTAGGCCTATGAGCGTTGAATTAATTTACATAGAAAAACATATGTTATATAGAGATATTTTATAAAAACAAAAACTCGTCGATATTGTAAAGGATGTTTGTGCCCTAGATTCATTCTCGTCGCTCTAGTTGTAATTCGTTCCTTGCGTTTGCTAAACAAATTTTAGACTTAAAGAAGTTCTGGTCTTGCCTAAATTAGCTTACGACAATTTTCTAAATGCACTTATCATTAGGACATGTCCTACCTTGTCACTTAATGGCCAAAATTTTCTATTTTTATATGTAAGTGATATTTGTATTCTTTATCTTATTATGTTTTGTATGTTCGGTTCGCGGGTAGTGTTTTGCTGTTAGCACTGTAGCTTTCCCTTTTGATAGAGCGCTCAAATACTTATTACCATGGAACAATATCTGGAAGTCTACACTATTTATCCACTCCCGTTTCCGTTCCTAAAATTTCCATCATTATTAATTCCTTGAAGTCCGGGCTTCATAATGTCATCACTTTTTCATATCATAACATCCTCATACCATAACATCGTAACATCTTCTCATCACAACAATTCTACATTATCATATCATTTTCATTAAAATTTTGTCTAATATTATTCCAATTGTGTAATCGTTTTTACTTGCAACTGTATATAAATATTTCAAAGCATATTGTATTCAATGATAGTTTATTATACATTGCTTTATTGTGCTGATATTTCAGCTAGTATTTTTCTCTTGTATATATAAATTTAACTATCGTAATTGTATTTAATGTAAAATATTTTTTTAATTTAATTAATTTTCGTGTTATTTTTGTAAATAGATTTTTCTATTGTAATACAATTTCTAATTGTCGTCCCTTCAGGACAACTTCACTCTTCGCCGTATTGAATTAATTAAAATTTATTTAAAAAAAACTTTCAGCAAAATAAAATAAAATAAAAACAGGTAGATTGTTTTCACATAAAACTCTAAAGGGGGTAATTTGTTTGTTAAGTACCTTTTTCTGTCGCTGTATTTATTGATTTCAGCTTTCTATGTATGTTCGGATTGTGTCTGGTGGCTCCCTTGGCATCTACGCTGTTCTCTTCTTTGCTGGATGTGTAAGTCTTCACTCTACGAACTCCTGAGGCCACATTTTGTCTACGGTGCTCAGATTCTCCTGGTAGCACGTTGAAGACGTTCTACTTGGTTCCTTTTGACCTGAAAATAATCATCAGGTCCGGCATCAGTGAGGATTTGCTGCTATATCTTCGGTTTGGGTACATACACATTCTACCTGTCTTCATTCAAGCATGCAGAGTCAACTACTATATTCTACTCACCATTACTACCCAAGAGTACTCATTGTGATGGGGTATGTGTTGAAAAGGACTCCACTACCCCGTTATTCACTACATTAATTACAGTAACAAATGGACTTGGTAAGCTGTAAATACACAAGTTTATGTATGTATTTTCTACTCCAATTTATTAGATGGAATATTATTATGAATCCATTGTTTACAGTTGAAATGGTGTTATAGTACATTCTTTTGTGGACCTCCTCGTGAGTTGTAGAAGTGAAGTGAAGACATAAACTTTTCGAACCTGCTCTGCAATAAAATTTATTTTTCGAAAAACATTTTTGAATTCTTCAAAAATGTTTTTCTTTCTGCGTCGAGGGAGTCTGTGCCGCCTATATTTCGGCACACTGTATAATGTTCTTTTATGCCAAAGGTACTTACTATTATCTTGGTGGTCATCTCGCCTCGCGGACGGTTTTCATTTTCATTTTTCTCCTTATTTCCTATCTCGCTGTTTTCTGACGTCACATAGTCACGTGTTCCGGTTTGCTGGTTGCTTTTTCGGGCGGGTTTGAGGTATCGCTTCACGAACCTTTTATAATTCAAGACCAGACTTCGGAAGCGAGCGGTTCTTCTTGGAGTCCATTGCCTAGGACTCTTCCTTGAGCTCAGGTATGCGGTAGGTTTTTTTTCGAGTCTTTTCATATTTCTTTGTACCTGGTGGGTTTCTTTTGTTGCGTTTATTTCACTGCCGATTATGTTTAGTTAAGTTAGTTTTTGCCCACCAGTGTTTCTGATTATTATTGAATTTATTATTATTATTTTTTTTTATTATATTCTATACAGTCTTATCAGTCGTAACTTCTTTCCGTGAGATGAGATGGCCACACCCCCCGTTGTTCTTATGGAGTTAGGGTGTTTAGGTATTTTCTTTTACATATTGTATGGCCTAATTGTTTCTTGGTTTATTAACCTAACAAAGTTTGTAATAAATTGTTGAATCTGGTTTCAGTATTTCTGTATTTATAGGTATATTACGTTCCCTTCTTCTATCCTTACTGTATTTTTCATTAAATTTTCTGTACGGGTCTGGAATTGCCCCTAATTATGGTGGCAGGCCCGAGAGGCACGCCACATAACTCATTAGTGCAGCATTTACTTCTATTGTTCAGGTATATCTCAATGTATCCCTCATTTTGGCCTTTTTGATTGAGGAAACCTTGCAATTATTATTATTATTATTATTATTATTATTATTACAACTATTATTTCACGGTAAAAGCATTGAACATAAAGACCGACCCTGATGCTTTACATTCTAGATACTTGTTAGTTTCATTACTGTTATTATTATTACAACTGTTTTCTGTAAAAGAATCTTCTGATTTTAAATTTAAAAAGCGAGAAACTTAATATTTTGCTACTGATCGGTTACTGGCACTCAATAGAAGAAAGCAGCTAAAAGTTTCCCTTTTTCTATTAACTGTAGCATGCAATGAGTTTTGTGGCATGGATACAGCATCGAGGAGGCAGATGCTCACGTCCACACGTTAGTGGTATTCGTATATTTTGTTTTCTCACTTCTCTGTGTTCTGGCGAATAAAACCACGTGCTTTGAACTTATATGTTTCCATATCAAGTGTGTTTACGTAGCATAAAATGCCCAAGAAAAAATGTTCTTTCAATGACCGCCAAGTGTCCCGGCTTTTTTCTTGTCAAGAAATGATTTATGTTTAATACATTTCCTTTTTAGACTGGCTAAAGTCAAATCACTGAAACTTAACTTTTTGTTATTAAGTGCCAGAATGGTATTCTTGATTTTTGACCAAATCAGTGTACCAGTACCCCCCTCCCCAAATGAATCCAGACTCTAAGATGTATATCTGCTATTGACGGGGATAACTTATGGTAAGTAAACACATTAACAATAAATATTTGTCAGTATTTTGTTAAACACATATTGTGGTAGTAGCGTAATTGAGATTTATAGTTTGGGAAGGATATTTATTTACAATAGTGCTAAAGAATTTCTTACTAAACATATTATAATAATATTTAAATAGGTACTCCATTAATAAATATTTATGTTTCAGATAGGCTTATAACAATATTAATATAGTACATATCGCTGCTTCAGTTCAATACTAAGACATCTTAAAATCTGATGTTTTGCGAAAAGAGCATTTATGTAGTTAGTTTTTATGCTAAATATAGATTTACAAGTCTCTTGCCTTTTATACATGCAAACTGTCCAAATATAACTATGGACGGAAGTTGTCATAAATATATAAATGCTCTCAAAACATCAGATTTTAAGATGTCTTAGTATTGAATTGGGACAGCGATGTTATTAGGACAATGATTCAAATTTCCCTCTCATACCTCTAGTTCCCACCAGGCAACTAGGCGCGCTGCGATCGCTTCGTGTTCCCAAGATTTAACACAGAGGGTGCACTTCTAATAAGTTTGTGTTCTGTGGATTGTACTGAGCTCTAGTCTAGTGTGGTTGAGTGGCTGCAAGCTCCGAGGAGGCCCTGTCATCGCTCGTGTAAGTAGCGAGTCCATCACCATGTTTCGATAGTATATATATATATATATATAATGTGCCTTCAGCACAAGAAAGTTTAGCATTATGAGGTAAAATTTATAGTTATATTCTACGAAGATTAGGACAGACTACATTTTGTAGAGGTTTCCCCTCTATGATAGGTCTATGTAAAACTAAAGTGTTGAAATGAAAAAGCCATATCTGCCGTAATTAATTTAATATGAATTTTTCTTTTATTCTACTGGATAATGAAAGGTTTATTTCTTTGTGAAGCACACGTTTTAAATAAAGAAAAGGCAACCCATTACGTCACTCTGTGCTCAATCAAAAAGGTTCTTGAGATGGCTGACGTCACATACCTTGTTCATTGTGTCAGCTGTTTTATGGAATGTCCTAGATTTCTAATATAAATTTTCCTACCGTATTCTCTGTAGTAATATATTTCCAGTTATATATAAAGATTATATTCTTGCATTATTAGATTCATTTAACCAGATCGGTATCTTTTCAAATTTACTATATCTTGCCTCAATCAAAAAGGTTCTTGAGATGGCTGACGTCACATACCTTGTTCATTGTGTCAGCTGTTTTATGGAATGTCCTAGATTTCTAATATAAATTTTCCTACCGTATTCTCTGTAGTAATATATTTCCAGTTATATATAAAGATTATATTCTTGCATTATTAGATTCATTTAACCAGATCGGTATCTTTTCAAATTTACTATATCTTGCCTTGCAGTAAGCAGTTCCTGTGTAAATTTCATAGTTCCTTTCTCCGCAATATTGAAGTATAGTGAAGTTTGTCCATTTTGTGAGTTCGATAAAAATCCTTTGGAAATGTATTGATTACATTCTCGTGATTAGCTTTTCAAAAGAATTTAATGTACATTCTCTACCTTAGTTATATTGGCTATAATTAATTAAGCAAAATTGCAAGATTGAATAATCGGTATAGAATTTTCCTTGTTGAAAACTTATTCAGGATCTTCTATAAAATACTAATGAGCAATTTGTTTATGCTAACTCTCAGATCCGGTATATTTCAGTGGGTATAATTATTAGAGTCAAAATATTGCTACATCTGTATAGTCAGTTTATTCATCAAGTATAGATTTTCCTGTAAGGTGATAATTCTGATCAGTTGCATTTTCTTCAGATTTGACTTGATGTTCTGCTCTGTGCATATTAATTCAATTTTCCCCAGAAATGTCTAATCTTATTTTTAAAAAAAGGAAATCATTAATTTGATAATACTCCTTGAGTATTTGTTGTCTATTTCACAGTTTCATATTTATCCTGAATATATAAAAGAAAAATATGCATTAAGTGTTATGACTAATTGAAATTTTCCTTACTTTTGAAAATTTCATATTAGTGTTTTTGAAGATTTCCTATTGAGCTATAGATTTATTTCAGATATTTCAGATATATCAGCTATTTCAGATATAGATTTAGATTTAAATTTAAAAAAAAATCCCCAACCGCGCAAAGTCTAAGTATTATAAATTGCAATGTAATATTTAAGTGTAAATTCCCGAAAAAAGTTTATTAATACATAAAGTTAAAAGATTTTGATTATGACTATGATGTAGTAACTTTTGAACGGCTTAAGAGCAAAGAATATATTCCATGATATTTTCATGGTGAAAAGAGATATACTTAAACAAAGTAGGTGAGGCCTTTCTAGATCACTTTCCTCTGAAGTTATATAGAAAAAAAATGTCGTGTGATATACTTGTCATTTATTATTTTCATTAATTCTAAAGAGTTTTGTTATGCACATATGTAACAAATGGTGTAAGTAAGAAGTGTTTCCAAGAGAAATGTATACCAAAGTTTTAATTTCAGCATGTTCCCATCACTCCCCCATTCTTAATTATTTACGGCTAATTTTAAAGCTATAGAAACGCAAAGTAAGAAATTAATCGGAACTGTTAGAAGTTATACCTAAAAATACAAAAATCGTACAAATTGTTCCTGAATATCTGCGGATTCACTTGTTACTCCAACACACAGAAAAGAAAGTCCCATAGCTCAGGCTTTTATAAGTAAAATTTTGTTGTTCTTAAGGCTTCTAAAATATAAATGGAAATGACAATATAAATAGGACCTTCATAGAAATAAATGCTTACTACATCAGTGGGCCATAGTTCGTGATAAAGAAACATAATCTATTCAAGAAACTCCGTATCAGTTGGCGAAGCATATTGTCTGCATATTAGCCTCTAATTATGGAAACTTACTTCTACAAATATCCACACAATTCATAGAATATTTTAAATAAATAATTTTTAAATTTAAATTTAATTTTAAAACATAATACACAAACAAATTAATATGAACGACCAATCAAAACAACAAAGTAAACTTGAGGCCAAAAACACAAGATCTTGCATATCTTAAACTCGGGATATACTAAATCAGTAACATAACGAAGAAATCAACATAAGACGGAAGAAACATCTGTTAACATGAAGAGCATATAGAGAATCGGTCGTTTGTGTTTCATAAATGTGATTTTTTATTTTTTAAACACAGGCTTTGCCATTTTTAAATAGCGATCTTCATGCAAAGTTTGAATATCAGCCATGTACCATTAAGGTCTAAAGAGAGGGTTTCCTTGTTAGTATTAAAAAAAAACACACACACCCATATTTCTGGAGATGTACAATTTAGACCTGGATGAAGTATTTATCTAAATTTCGTTTAGTGAATAACGACAACAAATCTAACGGAAGCAGGTCGGGTTAATTTATTTGGAATAGTAGCCTTAAGCATTAAACGTAAATAACTTACATCACGGATAAATTACAGCTGTTGAAAAGGGTACCGGTAATATCTATAAAGAAGCACGACATTTTCGTGGATGTTTTAATTTCATATTACTTTAACTCAACTCTTATTTTCCTTTCGTTATTTATTGTTTATTACTAGGACATCTCATGAAATGCACTTTCTTGACTTATTGCACAAACTTTTCTATAACATGAAGAGTATCTATTGTTGTATATAGACTGAGAAGTGTGCAGTTATACGAGATATGAAGTGTTCACTGAAGCAAAAGTTATGTTTATGAGAAAACTTCGAGACCCCGTATTTCACAAAAGAACCCATACACACATTTCCCTAGGCCATCTAACTTGGAGGTCACGTATCAATACCCAATAATTATGAAAAGTTTATGGACATAAAACTTTGTTCACTCCATATTCATGTAATGTAGTCAACTTCCCTTTCACTTGTGTAAATATCCTGCCTTCACTCTAGCCTATGTCTATTGACCTTCTGGAATGTTTGCAGGAGACGTACAAATTTCTAGCAATTTGTATATTTACTGCTCAGTTGCCCCCAAAACCTTACTTTCGACCCTTCATGTTGGTCACACTGCTTTCCCCTTCCCGCCCACAACTACAGTCCGCAAGGGAGATCAGAGACTCCCTTCGACCATCCCTGATTTCCCTGAGGATAGGGAGGGACTACTGGTTTTGCATCTACATCGTTCGCTGCAGCCTTACAAGAGTAACACGGATTGGAATGGAATAGCACATTGCACACAGAGGCTCCGTATACAGGAAACTTAAAAAGCGTAACCCCCTCCCCAAAACAACACAAGTAACAGGTGCTGATGAAAGATGTTCCCCCTGCCCTCAGTTAAAAACAGTTTCTCCTCTTCTAACTTCCCAACATTATTTATCTTCATTTCTTTTTAATATCACATCTATGTATTTTACCCCAACAGTCAGTTACTGTCTATTCAATTATAAACTGCCCCATGTAGGGTACTATTATCCACTATAGCATTATTGATTTTAGTGACCGTGCACCCACTCTCGTAATTGATCCCATGTTTTGCTCATCGTATCATGAACATGACGATGTTAATGAGACTCAGTCTTCTGCCCGAAGGCAGGTTCATACCTGGAACAAAGCCATGGGATGATGACCACGACTCGCCTAAATATCCAGGCAAGGGTAATACTACGGAGGTTTACCATTGCCTTTTGTGGGATGGGGATGAAGGGACAACACAACACCCTGTCCTGAACCCAGGAAGGAAAATTTTCAAAATGCCCAATCTGGCTGAAAAGGAAGGCCTCCATGGGGGAGGCAGCCATGCAACCAACTCCCCCACGGCGGCGGACTGAGATGGTATCACATGAAAGCTAAGTTTTATTGGAACTAGTTTGAACTTCCATAAAACAAAAATAAATCAGTCATTTTATTTTAAATTCAAATTACAGTTAGTAATATAACATAATTTTCTGCCTGTGAAGCAATGCCCAATTTATTTTTCTTTCATGAAAAACAAAACAACACCCTTCGAAGTGATAAAACCAAAACGATAAAAGTACAGCATCATTGGTGCTTTTTCATTAAATAAGTTGGAGAGACATGAAGGAATAAAGAAGAAAGTTTGAATAAAATGAGAATTATGGAAAAATTAAGTGTAATTAGAGAGCGACTGGCTACTTAACACTGATTCAGGTGAAATACTTACTTAAATTTAAATAAAATTGTCCTAAATTAATAATACTGGGTTATATATTAGTTCCAAATGACCCTAGCAAATGAGATATTCACTTTGCGAGAGGAAGAAGCATAAATTACACGGTAGTTCAAATTTCAGATACAGATGGCTGAAAGTTGAGTGAATGGAATTATGGTAACATCAATAAGGAGGGATTGTGGGAAGCGCGCTCTGAGAAGGAGGCGACATGGAAAGGAAAGGGTTTAAGAAAGGAATCTTTTAAGACTGTGGTGACGTAGCTCTCTCACTTTATGGATTAGACTAGCAATTAAGTTTGGCTTAGTACTTGTGCGACTCAAGTCAATGCTTTAGACGTTGACGAATACTCAACCATAAAGGGTGGTGCCTATTTCAAGTTTTCCACATCGCCCCTTTTATGCAACGCTGAGGTTAATGGTTTCGTGCGCCTAATGTGTTTGATATGAAATATTTTAGAAACATATTAACTAAAAGTATGGGGAGAAACTATGGCAATACATTCTACGAAATTAAAAAAAGTAAACAGTTGGACGTTTAACGCAACCTTCCTTTGACGGTCAATGCCTAAGCAAACAGATTAATCTCCTTTGTGAGCCGGTTGTCTAAAACTCAAGATGCCTATTCCCTAGGAACCCTACGGGCCTCCGTGACCTCTATAGGAAGTATAATACTTTTAATGTATTGTTATATTTTATTTTGTCATTTGCCCTAGCATGTATCAAAAGACCCTATAGGCTACACATTATTGCCTTAGTGTCTTCCATTGAAGAGAGCCTTTCAACTCAGTATAGCCAAAGTAAAAAAAATAGTTAAATAAGTGAAAATAATTAATCAATTTCATATTTCCAGTGGTATAAATTATAATATTAGAATGTATAGAAATATCCGCCTATATACCACTGACAGGAGGAAGCAACAGATAAAGCAAAGCAGGAAATACAAGTATATTATTGAATTGAAACACACTTTTTTGAGATGATAGTTTTATTACGTTATCTGTTATATTTGACGGTGAAATATAATTGTATGTTGTGAAAGCAATTTTTATGCCCAGGTTAGGGCTATAATGAAAATAAGAGTTAGCTCAGCTATTATTTCCAATTGAAAAAAATATTCAATAGTTGTATTTAGTATCTTATAGTGTGACAACTTGTAATTTAAAAGTTAAAATTAGTATGCTTAAAATTGAATTATATGAAATTATAATATATACACTAGCTTCTATCAGTCTATGAGACTGGAATAAATATGCTTGTCGTTTTTGCGTGTTTTGTTTACGCTTAGAAGCGTAGAAGCAATATGTTGCGTGGATTAAGCACTTTTTGCTATCAGTCCATAAAATCAAACAAACTTGCATATAGCTATGCGTGTCATTTTTAAAACTTAAAATTGTAGAGTGCTGCGTAATATGTATATTTAAGTAGTACATTTTGTTCGTTGAAGTGTGTGTCCAGAAGTAGAATTGAAATTAAGATGATACTATCCGCGTTGTCTTCTTTTACGTTGAAAGTAGTAGACAGTCTTGAGGTTTGAATTTCCTGATTAGCTTCAATCTTCAGTTGCTTGTGCCTTGTTGATGTTGAGATGCATTTTGATGTATAATAGGTTACATCATCTTCAGTCACTCCTAGAATTTATGTATATAGTTGTATTAGTTTTTAGTTTAGAAAGTCGCGAAGTTATTCGACCAACTATCACTCAAGAAAGTGTGTTTTCAATTCAATATTATACTTGTATTTCCATCTTTGCTTCATCTGTTGCTTCCTCATGTTAGTGGTATATAGGCGGATTTTTCTATACATTCTAATAAGTGTAAATAAGTTAAAACAATATCTGAAACAATAAATTGTAGACTGACTATATATTAGTCGATTATTTTCAAAACTTAACATGTCCATGATAGTCAACGACAATAAATTTGTAAACAAACTGTTAACGTCATTGGTACTGGAATAAAAATTATGAGAAAAATGGGCTAGTTAGTGCTATAAGCTGATCTATACTTGAAGCAATATCCAGAGTTATATTGAAGATAGATATTAATATATGTTCTGTGCACATAATGAGTTTTGGAAAATACAAGAGGACATGTTTAGTTTTGCAACAAACAGTAATCGAGATACTGACTTTTGAAATGGATTATGCAGTAAACCTCAGTTGAATAGGGCTGTGTTTTTTTCTTCATTTTTAGGATACTCAAATGTACCATAATTATGGTACTGAACTTAGGCTTTCTAGGTGCATTCCTCAGAACATTTTTACATTTGTCTGTGGCAGGACTTCTGATACTTAAGTTATACTGTAAAAAATATTTAAAAACATTAAGAAAATATGTATTAACCTCTCAGCTCAGGATCTAGCACTGCATTGTAAGCCCGCCACAGTTTCCTAACTGACAATTAACTTAACAGATACTGCCGGTTTGACTTACCAAGATAGTATATAGCAATACAAGTAACCTAGCAGGAAATTAATAAGTTGAATTTAAATAGATGAATAATTAATTGTTCTGATTAGTATAAATAATATTCATATCATTACATAACTGGTGTTGGGTTTAAAAATGATCAGGAGAAAATGAAGTATTCATAATTAATATTCAATTTTATCAATAAAATAAGTTATAAAAGTTAAACAATTTCATTTAAATGTTAAATTAAATGAAATTGTGGTTTCAAGCAGTGAAGAGTTGGGATAAGCCAGGGCATTCCCTTATAGAGTGTAACTGTATTGGGCGAGTGCTGAGCAATAGAACCAGGTAGCTGCTACCATATTTTACCATGATGTGAAATGGTACTGATACACCAAGTTATTTTAAAAAGTCGCCTTTTGTGTTTAGGGTGAAACTTCTCACTCGCCGTGATGATACAATAGCCCCGCGGTTTCTCCAGTAAAGTCGTCCTTAGAATCTTCCAACATTAAGATACAGGTAATAGCAATTATGAATAACCAGAGTAGGTCTGTGTCGCTAGAGAAGTAGTATTACTGGTTAAAAAGAATTACCAATGAAAATATATTTATGGTGCCATGTGACTTTGTGCGCCTATAGTAATGAAGAAGGGAGGTGTTAATAAATGAATATCCCAGGTTTCCTTTAATCTCGGCATTGAAACTAAAATCACTTCTTGTCGGGAGCTCCGTTCAAAATTGTACCTATCGTCAGGATCCCTGCGAGTGTTACTTTTATCAACTTCTCATCGGGAGTTTCCCTCCGAGTTTTTACGCGAGTTCTACTACTACAGCGGGTGTGGACAGGGACGTCAGCGGGCATTATAGCCTGTGCTCCGAGGAACAATTAATTGAATTTTAACTTCTTTCCGGAATTAATTTAAGAACTTAGACACTTCCTGCTATAATAATTTCGGGACTTAGAATATTTTTGACATATTCGCGAACAGCCATCATAAGATACCGTAAGCTATTGTAACATCACAACGATTTAACTAAGGAGCTTCATTATTAATAACAATTTTTTGTAACAGTTTTATACTTAATAACATCAGAGTCTAACACTTCTAGTATTTAATAAATAGCTGATTAACCATGTTCTGAAAAACAGTATCATTATTTCAATTATCTTATCAGCCAGTTGTCCTTCACTTCCTACCTTTTTTTATTTTTTATTTATTTTTAATTTTATTGTGCCACATGTTCCATCACTTTGGGTAATACTACATGCTTTGGTTTACTTTTAACTTATGCTATTGTCTTACATTGCCTATTATTTAAATTATGTTTATATATATATTATGCATGTTTATGACTTTTAAGCTATATATATATATATTTTTTTTTTTTTCTTTTCTTTCATCATTATTGCTTTTACTCGGGTACTTATATACTTTGTAAGTCAATAGCATTTACAAATGTACAATATTCTTTTGTAAATCTTGATATTAATTCTTTTTTGCTGGCTGGCCATGCTCCTCCTTTTTTTGTGATGTCCATCCTTAATTTTTCTCTTTGTTGGCTTAATTGGCTGCATCTGTACAGTAAGTGGTCAGTAGTTTGACTTTCTTCGTTACAGGGACAGGTTGGATCATCCGTCAAGTGGAACCGGTGATAATATGCTTTCAGTCTTCCATGTCCTGTTCAGAGGTGTACATATTCTGATTTTAGCTTGCCTGCCCCTTTGAAATTCTGCAACCAGTCACAGCTTTTAACTTGCTTGACTTGAAAGCAAGCCAGATTACAACGATGATAAGAAATGCTGTGGCTATGAGTCACAAGCTCTTCATAACCTGATGGGTTGCACAGGACCTAAGGAAACTGCAAGGCCTGGCGGAAAGAATATGAAACTGGGTATAGCAGTGCACTGGTAAGTCGTGCAGTTACGTAGTTGAGGAACTTCAGATGTGTTTAGAGAATTTTACCCTGAAGGAAGCCGAGTAGAAACTAAAATGTGGACAGTTTGAATTATCAATGAACAAAGGTAGTACTAGTCCGGCATGGGAAAAATTTTCAAACATTTTCGAGAAAACATCATAAAATCATTAATAACAATAACAAAAATCCCTTTAGGCAAGCCTACAAGCTGAGGTAGATTTCGAAGTGCTGCGTAGCATTCTTCTTCTTTAGCCTTGACATGACAAACCCGCAATAATAACTGCAAAAAAGAGGAAAGAGAACTTTTTCAAACATTAAAATCTCGCCTTATATGAGAACTATCAAGAAACCAGTTATTGATTTGTAGAGTACTCATCAAGAGCTTTTCAACGATACCCCACAAGACGTAGTTTCGAAAATTTCTAATTTCCATCCCCATACCCCCACCCCCACTCGTACTCCCAAAACCCCCGAATCGTTGGTGTCACTGTGAACTCCATAAGGAGTACTCTAATTTATTCAATCAAAGTTTCCCTCTATACTTCATAGGGGCCGAGATATAAATGTTTTAAAATTTCAACCCCCTCCCCGACCACCCTCTTGCGCCAATTTTGCTCATTAACGAACTTGTCTGAACTATTGGGCCTAGAAATAACATAATAAAATTTGATTCAAATATCTTGAAAATTACGGCCGCTAGCGTGTAAAGATATATATATATATATACGAAATATATAAATGTATAAATATATGTATATATGTATATATGTATAAATATATATATATATATACATATACATATACATATACAGTATATAAATATAAATATCTCAATTTTTTGAACAGGTGGTGGTTTCGTACTTAGGGAGGCATGAAACGTAAAGATATGAACGAATTTTTTGAAAGTCATTAGGTAGATTAGGTAGATTAGGTAGATTAGATTTTTTTCGAAATCTACCTAATAATAAAAATAATAATTGTGTTAAGACGCTAAAAGGATTTTAATACTTTATCCACCTTTTATTTATCTGCATGGTGAATTTCTTCTACCAGCATGTAGAAAAGCAAGAAAGTATTACCTACACTACCAACTACAATTGTTTAGCTGATAGGAATGTCGCAAGCTTATTCTGACTTGCCTAGGCTGGGTTTGACCTGACCCATCAAGTTTAAAGAAACCTGCCTGCTTCCTAGCTATGACGCTGGCAACTTGCTTGCCTGGCGTTCAAGCGGGTATGGGCAAGCTAAAATCGAGATTTGTACACCTCTAGTCCTGTTAGCATTGCTGTGATGTTGGCTGTTATGGGGAATCTTTGTTTAAGTCTCTGGGCTACGGTAGGGAAATATTGTTTTGTCTCTGCTCCTTTAGTTGTATTTTGCCATTCACATTCCCATAGTTCCAAAGTTTTCTCTCTTATTGTTTTCCGTAATGCACTTAGAGGTATTTTATTGTACTTATCTGCCTCGTTGTTTATTGTAGCCTTTTTCGCAAGTCGATCTGCAGTTTCATTTCCTCTTATTCCTACGTGGGCTTTAACCCATGCAATTTCTATATTCCAGTTTTGCCTTTCTAGTGTAATTATTTGCTGCCTTATTTTTTCTATTAATCTGTTGTGGTTTTTGGAGTTATGGAGTGAGTCCAAGGTGACTTTACTGTCTGTGTAGAGTGCTAGATTTCTTTGAATACCTTCTTGTAATTCCATGTCTTTAATTTTTTCCAGTGCCTTCGAGATCGCCAGCTGTTCTGCCTGATTATTTGAACATTTCTTGTCTAGTTTGAATTGCAGTTTATATTGAATGTCATTGTTCGTGTATATTGCTACTCCGGCTCCAACACCTTGTTCAGTTTTACTTCCGTCCGTGTATGCTTCTACTGTATAAATCTTGTTTGGGCTTGCCTCTTGGATTTTTGGAATGTCTGCTGGATGGGGCCATTTCTTGTACTCTAGTGGTGTGTCTATATTCAAGTTTGGAGATTGATGTAGCTTTTCATATTCTTTAGCTATCTCCTGTAGCTTCAGGTTGATGGGAGTCAGACCTGTAATGAGACATAGGGCTTCACTTGATGTAGTACGGAAAGCCTTGGCAATTTTAATGTTTATTAGCCTTTGCACTCTTACGAATTTTATTCTATTATATTTCCTATTGATAGCTTCTATCCATAAAGGGGCTGCGTAAGATAGCAACGATAATATTGCTCCTTTGAAAGATGGCGTTGTTATTGTGTAAATTTAGTAAAGAGGACTCTGTATGAGGTTGAATGAGTAAATACAGTGCGCATACATAATAGACCATGGGCTACCAATATGAAACCCTCCCCCCCCCCCCCCCGTGGGAATTTCCGACACATATATTTTTTTGTTGGTATTGTTATCTAGTTTAAGATTTTAGTTGTTTGCCCCTTATCAATTACAGCATTTAGCCGGAAACCCCGGAAAACCCCGGAAATTCGCAGAAAATGAATTTGTTTTAATTTTTCATTGTTCTTTGCTCCTAATATTCCCAGGGAATTTCTGACTCACACATTTTTGTTGGTATTGGCATCTAGTTTAATGTTCCTGTTGTTTGCCCCTTACAAATTACAACATATCCCCGGAAAACCCGGAAAACCACGTATATACGGAGAAAATTACTATGTTTTATTTTTTAAATCTTTGTTCTTTGCACCTAATATTCAAAGGGAATTTCTGACTTACATGCTTTTTTGTTGGCATTACCACTAGATTAAGGTTTCAGTTGTTTGCCCCTTATCAATTATAGTATATCCCCGGAAAACACCGAAAACCACGGAAATCCGGAGAAAGGGACTTCGTTTTATTTTTTAAAAATCTTAGTTCTTTGCTCCTAGTATTCAAAGGGAATTGGTGAACCATATGTTTTTGTGTTGGTATTCCCCTATAGATTAAGGTTCCAGTTGTGTGCCCCTTACCAATTACAGCATATCCCCGGAAACACCGGAAAACCACGTATATACGGAGAAAATTACTATGTATTATTTTTTAAATAATTGTTCTTTGCTCCTAATATTCAAAGGGAATTTCTTATTTGTATGTTTTTTTTGGTATTGCCATCTAGATTAAGGTTTCAGTTGTTTGCCCTTTATGAATTATAGCATATCTCCAGAAAACTCCGAAAACCACGGAAATCCGGAGGAATTGACTTTTTAAAAATTTCTTTAAAATCTTTGTTCTTTACTCCTAATATTCTCAGGGAATTTCTGACTCATGTGATTTTTTGTTGGTATTGCCATCGAGTTTAAGGTTTAAGTTGTTTTCCCCTTTTAAATTACAGCATATCCACGTAAACCCTGAAAACCACGAAAATCCGCAGAAAATGAGATTGTTTTAATTTTTTAAAAATATTTGCTCTTTGATACTAATATTCCCAGGGAATTTCTGAATCACATAATTTTTGTTGCTATTGCCATATAGTTTAAGGTTTCAGTTGTTTTCCCCTTACCAATTACAGCATGACAAAGAATACTGGAAAAAATCCTGACGCTGAAGGAATGAAGGCGATTGGAAACCTGACAGAACACACTTCATATTCTAATTTGACATCTGTGAATGATAATTAATTTATCTTACCAAACCTTCCACAGTCACTACCAAACTTTCTTGACTGAAGTTAGAGAAGGGACATTCGGTAAAAAAGCACAATTTTGGAATGGTAATATGGACAAAGTGTCATTGATTTTGAGATTTCAGCGAGCAACTAAAGAAAACAACTTTGACTTACACTTGGCATTTTTAGAAGATATGATTCCCCTTTTCTTTGCATGTGACCGTCAAAATTATGGCAGATATCTCATAGTCCATATACTCACCCTTTTGAACCTGCAAGGGACACACTTGAAGCAGAAGAATTACTTCGCAATAACGGTTTCAGTGACCGTAGATCACAAGTTCCGAGTTCTAGAAATTCTGTGGATTTCCGTGGTTTTCCGGGTTTTACGGGGATATGTTGTAATTGATAATGGGCAAACAGCTGAAACCTTAATCTAGATTACAATGAGAACAAAAAAAAATTTAAATCATAAGTTCCCTGGGAATATTAGGATCAAAGAACAAAGGTTTTTAAAAAATTAAAACGAACTCATTTTCTTCGGATTTTTTAGGTTTCCGGTGTTTTTCGGGGATATGCTGTAATGATAAGGGGAAAACAACTGAAACCTTAATCTACATGGCAATACCAACACAAAACCATATGAGCCACCAATTCCCTTTGAATACTAGGAGCAAAGAACAAAGATTTAAAAAATTTAAACGAAGTTATTTTCTCCGAGTTTCCGTGGTTTTCGGAGTTTTCTGGGGATTTGCTGTAATTGATAAGGGGAAAACAACTGAAACCTTAATCTACATGGCAATACCAACACAAAACCATATTAGTCACTAATTCCCTTTGAATACTAGGAGCAAAGAACAAAGATTTTAAGAATTAAAACAAAGTCATTTTCTCCGGGCTTCCGTGGTTTTCAGAGTTTTCTGGGGATTTGCTGTAATTGATACGGGGCAAACAACTGAAACCTTAATCTACATGGCAGTACCAACACAAAACCATATGAGTCACCAATTCCCTTTGAATACTAGAAGTAAAAAAACTAAGATTTAAAAAATTAAATCAAAGTCATTTTCTCCGGGTTTCCGTGGTTTTCGGAGTTTTCTGGGGATTTGCTGTAATTGATAAGGGGCAAACAACTGAAACCTTAATCTGGATGGCAATACCAAGAAAAGAACATATGATTCAGAAATTCCCTTTGAATATTAGAAGCAAAGAACAAAGACTTAAAAAATAAAACATTGTCATTTTCTCCGTATAAAAGTGGTTTTTCGGGTTTTCCGGGGATATGTTGTAATTTGTAAGGGGCAAACAACTGAAAACTTAAACTAGATGACAATACCAACAAAAAATATGTGAGTCAGAAATTCCCTGGGCATATTAGGAGCAAAGAACAAAGAAAAATTAAATCAAACTCATTTTCTCCAGATTTCCGTAGTTTTCCGGGGTTTCCGGGCAAATGCTGTAATTGATAAGGGGCAAACAACTGAAGACTTAAACTAGATGGTAATACGAAAAAAAAAATTTGTGAGCCAGAAATTCCCTGGGCATATTAGGAGCAAAGAACAAAGAAAAATTAAAATAAACTCATTTTCTCCGGATTTCCGGGGTTTCCGGGTAAATGCTGTAATTGATAAGGGGCAAACAACTGAAAACTGAAACTAGATGGGAATACCAACAAAAAAATATATGTGTCGGAAATTCCCACGGGGGGGGGGGGGGATGGGGGTATACAGTAGCCTACGCTCTATAATGCCCGCGATGGCTAAAAAAGAGGCGGCAATCTTGGTTAGTCTCTTGGCAGTTGAGATTTGGCAGTGAGAGTGTGTGGACGACCAGCTACTTGGGATCCGATTCGGTGAGCACCATATATATATTTTTTTTTTAATATTTAAATCATGTAAAATTACTTTGTGTGCTCACCACTTTTGTCTTCTGAATTTGTATTTTCGACCATCTAAATTTCGGCGTGGTTAGGTTCTGGCATTTGTAAAATTGTGTTCTGAACTTTGAAATTGGTCTCCACCATTCGCGTTTTGTGATTATCAGTTATGGGAGGTTTTCATAATTTCGTTTAGTTGTGGGATCTGGTTTTAGTCTAGATTTTCTGCTTAGTTTACACAGTTGATTTATTAAATTATTAATTTCATGTTGTTTTTTGCGATTTGATCTTCCGCATTTAATTAGTTAATGGATTTATGTTAAAGATAGGTTCATGAGCAACTGCCATTTTCGGCCGTTTATTGGAAATTTACAGAAAATTGTGAGCAATATAGATTATTGGATATGAAATCAAAACTTCACATACTAAGAGTAGTTTATAACTTTTCTTAATGTTGTGAGCAATGTGCATCATTGGATATGTCATCAAAACTTCAGAGCTTTACTCACATACATTTACATACTGGTAATGAGAATCAGAACTAATGCACGTGGCCTGATTGTTGTTTCAGTTATCCTGCTTTAAGCTTTATGCAATATAATTGTAGCTTATATTTAGCTTTCATTTGTAATCACTGGCAATATTCAATAACACAAGCTTTCAATGTTGATCGGAAGTTAGATTTCGTGTTATGATATCTGTTTATCGTTTTGCATTACGGGAGTAAGACCTGTTTTCTCTTCACGCACGGAGCTTTAACCCGTGTTGATCTGGTGAACTGTATTAAGCAATGCTTTCATCTTTTTCCGTATGCTTGAAATGTTTATTAGCGACTAAATTCGTTGTGTAGTAAATTTTTCTTTTGCTACTATATTACCATGTCTCTATAATAGTAAAAAAAAATTCTTACGTAAAAGCAACAATCATGCCATCATGCTTTATCTGAAAGCACGAAGACAGTAATAATACTATTTGCTGGAAGTAAAGTTAATTTCTAATTAAAGGATAATTAAGTACTCTGTTTTGCACTTAGAATTCAAATATCAGTGATATCTAACTTAATAAAAGCTTGATTATCTCCACCGTTAGCAACAGGCCTACTAAACTGAGATAGTAATCGTTGGTGCAGGCAATATGAATTCAGTTATACATATTTATCTAATTATGTTTTACGAATTATTCATTGTGCTTTTCTTCAACACAGTTAATTAGACAGATTCAGTTTTCACATGAAGTTTTTGTTGAAGTTAACTGATAGTTTTTGCTATGCATGTATACTATATATTTAATGTACATTCCCTAACTCAGTTTCAAATAACCATAGCTTGTAGGCGTTTTCATGGTTAAACTAAATTATAGTTATTGAATTTGTTTAGGCCTATACATACAAACAATTTACTTACCATAGCCACACTTGTTATTACCTGTTATATGAACTAAAGGCATGAAAGAAGTAAAAGGTGTTTACCTTATCTAAGATTTAATTTAGTAATATTCTTATCATTTTCCTTATTTTATATATGCCACGCAATCTATCTACGGGTAGCAAATAATATCTACTTGCTTACCAGATTTCCAGCTAACCTACATGATTTTACTGGTAGCAAAGGCCTCTGTGGAAAAACCCCGGCGCAAATAATAGCAGAGCGTGGTTGTGTCTTTTGTTGTTCTGTTTAATTAAATTTTCGTTTTTCTGTAAGTTTCTAAATTTGAATTTTGAATAGCGAGTTTTGATATATATTTATTTATTCATATCACTTAATTGATCGAGGAATTTGCAGTTTTTTCTGACTGTGTTCTAACTTAACTAGATATCATGGTGAACAGAATTAATTTTCCGCTTGAATTTTTATTAAAAGCAGACATGATTTTTTAGTTTCAAATTAGGGGCGTGAAAATAGATTCCGACGAGTCAGTGGCCAACTTGGCAAAACTTTTGAAGGATAATATATCTCTTCTAGTGAATATTTCCAATCTGCGTAAGATAAAACCACAGAATGAGATATCGGCTTCAGTAGCTAAAACGGAGGAGATTTTCGAACTGTTTCGAGAACTGCGTGAGGAAGGGGGCTTATCCCAAAAACAAGTTAAAAGACTTCAAGCAAAATTAGATCAGATATTATACAGAATTACCGATCTGTCGCAAGCGGATTTGTCTTCTGAATTTGAGGACTCGCTTTCGACCTTGCAAGCAGAAATATTAAAGGAGAAAGAATGTATGAAAACAGAAAATTGTAATTTCTTGACTGGCATTCCACTTTCCAGTGATACAAAATTTCAGTCTGATTAGGGTTTGGATTCTTTGAACCCTTTTTCTAATCGAGCCTAACCATTAATTACTGGTGTGCCCCCGTATTTGCCACACTGTCATCTTGAAGGTATAAGATGCTATTCACTCCTGGCCAAAGTGAGTGGCGGACCAACCTTTATATGTTCAGGTTTAAATCATGTGGCTACTGGGCAGGAAAGGCACTGGGAAAAATGCCTCAGGTGCACCGCCTAGTTAGGTTGATATTCAGTAAGTCTTTCGTGGAAAAGTTTTGGATAATCATAAGTCGATGCCCTTATCAGATTCACGTATTTTTATAAGTCATTATTGTGGTTATTTGAGTCTGGGATCACCCCTTTTTACTTCTCCTCGGGAGGCCCGTAGTGATTTCGGTTCGCGGCTTTCATTGCGGGATGCTAATTTCGAGGAGAAGGTTTCATTTTTTATGTTTGCGTGTGGGCTGTTGGTTGGGGACCAGTTTTTATTTTTATTTTTATTTTTATTTAATTTTATTAACACCACGGTTTTATAGCTACATGCTCCATTACATAATGTAACACTACATGCTTATGAGAACAGTCACAATACTTAGATTTCATATTTTCAGTTTTTTTTTTTACATCACTTAATTAGTATTTTGTAAAGTTTCAAAATCTTTTCAGTTTTTTGTACATCGCTTAATTAGTATTTTGTTAAAGTTTCAAAAACAGTCACAATTTTATATTTCATATTTTCAGTTTTTTTTGTTTTTTGTTTTGTTTCTTTTTGTTTTTTTGTTTTTTTTTTTGTTTTTTTACATCACTTAATTAGTATTTTGTAAAGTTTCAAAATCTATCTTATTTACAAATTGGGAAAAAGATTTTAAGTGTTTTATAACAAGTTCGCTTTTTTTTGGAGGCCATCGTCCACCCGATTGAAGCACTTCTCTGCGGAGTTCATCTCTGGCTGATTGTAGTAACTCGCAGTCCCAAAGAACGTGGTCAGTAGACTGCAAATCTCTCCCGCACCTGCATGTTGGATCCTGTAAAACCTTGAACCGGTGTAAATATTCTCCAAATTTCCCATGACCTGTAATCATTGCTGTGAGATTGTGCGTTAACTTGAGGTTTGACTTTAATCTGCTTCGGACATTAGGAAAATACGACTTTGTGATTGTTCCGTTGGTGGTGGTTGCCCACTCATCCTCCCATGCGTTAATCGATTCCTCATATAGATCTCTTCTTACTGTGCTGAGAGGAAGTAAGTCGTATATCGGCTCTAGTTCAAGGCTGTTTGTTGCTTGTTTGGCCAGCTGGTCGGCAAGTTCATTTCCTTCAGTCCCTGCGTGAGCTTTCACCCATTGAAAGTGTATTTTCCAGTTTTGTTGTATTAGGGATCGTAAGTTCCTTCTTATTTCCTCAATTATAGCTCCGTGCTTTGAGTTATTATTTAGCAGATCAAGTGTTATTTTGCTGTCGGTGTGGATCGCCACAGATCTCTCTGTTATGTCGTTATAATTTTGTAATTCCTTAAGGGCTTTCATTATCGCTATCTGCTCGGCTTGATTGTTTGAACATCTATTGTCCAGTTGATATCTTAGTTGCTGTATCGCTCCTTCCTGACTGTAGATAGCTACACCGGCCCCCACACCTGACTCGGTCTTACTTCCGTCTGTATAAATTTGGATGGAGTATGTGTCTTCATTTGTTTTCTCGTGGAGTTTTACATTTAGTGAGGGATGAGGCCACTCTCTATAATTAGTTGCTGTTTCCAGGGGTGTGTATCCCGCAGGGCCTTTCACTATTCCTCTAGTTATATAATAGAACTTAGATATTTCAGAGAGTTCAATGTTGATCGGGATTGTTCCTGTTAGTATGCACAATGCTTCGTGCGACGTCGTTCTAAAAGCTTTAGCGATCTTTATATTGATCAGCCGTTGTACCCGTTTAAGTTTCATTACATTGAATTTAGCGTTAAGGGACTCTATCCATACGGGAATTCCATATGACAGTATAGGAACTATAGCTCCTTTGTAAATTATGTTCATAACTCTGGAGTTTAGTCCCCAGTTAATCTTAGCAGACTTTGCCAGCGCGTTAATTAGTTTTATACTCTTCTCTGTTATGTGCTCTATGTGTTGATTGAATTTAAATCGTTTGTCTATTATAATTCCGAGGTATTTCATGTTATCTGTTTGTTCTATCCTCCCATTATTGAGGTAGATTTGTAATCCTTGTTGTGTCCTTGGCTTTTTCCTTGAAATCAACAGTACTTTTGTTTTATTTCTGTTGAATGATATTTTATTTAGCTTAGCCCAATTAGATATTTTGTTGAGCTCAATATTTGCGTTGTTTTCGATTTCCAGGATGGTCTTACCTTTTACGAGGACTAGAACATCATCTGCAAAGGCGATAACCTTGGTACCCGTCTTGTAGCGTAAGCTCAGTAGAGAGTCATACTGCACATTCCACAAACCGGGTCCGCAACAGGAATCTTGAGGGCAACCTTTAGTAAGCTTTCTTTCTATTTTTGTGCTGTTTATTGTCAGGAAGCAAAGTCTGTCGTTGAGGTAGCGTTTGGTTAGAGTATATAAATTCCTGGGGCAATTAAATTGTTTTAATGAGTACAGTATCCCTGGCCACCAAGCGCTGTTGAAGGCACCTTCCACGTCCAGACTAATCATTGCGACACTTTCTTTGTTCATCAAGCTTTCTTCTATAAAATCCTTGGCCGTCATTATCGCATCGATCGAGCTTGTTTGAGGTCTGAAGCCGAACTGATTTTTGTTAAGCAAATCGTTTGAGTAGAGGTGATGCATGATTCGGTTTATAAATAACTTTTCTAAGACCTTAGCCGCAACATTTATTAAGCTAATTGGTCGATATTTACTTGCTTCATCAGACTTTCTTTCCCTGGTTTAACTATTAGAATGATCTTTGCCCTTTTCCACAGGGAGGGAAAGATCCCCTCAACCAAGCACTTGTTGTACACTGCTGTTATATAGGATGGTACCATGTTGAATATATGTACAAATATATCAGCAGTAACGCCGTCCTCTCCTGGTGCTTTCTTACTGTTCATGTTTTCAATTATTTCCCTGATTTCGCTTCTTGTGAATAGCCTGTCATTGTCCGTATTTGGTGGCTGGACTATATTATTTCTTATTTGTGTGTGGTATTCACTGTCCGTGTTTTCGTTGTCTTCCTGAGTTAAATGCCCGATAATATGGTTCATTGTGTCAACTACTCCTGCTGTATACGTTCCGTCAGTCTTCTTTAGGGTGGAGAGCGTATTGTTATATCTTATTTTTCCCGACGCTAACTTGTAGACAACGTTCCATGGGTTAGAGCAGGTGGTGATGTTACAATATTCCTTTCACGATTTAATCTTTTCCCTATTGATAATGTTTTGGTATTCTCTTTTAGCTTCCTCATATTTTATTTTCCTTATTCGGCGCAGTTCGTCATTTCCTATTGTCCTCTGGAACCGTCTTCTTTGGGTGTTGACTCGTTTCCTCATGATTGTTAATTCAGTGGACCACCATGGGACTGACTTGGTGTTGATTTCTTTCATTGTAGGTGATCGACATTTAAACGATCTCTTACAAGCTTCAGTAATTATTGTTTGAAATGTGTTGACCATTTCTTCAGGATCTTGCTGCTCCGATGTAAGGTTCGCCATCCTATCATCTAGTTGGTCTAAGTCGTCTCCTTCACAATTCATTTGTTGTTTAGCTTCCTTGTTAAAATTTTCGTTGAATCTCTTGTAGTCTTCTTTCTTTACTATGTATCTTAGGCCCTGGTGATCTATGTGCTGTGTAGGATCCGTGTTTCCTAAGGTAAAGGTAATTATACTGTGGTCCGAACAGCTTTCTTCAAGGTTATTTTTCCAATTCTTAATTACTTTAAGCAGCGAGTGATTACATAACGTCAAATCAATATTGCTGGCACCTTGATTGGACTTAAATGTCGGCAGTCCATTTTCTTCGTTTATAATAAACAATTTATTCTCTATTATGAATTCTTCTAGAACTTTCCCACCCCGCTAGTAGGACATGCGCAGACGGTTTCCGTTGGGCTGATTATCGGTACCGTAAATTTTTAGTTTCCTTTTGTAAAGGGCTGCCCTGGACTGTGCTAATAAGTCAAGAAAAAATTCATTCTGAAAGAAGATGGATAGTTCATCCAGATTCATTCCAATTTCTTGGTATTTTTGGGTAACTATAATTATGGCGGAGTTTTGTTTGTGCTTCGAGATTTCATGTTTTAGCCAATTATTTCTTACAACTGAATGAACCAAATATCCCCTGGGGGGCTGGAATGTGGTATTTCTTTCAACGAATTTTTCGCCATTAATCATATATTTCAGAATTTTTTGTTGTTGTTGTTGCTTAAGCTCATTTGGGAAAATTTGCCTTGAGATTGGCATCTCCTATGGTTTGCTTGAAGAGTATTCTAAACTTTAAGATACCTGGTTGAATTTGGTGTCGTAGTAAATAATTGGATTTTTCTAAGTAGATCTTATTAGTTATTCAAAATTGTGTCTTTTTTTTTAACGTGATAAGAGTGCTACTAAGAGTAGTTTATAAGCTTTTCTTAATGTTGTGAGGAATGTTCATTATTGGATATAAGCGACTATTGTAAAGGAAGAGAGATTTAGTGCCGTGGGTGTGTAAGTTCGGAGATTTCTCTTTACTTTGTCCTGAGAAGATTGCTGAATTTAGGTATGCGTCTTCGGTAGATCTACTAATTCTAAATCAGTTTGAATTTGTACACTTTTTGCGGCAGTTCTCTGGAGTCCGTAATCATGAGAGCTGACCGTACTTAAGTGGTTTCTTTACTGTAAGGCTTTTCTCAGGCTTTTTCCAGAAGGTTGCATAACTTTGTATTGAGAAATTAATGCAAGTCTAAACAAACATTATTCCTAGGTCAAAACCTATGGTATAAACAGATCTGGCTTTGGTAGTCATATACATAAATAAAGATTTCTCGCCATTTCTATTCGTCAGGAAATGTGGTACCACTTTAAGCGAATGGATCTATATAATTAATATAGGCCTATGATTTGTTGTTTTATATAAAGGTACTGTTCAGAATTTTGTGTTCGCAGAGTACAACTGATTCTCTTGTGGCTAATGCTCTTGCCCTGGCCTGATGACAGTAAGCATAGCTGCGTGGACACTTTGGTCAACCGTCCTCTTGGTCTCTGCTGTGGTCCCATGTCACTCCCGTTGTGGGAGCGACATGGTTCCGTTCTCTGGAGATGATGGAGATGCAGCTGTGCAGGAATGAAGGAACGTCCTGTATAAAGTCGCCGCTGCCTGCAGCTACTGGGCATCGTCAAGTTTATCAGTACCTGCTACCCAGAAAGCCTGTAAACTTGGAAGCTGTCAGCCAAGCTACCTCCCGTAAGACATGCACCCGTCAAAACCTCAACAAGTAATAATTCTTGTCTGATAGTCTCTGAATAAAAGCTGAAAGTCTACTGGAATTATGGAGAATCGGTCATGCTGAAGCTACAGTCTGGAATCCAGTAATCAGCTGAACGTTAACTGAGGACAGTCAATTTCTCCGAAACCAAATCAAACCCTTTTCATAGATCCTTTAAGCCTATTTTTAATCCTTTCTATTCAAACACAGTGATACAATCAAATCCTTTCAAAACAATTACCCATAACCTCAATTTTCCTTCTACTTCTCTCTCAGATTCAAGAACATTACTACTGGTGTCCCACCACCACTATGATGGTACACCAACAATGTACAATGCTGTGATGTAGAATTACGGGGACTGCCCATCATAGAGTCGCCACCTGATGATCATTAGTGGAGTGGATTGCAATGAAATCTACATTTTATATAGGCATGGACAGAAATATTGAAAAAAAAAAAAAAAAAAGATCCCGAGACCGAACTGACTTCATAACTGCATGTGGGGTTGCAGACTTATTAAAAACTTATTTCAAGGAGAAGCGCTCTTTCCACAAACTTCGATGCTCTACGGCTGTAAGGTGACCACTTCAAGTGTGAAGTAGCAGCTTACTATTAGTCGTTGATAATTGGACGGATTCCCGACAAAGGAAGTGGCTACACTTGTTATGTAAGCAGTTCTTCGTCTCCTCTTTGGATATTACCTGTCTGGAACGGAACTCGGAAGTGAATTGTGATGAGAGGAACGGTGTGTGACCAGTGTCCGCGTGTGAAACATTTGTTTTCGTCATCAAAAGGGGGAAGTCTTCGACTTTTCCTCAAGGGAAGAATGCGCCATGTTGACACATTAATTGTGCCTGGAATTAATTGAATTACCGCCATGGTCGGAATAGGCTGAAAAATAAGAAAGATGACGTTATTGTGTAAATTTAGTAAAGATGGCTCTGTATGCGGTTGTACAGTGCGCATGCGTAATGCCCGCAATGTCTGAAAGAGGCGGCCATCTTGGTTAGTCTCTTGGCAGTTGAAATTTGGCAGTGAGAGTGTGTTAACGACCAGCTACTTGGGATCCGATTCGGTGAGCACCATATCTTATTTGTTTTTTGGAAATATTTAAATCATGTAAAATTACTTTGTGTGCTCACCACTTTTGGCTTCTGAATTTGTATTTTCGGCCATCTAAATTTCGGCATGGTTAGGTTCTGGCCTTTTGTGAAATTCTGTTCTGAACTTCGAAATTGGTCTCCACCATTCGCGTTTTGTGATTATCAGTTATGGGAGGTTTTCATAATTTTTTTAGGTGTGGGATTGGGTTTTAGTCTGGATTTTTCTGCTTAGTTTACACAGTTCATTTAGTAAATTATTAATTTCATGTTTTTTTTTCGATTTGATCTTCCGCATTTAATTAGTTAATGGATTTATGTTAAATATAGGTTTATGATCAACTGCCATTTTCGGCCGTTTATTGGAAATTTACAGAAAGTCTTTTATGCCATCAAAACTTCAGAGCTTCACTCACATACATTTACATACTGGTAATGAGAATCAGAACTAATGCACGTGGCCTGATTGTTGTATCAGTTATCTTGCTTTAAGCTTTATGCAATATAATTGTAGCTTATATTTAGCTTTCATTTGTAATCACTGGCAATATTCAATAACACAAGCTTTCAATGATCGGAAGTTAGATTTCGTTTTATGATATCTGTTTATCGTTTTGCATTACGGGAGTAAGACCTGTTTTCTCTTCACGCACGGAGCTTTTACCCGTGTTGATCTGGTGATCTGTATTAAGCGATGCTTTCGTATTTTTCTGCATGCTTGAAATGTTTATTAGCGACTAAATTCGTTGTGTAGTAAATTGTTCTGTTGCTACTATTTATTTATTTACTTATTTATTTATTTATTTATTGTACTAAGAATATTATTGGCTAATGCCCAATTACAATATTCTCGCTTACATTAATATGCCACATTCTAAAAATAAATAATTAAAGTGATATTCAAAATAATTAAGCTAATGCTATAACAATAAGAAAGAAAACACACAGATTAGAAAACCAGAAGCACAAACAATATGACAATTACACAAGGGAACATAATATGAAAAAACAAATAATAAAATAAATAATAATGTAATAGTTTTGGAGGAAAATATACATATCAGAAAAATTCAAGTAAAGAAATGACATGGAGCAAAATTTAATAATTATTATTTTAAAATTTTCAATTTTTTTCACATATATTTTTAAACCGCTTATTGTTAGTATTAAAATATCTATATTGTCCATTTTGTGCAACTGATTGTATAGTCGGAGTACATTATAAAGAGCAGAATTATTATCAGAGTCAGTGTTTACTTTTGGGATGAAAAAAAAAAAAGATTATGCAATTTATGAGATCTATAACGTGGAACACAAAAATATATTTCTTTGAGAATATTAATATCATCTATTTCACTATTAATTAATTTGTATAAAAACAACAATGCATGAATATTTCGTCTGTGTGATAATTCTGGGATATTGAAATACTGTAACGTAGTTGAATATGATTCAAATTTAGGGTAGTAGTTAAACTGTTTGAAATACGTATATTTTATACATTTATTATGAATGGACTCTATCAATTTCCTGTATTTAATGGTAGTAGGATTCAAAATTAATGAGCAATATTCTAATTTTGGTCTGACAATGGTTCTGTAGTGTCTAAATAATGTACTTATACTACAATACTTTGAGTTTCTGATAATAAATCCAAGATTTTTAAGAGTTTTACAAATAATATTATTAATATGATTCGAGAAAGTTAACTTATTGTTAAATAATATACCTAAATCATTCATATTGGTAATTTTGTTCAAATGAATACCATTAATACAATATTGCCATGCAATATTATATTTAGATCTGGAGAAAGTCATAATTTTGCATTTTTTTATGTTTAAAGGTAATTTATTATGTCCACTCCATTCACTTAATTTATTTAAATCATTCTGCAGTTCCATACAATCATTAGGACTAAAAATTATTTTTAATAATTTTATATCATCAGCAAATGCAGTAATATTTGAAAAGCAGACCTGATCAAAGATGTCATTAATAAATAGAGAAAAAATAAAGGACCTAGATTTGATCCCTGAGGAACACCAGAATTGACAGTTATTATTTTTGATAAATGACATTTATATGACACAACCTGTGACCTGTTACTTAAATATGAAACAATAAGTGTTAGCAAGGGTGAGGCAAAATTATAGCCCGTTAGTTTGTTAATTAAAATGTCATGATCTACTTTATCGAACGCTTTTTGAAAGTCAGTGTATATCACATCGATTTTTTTCTTCCATCTAATCCTGATGAAACATAGTGTGTAAAATTCAAAAGATTTGTGAGCGTTGATCTTCTAGGCATGAAACCATGTTGATTTGTAGAAATATTAATTTTTACGTGATTGAAGATATGGATATATAATATGCTTTCAAATATTTTAGCAGGGGCTGATAATAAGGATATTGGTCTGTAGTTTTCCACTTATTTTGGGTTACCCGATTTATAGATAGGTGTAATTTTAGTAAGTTTCCAAACATTGGGGAATATATTCTGCTTAATCACAAGATTAAATAATATTTGCAAAGGTTTAATTAAATATTCTCTACAGCCTTTAATTATATATGGTGGTATTTCATCCGGTCCTGCAGATTCTTTGGGTTTCAATTTTTTATTGCTAATTCTACTTCTTCTGAACTAATCTCATTTAATATTAAGGGATTTTTATTATCGAACTTAGGATTACAACAAGAATTTATTTTATATGTAGCAGGGGTATTCGTGTACACTGATTGAGTAAGACCTGTTTTCTCTTCACGCATGGAGCTTTAACCCGTGTTGATCTGGTGAACTGTATTAAGCAATGCTTTCGTCTTTATCCGTATGCTTGAAATGTTTATTAGCGACTGGTAGCAAAGGCCTCTGTGGAAAAACCCCGGCGCAAAAGACTCACATAAATTTTAGTAAATGCATTATACTTGGCTCCCAATCATTAAGCATCGACACAGTGAACCGCCGTACATGACTTTTTCCCAACGTGAGGCACGAGTGCAGTTGGAAATCTAGGATCATCAACTTCAAGGATCGACGCAAAACGGAAAAAGGCAACGCAGAACATCTAAAACGTCACCCGTAAAGGCACAGTTGGACATTAAGTTCTCAGATCTTAACATTAAGTTAAGATCTCAGTTCCGGAGATCGACGAGGGAGATATCAGAATTCATCAACAGCCCCAGATAAAAATTCAAATATATAGAGCTTCATAAAATTAAACCATTTTAATATAAATAATTAAATATTTTATATCAATATTTAAACAATTTTAATGCCAATAATTAATTCAAGTAATAAAAAGCCTGGTTTTATTTTCATTTAGAAATTTTGCAATTGAAGAATAAATTAAAACAAAACTGAAACTCACTAATTAAAGTATACAGTAAATTCAATAAATTATTTCAAAGTAAAACAATAACTCAGGCACATCAAATATTTATTGTGAAAGGGTATATAATATGTTCAACTACTGTAACCAAAGGTCAGGTGGATCGTAAGAAGTGTATCAGTGCATTAATAACTCATGTATGTGGCTTAGAAGCGGCAAGTGTATTAGTAAAATGGATAGCATTGTGTCTGGAGAGGGGCAGGACTTGCTTACTAATGAGGAAATAAATAACTGTATAATGGAGAGTAACAACGATAATAGTATGGCATCTAGCGATGAGGTCGTAAAGCAAACAGTTGATAATAGTCAGGGAAATAATGTAACAGATATTCAGCAGACTGAAGGTGATAGCGTAAATTAAAATAGGCCTAATGAAAGTAATCAAACTATAGACCAGAATTCACTTGCATTTTTGGTAGCTTTGATGAAAGAATCTAAAGAAAGTATGAAAGAATTAAAAAATATTATAAGGAAGCTGGGGAGAAAATAGAGAAACTAGGAAATTAACTAGGTACTGTAATAGAACCGTGAAGGCAAGAAAATAAGCAGAATATAGATAGGATTGAGAAGGAACTTAATAAAATAAAAGAAATCCAGTCTAACCTATGCAATGAGATCAGGGGAGAATTTTGTAGGGAACTTAAAGGAAGTGAAAAAGCAATGAGGCAGGAAACCAGTGAAAGTCAAGGGAAAATTTGTTCTGAAATAGAGGCTAAAATGGTAGCCGTAGACAATAAAATAGAAATTCAGGGTAGGAAATATGGAAAAAAAAATGTAATCAAATAAAATCTGCGGAGAGCGAAGTACAAAAATCTTAATCCAGTTTGAAAAAGAATATGGAAGCTCAGGTCAGAAAAGTAAAAGGACGATTAGGAAATACAATTTCAGAAGTAACTAAGAGGGTAGATTGTCTGGATAAAGTTGCAAATGACCTGCCCAACAAAGTTATGGTGTCTAGTACGGCTGCAGCAGAGATTAATGACTTAGAAAATGTATTAGCACAGAAAGTAGGGGAGATCTCAAAAGAAATGGGTACTTTAGCTAAAGAGGTCGAGAATCGTAGGCCTATATAGCTAAATGTTCTGCTGTAAATTGTGGTGAAAGTAAATTTAACGGAATAGGTACTTCATATAGGCCTCCTAGTGTTACAATCGAATCCTGTAATACAGTACACGAAACGGTAGCCACCAGCATACCTGTGGCTATCGATAATAGGACAAATATATGTAATTTGATATACGGTGAGGTAGTATTTCCCAGCTTCAATGAGAGCAATACGAGCCCTCAGAGCTTTTTAAAATCTCTTTAACAATATTTTACTTTACGGTCTATTCCATCTCAGTACAAAATTTTGACCCTCGGTAGGGCCTTAAAAGGAAAAACCAAAGAGTGGTATAACTTACTGAACACCCGCAGTGTGATTATGATAACTTTAATCAGCTGTTCTTAGCAAGATATTGGGGAGAGGCGAAGAGAGCTTGAGCCAGTAATGAAGTATATAATGGAGATAATCATCCAGGAACAACCTATCTCTATCGGACTACTTCTTGAAAATTATAGGCCTAGCAAAGTTACTAGATCCAGGGATGAGAGTGGGCGAGGCTATGCAACTCGTCACAAGATTATTTCAGCCAGAAATATGTAACTTACTTATTGTATCATGTCCGCCAAACTATAGTAAGGCTTTGGAGTTATTGTCCAGTTCGAAATAGGAATTAATAGAGAAGAAAATAGCGAAAATAGGAGGCAAAATGGACCTGAAAATACACCTGGGAATCAAGATACGGGAGGAGGCTCAAACAATGACAGAGGAAATGGAACCAAGGGTATTCTAATAGAAATACAGAATCGAACAGGGGACCCCTAATAATTATTATTATTATTATAGGAATAACCTACTCCGGTAGTAATATTATTGTTTAAAATAATTATTAATGAACATATGTTTATGGTTCCATGCGACTTTAAGCGCCTATAGTAATTAAGAAGGGAGGTGTTAATAATTGAATATCCGAGGTTTCCTATAATCTCGGCAATGAGCCTAAAATCTTCTGGTCGGGAGCTCCGCTCTAAATTTTACTTCTTGTTGGGAGCTCCGCTCCAAGATGTACGTATCGTCAGGATCTCTGCTCCGAGTGTTACTTTTATCAACTTCTCATCGAGAGTTTTCACGTGAATTCTACTAATAAAGCAGGTGTGGAGAGGGACGTCAGCGGGCATTATAGCCAGTGCTCCGAGGAATAATTAATTCAACTTTAACTCTTCACAAGAATTAATTTAAGAACTTAGACAATTCCTGCTATAATAATTTCGGGACTTAGAATATTTTTTGACATATTCACGAACAGCCATCATAAGATACCGTAAGCTATTGTAACATCACAACGATTAATTATTAATTATTATTAATAACAATTTTTTTAACAGTGTTACAATTAATAACATCAGAGCCCAACACTTCTAGTATTGAATAAATAACTAATTAACCATGTTCTGAAAAACAGATCATTATTTCAATAATTTTATCAGCGAGTTGTCCTTCACTTCCTACCTTGAGGATAGAGTGTAGTGTTCATAGTCTGACTGACTATTGCCGGAGGCTGGTCCAAGCATTCACATACATTTTAGTATATGCATTATACTTGGAGCCCAATCGTTAAGCAACGACACCCCGAACCGCCGTAAGTAATGTGACTGGATTGGATGTAAGGACTCAATGTATTTTTTACAGAATCTCTGCGTATTTTGAATTTCTTTGAATGGGTGTCGACGCCTCTTCTCTCTTGAGGGGAGAGTTGGTCCCCTCAAGAGAGACCCTAGGCTTTTGATTCTAAATTCTGATATTCCCACAATGGAACTAATGGCATTTTGACAGACTTGAAGTAACTAATTGCTTTCAGAAACAAACCAAGGGAGGTTACTTCTTTGTATTTCTTTTTTGTTCCCAATCTTGCACGTTTTCGCTGTGGAGGTTCCTGTGTTACATATCAAAGTATGAAAGATTCTTGAAAAATGTTTTTCTGAGACATATGAAATGACTGATGGAAGCGTCTGACATTTTCATTGAGAGGTCATTAATAAATATATAATTAAATATATTAAATATATTTACGCTGAATGACCGAATTTTAAACAATAAGACAAATTGGGAAAGCCATGTTTTAAGAATGGAGGACAATAGAATTCCGAAGCTTGCCCTTAAATGCCATCCAATTGGAAGGAGAGATATTGGTAGACCAATGAAAAGATGGAAAGAGAAATGAGGTCGGAACAGGCTAAATAGCCTAATCCTGGAAGTGGAAGTAAGTAAGTAAGTAAGGTCATTAATAATTGCATTTATATCCAAATCTAGGTGGGTGTTTGCAGTTTGGTTCCTTTCGTAGAAATTTTAAAGAATGTTTGAAATATACAGGGAGAGAATTTCTTCATGTTAACCCTGCAGTGCTCGCGCGCTGTTTCAGGACATAGAAGCTCGAGCGGCGTCTGAGAGACGCCGTTCATGTTTTACGTTGTTTCTATTGTTTTATGTTGTTTTGAGTGTTCATTTTGTTTATTGAGGGTTGTAGTAGTTTATTTAATATTATTGGACATGTTTTGCGTGCATTGCTTAATTAAAAATATGTGTATTAAGTCAATTTATTGAAAATGAGCATTTAACTAACCATATTGGACACAAATCACTGTTAGCACATTATGACTTCAATTAATTAATAATAAAACAATGTTGTTAGGCATGTAACAATTTTAAAATAATTTTAAAATATTATTGTCCTAAGACTATAGGTATAACAACTTTTACTACTAGTTACTGATCTCTTCTTATTCCATTTAGAAACTTTGTCCCGCCCTACGAAATATTTAGGCCTATCACATTCACTACAATCATTATCATCATCATCTGCTTCTTGTCCAGTGTCCGTTGACTCACTTCTAGACTCCGAAATGTTTTCTTTAGGATCACTATCGGAATCAAGTTCAACATCATCTTCTTCTTCTTCTAGCAACTTTGCACTATCTTCCAATCATTTGGATCAGAAAGATTATGCTATTTCTTCTCCTTTCCACTCATTGCCAAGCCTAAAGATAAATAATTTCCATAGAAAAGATTGGTATTGTAGGTTTATGATCACTAGTTTCTGCAAGAAATTTATTTTAAACCAGTAACTTACCTTGTAACAGTAAAGCTCGCGCGGCGTCTCACAGACGCCATCTACATTTTCGCAACAATAACTTCACCCCAACGTTGCTAGGTGAAAACTGGAGGGTTGCCGTGTGGATATGTTATTTAAGAGTAGTTGACCGAAAGGTAGATGGCAGGTCAGCAAAATGGCCTCATAGGTATTCTAGATATAGTGAAATGAATCTGGTCTGGCGTCCGTCAGACGCCACGCGAGCACTGCAGGGTTAATAAAGTTAATATCTGTAAATACTTCCCAGAATTTAAAGACCAGGAATTGGGGCTAATAGTGCAAAATTAAAATATTAATTTTGTACCTTATTATTCTAAACTTTCACGTTTCTGTTGATTTTTTCCATGTGAGCATATTTCCCTCTATCCATTTCACACTAAAAATATTCTCCTCAGCAACCATTGGAAATAAAGACTTTTTGAACAGAATGTCCTGTGGATATACAAATTTCTGGAACAAACTCTAGTTTTTAATGACTGTTAACTCCAAGGCTAGTATATGAAAGGTTGTCTCGTTCCCGTAAGAGCTGTGGGGAGAGTCCTACACTGCTGTGTGACGTCACTCGCAGCCCGCGCGAGAATTAAGCAGCTACATACAATGGTATTGATGGGAAGAAATAACACGAAAACACCATCGTTTTACCAACAATAGGCCCCTAATACATGTTTCCGATGTGAAGATAGAATGCATACGACCCTGCATATAAAGAGGATTTAACACAAATTAAAATAAATATTTAATACAGGTACAAATAAGAATAGTACAGCTTTACGAAGTTAGGAAAAAGTTTGTCTGACTGAGAAAAAAAAAGTAGTCTAGCAGATATAGCTCAGATTATGCTTGAAAGGTTTTTAATTTTATGATTACTTATTCCAGGTAAATTAGTCTATTTTATGGAAGGAGACTTGAAAAGAATAGACTTTTGCATATTTTGCGATATTCGTCTTGACTTAGAAAAATAAATTTCTCAATTAGATTGTATATTTTCTATATTTATTTATTTTACATGAAATTAAGTTAAATTAAACATCTATAAGATGAACCAATACACTTCTGATTGCAATGTATTTGACACAATTAAATTTTTATTTTTTTTATTACAATTTTTTATTAAAAACTAAGAAATACAAATTGATACAAAATTATTACAAATACAAATAATATACTATACACACAATTTGTACAATTTGAAAAGAGTATTATTTGCCCCGCATGAGCATAGCTCGTGTTCGGGGTCAGTTCAGTCATACTAAAATTATATTTTGAAAATTATATAAAAATAACAAAAAACATACATATTATAGTTTTAGGTAAAAAATAAGAATAAAAATAAATAAGATTGCTTATATGAAATAAATGCATGAACAAAGATACGAAAAAATAAATTACAGTAACATAACAGAGTTACAAACAAAATACCCAATGTTAAAAATTAAAAATTTACAGTTGAGAATGATTAACATAAAAAAGTGGTAAAAGTACAATTACAAGTTAGATTTAATCAAATCGAGTACTCTTTTTTTAAACAATTTATTGTTTAGTGGTATCATATCAGGGTTTCTTCTAGTAAAATTGTTGTACAGCCTTGGTCCGAAATTTATACTATGCCTTAGACCTACTTCTGTAGCACACTTTGGTTCGAAAAGAGGACAAGAGATATTATACCTCCTTGTATTATAGTAGTGATTTCGTGTTATGAACTTTTCTTGATGTTTATGGAAATAATTTAATAAAGTGTAGGAGTATAATTGTTTAATATTCAATACGTCAAAATCTTTATATAAACTTTTAGATGGATAGTCCATTGATTTTTTTAAACATATCTTGATTATTCTTTTCTGCAACAACGACAATGGGCGAAGTGCAGTCTGACATATCCCACGATTACAGAGCGTGTAATCGTAGATACTAAACAATTATTAAAACCAAAGAAGAATAGAAGTTTTAAAAGTTAACAGCTTGGAATAATGCTTTCCAGAGACAAAAAACTGGAAGATTTAGCCAAATAAAATGTGCGCACGGAATGACTATTATATTATAAACTGGAAGATGTATATTATTATATTATAAAACTGGAAGATGTAGCCAAATAAAATATGCGCACGGAATAACAATTAATATATTACAAACCAGTCTGTGTACTGTTTGTAGAACATTTTGAAATAAACATTTACAAATGATTCAAAGTGATCACGTCATAAATGTTAACAGGTATATCTTTAAATGTATACCGACCGACAGCATTTAAATGGTCGAACAATCCAAGACTCAATACTGAGTAACTTAGTAATATTTTTCAAGTAAAAATGGATTTTAAGACGCGCTTATAATAAAATAATAATAAAACTTTGAATCAATATAAACACAGCACTTGTGCACAACACTTGAAACTATACTGCTGCCTGTGAACTAGTTTTTTGAAGATTTTTGAAAAGGGAGTGTCGCTTCACAATGTATATATATTTTTTTTTTACATCTGAAGGGTAAAACCAAATTTCTAACCTTTAACCCATCTTTTAGGGACGAGAATTTTTGAATAGAACATTTTTTGTCAAATATAGTGTAGGTGGTCAGCTCAACAAGGAAGATTTTCTGCCTGTCTGCTGGTGTCTATAAATAAAATGGACAGGCCCTTTAAGTTTCTATTGGAAATGTGAATGAATATAGATTTATTTACAGAAGGGTAAACTTGCCTCTGCGAGACAAAAAAAATCGTAGTATACTTCCCATTTTCTTAGTCATAACCAAACAGAGTTGTAAAAGTACCCCAATAAATTTAAAGAGAGATCCCTTGCCAGAGAAATGTAGGGTTTCTGTGTGTTTTCTTTATTTTGTGATCCACAGTATGTTTTACAGAAACCAGCCGCTTAAATATTTTAATTTGTTTCAAACGTCTCATTATATTTTGTTATTATACAGCTTATTCATTTGAGGTCTGAGCACTCAGAAGTGGTCTCTCTATTAAGCCATAACCCCTGTAAGATCATATGTAGTATATCTTTACAGATACATGTATTATTGTAGTTAAAAATAAGTTTTATTCCCATCATTTCCATTGTGTGTAGCTGTTTAAATCCTGTGCAGGGCTACGGGCCACGTCACATTCCTCGTGCTCAACACGCATGCGCGTCGAACGAGACAACCTTCCATATACTAGCCTTGTGTTAACTCTAGGTCAAAGTGACATATGGAACAAAACATTGTACCATACAAGATAAGATACTGCCAACCTTGTGGAATGTGCATTATCTCATTTTATTAAATTTGTGGACATGTTGAGTTTTGGAACTAATCAACTATAGTCTATACAAAATTGATTTGTCAGTATTTGGCAAGACTTTATAGTATACTAGCTGAAAAGGCCCGGCGTCGCCCGGGCTTTGTATTTTGCAATTTGAAATTAACTTATGGAGGACTTTCGATTTTGAAACTCTAGGTCCTTAAATAATATGTATGTAGAACTTGAAATGAAGAAAACAATTTATCACACACAAACTATTCCATCACAAAACGCTAGATATAGCTTTTTATGGCTCATAGAGGATGTCGAATGCTGCATTCCGTTGCTTCTACACATCATGCTTGGGAGGGGTTGAAATAAGAAGAAACATAAATTACATAAGATTGTATTGGCTTGACGGAAAATTTTATTTCTCATTCTCATGTTACCATACAACCGTTTCGGGGCTGAAATAAAAGAGAAATGCTGTATCAGTTTCATAATTTCCTCCCCTAAAACCCGGGACATAATATACTGCGAGCATAGGACTCAAAATGTTCCATCCCATGCTTAGGGCCTATGATAAATCTCAACTAATACAAAGCCTACAGCTATGGATAACGTATCAGCGGAAAGGATTATTTACCTACTTCTGATATAGCATACTCACACACTTAGTTGTCCCTGCAATACGACCTCTTATTCTTCATCAAAATGTGAAGTGAGAAAATATTTCTTATGTCGAGGGTAGAGAAAGTTATGTGACTGCATCACACTGTGCTTTATTTTCGTGGATTTCATTTTTCAGTAATTATTTTCGCCAATTTATACGTCGATGGAATCATAATTCGTTAAAGTCCAGCATTATATAGTTGACAAAGCCCTATATGATCAGAGCAAACAATACACTGTTGTCATGTGAACTGAATAGCATTTAATTTTTTTCAGTATAATATTCTCAGAAATTATATAATTTTCAAGGGAAGGACTGATTTGTTTCAATTTTAATGTTGACCGCGTTACTTCCCGGGCTTAACTGGGTATGTGTACAAAATTTCGTGTAAATTGGTAAAGAAATGTTGATTTGTATAGGGAACAAACATACAGAGCCTGTTGTGTCCCCAGCTCAAATCTAATTCTTCTATCAACCCTGACCAAAAGATTTAAAATCTACTAGCTGGTTACCCGTCCTTTGAAAGAGTGATAAAGTATTTTGCACGATTGTTAGCCATACGAGTAAACGAGAAACATCATGCGAATGTAGGTTAACATTACTTCATTTTTCAATGCTCCTGACGTTCTTCCAGAGTTCGGGAATGGCGCCAGTTCGCATCTAACTCCATGCGAACTAGTTATGTTTTCATTATTTTTTCACTATTAGGTTATTTCAATATTTAAACCTATGTATGTTTGCATATATTAAATATTTGATAAAAACCCAGAGCAATGTCGTCTATGCGAGAAAATTAGTCGGATCAAGCCCTGCAACAGAGATTAGAATTAGATGCTGGAAGACATATTCCCCAACGATCTACTGAGAATTTGGTTCTCGTGGAGTTAGATGCAGATAAAAGTCTCTCATTCGGAAGAATACTAAAAACGAAGTACTGTTGCTTCTTTGTGACATTTCTCCGATAAGGGTAAAACCAATCCCATGTATTTTTTCACCTGTCAATAGACAAGAACTGATAATTATGTCACAAAGAACCACATTACTCTTAATTAATGTTTCTTGGCATGTAGGTAGTCATTTCGATATAATAGTCTTGTAAACTTATTTAATTAAGTAGGCCTCTCTACTTCTACAGCATATTCCAACACAAAATACTTAAATGTATTTTACAAATTAAAAATTATAATATATCCTGACCATTGTGTCTACATTATGTAATAATATGAACGTAAATAGCCCCTAAGAACTTACGATTCCTATCCTACAGCATTAGTATTTTTAACGTTTCTTTTATTTATTGCCCTTTTCTATCTTGGTAAAATCCTTTCACTTAGCCTACTGTAAAGAATCAGCGCTGATGAGTAACAATATACAAAGAGAGAGAAAATATAATGTAACAAGGGCTCGTCGGGGTTTGAAATCAGAACACTTAATCTCTAATTGAAGAATGGAGGTTCCTTTATTTCCGTTAACAGTGCTCTGAACAACCAGAAAACTCAATGTTCTCCAGTTCACTCCTCCGTTCGGTGCTCACTTCCACTGTGCTGGCTCCACGTAACAGTAATGTCTCCGTTCGCACACACTGTGCGGACTCCCAAGTCAAGGTACACTTAGCGCACCATATCTCCGAGCTTGCACGACCGTTGGGATAAGGAAAAAAATAGGGTGGGAGGGTCAACTACCTGGCATTTCCAGAGCTCCTGCCTGTGTTACTGTTGACAGGAAAACATCACATCAGTATTAAAATGTGTCTTGTGGCAGTTAGATTTAAAGTGAAAATCATTTTCTGTTCTTTGTGTAAGTTTCAATAATCGTTATTAATTAACACCACCACTTGTGTAAAATTGTGTATTTGTGTGCGTGTGCGTGTGCGTGTGCGTGTGCGTGGGCGTGCATACCCAGCAAAATGCCGCCTATTATGTCGAAATTGAAGGGAAAGAAATTAAATTCACAATCTAGAGAAATGCTGTATAATGTCACACTTTTCATGGAAGAAGAATAAAAAAATGGGGAATCAATAATTCCAATAAAAAAGCACAATTGCGAGCTTCAGTAGCGACCAAACTTTCACGTACTACGGTGCAAGAAATAAAAAGGGAAGCTAAAAAAACGGAGGCGGGTGAAGGAACCTCATTTGAGACGCCGGACAAAAAAAGACAGAAAACGTGTAAAATAAATATAGATGAATTTGATGAAGAAGTCATTCGTCGAACAATCTACGACGTTCGCCCACCATCGAAACCTTGCGACTCAAAGTAAAAGACACTATTAATTTTGATGGTTGCAACATTGAGAAAAATAATTAAGAAACTCGGCTTCAGGTGGAAAAGACCAAATCACAGCTCCAGGTATTAATTGAGAAATCCGGCATTCGGGAGAAGTGGGTTGAATATTTGCGAATGATAAAAAAAGTTCCGAAGTGAAAATCGTCCTATTATTTACATGGATGAAGCATATGTACTTTAATCTCATGTCCAAAAGAAATCGTGGAGTGACGATTCTGTGAACGGGTTGCTAACACCTGTTTCTAAGGGGCAGCGCTTGATAATAATTCACGCAGGTGGGGAAGACTTTTTCGTACCGAATGCTCTTGCAATATGGAATTCAATTGAAGCGACAGGGGATTATCATCACAACATGAATCAAATTAATTATGAAACGTTGTTGTTGGAAAAATAAACTCCTAATCTTGCAAACAGAAGTGTCGTTGTGATAGATAACGCCCCATATAATGTCCAAATAAATAGGGCCCCATCTTCTAATAAATCAGAACAAGAATTGCAAGAGTGGTTAAAAAGTAACAATATTCCCTTTTCACAGGATATGTTGAAACCCACATTAGCCAAACTTGAAAGGGAAAATAAACCAGCTCGTGCGCAATATTCTGTAGCCAATATCTTGAATCTCCACGGACACACAGTGTTACGATTACCATCCTGATTTTAACCCGATTTGGAACATATGTGCTAAAGTTAAGGGTCAGATAGCTGCCAGGAATGTTACCTGCAAAATAACAGATGTTAAGCAATTGTGTGAAGATATTTTCCGCAGCATGGGGAAAGAAGACTGGTACCCAATTTGTCAACACGTAACGAAGCTAGAAGATGACTATTATGACAGGGAGGTTCAATTTGAAAATATTTTTGATCCACTAGTGATATCCTTGGGAGGAATGGAAAACGAAACCGATGATGAAAATACGGAAAGCGACGATGAAATAGAAGGCAACGCTCCACTTGACTGCAGTGACTGAAGAGAGAGTTGAGTACCTGATGTTTTCATGTTTTCTTTAGCTAACAAAATATGTTGTCGTCTTCCTCCCTCTCCTGGTCCTCTCACTCTAACAAACCCTTAGACTTGTGACGTGGCACAAGCTCGGAGATATAATGCGCTAAAAGTAGTTCCACGCAATGTCGGTCAACTCCGAAGTCCTCGCTGCCGCTGCACGATCCACCCGTCGCGCTGAGTTAACCGGAACGGCACTGTCCCAGTCCAGTCCAGTTCAGTTCGCCAGCTCTTCCGTTCACTAGTTCCCGTTGACTAGTTCTTCCATTCACTAGTTCCTCCGTTCACTTGTCCCTCCGGTCACTGGTGAATGAAGTTTGACCGTCCCATTTGTAAATAGAATTTCATTTAAATTAAATTTATTTAAATATCTTTTAAATTAATAAAGACCAAAAATTAGATGAAGACTGAAATTGTATATTGTACTAAATTTGTTTTCACACAAAATATATAATCATAGATGCTACGGAGATTGAACATTATTTCCGGACCTCATTAGCCCTCATAAGTTGCACGTTTTCATGGTATAAGTTGATAACCTTAAGAATTGCCTGGGAAGTGTGGTGGTGTTGACTTATTAACTAAAATATATTTCAGATTTAACTTAAAATAATAAATTTATTGAACAAGCATATAATAGCAGAGATTTATTTATTTATTATTTATTTTTTATTAAAACCCACAAGCAGTCCCACCCGCGCAGGAATCTATAAAGGTAATTCAAACAGGTGCACAATGATGACCCAATCTATTCAAATCAGCAGCGTGTTTCGGATGCTACAGAAATTTCATTCAGTAGCATTAGGTAAGAGAATTATAAAAGAAGGTGAGAAATGTGTTCAAGATGGAACGAAATTTAGTACTCCACAGAAAAAGACCAAGAAAAAGTTAAAACAGACTTCGATTAGTTTGATACGTGTGTAATTAGAAGGACGGTGAATGAATTTCACAAAACAAATAAGGAAAGGCCAACATTAAAAACACTATTACCTGTCCTAAAGAAGAAAATTAATTTCTCTGGGGGTAAATGGGCTTTAACGCAAGTGTTGAGAGATTCACATTTCAGGTGTGGAGGAAAACAGTGTATAACCAGAAGATATTAATTGAGAAAATAGACATCCGTAATTTACGTCTGAAGTATTTACGATGTCTTACAATGTACAGGGAAGAATGGCGACCAGTCATCTACATGGACGAGACCTACATTCATTCATCGTACACCAAAAAACATGCATGGAATGACACCAGTAACACGGGACTGCTAGCTCCGGTTTCGAAGGGACAACGGATTATAATAAATTGTGAATGCAGGTGGTGAAGACGGCTTTGTTGCACTTCTTATGTTTAAGTCGGCTACAAATTCAGGAGAGGTCCTGGGTTCAAGTCCCTGTGCAGGAGGAAATTTTCTCCTGTGCTGTAATATTCTCATGTAGTGCCAAACAGAGAAAATAATCTGTGGTTCATGAATGCTTATATATCTATCTTGAATGTTAACTGTGCAATAACAGTGGGAGCCCGGTCACAAAAATCACAACTTAGTGTGCCTCACAGTACTACATATGACATAACTTGTCTGCCTGTGAGGTAGACCAGGAAATTAGTCATAGGAGAGAGGTTCCATCTGGCGCTGTAAATTGAGCTCCATCTTAGCTCAGTTGGTAGAGCATTGGCGCGAATAGCCAAAGATCCTGGGTTCACGTCCCAGTGCCGGAGGAATTTTTCTCCTATAATATTCTCATACTTTGACTATGTCTGGAGAAGGCTGATTACAGCTACAGAAACATGTCATATGAAACTACATTGCACCACTCTGTAAGATCAGTACCAGACACTTTACATTGAAGAAGCTGAAAAAAGAGAAGTAACAAAATCCAAGTACATATGCAAAGTGACAGATTCATCATCTCAACACCCAGCACCTTTTCCCTCAACTTCCCATGTACCAGAGTCAGAGCACTACACATCAATAATAAATCCTTTTCGACTACCTTCTTCTTCCCCCTCCCACACGTTACGCACTAGTACACTTGAAGAATGAGCAAGAAAAATAGTATCAAGGAAAGAACGAATTCACGAACGTAAAGGAGTGAAACGTCTTTGAAAGTTACAATTTCATTGGGTAGCAAAATACGTTTTCATCCCCCTACAGATCCCCCGCATGTCATAAGATTCTGAACTACATACATCAACCCAGAATACACGCCTCCAACAAAAGGAAGGGATTGTAGTTTATGTTCGTGTTTTATGTGATTTTCTTCGTACAACCATTTTGTTCTTCAAATTTCCTAAGCCTATATTCCACAATTGGGAGAAGTAATAAAAACACCTGATTTGGCACCAAATAATATCTACAACACAATAATAGTAGTTAATAGTTAGCCCAATTTTATTGTATTCATTGTATTCCGAAGCGTGCATTTAGACCTAGGTAGTCTAGGGAGCTGCCTAATTTGAAACTGTCAAAACTACCCGTTAAATGGGTATTTGCATTTTCGTTTACAAACATTACCGTATAAATGTAAAATATAAGAGCAGAATTTATATGCATGTAATCTTTCACATCGTAAATTAAAAACATTTTGTACCCATGTCATATTGCTTTATCCGTCACTTACGTTAAAGCTATTTCAACAGCATTTTATCTTTCTTAGACAGACCGGCGAAGTTAAGCTGTAGCAAGTTATAGATGACAGTTTACGTTGTACTAGCCAGTGAAATTATTATAATTCAATATCAACATACAAATGAAGCACCAGAATTAAGACAAAGAAGATAGTGTGTGAATGCAGTTTTTTAATTTTATTTCGGTGCAATGAGTTAAGGCAGGAAGAATTTTGATTCACAATATCGGAATATGATGAAATAAAATATGCAAAGAATTAAGTCTTGAAAAATAGTTAAAAAGGAACCACCCTTTTTTGGATTGAATGTGGATGGATCAGTGTCTCATAAAGGTAGAGAATTTTAAACATTTAAAAATAGTTTTTACCTGAACCATGGGTTAAACCTATTATGTGTGTACCTGAATCTAGTTGTTCGAATAATGGGTATTAATAAAAAAAACAGACAAGTATATCAATTATACATGTAACCATTAAATCAACATTTTTATTCAATGAAAACATAGCAATCAGGGAACTTCTTTTCCCATTTAAACCGGGTTCTGAAACGTGAAATATCTATTAGATTACATTAATTCATCGATAAGTATTTCTGAAACGTCGGATGACGGTTAACCATTCAATCGATAAATTATCAGTAGACAGATCACTAGATATCTCACGAAACTCCAGATAAACATTCAATATGGCGGACGGGGGATACATTTATGTTGATGTATGTTTCGTTATTATTTTATCATTTTATCTTACATGATGTTACTATCGTATTATGGTATTAAAATAAAAAGTGGTAATGAAGCTGGCATTGGTTATTAATTTGTGTGTAAAGTAATTCATAATAAGAGAAAAATTTTATATTATGGGTTACATAAACTTTGTTATAGCACAGGCTATTAATGTATCCATCATTTACATGTATTAATTTCATTTTCTGTTGTAACACTTTGAAGAACACATCGCGAATATCAATTGAAATCATATTTTCTTGCGGGTCATCCTCATTGTCAGATAGTATAAGGACTAGGTCTATATAGAAGTAAATATTCCCTGAAAAAATATAGCATTCCTTTCGAGAAGTACGATGATATTCAGTTTCGGAAAAAATATAGCTATATAATTAATATAGTATATTAATTTTATTTTCTGGTGCAACACTTAATTAAGAAAATATTGGCCTTTTAAAGCACGAATATTAATATATAATCATCTTCTTTCTGTCATCTTCATCCTGAGACGATAATTATGCCTAGAGTTGTATAAAGCAAAAATATTCACTGAACAAATTACCCGAAATATAGGTCTATGACGATATTGAGATTCGGAAAAGGATCAGGCTGTCAAATCAATGACCTATGGATAAATAGGCCATCATATGGAATAAGGAACAACTGCAAGCATGCCTGTCTCAGCGTTAAATAGCCCATCATTAAGAACTGGGAACAAATCGAATGGTAAATAGGCTATAATTATGTGTTACGTTTTATGCATTACGCTTTCAGATCGCGTGGACCCTCAGCAACAAAAGTGAATTTACCACGCTCCAAGCCGCCCTCTACAATGCAGCAACTGGCAACGCTTTGGTCACACAAAGCGTAATGCTGTTGAACTCCAAGGTGTGTCGCTTGTAGCGGAGGTCAACCCTCAGGTCGTTGTAGTACGCCCAAGGAGGCCCTGAGGTGTTGTTACTTCAACCTGGTAGAAATCCAACTATTCCGGAACTCGAACCAATCATTCCGGATAGTTATTCCGAAAAGTTCAGTCAACTTATCGACGACCTTCCCTTGGAAGCTAGTTTTGAAGTGGCCAAGGATCCCAAAAGGAATACAAATAGATAAGGAAATTTATATGAATATTTTAATGTATGCAGACGATCTGGTAATTATTCAAGAGTCGGAGGATGATTTGCAAATAGCTCTTTATAAATTGAGTCAATTAGGACTTGATTACAATATTAAAATGTCAACCTGAAATACAAAAGTGATGGCTTTTAAAGGCAAATTCCCAGTCAGAACAAATAGTAATAAACAAGGAAATAATAGAACAGGCAGCACATTTCTACTATCTTGGTTTTGATATAACTCATAGTTATGAGTGCGACATACAAAATAAATTAAATCATTATCAAATGATGTTTGGTACTATAGAAAGAATTATCAGGAAAACTCAGCTCAGATTTATAAGATAATGGAGGTTCCTGTTCTATTGTATGGTTCTGAATTTTGGGTATTAACTGAAAGGTATATCACATATTCACGTCCCTTAAATGAAATTTTTAAGATCGGAAAAAGGTTGCACACGTATGGACAGACTCCACAATGATTCAATAAGACGTGAACTAGAAACATTGTCTATACAAGATAAAATAGTTGAATATAAAAACCAATGGAAAGAAAATTTGGACAGGATGTAAAAAAGATATTACACCAAATAATAATTTCTTATAAGCCATATGGGAAAAGAACCCCAGGACGAACACGAAAACGATGGATTAGGGACTGGCACAGGTCGCATTGACCTATACCCTCAAAGGAGTGAAAAGTAGAATATTATTGCCGTCGCCCTATATAGGCTACCAAATGGTGATTTTTATGATTTTTTAATAGTATTGAATTAATTTTAAAAGACATATATACAAGTAGGTCTTTATTAAGAATTATTATTGGAACCGATCTAAATGTAAATATTCCAGAAGAAAACCACCAGGCTCATCAACTGTTGTATCTGCTCAAGACTTTTAACATTTCCACCTCTAGTATGAGTCCTACGATAGGGACTTCTTGTCTACATTATTGTTTAACAGACATCAGTAAGGAAATTATTTCGGTTAGACAAACTGAATGTTGTATTGCAGATCATGAGTCTCTGTTGAAGATTGTAATTAACAGTAAACTGAAAGTAAACAGAGAGGTTATTAGGTTTCGTAATATGAATGGGGCCAATATAGAAATGTCCTGTCAATGTATGTATAATACTGATTGGGAAATCTTAATTAATGGAACAGACATTAATATTGGCTTCGCAAACTTTACCAGTAGTCTGCTAGTATACAATAAATAATGCTTTCCATGTAAACATAACAGCCAATCTAGGAGTGTTGTTAAGGGACACTGTAACGATCTTGATAAATTATGTCGCTTAGTACTTGCTCAGAGGCCTGTTTTCAGGTAACTGACCTGGAAAGTGACAAGCTAAAATACAAACTGCTGAGTGACAATTATAAAAGTTTGGTGAATGAAAGGAAAAAGTGTGCTTATGATAATTTTATTAATACAGCTCATAATACAACTAAAGCAACCTGGAACATTTTTAAAAAGGAAGTAAAGTCATGAATAATTCTAACAAGGTTGAAATTGAAACACACATTTTTCAACAGTACTGTATTCCATCTGTTAATCATATTGTTAATGTTTGTCAAATGGATAATACAATGGCCATGAACTTATGAGAAAATGCTCTAGAATTTGATACGAGTTTGAAGTGGAAATTAATCACCAGAGAAGAGGTATACAACATAACAAAAATTTCAAATTCACGGATGAATGATGTATATGGCATGTCCAACTACTCCGTAAAGAGGATTATCCTATCTATTCTAGCACCCATAGCCATTTTAATTAATGTATGTTTCCAATAATCAATTTACCCTGACTGCTTGAAAATAAGTAAAGTTGTTCCAACCTACAAAAAGGAAGATAAGAACTCTCCGGCTAACTATAGACCAGTAAGCTTGGTACCAATTCAATCCAAGGTCTTTGAATATTAAATGTTTATTGGAAACATTTATTGGAATATCTAAGAGGCATAATATCACCCAAATGGTATGGGCTTTTGGAAGGAAAGTCCATGGTGTTAGCTACTCAATATGTAGTCAAAAAGATTAATACAGGTTTCGAAAATAAGGATCTACTATCACTAACAGCCTGTGATCTCACTAAGGCCTTTAGCACCACAGATCATAAACTGATAATTAAGAAGTTACAATACTATGGGGTTAATAACATTGAGTTGAACTTAATTAAATCCTTTCTATTTGACAGAAAAAGTCTAATAACTTCTAATGAAAGCCTAGATTAGATTCAACAAAGGAAATGGATGGTCTCAAAGCTGCAAAGTACTGGTTTTGGTAGAAACGAATTTGCTCTAAACGATTCAAAAACACAGAAATATTATTTTGGTCTTACAAGCACGGTGCCAAATGACTACAATAATATTAAATTACTTGGTTTTCATATGGACTCTAATTTTGCTTGGACGCCCCACGTTAAAATATTTGTAATAAATTGGCCAGAGGTATTTTTGTTCCAAGAAGAACGTCACTCGAGAATTTAAGGTGTGTGTATTTTGAATTTTACAAAGAGAGAGAATATATCTCTAGGATAATTTCGGTGAAAATTTTTATTTTATTTCTAAAAAAAGGCCTTCAGGATAATGGCAAACCAAAGTCAGAGTGAAAGCTGTAGATCTCTTTTTGCAGAAATGAATAACATGACAGTTTTTAATTTATATGTACTTTATTGTATCTTATATTTCAAGAAGAATACGGATAATTTTACTTATAGAGAAGGGGATAACTATAATACAAGACGCAGGACAAAATATATAGGTTTTCCGAATTGTCTTAAATAGCACTTGTAACACTTGTTTTATAATATAATTAATTTATTTAACGAACTGCTCTTAAATGTCCGTAGTTTACCTATAAATAGATTTAAAATTACGTACACGATTTCTTATAGAGACCATTCTACTTTGTGCACGAATTTCTTACGGCTGACTTCGTTTGATAAGACCAGTTATTACGTATATTGAAGTGCCTCACTTGTATGGACATGAGCTAATAAACTTTATTGTTATTATTATTATTATTATTATATAAAATGCTCATTGTTGGTCGGAAGCCAGAGAGTGGTACGATTTAGCCATAAACCCCAGTTACAGCTACGATCAATTTGATCAATTATTCTTAGCCAGATATTGGACCGAGGCGAACAGATCAAAAGCTCGAGTGGATCTATACATTGGTAGAAAGCCAACAAGAGGAAATATATTACTACTTTCTGATAGTAGTAAGCCTACTGACATTATTGGACTCACTAATGTAGGAGAAAGACATCAATCAGCTGGTAATACGCCACTTCCCTCCCGAAATTAATAATTTTCTCGTAGTGGCAAATCCAAAAACATGTAGCAAAGCTTTGGAACTATTATCTAGTTTCGAAGTCTGCGCAGGGAGAGAAATCAAAGAAAATCAGGAGTCGTATTCAGGAGCTAAGGTTCCGAGCATCCAATCAGGAACAAAAACAGTGGTTCCAAGGAAAGAAACAGAGATTCGTACTGGAGACAATTCAACCATCAATATAGAAATAGCAGTAACCAAAGAAGAACTCCAATAGAACACTTCCGTTGCGTAACCCACTAACGGACTACTAGGCTATCCGAGAATGACGGGAACTACAACAGGAAAAGAAATAAGGCCAGAAGGTCAGGGAACTCAAGAGACGAAACTGAAAATATCATACAGGGAGACAGTTTACGTTCGCAAGCAGAGGAATTTAGGCCTACGGAAAGAGATGCGTAAGAATGTAATGAATCGACCTCGCCGTATGAGACGTTAAACTGCTAGATGACACCTTGAAGAGTCCGAATGGTGGTCACACGCAAACCGATATATTATGTAAGTTCGAAGGACACAAATAAATCAGAATGCCCTATAGCAGACAATATCAGTAATAATCAATACGCACAGTAAAAATCAATTAATTACGCCACCTATAATTGAATTGAAGATTACACATTTATGTGCTAGGTTGTCTCTCTGGCTTCCGACTCTGATCGATGAGAGAAGACAGGAATATTTCCTGGAGAGTAGCTCCAATGATAGTGACTTTCAAAACGACACGTTAGATGTATATTTAGTTAATCTCTAAGAAAATAACCCACAGGGCGGAAAGGCCCAAGACATTGAATCGATCCTGTGGGAGAAAGTTGAAGAGATCACTATACTTTCCGGTGACCAGAAACAGGTGCTATATAGCATGCTAATCAGGAACAAACTCATTTTTAGCTCAGTTCCTGGTGTTTCCTGTGCAGATGAACATTGTTTTAAACTAAAAGGGCCAATTCCGGAGAGACACTACAGATGTTGCCCAGCGACATAGCATATTGAAAGAAGCAGATAAATAATTAAAGCCTATGCTGGTTAACATAAGTGGCAGCTTCTAAACATAATCACATATGATGGGTACAGAAGAATAAAATTAGTAAATGAATGAATCACCATTCTGTGAATATAATTTTGAAGCAAAGAGGTCTTGCAGAAATTTATTAAAGGGCACGTGTGTGACAAGATTCTGTGAACATTATAATTTTGTCAATACAGTTATTCCGTTGGCAATTGAAATTTGTGTAAATACCATAAGAAGAAGAAGGCAGATACATCTTTTATATAAAGCCGTATATCAGAATATAAGGAAAGTTTATTCTGAAGCTCATTTCTTTTGCTAAGTCTTTTTCGTGTTTAAGGAACGTATTACCGATTCCTAATATATAGAATGCAGGATTGCTAGGTTAAGAAGTTCCAACAGGTCATAGCGTATGGAAGAATGAACATTGAAATAAATTGTAAGATATGATTAGTGCGTTCTATGCCATCTTACATTCATATAATTACGAACAGTCAGGGCAGATTTTCTACTGTGTATTTGGTGAAATTATTTATTACTATAACAAATATTTATATCGATTAGGAACTGTCGGGTTAAATTTTCCACTGTCTATTCGATTAATTATTTATATTTCTTTATATCGTATATTTATTATATATATAACAGCCGGGGTAAATTGTCCATTGTGTGCTACAATGTGTTGTACTAAGCGCAACAGAAAATATTCACTAAAAAGTGCAATATATCATATTAAATATACGTATGATAAAATGTAACACTCGGTGAGTCAAACCCAGAAGTGATATAATTTCATGTGCGGAAGTCTGTGTTATTACTTCGAACGGAATTCACAAAGAATGCATTTCGCCGGCAATCGTTGGAATTTATTTTTAGGGTAGTCGCAGGCAATAACGAACCATCAGATACATGAACAATCCCTGTCAGATAATAATATTACTCTGCCATACGATGCTACATAATTTCAGTGAAGTTCGGAGACGAGTAATGTACTGTGGAGGAGTAATAAGACTGTGACATTCGAGCTTATACCCACATTACATTGGCGCTCCGCTACAAACCGGAAGGTCGCGGGTTCGATTCCCGATGAGCTCTTTGGAGTTTTTCAATTAGTCTAAACCTTCTGGTGGCACTATGGCCCTGGGGTCTACTCAGCCTCTAACAGAAATGAGTACCAGGAGCAATCCTGGGGGTAAAGGCGGCCAGTGCGTAAGGCTGACCACCTTACCACCTTCACGTGACAGATGTCTGGGTGCCTCAGCCTCCTGGAACCCTCTGGGCCTCCATGGCCTGTATAGGCTTTACTTTACTTTACCCACATTACATTAGGGCAATAGATACAATTTTCAATAAGGCCTAAATTATAATCTCAATTAAAAATCAGTAACATAAGATTTGGCCCTGATAAGATTATGGTGTTAATTTAATATTCTTGTTAATAATGGTGTTAATATTAATATATTTGGATTCTAGTTGTAACCAAAGGCCTCTTTGATTATTATCAGTAATAGTGATAGTTCTGGCTGTAGGCTATATGGCTGGTAACACTGTTGTTCCGAGTGAATATAATGCATGTTGTATATCATCGTGTGTGTGTTCTATAGAGAGCAATGGACTCAAACGCTTCTCTGCAAGTTATAGAAAGTCAAAGGGGACAAAGTTTGGTTATTATAGATGGATATAAATTTCGCAGAGATTTCATCAGCGAGGAGTATCGTGGAGGTGCATTGTTAAAAGATGTAAGTCTGAAATGATACTGCTACTCACATTTTATTCGCCGGCGCAGTGGCTCATGCTGTAGCGCGTGAGCCTGGCATGCTAGCGGTCCTGAGTTCAAATCTCGTGGCCGGTGGGTGTGTCATTCGTGGTGGACGAAGCCGTGCCTCGGGTTTTTTTTTCTCGGGGTTCTCCCGTTTCTCCCTCTCATTCCACCAACACTCTCCACTTCATCTCACCTTTCCCCCTTTTCATCATCATCCCGTTTCCACTTCTGGTATCGGATCTGCTTTGGCAGTCAGCGCCCTCTGGGGGCCTCTCCCGTTCTCCCCGCTGCTTGTGGTAAAGAGGTTGTTGGTGGTGTGTGTCGCGGACCTGTTGGGGCTCCGGTTGGAGGGACCGAAGGGGGTGGTGTATGTCGCGGACCTGTCGGGGCTCCGGTTGGAGGGACCGAAGGGGGTGGCGCATACGTGGCATGGTAATAAGGCTTGCTGGATGTAGGGGAGCTCCGTGGGGGCCTGCGGGGGGATCTGCAGTCCTGGGCGGCCCATGGGCACGCAACTCATTCCATCCCGGAGGTAGGTACAATAAGCCTATGGCTTCGGTGCTTAGGGGCGTTCCCACCCCGCCTCCCGCCTTAAGGGCACCTATTCAATTCAATTCAATTCACATTTTATTCAGTAATGAAGTAAATCATAATCACGAAGTAGTTCTGAGTTTGGATAGGCAATTCATCTCCAATAGTATAAAGTGCAAAGCTGTTACTGAATTGTCTAAAAAACAATTAAAGTTGATTCGCAAAGAAGTTGCCTGTGAAAGAGTTGACATTTCAAATAATGAAGTGAACTGTATTAGGAAATGTATTTAGAAGGTCAATTTTGCAGTCATTATCAAAAACGTTAGACGAAGTTCACAAAGCTTTGCAGGAAATGCCGAATTTAAGTATGGAGAATGAAAACGATAGTAACTTGAACATCTTTTTTTGCAACGGAGAGTAATCTAAGACTGCTATGTGAGTATAATAATATTTTTGTAGGCGTACTTTCATTACTGTTGCAATTCTTTTTACCAATTCTTCACAATCCATGTATAATTTAAGTGCATTTTTAACTTTTTGACAAATGCCCTGTTCTAGTACGAGTATGCCTAGATATTTTAACTACTTGATAAAATGCCCTTCGGCATGTGTGCATAGGTATTTTAACTTCTAGACAAATGCCCTTCGGTTTGTATATTATGACACCATACCTATCAATACCAAATAGGCCGGCATTCATGGAGAGACCCAAGTCTCCAGAAAATGGGAAGAAAAATGCAGGAATAATCGCCACGAGCAGTTGACCTATACACAAAACGGGCCTCCGCGCGCAGTCGGGCACTTTAAAACAGTTAGAATTTATCTTGCGCGCAGTCAGGGTCCGCCGCGTTATCTCTACAACTAAGCGTACGTTATTGGGGGTTGTGTTCACCACGGTTAAGGCATTTAATTAACGTCATTCAGCTTTCTTTCTTTCTTTCTTTCTTTCTTTCTTTCTTTCTTTCTTTCTTTCTTTACCTTAGTTTTACCACCCACTTTTAGGGATATTTAAGCGACCCACGTCATCGGAGCCTTACAGAACCGCAACCTGTCGGGAGAGGGTTTATCTATAGATCACATACATACCTTCTGACCAGACAAGGGCATGAATTGATGATCAGCCTATTGCCAGGGCCATCTCCGAGACAACACGAAAACGTAGGACGAGACACACCATTCACACACAAATTCACCCTGAACAAAGCGAGGTGAGTGAAATATGATAATGACGGCCATATCACAGGCGGGGACCATAAGGGCCAAAGTTACCCGACATTTGTCGCATAGGTGAGGGGAAACTCGGGAAAAACCCGCCTGGGTAACTTGTCCCGACCAGGATACTAGCCCGGGCCCACTGCGTGAGAGGAGCGAACGCATCCCCTATGTCCCAGCGGTGGATGTCATTCCAGCTAAAACTAAAATTTTTGTTCATATTTCGAGAAGAGGGACACGGATGGGTGAACTGTAATATTAATATTCATCATGGTTCAAAAACTTTCTTTTTATGGGAAAGATGAGGACGTGTTATGAAAGAATATTCATTAGCCTCACATGTGCGTTATATGGCCGTTAGTAGAAATGTCCCGTCTTTAGCCTGCCGACGTCTAGCGAAGCGACGTCCCACCTCCATGTTAAACTAATTTCAGCTAGGCCCTCTGGACCGTCTTCGCTTCCATATGACATCACCCGTCCCCTCTATCTTTCCATCTATCCAAAGTTATACTCGAAATAAGAATAGGTCAGTAAAACCGATACCTGCAATACCAACCTTGAAACAAAACATTAAAAACCTCATTTAGGTCCTCTTGGCACCACCCCCACCCTCATCCGACAACCCTAACCAAAGTTATGGCTAGCCCGGGCTCTGCACTGTGCTGCTCCCATTCCAATGCCAACCTTGAAACAAAACACCTAAAACAATAAATAAGAAATCATAAAATGCTATACAAAAGAGTTAGGCCCTTCTGAATTAATATTAACCCCACTAGAGGAGTAGTATTTAAGGAAAATAAAAATACTCTTTAATATCACGTAATTTATTGAATAAATGAGACAATAAAGACCTTATGACCATCTTTAAATCATCCCATTAAAAGACGGTAGTTTTCACCTCCACAATGAATCTATCCCAAGAAAAATTATATTTTCGAAATTTAAAATTCATATTGAGTGATATCAACTATCTGACATGATACCCCCCAAAAGGGTTAATTTTATGAAGGGTTGGTTTTCAAGGTCAACAAAGTTTTTCCACAAATGGGCAAGATAAGCCAAAATAAATCGTCTAGAGGGTAGTTTTCACCCTCACAACCAATCTCACCAATTAAAATTTTTTGACATATAAACATCTTACTGAGTGATATTAACTATCTGACATGATTTACACCCCAGAAGGGGATGATTTTACATAGGGGTGTTTTTTCAAGGTCACATAAGTTTTTGCTGAAATGTGCAATTTAAGCCATTATAAAGCGTCTAGATGGTAGTTTTCTCCCCCCACAACCAATCTAACCCTTTAAAAATTATTTTTCGATATATAAACATCTTATTGAGTGATATTAACTATCTGACATGAATTACACTCCAAATGAGGTTGATTTTATGTAAGGGTAGTTTTTCAAGATCAACAAAGTTTTTCCACAAATGGACAATATAAGCCATTATATACCATTCAGAAGGCAATTTTCAACCAAATACTAATAGCTTTCCCCAGAATAATCAGTATGATTAATTTCAGATTATCACTGTGTTAAACAATTCCAAACAAGAAAATATTAGTAATAAACTTTCACCCGAACAACTACTAGCCTCCTCCAGAGTAATCAAAGAAGGAAATATTAGTATAGTACCTCCCAAAATATTTATTATCACGCCAAATAGTTATCAGCTTTTAAGTCCTTCAAATATTTAATTTATGACAATGAAGTACAGGGATAGAGGAAAGTACACGTCATAGTCCAGAAAGACGAACTGTGATTTGTAGTCCCCCACATCTTATTGGAGAGTTATATTATATATTATGAATATGCTATGTGAATGGACCCAATATTTCCCTATTGCGAAGTAATGAATATCTGTTCCCTCATTATAGAATATGATGAGAGAACAACTCTAAAAGACTTATGATTTTAAACAAAATGACAGTAAATTATACAAGAATCATCATAACAAAGGTTATGTTGGATTGTTAAAACCTCAGGATGGGCTTTTATCCCCAACTCACATCCAGTCGACATAGTTAACACATCCAGTCGACAGAGCAACTGAAGTCATTTATACATTTAAGATGAGAAAGGTTTACCTTTTCTAACCAATAGTACAAACGCAACTCTAAAACTCTTATCAATTTAAACAATCTGGCTACAAACTAACAAAGAACCAGGAAAACACAACTGAAAACAAACGGAATATACGGAGCATGTCTAGCAGGCGATGAAAATATTGTCAATTGTGCATTAAAATTTTGAAATAATACATAATAAGTCTACAAATCATAATTGAACATGTGCATTGACCGAGGAAATGAAGCGATTTATACATTAAAATTACGAAAAGAATACATATCACTAAACAAATGACAAACGCAATTCCAAAAGCCTTATCATTACAAATAAACTGGATGTCAACTGTCAAAGAAATAGGAGCAAACATCTGTAAACAAAGGGTATGTCGGAATATGAGAGCCTCAGCATAGGTGACGTCAGAAAATTATGATTAAGCAACTACAGTCGACAGAGGAAATTCAAACATTTATGTATGAAAAATGTACACCCATATCACAAGTACACCTAAATAAGAAATGAAACCTGTAAAAATTGGTAAAATTGGTGATTAATGCAAACAGATCGGATCGTGGGAGCCTCAGGATAGATATTACACACAAATTTTGATTGAACATATCTAGTACACAGAGGTTAAATAGTCATTCATACGATAAAAATACAAACACATTGGGACAATGACACCCTTAACAATTGCAATTAATTGTGGCTTTAAACTAACAAAAGAAATAGGAAGTATAGAACATGTCTAGATGGAGATACATGAATCGAGTCCTATTGATATAAAAATTATTCTACAACGTGTGCTGGTTATATGGTAAGCTTCACGTATTTTCTAGTAGGCTACAGCACACAAAGGGTTTGGATTCCGCACGCCAAGATAGATCAAGATATTCAGGTTCTTTATTTGTCATTCGGTAATTCATTGATTACAATATACCTCGTCATTAGTTTAAAATTAAAATTATCAGTAAAGTTAAAACTATACAGGTGATTGGGTAGGCATTATTACATTGTACTTCAAGAGCTCGGATTATAATTTACACAGATAACAGAACAAACAAATAAATAAATATGGAGATAGTTATCTGAATTTAGTTTTTGCTTAAGGTTTTGTGGGTAAACGTTTGACTGCTTCTTGAAGAAATCGATCTATGCCGGACCTGGGTCCCATGCTTCCTTTCTTATCCCTCATTTTGAGTTTAGCAAGAGTAATCAACCAACTATTCGAACCAATTAATAAAAAAAAACCATTTCACAAGCTTCTTACTTGTGAAATAATTAACCACGTTGCAAATAATTCACAATGAGATATAGTTATGTGTAGGCCTATACAGCCTATATGGAAAGTGACCTCACATAATAAGAAAATGTTGATTTGAAGTTAAATATTAAAATAATTCTTAATAGCAAAATTCAGAATTATTAACATTATTAAAGAAATTATTTTTAATTTTTATTATTATTACATTAATTATTTGTTACTTTACACATAAAGTTAGAAGCATTTCTGAATTTGCTTTAATCTACAAATTTCTGAATGTACTTTAATGTTTAGAAATGCATTTTAGATTTAGAATAAGTCCATAAACCATAACGCAAACAAACAAATTCATTAAAGCACTTTTCAAGGTATCTTAAATTAACCATGGTCTTGAAATGTCCACCATGACTTTAAGCAGCCATCGGAGATATCGATTGTTGCCCATTCAAGATATCGATCTTTATCATTCCTTAAATAACGTTGAAGTTCTTTAAGCCTTAGCAAAGATTTCATACGCTAAAACATTAAAGTAATTTTCTTTAGCTTTTCAGATCTTCGTTATTCAAGTAAATCGTCTGGCTTCCATTTAGAAGCCTCTAGAAACTTCTAGACGAGCTTTTCTATGATTTTTGAAATCATTAGCTTTTGTAATGGAGGGGAGTGAAAGGTCTTCTGCTTAACCGATTGTCATTCTTCGTATACTCGTCTTACGAGACGCCTCAGTCTATCTACAGTTGTCTCACGAGACGCTACATTCAAGCATATTTCGCCGTATGGTACGCTTCGACGCCAAGTCGCAGTACACCCAAGTTCAAGACGCCGAGTCGCAGAGCAACTTGTACCAGGCAGCTTTATCAAAATGGCTAAATACTTCGTAAACCACAACGTATGCTGAATCTACGCATACTATAGCCAGGACATTCAAGCAAGAAGTCAACCGCAACGCACCACAGAAGACGGGACAGTAGCCTCACTAGAATGTCTTAATGCAGCTTCATTATTTGGAGGTCCAGATCTGACCATTCACGCCGCCTCCAAAGTTGAGTAATATGTTTTACATTATTGTAATTCAGCTTGTATAATTATAGAGTCATTGGCGTCTATTGCGGGACTCCCTTTTCTTATAAAAAATTCGAGTATATGATATATTTTTGCTACCAAATAAGGTAATGCAACTTTTCTATAATACAAACTGTAATTCTGAATGAATAAATTGATTTGGAATTTTTGGTCAAACAGGCAGTTCAATTTTTTCTGGTGACAGCACAGTCAGCTGATCTTGTTTGAGCTTAATGCTCTACTTTCTACCGTTTAATTGTAACTCAAAATAGAGTTTTTATGAGTCAAAGCAAGAATGCTATTTAAACATATTGTTAATTTAGTATATATAGCTGCTATTTCAAAATATAGAAATAGTTTTCACTTCTATGTTTTTTGTGCCATTTCAACTGAACCACCCATATACAGTCCACAACCAGAGATCCTTAGTTTCCTTTATGTTCGTCCTTATTTTAGTTTACTTTGTTCTGTGTAAGCCTTACATTAGCCTAATATTAAAGTTATAATTAATTATCACTATATTAAGTTATCAGGTAAATTCGTTGACTAACGTTATTTTTTACCTAGATCAAAACACCTGACCCAACACTAGAATAACGGTTCATCCCAGATTCGCTAAGAATATTTTTTTTTTTTTTTTTTTGTAATGTGTACAATACATCTACATTTATCATGTCATATATATACTTATGCGTCATCATAAAAAGAGACCAGAAAGATGTCAATAGAAAGAAGGGGTGATGGAACACCAGAAATTTTCATAGAGTGAAGTAATAGAAAAATGGCCACTTAACAACTGAGACGGCTTTAGCTTACACGCGTGAGGCCGCTCGTGTTAGTTGCGCGGTACCGGATTGCGCATTACCGAGGCATTTTAGCTGCTCTTGTTTGCCCATTAGAAAACTTGACTCGGGTGTTCGAAATCAGTTGGGCCTTCTAAAACAGACTAATGTAGTGCCAGCAAGAAAAACTCCGTGGGAGTTCCTATTTAGAATGCGGTGAGTGGATACGTTAACGTAACTCTTAAAGTTTTATTCAATTCAGCTAGTTGTTTTAAAATATATTTGATTCTATATAACATATTATTTTGTTCCAGTTAAACTCAACAATAATAATGATCCGATGCAGCTAGTGAACATGCCTTTAAGATTGTAGAATTACAGTTTCTTGCGCCGGTCGCTGGATATATTATAATTAAATGTTGAGCGATATGGAATTATACAAATCATGCAGTCTAGTCATGGTTTCTAGTGAACCGGAGAATTATTTTAAATATTGAGGGAATTAATTGTCATGGATCTTCTCATCTGTATTATTTAATATTCTCTCTTAATTAAAGTTCTCCAGCTTGTCGACTTTCGTAATTCAGTGTCAAATGCTATGTAACGTTTTATGTTCCTCTGGAGTATAGTCCGTAGACAGTATCCGAGAGTTTTGCTTACTCCAGTTCAAGTGCACTTCTCCGCATTATAGATCAAGATCCTGGCCGACATGATCCAAGTATTACGTGCGATATATGTAGGTATATCGTATATAATATATATTATATATGTGTAAACATATATTATGTGAAAACAAGTTTGTATGGGATTTAACTTAGGCCTAAGTAATTTTTTTTATGAATGCAGTGGGTTTTGTAGTATGTGTGGGGCGATGAAACCTTGCTACCTTATACTCGTCCACTCCTCCAGCCTTACAGGTGATTTATCGGACCTCTGGGTTGTCCTAGTACATAGGCCTTGCAGTACATACCTGAAACAAAGAGAAACAAGTTGTAATATTCTACAGGTCATATTAATAATACGTAATGAAATAATGTTGTTAGTTTCAGTTCCTCTTTTCAACATCTGTTATTTAAATACAACTGAAGCAAGTTATAGTACTTCTATACATACATACATATATATATATATATATATATATATATATATATATATATATATACATATCTCTCTCTATCTTGAATCCTATGCCCCCATGTTGGGGCGAAGGACCTCCAAGTGGAGGCTTCTGTTTACCTATGTGAATTTTGTTACGCTTATTTTCCTAGAGAGGGCAGAGGTACAGGTGGTAAGCCCATCGCCCCTTAACCCTTCTCCGGAAACTAAGGAAACTAAGGTATTACTTGGTCGTGAAAGGGCCGGGAAATTTTGTGAGGAATTGTCTATTATCATTGACTCAGTAATTAACCCTTGTACAGAGTCAAAACACATAAGACTAGAAATCAACATACAACCACCTATCATTTAAACATGTATTAAATATCTGCATTCTTTAAATTAGGAATTTAAATACAGGATTCCGCACTTTCCCTTAAACAGTCACCAGCCACCTATTGACTACAGTTGACCTTGATCAGGAACATTATCGTGACCCCATTGGCTCCATTTATGCGATACCTTCATGGGAAAACTCATAACTCTACTTATTTTTCGATTTTCGTATTTTGATATCATGTGCATCGGAAAACACAAATTGATCGCTTACGAAAATCTCTCAACACAAATATTCACATTATAATGTAATCAACAAACATTAGGTAACACCAATTGAGTTTTCTCCAGTAATCTATTCGATTCTCGTAACTCGTAACTCCTAGTAGAGTTTTCTTGCCTGAAAAGAGCTAGTATATCTGCAGCTAAAATTATACGTAACTTATATAGAATAGGCTGTATATGTACATATATACACGTATAGTATATTGAATTCTACAACACTGGCATGCCTGCTAAAATGAAAAACCACCATAATTTAAAAGTTAATAAACTCTCTGTTTCTACAAATTTATGCTAATAACATAATTTTTTTTATATTTTAGGTGCAATAAAGTTTAATGATCTTCCCTTTATACCTACCTATTAAAAACTGAACATAATGGAACAGAAATAATTAAATGATCTTTAGTAGTAGATCGCGTTACCTCTGACACCTTATTTAGCCTCTCCACGTCGCTGGACTAGGGATTGTAATTAATTTTATAACGTCGATAAATGATACGCTTCTGCTAAGGGGATTGTTTTTCTTGTTTATTTATTTATTCCACTCGCGTGAAACACAATGCAATCATTACTGGTGCCCAAATTGGCAAAAGCTCGTGCTCGGATACAGTTCAGCACATTGACAGAGAATATAACAGATACTGGAACTACAAACTAAAGAAAATACACTCTACATAAGTTCATACACATACCCACACGGCACACACAAATATACACGCCAAGGCAAACAGTACCTAATACAAACTGTGCCCCCTGCGGGTAGTCACTATTTACGTACGGGAAGCTAAACGTACGGTTTTTGTATGTAGATTGGTTCCGACCATATTTAGCAAAATTAGTTAACACCCTGCTAAACTCTTTATACTGGGTCCCGCTATCCCTATGTACAAAATCTGAAAATGCTTTGAACCAAACAGGAAAATGACTGGATGACTATAATAAACTGAAAGTCAAAGGTTAAGGGTTTAACAACAGTTTTATTTTAACTATACCAGAGCAATTATATTTTGGAAGTTGTTTAACTCATTAGATTTCTGAGTAACATCCATATACCATAATAAATATCAATAAATATACCTTGAAAATCCATATATACAAATTGGGAATTATCAAATTCAACTTTCATTCAAATTCATTTCAAAACTCATATGTACAAAATTGAGAATTATGAAATTCAGCTTTCAATTCTAATGTATTTTAAAAATGCATGTGTACAAAATTGGAAATTTCAGGTTCCATTCAAATATATTACAGAAATCCACCCCTATAAAATTTAAGAATTATTAAATCCATTTTTAAATTAATAATTACAGGAGGAATATTCCCCGAATATGTGCACGTAGTTATATCTTAGGAAACATTCTTAGATCCACATAGTTTATTAAACTTTTAACGCATTAGAAATATCGGATCACTCTGTATGTATCCCAATATGTAGTAATGAACCAATGCTAAATTTGACTAGAACATTCTTTATGTTTCAACATTTGCAGCTTTCTTCCAAAAACATAGTCTCCCTAAAAAATCCAACCCCATTCCTATTGTCTAGTTGGATCCAAAAATAGTATCACTCTGTAGTGTTTATCTAATCTGAACTATTACTTCCCAATCCCATGGTTTTCCAAACCTCTATACATTTTATACTCTAGCATTAAACTGTACGAAAAATACTTTATTTATGAGATGCTGGCTTTGGTTTAGTAAAAGAACTTTACCCTTTAAATTTAGCATAGACTTTGAAGTTTCTTTCTGTTTTTGGAACTTCAAGAGAACTGGAGAGAAAAATTTAGATAGACGCACGGACCGAAATTAATAACCTGTAATACATGACCGGATTTCAGTTTGATTACATGTGGGCGGAAATTTCCAAATGCCAAAGAATGATCGCGAACATACTGAAGATTTAGATGTTGATCAAAAATAAGCTAATATAACGGAATTTAGAACTCCAAATAGGTGAGATGCGAAAGCCAAAACTAGTTAATAATATGAATATGAGAAATAATCAGAAACGATCTCACCAGGCAGAAGACAAGATTCCATGTCGAACTGCAGACAGGCCCACCAAAATGACTACTTCTTTACACTACATGTTCATTACGGCGAAGTCGGCTCCCAACTGCCGGGCTCGACAAGTGCTCTCCAGCTCCCTTGCGGTACGTACCGCGTTCACAAAGGACCATGCGTAACCACTGGTAACTCGGACGCGTAAAATATACTTTAAGACAAAGTTCTCAGTTCCCCCGAAGCTCACTAGGAGAGCTGATTATACTCTTCTGAGCCGAATTCACGGCTCAAAACCAAGCGCATAATAAACATATTAAACATCAAGCATTTTATAGATAAACGATACACATGAATAGCGAAAATGAAAAGCGACACTAGGACAATGCAAAATGAGTCCACACACTAGGCTGTTTAAATTTTCCAAATTAGTTTCTTATTAGTGAGTTGTATAATCTTGGGCCGAAATTTATACTGTGATTTAATCCAGAAGAGGTAATACATTTCGGTTCATAAAGAATAGAATTTTGATTCTGTCTGGTAAGGTGGTGATGAGGATTGTTCATTTTAAAAATATTTATATTTTTATGAAAGTAAGTCAGCAATTTGAGTTTTTATATATTTTGTTCTATCTTTGAGACATTAAATTCCGAAAATATTAGTTCTGTGGGGTGATCTGCAGGTTTACTTACACATAGTTTAATGATCCTTTTCTGTAGTATTACTAAAAGAAAGCGGTTGGATTTAGCCATTCCTTCCCAACCAATATGCCATATTGTAATATAGATTCAACTAATGCTAAATAAACTAAACGCAGGATATGAGATTGTAAATAAGAACGGAGGTTGGAAAATTTATATATTGTTTTACGAAGCCTATTGCAAACATAAGTAATGTGCTTATTCTATCTCAGATGTTCGTCAAATATAATGCCTAATTACCTATATCGTTTGAGTAGAAGAATTTAAGGGGAACAATTGAAATTATCACGATTACAGTTAATACGAATGGTAACATTTATTTTTATAGTATTATTTGATTTTACTATGTCAAGACCTTAGGTAGTTAAAGAAAAACGGAAGCATCGTAGTTTTAGCAGTATTCAGTGAAATAAAATTTGCATCTAACCATTCCTTAACGATATTGATACCTCTATTGGAGTTTTTGTAAGTGACATCCCAGTCATTACAAATGAATACCTCTACTGTGTCATGAGCATAAGAAAACATATTACCCGAATACCTGCTATATTCAATGTTTAATAAGGCGTTAATATATATAAAAAATAATATAGGACCTAATACAGTACCTTGCGGCACACTAATAATATTATTCAGAATTTCACTACAATGGCGTTTGATTTTTGTTGACTGTGTCATGTTACTCAAATAGGATTTAAATAATTTTAGTCTAACGCCTTTATTGCCAATTTTGTTCAGTTTTTCTATAAGGATTTCATGGTTGACAGTATCAAAAGGTTTTTGTAAATCTAAAAATATACCTAAACATTTATTTCCAGCATCTCATTATTGAATTAATTTAGATGTAACTTTAATAATAGTGTCATCACTGCTAAAGCTGTTCCTCAAACCAAATTGGTTAATGCTTAACATATTGTGTTTATCAAGAAAGGATATTAAACGGGTCCTTATACATTTCTCAAATAATTTTGTTGGGCAAGGTAAAAGAGATATAGGTCAGTAATTAACGAGATCGCATTGATCAGCCGATTTATATACTGGAATCACATCTGCATGTTTTAATGCGGTGGGGAATATGGCTTGAGACAAGCACAGAATTATTATGTGTGCAAGAGGCTTCGAAATATGTTCTATAATCATCTTTCGAGTAATGTTAGTTTGCACTGCATAATGAAATCAATACACTGCATTAAATTCTACACAGTTTTAATTATTATTATTATTATTATTACTATTATTATTATTATTATTATTATTATTAAGCTCCTAGTTGTGTTTATCATTTACCAATTATCCTAGGCTAACGTTAAAGCCAGAATCATTGCAACCATTTATCTGCCATTTTGAATGCATAATCTCTATTTATATAAGCCCTTTTGTCCTGACTGACTCACCGAGAGAATCAACGTAGATCCTAGGTAGAGACTTGGATTTTGGACAGTACCTTCGTTGTGCACACTAAGAAAAAATTTTGCAAAATTTCTATTTTCAATGTAAAAAATCGTTATTTTCGAGGACACGAAATACCTCCACAGAAAACAGTCGAGGAATTCGATTGTTGGGGAACGTTCCTATTAGGAAGGGAGCATTCAATTGTCAAATTAATTCAAGATGACCTTGCTTGGTTGCCATCTTGATTCATTTGTTTACGATTTGCACAAAACTGATTTGTTTAAACATAGGTGGACAGACAGGGAGAATGAATGCACGCCTAAATGGGAGAACATTAAATGATTTGGACGAAACACACTATGCTGGTTCTTTAACTAAGGAACAGAATCTGAGGTCTTATTTCTGGCGGCACACTTTGTTCATGAAATGCACCTCGAAGTCAGATTTTTAGTTTTTTTTAATTATCAATCGTTATAATAATATTGCTTATGCATGATGTGGGTAAGGTTCATGAATCTATGGTGCATTTTAATCGTATCATTTCGAATTTGTATGAACATATGGCAGCATAAGATTTCTTTTCTTCATTTAATTAATTTTATTTTTAACGTTAACACTAGAATTATGTAATTCCTGCAATTTATGTAAAAACGATACTAGTGTTAATAAATATAAGTAAGTTGAGTAAATAATCGCGGACGAATCCGCGGGCACCTGATAGTAACCCTATAAGTTCAAATAGATTTGAACTTGATTTATTGTAGCAGAACACTGGAGGAAGTATAGACTTACCTTAAATTCGCAAAAACTTCATAAAAATGAGCTGAGTTTAGTGAAAATGATAAATACATAAATAGATAATTATTGGGTACGTTGCCCTCAACTAACTAGTATCTAAAAAATATACCAGATTCTCTCATTTATTTTAGTGTTTAGGCCACACAATTTTAATATCATCATTTGCAAGTCATTTATAAGATTCCTGAAACGTTTTAACTAAAATCTTCTACATACATACAACTTAGTTCATATTAATTCAAAGGTATATCACAGTACTTCATATTCCTTTTTAATATAGTTAGCTAATTTACATTTCTATATTTCAATTGTTCATATTTTGTTTGTTTCTTAAGTTTTATGTTTGTATACAATATATACAATCGTCACCTATCTGCCATAACCACGTAAGTGCATTTTACTAGTTTTGAGAAAAACGCAATTGAAACATATAAAATAATAATAATAATAATAATAATAATAATTATTATTATTATTATTATTATTATTATTGTTATAATTATAATAATAGCCATGAAGAATCCCATACGGGCAATGGCCTCTTACACTGGAGGATAGCTCTAGAATAACCCCACAGATGAGCTAGTTCTGTAGGATTTGGAATTAGCCTATCTTTGAATCCTGTGAAACATATGGAGCAAACATTATATATACACCTACACACACACATACCGGGGCTTATTCAAAATCTACTTCTAAGCTTTTGACTGTCCTGTTCATAGTTCATACACTAGCTATTTTATAATTTTCTTCGTGTCTTCTCCACTCTATGCGATTCTGCGTGGTTCGAGTCCATAGGCTGCCGGCGTGTTTCTTCATTTCATCTGCCCATCTTGTATTCGGTCTTCCTGGACGCCGCTCCCCCTTTCTTGGTTCCCAGACGGTCGTGTTGTGTGCCCAGCGATCGGGATTGAGTCTAATTACATGACCTGCCCATTTCCATTTCAGGATCTGCGCTGAGTATGCTGCATCCTTGACCTGCGTTCGTTCCCTGATAGTCGTGTTTTTCACCCGGTCTCTCAGTGATGTGTGAAAAATTTTTCTTTCCATTTTCCTCTGAGTGGTTTGTATTTATTTAATCTGTTGTTGGGTTAGAGTCCAGGTTTGTGCTCCGTATTGTAGTACCGGAAGTATGCAGCTGACGAGGATACCCCTCTTGATGTCTAGTTTCTGCGCTCTATCCATCAATAAGAAGCTCAGACTCCAAAATTTCTTCCATGCTAGTGAGATTCTTCGGGTTACTTCTTTCTGACTGTTGTCGCGAAATGATACACTTTGTCCTAGGTATACATTCTCATGAACATAGTCTATAGTTTGAGAATCTACTTGGACTTGAATTTCACCTGTCGTTGGTCATGATTTTTGTTTTCTTTAGATTTATCTGTAGTCCCACTTTCCTGCACATATTTTGTAGTTCGTTTAGCATAGCGGTGATTTCTGCCGCTGTATGTGCGAAGAGAACTATATCGTCGGCAAATCTCAAGTTTGTTAACCTTGTCCCGTTTATATCAATTCCATAATCTCGCCAATCCAGTTTGGGGAATGTTTCTTCAAGGAGACAATTAAATAACTTTGGAGAAAGTGGATCCCCTTGTTTTACTCCACGGAGAAATTTAAAAGGTGCCTCTTCCTTGTCCATTTTGATTTTGGCTGATGGAATATATCTTACCCAGTAAGCGGACATACTTTCTTTGTATTCCCTGGTTCAGAAGTGCTTCCAGGATGCAAGGGTGTTCTATACAGTCGAAGGCTTTTGCGAAGTCCACAAATGCTACATATAGATTTAGGTTGTACTCCTGCGATTTCTCTAGAATTTGACAAACTGTTTGTAGATGGTCGGCTGTGGAATACCCTGCTCTGAATCCGGCTTGTTCTGGGGTTTGGTTGTCGTCTAGTACGCGCGTCATTCTTCGGGTCAAGATCTTTGATAACAATTTTTATATATTGGATAATATATAAATAATATATATATAATATAATATATATATTATATATAAATTATAGACTAATAGGTCTATAATTGCTCAGGTCGTCTTTTGCGCCTTTCTTGTGTATCAGGATGATTGAGTTCACTTTCCATTGGTCGGGTATGCATTCTGTTCCTATGATTTCGTTAAATATGCCTCTATGGTTTGGTGAATAGTTTTTCACTCAGTTTTTTTATCATTCGTGATACAGTCTTCGCCAGGTGTTTTCCCTTTCTTTAGTTCTTTTAAGGCTACTCGTATTTCAGAGTCTAGTATGGGGGAACTTCTTCGTCCACGTCCATGTTGGTGTATGTTTCCAGCTGTGTGTCCAGATCTGCTAATGTTGTTCTATACAACTATTTGTAGAATTCTGTAGTGGCGTCTACAATCCCTTTCCTGGATACTGTTTTTCTACCTGCCAGATTTTCTGCTCCTGTGATTAGGTTCTTTCCCTTTTCACTGCTTTTGTCGACTTTGTAGTTTCCATAATTGTTCTCACCAGGTTTGTGTTGTAGTCTCTTAAGTCTGTTCTAATAGCTTTTTTCGTTATCTTGTTCAGTTCCTCGTATTCCAATTTGTTCTCTGGTGTATCGTTTCTGTCGGCTTCCATTTCTTCTCTCTTATCGATTAGTTCTAGGGAGCTTGTGCTGAGTTTGTTCCTTTTCGAGATCCCTTGGTTTCTGGTTTTGTCTCCTGCTTGTAAAATACATTTTTACAAAGCATTATACTTTTCTTGTATGTTTCCTTCCAGACAGTTGTATTCGATGAGGTTCTCCTGGAGTATTTGATTGAACTCTTCTTTGTTGTTTGTTTTTACATGGATTCTCTTGTCTTTCATCATCTTTCTTCTGCTTCTTTTACTTACACGTATGCTTGTCCTTACCATTCAGTGGTCCGATTCGAATTTTAATCCGTTGATAACTGTTAGTTTTTTCTACCTGCTTCAACTGGTCTGTTAGGATGAAGTCTATCTCGTTTTTAGTTTTGTCATCTGGAGACTCCCATGTCCATTTGCTGTCTTCGTTTTTACGAAAGAAGGAATTTGTAATCTTAAGGCTATGACTCTCCGCAAATTAGACTAGCCTTCTTCCTCTGTTGTTTCTCACTCCCACACCATAAGGCCCTACGGCGTTCTCGCTATTGTCTTCCTTTTTTCCAATTTTACTGTTAACGTCGCCTATTATAAAGTTGGCATCTGATCTGTATTCAGTGAGGATGTCTTCAAGATCTGCGTAGAATCTTTCAGTCTCTTCTTCGCTACTATTTTCTGTAGGTGCATATACTTGAATTATGCATATCTTCTGTCTACCTGTCGTCAGTGTGAGTACTGCTAGCCTTTCCCTAATTCCCTTTATGACATCTATCTGGTGTTTAATGCTTTTATTTACGAGGAATCCTATTCCTTTATGGCCTTTTGTCTGGCCGATGTAGCTTAGCCAGTTGCCATTTGCGATCTCTATTAGAGCTTCGCCAAACTTTCTCACTTCACAGAGACCGATGATGTCGTATTCTATTTTGTCTAGTGCCAGTTCAAGTTCGTGTTCTTTTTCCTGTGTTCTTAATGTCCTTACATTGAAAGTAGCTATTCAGAGTGTGGGTCCGTTTCTCTTATTCTTAGTTTGTATGGTTACATTAGGGTTTGGTTGTGAATCTCTTTTGTATGATCTGGCATTTTTTACTGCTCGTTTTTTGGCTCGTTCCATTGCTCCCACTGGCCGTTAATTTGAATTTTGTGGAACCCTACTTTTGCAGTGTTCCCTTTCTCTTTCTCCATTTTTGCTCTCCGGCGTAGCGCGCTTTGGATTTTTCTAACATCTCATTTTTTGATCATGTCGTTTTCGATGTAGCATTCTTCTCTTTGCAGTTAATTTGTTGACTTCATTATCAGCATCTTTTCCTCGCAGGTTTTCATAGTCGCTAGTATCAGTCCTCTTCCTTTCCAATTTTTTCCAATGTATCTAGTCCGTTCCGGTGTAGAGTCTACTTCTAGCTTCTTAAAGATTTGCAGGACCCCCTCCTCGGCTTTGTCTTTCTTTTCTTCCAGCTCCAGGCTCTTTATAATGATGTTGTTTCTCATTTCGTTCCTTTGTCTTCTTTCTTCCTGTTCTTCAAATAAATGTAGCCTTTTCTGTACTTCTTCCAGTCTTGCTTCCGTTGCATTTTCTATGTTCTCGATTTTATGTTGGATGCTATCTCGGTCTCCGTCCCATTTCTCATCTCTCTTTCTGAGTTCCGTCTTTAATTCTTCATTTCTTTCTTTATCTGTTCCCGGAACCCTTGTTTTGTTGTTTGATGCATCCTACTTTTTCTCTTATCCTCTCGTTTTCTTTTTTCATTTCTTTTATTGTTGCTAAGATTTCTCTTAACATCTCATTCGTATTGTCTTCGTTAGGACCAGTGTTTGCATTCTGATTAGTTGATGGTGTTTGTGAATTCTGCTTGGACTTTCCTCTGTTAGTTGTCTTTGATTGGCCTTGATCTCCTGCCATTGTTTGTTTTCCTGTTAGTGGTAGGCTCGGAGTTTTATGACGTTGCCATTAGCTCTTCTGTTAATTTTCCTAGTGCATGAGTGAGTGAGCCGTGCCCCCTGCGGGCAGCCTCTGTCGTGAAGTGGTGGTAGCTGCTTGGTTTCGGTATTTCTCCCTTCACTCCCTCGGTTTCTGCCAAGAGGTGGCAGTAGCTGCTTGATTGTTGTTCTCTGTCTTTCACTCCCTTGGCGCTATCCTTCTTTCTTCTGCTTTATAATATGTTGGTAGTACTGCTTTTGTGATGTTTACTATTGCGTTGCCTTGACTACGTCACTTCCGCCGGTAGTCCGACGTTCTAGGCTTTGCTTTCTATTTTCTGCTTGGCCCCTAACCTTAGATTGTATTTTGTTGCCCCTATTAGATCGTGAACTCCTTCTATTGTACTGATTCTTCCGTTTACTATTAACTCAATTGGGTTAAACACGTACCTGTATTGTTTTTGACAGGTCTGATTTGTTCTCGCAGCTCCACAATCTCGTCCTCGCTTCTCTTTGTCATTACCACAAAACTTAACCAGCCAGTCGGTCAGCCATTACCGGAAGTATAGCTTATAGCTTAAGCAAAATTACATAATTAAAAAAGTTAATATTTCTATTGCAATATGTATTATCAGCAGTTAGGAAGGTATGTGTACCATTGGGTTCATTTAAATGTGAATACAACTCTTTCCATGCATTGGTTCTGTCACACATGTGGCTTTGGCAGAGCATCAAAGTTAACAAATTCACTTTTATTCACACTTAGAATAAAAGCTCAGCTGAAATTACTCTTTATTTTATGTTAAACTAGCTTAAAAGGCCCGGCGTCGCTCGGGTTTTGTATTTTGTTAATGCGAAAATAACTTATGAAGGACTTTCGATTTTCAAACTCTAGGTCTTTAAGGTCTTTATATAGGTATTAAGAATTTGAAATGGGGAAGAACGACTTATCACACACAAACTATTCCCTCAGAAAACGCTAGATAGGCTATAGCTTATTATAGCTTATAGCAGATCCCCACGGCTTCTCCCAAGATAATTAATTGAAAGATTAACAATTAAGAGCAAAATAATTAAAATATTATATTTATTAACACTTTGCACGCGAAACATTCATAGGTGTAAACTAAACGATTGATAGGCCTAATTAATGAAACAGCTATAAATCCGGCTTTGAAGTGAATTTCACGATTAGAAAATAAATGGAAAAATGCAGTATTCGAAAGATTATGAGAATTGAAATCGATTAAACTCACGATAAAAAAAGTGCGTAAATGTATTTGACAGACAGACATAGTACATTAGTTTTTATTTATATAGGTGAAGAATGGAATAAGCCTACTGAGGCCGTGATTTCTATATTCATTTGTCCAGACTTATAATTCCGTTACATTTCAGGCAGATTTAACGACCCTACATAAGATATTTTAATTACGATTACATATAAAAACGTTGTAGCCAGGACCCCGAACTAAGCAACTTCCCCGGAATTTTCTGTAAACTATATTCCATGTCAAATAAAATATGTTTAACATTACCTTATCGACATCTATAGCTTTTATAATAACCTGAGATATCCATTGCCTTTCATAGCGATCGCGACGATATTATTTCCAAGGTATGACAATAATAGACAAAGCCTTCTGCAATTGATTTGACCACTGAAATGAATAACTCAAACCTGATGCTTCGAAAGCGTAAAAAATGCACGTTTTCTTGCAGTTTTTCACTCATAAGTCGCGGACGAAGGCTAAAATTAAAAATGTAGTGTGACAGAAACCTTCCCGGGAATGTACCCGACAACTTCCCAAAGTTTCATGGCGATCGGATGAATGGTGTAGTAATGCATAAAGGACACACACACACACAGACACACATACATTCATTTTTATATATATAGATAATGACTTCAAATTAAACTAACTAACTAAATAACTAATACAAAATTTAAAAAACTAAAAGAGGGTCACATGAAATTTATAGCAATAGTGAATAGTATGACTGTTAAGATTGTAACGTCTGTAAGTGCTCCTGAAAATCATTCAAATTCTTCTTCCGAAGTTTCATCAATGTCTGGTTCAGGCAAAGCATCCCGAACACTTTCATCTGTTAGCTAGCAGAAAGCAACAACGCTCGCAAACTATAAAAATAAACTATTATTGGCAAAATGTAAAAGCTTCATTACTAGGAGGCTACCTTCCTGCATTTATACTAACACAATCTCGCCTGGCTGCAGCTGTTTCAGACCGGTCAACTTTTCAGACCGGATATTCACCCTCGGTTAGCATACGTGCCCTTTAAACATGCCGCCCTCCTCCTCAGTTTAAATGACTGTAAAGTTTTCAAAATAAAATAATTGCTGAAATACAAACTGTAGTGCAATAAACGGTCCCAATAGCACTCGCGATATATGTTTATTGGTGTTCTCTGAAAGGTACCCTGGTGGGTTTTTGTGTGCTGCTTGTGCTGCTTAGGGCATTGATGCTTTTACAGACCCTTTTCCACTTATTGTGAATTTAAGGCCAACAGCTTACTTGTAAGAATTTTTGTTAGTTTGGTGACAGGTTGAGACAATTACAGGCGTCTTGAGTAGGGTCGTATTTAGAAACAGAAGCACAACAGTTCTTGCTGAATTTAACGGATTTTTCTTAGAATAGTATTCGGTACTACTAAGAAATCTGCAAATGATCTGCCTACAACCATACAGTATTATGTAGCCTACTATTGTTTCTATGTTAGTAATTGTAATAAATACGTTTTCAGTGAAAATCAAAACAAGACTGCATAGTATTGTCTGCCGTCATTGTTATAAACCAAAAATATAATAATAAAAGGATTTTAGTAAAATAAAGAATACAAGGACAAGTATGCACTTCGCTTTCTATCCATTGATAAATGGCCATATTATATAACCCATGACCTAAATTATAAAAGCTAACTCCTGAGAAAACAACCCATTTGTCAATATAAATATTTCTGTGGCCGGTCGCGTACTTAGATACATAGATATCAAGGGCCCATCGTCAATGTGTTTGCGAATGTTGAAACCTTCGTCATTGATTTAACGAGATATACGAGACGTCTTCCAATCTTACATAGGCCTATTTGTTATAACACTTCCATAAACAGTTTTAGTTATAATTAAAATATAAAAGGGTTCCTTTCAAGTATAAGAAGATATGAGGTGTGATGTTATCATTAGGAAGCTATGATCACTAAAGTTTTAAATTTACTGTAATAATAATAATCTCTGGAAAAAAGACTTGTTAGAGAGGCATTTAAGAAATTGAGGTACAATTTATTGTGAGAAGAACTGTTAGTATTTGTAAAATTCCTGTATAGGTGAAAGCTAATACACGTCTGATCATTACGAGAGCAACAACAGTGGCACAGACTTTTCAGTTGAACTAACCTGAGAAACGGACGACAATATAAAGGATTTTAATTAGTTGCACTCAGGAATCAAAGCTGTGGACACTGGTCACTCAAGTTTATGACCACAAATTTGCAGGATAAACCTTTCGTAACAAAGATGTCTGTAATTGCTATAGAGCTGGCACCAATAATGGAGAACTGATGACGGTACAGGACATTTGCGGGGTTTCTTGGCGTTCTCCCAAATTCTCACGTCCCAGTAGTTCCCAACTCATCTTTTATCGGAAAGCGTAATTCAAAACTTGTCCAGCTTCCAAACCACACGACATTAGAGCTCCCTCAGATTGCAAAAAGAGAAACTATGGATCACGTTATTTTATTAACTAACCTGGAATTAAAGCCTCTGCACTAAAAAGAGTAGCTTACAAGGTGACACGATATTATTAATGTGTTCTCTTTCCATGTTATAATGGCTTGTGGAATTTATATTTCGAAAGATTCCAAAGCAGTAACACTCTTAGATGTAAGTTGTTAATTTATTAAAAACTATATTTGCCCTCAGGCAACACTGCAATAATTTAATTTTTACTTTCTCGCTTATACGTAGTATAGAGAAAGTATTGTGATCGTGACAAAAAATCGAAGTCGAGATAACACCGGGAGAGCATGTTTCATGAAGCCTAGAAACCGAAAAAAGTATTTTTGGAATGACGTCTGTCCGTCTGTCTGTCCGTCTGTCCGTCTGTCCGTCTGTCCGTCTGTCCGTCTGTCCGTCTGTCCGTCTGTCCGTCTGTGGACAAGCACAGCGGGTAAACGGTTCATTGTATTTACTTGATTTTTTGAATTAAGCACTTTTTCGAAATTTTGTCGAACCGCCCAGAAATTTAGTTTTATAACTGAAATATTAAGGGGACTTTTCATGAAAACTTTTTAAAACAATTTGATTTGTGAAAAAATGGCTCTAACGATTTTAATAAAAATTTAAAATTTGAAACTCTTATTTATGACTAATAAAATGGCTATATCTGTATTTCTGCAAAAATGACTTAAGGGGTACTTTACTCGTATCCATTTTCAATTTTTCTAGATTATATCCATTACAGTAGGCGATATATGAAAACCTACCACAGTAAAGTTGTAGAGAAATTTAAAATGAACATTATTTGTTTAACACATTTCTTTGTACATGTAATAGATATCAAGATAAAAACGAAATAAGGACAGCTTAAATGCGAATTTCAGAACATAAATGTCAATTAAAATATGAATGACATTTTGTTGTCCCTAGTAACAAGAATAACTATAGGCCTAATGTACTTATTGTTGTGAAATGCAATCAGTTTAGCTCAGTCGCAATGAACACACCAAAACCAATTACAGCGAGGTGGTATAGGCTAACAGGGAAGAGGTCCTGAGTTCAAATCAAACCTCGTGGCCGCCCAAATTGACTTGGGTTTTTCATGTTTTTCATGTGGGAAGTTAAGAAGTAGAAATTTTATACATAAAATGGACGCTAGATGTCAAAGTTTTTACAATTTTCGAAAATACAGGTCATATTGCAAGTTTCATTACTTTTGCAGTTACGGACCACAGTTTGAAACCCCTGATGCACTGACGTCTATGGTTCCCTTTTTCATTCAAATCCTAAAAAATAAGACTTTGTCGGAATTTTGTTATTAGAGGCGCCATGCAGTTTTCAACAACCTATCTTTGTGAGGAGGGATTTTCAACATAATACAGAAACCGACTTAATGTATCCGCTGATCTTCGACTAAATTTGACTTATATTGAGCCAAATATCCAGGAAGTCTGCAAGAGGTGACAAGCTCAACCGTCTCATTAAAAGTGAGTAGGCCTAATAACATATCTCCTAATTATATTATCAAATTGGTAATACATATTAAAGTCTGTTCCAAATATAATTTTACTTTCAATAGTTTCATTCCAATTCAATAACTGTGTTTCCATCGGATTAAAAAAAAAGTATTTCGTTATAACGACCTATAATTTAATACCCCAAATATTAAGAATATAGGCCTACATATAGCCTACTTTTAACAATGGGATGTAAAATTAGGGACCCGTAAAGTTTTTTTAGACATTTTAGAGGTCCTCGGGTTCTAAAAGGTTAAGAAACTGTGATATAGACTAATGGTTCATGCAAACATACTAAACACGTGATATGACCTACATGCAGTTAAAGCGTGCAATATAACCTAAGTAGTAGTAGTAGTGGCGAAATTCAAATATAAGTCGCCCCTTAAGCTCCCCCGTTCGATATTCACATTTGCACGGATTGTGTTGTGATGTATTTTGTTTCTGAGCGAAGCAGAGTGACCAACTGTCCTTGTATATTGGCGCAAGTGCCTTGTTTTTCATATAAAGTCATATTTTGACCGTTTTCATGGTCTTTTTCTTATTTCGGTCATATCTGTAATTTAAGTCATATTTCAGTAATAAATTCGGTAAAAGAGCACACATGCAGTACGATGATCAACATCGATGTTTAGGTAAAAGTAAAGTGATCCCTATACAGGCCATGGAGGCACAGCGGCTTCCAGGAGGTTGAGGCTCCCAGATTTTGGACATTCGGCTCACGAAGGTGGTAAGGTTGTCAGCCTTACGCACCGACCGCCTTTACCCCCAGGATTGCTCCTGGTACTCATTTCTGTTAGAGGCTGAGTCGACCCCAGGGCCAAAGTGCCACCAGAAGGATTAGGCCAATTGAAAAATCTCAACGACCTCATCGGGAATCGAACCCGCGACCTTCCGATTTGTAGCGCAGCGCCGCAACCACTACGCTACGGCGTACCCCCATCGATGTTTAGGTGTTTGACTTGGAAATCTCTCTGCCAATGTAGGGGGATTTGAACATTGCCGAAGCTACGAAATCAGGCCTTGTTATTTATTCTTCCCAAATAGGCTAAAGAAAACTTGAATTTTTGATGACGCAGTGGTCGGTTGGTAGGCCAGAAATCATGAGGCTGAACGAAGGATTGTACCAGTTGTTGATATACGAGTACATGGATGAATTCTTGCTACGTACTTGTAATTTCTGGCAAATGGAACGCGGACTAATCCACGACGTCTGTCATTTTCATTGTCTAAGGTGGTAAATTTTAATTAAATGTTTTATAGCGTTATAAACAAACGAATCAAGCATAACGGCATAACAACATCGAAGCGCTCAACAATAAGTGAATGCGTTGTGTCACTGCCTTCTAGTCCATATGTTTCCGTATCGGTGGATGCTTTCTTTTCACAAAGTGACAAGCTCTCACAGAGCTGGCTCAGGTAAAGAGGGTGATTAACTGAATGAGACTGATGAATTCCGATCTTATTTTGACCATGGCAATAGTTTACCATGTTGTAGGGACCCTTAGTTATTTCTTTTTTTAATCGAGAGTGATGCACACGGCTGTAAATGGCAGTTTTCTTGCTAATGATTTCAAAGAAAATAATAGCGTTATTCATATGTTCATTAAATATCTCCTCATAGTGTATAGAAATGTGTAATACGTTTATTTCATATGGTTGGCTACATTGGTCAGTTCCATTGTAATGTAACAAGAGACGTACGAATTTTAAGAATCCAGAGCTTTTCATTGCTATGCAGTGGTATTTAGCTTAAAATAGTTTTAATATAAGACACAAAAGTAGAGGCAAATGTTCTGTGTTTCTTTTGAGTGGTGAAATTCAAGATACTCTATGGAAATGGATCTAAGTAAAGGTTTGACTTTTAAACTGGTAGGAGGAGGTAGGAAATCAAAGAAAAAAACTTTTAATTTTTGTGGTACCATACGAGAGACAGAAAAAGTAATTCTTGGAAATATGTGCCAAGATAATGTGATATTTCCTGAAGCATTTAGGAACACTCAGTGTACAAGTAATAGCATTACTGCTGTATGCTACTCTCATTATAAATTCATTGAAAACTGGGATGCAAGTGATATAGACAAGATCTTATTATTGGGCAACTCTCTTCACGAACAATCTGTAAGTACCTACCAATCACGGTATTCTCGCTCAGCTCCAGTATTTCTAGCTGCAGATGAAGTATTGCCAAATATAAAAATTGGGGCTTCTGTATATAATATAGAGTATTCATACGAAGCGTTTCAAGGCATTGTAGGTGAAGAGTATTTATTATGTGAAATGAACAGATTCTTTTGTACATTTAACCATGGTGTTCTTACAGCAAAACAATTATCAATTGCTGTAATGGAAGACGAGAACAGAAAGTTGTGGTTATTTGATTCTCACAGTCGAAATTCTTATGGCCAAGTACAAAACAATGGTGTTGCAGTAGCTTGTTCCTTTCGGAATATTACTGATCTTGTATCACTAATAACCAGTAACTTTGCTTTGAAAAGTAATGATATTTTCTGTATCACGCCTATTCTGGTAACATACGATGTTTTTCAAAATGAACACCTTAACACTGCGACAGAAAATTTAGAATTAAAGCGTAGTTGTCCGCACAGTATAAACGGTGGGATCATGGAAGGTGATCATAATAGTAATAAACATGACAGCAGTGAGAAAGTTATAAAACTTGATACATTAGGAAATTGTTCAGTTCTTACTTCAGAGAAATTACCTAAATATAAGAAAGTGTGCAAAAATGAAAGAAGTAAAAATCTAACTGTAAGGAGAAGTAAAGCAGAAAGTATGAAAACCAGTAGACTTAAAAAGGAATATACAGACAAAGAAAAAGAGAAGAATCGCAAAAGAAAACGCAAATCCAGGAAAAGTACGGATTATCTAGAGAAGGAAAAAGAAAGAGATGCAATCAGGAAGTGTGAATTACGAAAACATGCTGAATTTGCAGACCGAGAAAAAGAACTAGAAGCCAATAGAAAACGAATACTTCGAACTGATTCGGATTATCTAGAGAAGGAAAAAGAAAGAGATGCAATCAGGAAGTGTGAATTACGAAAACATGCTGAATTTGCAGACCGAGAAAAAGAACTAGAAGCCAATAGAAAACGAATACTTCGAACTGATTCGGATTATCTAGAGAAGGAAAAAGAAAGAGATGCAATCAGGAAGTGTGAATTACGAAAACATGCTGAATATGCAGACCGAGAAAAAGAACTAGAAGCCAATAGAAAACGAATACTTCGAACTGATTCGGATTATCTAGAGAAGGAAAAAGAAAGAGATGCAATCAGGAAGTGTGAATTACGAAAACATGCTGAATATGCAGACCGAGAAAAAGAACTAGAAGCCAATAGAAAACGAATACTTCGAACTGATTCGGATTATCTAGAGAAGGAAAAAGAAAGAGATGCAATCAGGAAGTGTGAATTACGAAAACATGCTGAATATGCAGACCGAGAAAAAGAACTAGAAGCCAATAGAAAACGAATACTTCGAACTGATTCGGATTATCTAGAGAAGGAAAAAGAAAGAGATGCAATCAGGAAGTGTGAATTACGAAAACATGCTGAATATGCAGACCGAGAAAAAGAACTAGAAGCCAATAGAAAACGAATACTTCGAACTGATTCGGATTATCTAGAGAAGGAAAAAGAAAGAGATGCAATCAGGAAGTGTGAATTACGAAAACATGCTGAATATGCAGACCGAGAAAAAGAACTAGAAGCCAATAGAAAACGAATACTTCGAACTGATTCGGATTATCTAGAGAAGGAAAAAGAAAGAGATGCAATCAGGAAGTGTGAATTACGAAAACATCCGGAGTTTGCACAGCAAGAGAAAGAAATTGAAGCTACTAGGAAACACATACTACGAACTGATTCGGAGTATGCAGAGCAAGAGAAAGAACGAGAAGCCAGCAGGAAACGCAAAGTAAGAATGGACCCAGCGTATTCTGTTAGAGAAAAATCACAGGACGTATGTAGAAAAAGAGAATTAAGAAGAAATCACGGAATGAGGGAAGATGAAAGGATAATGGATACATCCTATAGGAGGAAAATGAGACTAATTTCTCTTTTTAAGTATAGAGAGAATTATCGAAATAATCTTCGCAGAACAAAAACCAACCATAATGAACTGAAATTAGAAGTTATAAAAGGGAGATTGTCTCTTTCCGAAGTTGTATGCTGTTTTTGTGAAGGGTTATTTTTTCCACACAGTGTCGTCAAATTCAATTCAAAAATGCTTGAAAAAATTCAGCAGAACAAATGTCATGATGAGCTAGCAGCACATGTTGATTCACTCTATGTTTGTAAAACATGTGTTAGTTACTTGAGAAAAGGGAAAGTGCCACGGTTGGCAGTAACCAACGGCTTAAAGTTTTCAGAAATACCTGGATGCTTGAAAATATTATCTGATCTTGAAGAGAGAATGGTTTCTCCGTGCATAAATTTTATGCAGATTAGATCACTAATGCCTTATGCATTAAACCCGCAGTTGGGAATGAAAGGTAGCGTGGTGAACATTCCAATTGACGTTAATGACATCCTTGATGTTTTACCGAGGTCTTTTGATAGCATGTCCACCATACAACTCAAGTTGAAACGACATATTCAGCACATTAGTAATTATATGTATGATACCATCAGACCAGGAGTGGTATGTGATGCGCTTAGATATTTATTAGGAACACCACTTTACAAAAAATATCGCATCCAAGTAAATGAGGAATATTTGCATCTTTACGAAGTAAATTATGAGCAGAGGATGGATTTTATTATCGACCCATCTGATAAAATTCAGCGCTCGGAACATAGCAAAGAAGAAAATGTAATGTCTGATCCCGAAAATGCCCTGACAGATTCGGAAAATGAAACAGAATCTGTAGGAGATGACGTAATGGTTGTTGACAGGAATGTGACAGTAAACGACATCATAGTAGTAGCCCCCGGTCAAGACAAAGCTCCATTGCCCTGGCATATGCAACCTGATATAGAAGAACTGAGTTTTCCAAAAATTTATGGCGGGTATTCCTTAGAATTAGGGCCCAATATTTCATATTCAGATAGAATAAAATCTGAAGCACGGCGTTACGACCGGAGGTGTTGTACACCCACGAAGGTGTTATATATGGCTAAGAAAAAGCTAGAATTATCTTGCTTATCCAATATAAATGTATGCTTGAGAAAAAAAAATTCTACCGAAAATGTTACGGTCAAAGATGTGTTGAATAATAATTTTGTCAATTCGTTAATTGAACATGACGATGGATATAGAGTCTTGAGTCAAATAAGATCATCTCCTTCCTATTGGGAATCTAAAAAGAAACATGTGTTTGCAATGATTCGTCAATTAGGAAGACCAACCCTATTTTTAACTATTTCAGCAGCTGAAAGATCATGGCCAGAACTAATACAACTGTTAGCTAAGTTGATCTATAATCGTAAGATTACCCTGGAAGAAGCACTGAATTTAGATGAACATGAAAAAACCGAACTGATTAGAAATGATCCTATAACATGTGCCAGATATTTTGATCAAAAGGCTGCTAAACTTATGTGGTACTTGAAGCAAGAATTTGGTCCATTTGAGGAATTCATCGCACAGGATACATATGAGAGAGTTGAGTTTCAATTGAGGGGCTCCCCACACGAACACATATTCTTGTGGTTGAAGGATGCTCCAATATATGATAGTGGAAATGACCAATTTGTTAAAAACTGTATTGTTTTCATTGATAAATTCATCACGTGTGAGTATGATGAATGTAACCCTTACATGACTCTTCTTCGCCACCGACACACTCACACATGCTACAAGGGTAAAAGAAATAAATCAAAATGCCGATTTCATTTCCCTATGCCCGTTATGCCGGAAACGCAAATCTTAACGCCTCTTGCTGAAGAAGAAATTAATGCTGATTTAGGACCAAATTTAAGGTCAATTAAAAGTCTTATGCACAGTTTCTTCATGAAACCACAAAAAATTGATTTCGAGAAAATACTTCATACATTATGTATGACAAAAGACGAGTATATATTGACTATTAGGAGTGGGTTAAAAAGACCTCAAGTTTATCTGAGAAGAAGTAGTTTAGAAGTGGCTATGAATTCCTACAACAGAGACATTTTAAATCTGTTCGAATCAAACATAGATGTACAGTTTGTGTTAGAGGAATACGGAGTGGCATCTTACGTTGTTAATTACATTAGCAAAATAGATTCTGGGCTGTCTAAACTACTTAGAGATGCTGCTTCTGACATACAGAGTGGTCATAAAAATATCAGAGACAAATTGAAACGAATAGCTAATGTGTTCTTAAATGGTAATTTGATGTCAGCTCAAGAGGCGGCTTATCATGTTTTGTCAATGCCGCTATCCAAGAGCAGTAGATCGTCCATTTTTATCAACACTAACCCGAGCAGTAAGCGTGTCATGATGCTGAAGCCGAATAAAAATCTGATGGAACTCAGTGCAGATTCACATGACATTTTTATGGAAAATATATTCACAAAGTACAGTAGAAGGCCTGAAAATCTGGAAGATGTCTGTTTGGCGGAGTTTGCAACCAGATTTACGAAATCGTCATCCAAATTTGAAAATGAAAATGAAGATAATGAGTATTTGGCATTTGTTGAACGACATAAGCTAAAAGTACTGCGCTATAGAAAATATAACTTCGCTTTGGATCCAGAAAACTATTATAGAGAACAGGCATTGCTATTCCTACCTTGGCGAAATGAACTGAATGATATTGAGAACGTCAACTGCAAAGAACTCTACACTTTGAAAAGTCACATTATTGACGCTAACCGCCGTCCTTATGTCTTGATACCAGATGAGACTTTAGACCAGGCATTAGAAAGTGCACAAAATGAAGTTAGAGAAATAGAAGAAGAAGAGATTGAAACTTTTGACGCAGACAGAGTACCTCAAGAATATGAAGTTAATATAATGGAACAAGGAGGACTTGAAAATGAAAATAAAATCTTTAACAGATATACAACACCTCAAAGAATTGACTACGAATTTCTGCAAACAAAAATAGAAATGCTTAACTATCGTCAGAAAGAATTTGTCCTTCATGTTGTACATACATTCCAGACACAGGAACATCTTCCTATTCATATATTCTTGAGTGGATCAGCGGGAGTTGGCAAATCTACTGTCATTCATGTATTGTATCAGGCTATTACGCATCATTTTGATAATTTACCAGGTATAAACAAGGATTCGATCAAAGTTTTAATTTGTGCTCCTTCAGGAAAAGCAGCATTTTTAATAAATGGAGTGACACTCCATACAGCATTTGCACTTCCTGTCTCACAATTTGGTGGTCAAATGCCAGAATTATCTAGTGACATGGCTAATTCAATTAGAGAGCAACTACGACATTTGAAACTTCTAATTATTGACGAAATCTCAATGGTGGTAGCACTCTTTTGAGCAGAGTGGACACAAGATTAAGGCAAATTATGGGGAAGAGTGATGTTTTTGGAGGAGTGTCCGTAATTTTAGTTGGAGATCTCAATCAACTACCCCCAGTAATGGATTCTCTAGTATTTTCAACTCCTAGAATAAGTGATTTGAACTTCTTTAGTGAAAGGAATCCACTATGGGAGAAATTCATGTTCTTTGAGCTAACTGAAATCATGAGACAGAAGGACGAAACATCCTTTATTACGGCACTAAACAATCTTGCATTAGGGAAAATGACCCGAGAAGATATACAGTTGATTAGATCTCGTGAAGTACACAAGGAAGATGTCCCAGATGAAGCCGTTCGACTTTATTCCGAAAATAAGTATGTTGACCAATACAACACTGAGAAAATAAATAAAGTTCCGGGAGATTTATATATATCTACAGCTGAGGATTACGTCTTAGGGAAAATAAATGAAAAACTCAAATCCAGAGCTTTGGAATCTCTAAGAAGTAAAAAGCTATCTGAAACTGGAGGTCTTCCAACCAAATTGAATTTGAAAATCAACGTAAAATATATGGTTACAACAAACCTGGACGTTGACGATGGTCTTGTGAATGGTTCTAGCGGAATTCTCAGATATATTTCGAAAAAATCTAATTCAGAACCGAATAAACTTTGGATTCAGTTTGAAAATCCATTTGTTGGACAAAAAGCTCGGCTCCCGTTTTTAAAATACATGTCGGAACAAAATATAGAATCATCTCTAGTTCCTATTACCCGCAAAACTCATACTATTACAGTATCTACAAGTAATAGGTATCAGTTAATAAGGAAACAATTCCCAGTAATCCCAGCGGAAGCTATTACCATTCATAAAAGTCAAGGTCAGACATTCAAATCGATATGCATTGACTTCGAAAAATCAAAAAGGATTACCAGACCAATGATGTATGTTGCTCTTAGCAGAGTCACAAAACTTTCTGGGTTATATATATTGGGAGAATTCAGACCTCCACACCCTCCAAAAACCGACGATCCTATAGCAGCTGAGCTTGAGAATTTGCGAAACAATAAGCAAATTTATATTCAATCTCAAAGTAAACAGTAATAGATGTGTTATTAACGAACATACTTTTAAGAGTGCAATATTTCAACAATTTTCCTGTCATATTAAATACCTTATCAACTGAATTCATGAAAAATAAGAGTGCCTATATTCAGCTGTTTGATCTGTAAGAGAGGGTAAAAGTGAAATCTTCATGGATATGCTGTCAATATGTTATTTTCAAGATGGCTATGATAATCATAAAACATTTTTAAGATGGAAAAAACAAATGCTTATTAAATTAATCAAGAGAAAACATTATCTTCCAGAGGAAGCCTCAAATATTTGTTGTTTGAATATTTTGTGGACTACTCCATAGGTATTATGGCCAATCTTCGGCTGTTTGACCTGCAAGAAAGGCTAAATGTACTCGTATGTTCTTTTAGTATGGAATTTTAAAGATGCCTCAGATAAAAAAAAATGTCTAAGATGATAAACAAAAGTTTTTTGTATCAATCAAGAGGAAACATTATGACACAAAACAGGTAAATAACGTTTGTCTTCATTTTGGAACCTATTGAATTTTTTACGTTGAAATTACTTTAATGTCTACTAGACGTCCTACATCTATGACTTACGCTTTGATTGCTTTAATTTTTCATGATTAATTTATTTGTTCCTTATTTGCTCTTCGACAGGATGCTCTCAAATATTTGTTTGAATATTTATGGATTACTCCAAACGTATTATGGCCAATCTTCGGCTGTTTGACCTGCAAGAAAGGCTAAATGTACTCGTATGTTCTTTTAGTATGGAATTTTAAAGATGCCTCAGATAAAAAAAAATGTCTAAGATGATAAACAAAAGTTTTTTGTATCAATCAAGAGGAAACATTATGACACAAAACAGGTAAATAACGTTTGTCTTCATTTTGGAACCTATTGAATTTTTTTGCGTTGAAATTACTTTAATGTCTACTAGACGTCCTACATCTATGACTTACGCTTTGATTGCTTTAATTTTTCATGATTAATTTATTTGTTCCTTATTTGCTCTTCGACAGGATGCTCTCAAATATTTGTTTGAATATTTATGGATTACTCCAAACGTATTATGGCCAATCTTCGGCTGTTTGACCTGCAAGAAAGGCTAAATGTACTCGTATGTTCTTTTAGTATGGAATTTTAAAGATGCCTCAGATAAAAAAAAATGTCTAAGATGATAAACAAAAGTTTTTTGTATCAATCAAGAGGAAACATTATGACACAAAACAGGTAAATAACGTTTGTCTTCATTTTGGAACCTATTGAATTTTTTTGCGTTGAAATTACTTTAATGTCTACTAGACGTCCTACATCTATGACTTACGCTTTGATTGCCTTAATTTTTCATGATTAATTTATTTGTTCCTTATTTGCTCTTCGACAGGATGCTCTCAAATATTTGTTTGAATATTTATGGATTACTCCAAACATATTATGGCCAATCTTCGGCTGTTTGACCTGCAAGAAAGGCTAAATGTACTCGTATATTCTTTTAGTATGGTATTTAAAAGATGCCTGAGATAAAAAAATGTCTATGATGAAAAACAAAAGTTTTTTTGTATCAGTCAAGAGGAAACATTATGACACAAAACAGGTAAATAACTTTTGTCTTCATTTAGGAACCTCTTTAAATTTCGTGTGTTAACGTTACTTTAATGAATAATCAATTCTGTAATGTCTACTGGAGGTCCTATATCTATAACTCATTCTTTAATTACTCAAATTCTTTATGATTCATTTATTTGTTCCTTATTTGCTCTTCGACAGGATGCTCTCAAATATTTGTTTGAATATTTATGGATTACTCCAAACGTATTATGGCCAATCTTCGGCTGTTTGACCTGCAAGAAAGGCTAAATGTACTCGTATGTTCTTTTAGTATGGAATTTTAAAGATGCCTCAGATAAAAAAAAATGTCTAAGATGATAAACAAAAGTTTTTTGTATCAATCAAGAGGAAACATTATGACACAAAACAGGTAAATAACGTTTGTCTTCATTTTGGAACCTATTGAATTTTTTTGCGTTGAAATTACTTTAATGTCTACTAGACGTCCTACATCTATGACTTACGCTTTGATTGCTTTAATTTTTCATGATTAATTTATTTGTTCCTTATTTGCTCTTCGACAGGATGCTCTCAAATATTTGTTTGAATATTTATGGATTACTCCAAACATATTATGGCCAATCTTCGGCTGTTTGACCTGCAAGAAAGGCTAAATGTACTCGTATATTCTTTTAGTATGGTATTTAAAAGATGCCTGAGATAAAAAAATGTCTATGATGAAAAACAAAAGTTTTTTTGTATCAGTCAAGAGGAAACATTATGACACAAAACAGGTAAATAACTTTTGTCTTCATTTAGGAACCTCTTTAAATTTCGTGTGTTAACGTTACTTTAATGAATAATCAATTCTGTAATGTCTACTGGAGGTCCTATATCTATAACTCATTCTTTAATTACTCAAATTCTTTATGATTCATTTATTTGTTCCTTATTTGCTCTTCGACAGGATGCTCTCAAATATTTGTTTGAATATTTATGGATTACTCCAAACGTATTATGGCCAATCTTCGGCTGTTTGACCTGCAAGAAAGGCTAAATGTACTCGTATGTTCTTTTAGTATGGAATTTTAAAGATGCCTCAGATAAAAAAAAATGTCTAAGATGATAAACAAAAGTTTTTTGTATCAATCAAGAGGAAACATTATGACACAAAACAGGTAAATAACGTTTGTCTTCATTTTGGAACCTATTGAATTTTTTTGCGTTGAAATTACTTTAATGTCTACTAGACGTCCTACATCTATGACTTACGCTTTGATTGCTTTAACTTTTCATGATTAATTTATTTGTTCCTTATTTGCTCTTCGACAGGATGCTCTCAAATATTTGTTTGAATATTTATGGATTACTCCAAACGTATTATGGCCAATCTTCGGCCGTTTGACCTGCAAGAAAGGCTAAATGTACTCGTATGTTCTTTTAGTATGGAATTTTAAAGATGCCTCAGATAAAAAAAAATGTCTAAGATGATAAACAAAAGTTTTTTGTATCAATCAAGAGGAAACATTATGACACAAAACAGGTAAATAACGTTTGTCTTCATTTTGGAACCTATTGAATTTTTTTTGCGTTGAAATTACTTTAATGTCTACTAGACGTCCTACATCTATGACTTACGCTTTGATTGCTTTAATTTTTCATGATTAATTTATTTGTTCCTTATTTGCTCTTCGACAGGATGCTCTCAAATATTTGTTTGAATATTTATGGATTACTCCAAACGTATTATGGCCTATCTTCGGCTGTTTGACCTGCAAGATAGGGTAAATGTACTCGTATATTCTTTCAGTATTGTATTTTAAAGAAGTCTCTGATAATAACACATTTCTAAGATGAAATCACAATTGCTTATTGTATTAGTCAAGAGGAATCATTATGATAAACTACAGGTAAATAACTTTTGTCTTTTGTTTGGAACCTCTTGAAATTGCTTGCGTTTGCGTTACATTAATGGTAAATCCATTCTACAATATCTACTGCTCATCCTACATCTTCATGCTTTATTTACTACTAATTCAAAATTAAATTGTCTTTGTAATTCTCTTTTTTCTGGGTTAGCTTTTAACATGTATATGCGAGAAAGTTTGTGCAAGTTTTTTTTTGCACCATTTATTTTGGAGAACATTTGAGGTAGGCTAAATTTATTTTAAACAGTAGAAAGATAACATTAACCTTTTCACTGCTACCAACGTACATATCCGTCACAGTAAAAATTTCTTAAAGGTCGAAAATTAGCATAACATTAGCATGAGCTTTCTATTTAAAAATACGACGATATTCATGCATGTATTAAAATTGCCATCCATGGAAACTAGCTACTCCAATAAAATTTCCCTAGTTGATTTCTAACATATAACTGACTAGTTACTTTACCTGATGAATGTGTATATTAAAATGTTAATTTAGCTCTGGAAGGGTTATACACTAATGTTCGGTCTCTACTGCCTTCCGTTTGTGACCCTATTCTTTTTATTTTAAAAATATTTAACACAAATAAATGCCACTTAAGCAATAGAATAAACCATCAGAAAAAGGACCCAACTCCGCTTTTAGGAATTCACTTTTTAGCATGTAATCGTACTCGATGTAAGCGTGCATTCGTCGGGAGGAAAAGTCTCCCATGAAAACCGAACTAGAATATATGACGTTCTTCAGTTCATTCTCCTCGTCTTAATTTTCCTTGCACGACCTTTATATGCGTATACCTAGAATACAATTAATGTTGGGACCTGATGCGGTGGTCCAAATCCCCATTCATCGAAAAAAAAACAATGGTACAAAACTATTATAATAGGAGCTTATGCAGTAAGTGAAAATGAACCAGGTCATATAAAATATACGTTCTTCAATAAATTGAATGATATAATAGAAGAGATAGGAAATACAAGGGAAATAATTATTGCTGGAGAATTCAAAAGTAGAACAGGAGACAAGGAGGAAAATATAGTAAATGATACTGACCTAAGATTAATTAATATAGGTAAACAACATTCACTACAAATTATAAATGATTTTCCGCATAAATAAATACACAAATATGCTCCAGGATATACTCCAATTAAAATCAATAATATTTATTAGGTATAAATAATTAGAAAACAACAGCTTCAAAAACAAACAAACGTCAGGGCATGCAGGAGAGTAACTCAGAGTGACAATCATCTAGTTAACTCGAAAATCTGTGTCTATATAAATAAGTGTGTGTGTGTGAAGGAAAGAAGAAATGTTTAATGATGAGCAAGATTTGAAACTGAAATAAAGATTCCAAAACGTAATATAAATAGCCTAGAAAGTTAGAAAAAAATTAACTAAAACAGAATTCGATAGTACAGAAGAACAATATAAATATATCATGAATACTTTACGTGACGCTGTTGAAGAAGCTCTGGGCGAAGCAATTAAATGTGAAGAAAACATCTGATTCAGACGCAGAAATAGAGGTATAAGTAAATAAAGAGAAATATTTAAAATGGCTAAATAAACAAAATATCCAGGATAAGACAGAATTCAGAGCACAACAAGCAATAATTTAAAAATTGTGACAGAAAAAAAATTAGTACAAGACCTGTAATAAAATTGATAATCTAGTTAAAGGAAAAAGAAGCTCATAGACATGGAAGACATTGAAAACATCGAGAGAAAATTCTTAAAGAAAACAAAAAAACAAATCAACGATATAAGAATCCAGTCTTGGGAAAAATACCGTAAAGAATTAATGACAGAAAATAGGGAAGAATTGTTGGATACAAGTATTAAGGATATAGAAGAAGAGAAAGACAGAAATAGTTAATAATTCAATCATAAATTTAAAAAATGGAAGTGCTACTGGAATTGGTGAATACCAACTGAAATTCTGAAATATGCTACAAAATCAACTTTTGAGAAACCTTTTCGAAAAAATACTTAAGTGACTGGAAAACAGGATTCATATCACCAATCCATAAGAAAGGAAGAAAGGATGAGTGTATTAGTTACAGAGGAATAACTTTAATGTATTTAGCAGACTTTATGGAAGGAATATTGAACATGTTTGGAAACAGAATTTAGGAAATTGGAGGCCGAAGAGCAGGCTGGCTTTAAAGCAGGACGAACATAATAGATCACACATTTTGCCTGCAAAAAATACTTGAAAAATCGAAATCAAGCCTTTCATTTAGTATGTGTAGACATAATTATAAAAAGCTTGACAATATACCTTTAAACAACTTGTGGAAAGCTTTAAGAGCATTTAATATTAGTCCTGGTATTATTAAAGCAATTCATAACCTGTACGAAAACTCTACAGCAAGAATAAAAATACTAAGTTATGTCTCACCTGGATTTAAAATTACAAAAGGATTACCCGTTCGGCAATCAATTTATCACCGGCACTGTATAAAGTATATATATATATATACAGAGAAAGTGTTTGAAAATTGGAAAAAAGCAAGAACATCGGAATTCCAGTACATAATAATTATATATATCCCTTACAGTTTGATGATGACCAGCTAATTTTGGTACAAGATGAAGAAGACATAGAATACATCACAAGGAAGTTAATAGTGGAGTATAAGAAATGAGAACTTCAGGTCAAAAGGAAAAAAAATATACATGGAAGTAGGAGACATAAATGAAAATTTAACACTGGAAGAAAGGATGGGAACTATTACACAAACTCAAGGAGTACAAATATTTAGAAGTCAAAACAACACAATATGGCCAACAAGATAAAGAAATTAGTTCAAGAATAAATGCTGGAAAGATGGGTACAACAGTAGAAATTTAAGCAATTGCTACTTATATAACGATTAAAAAATGAACTCATATCTGAATATTGGCATTTTTGTGATTATTAGTTATTTAAAAGTGAATTGCCGAATTGATCAGAATGGCGATGTATTTCTGTAAATAGAAATGCGAAAACAATAAAATCAGCACCTAGAAACACCTAGAAATGCAACTCGTTAAATTACAAAATGCTTAAAAATAAAAGTTCACTGTTTGCAAGAATACAACTTGAACCAGCATTACTGTATTTTAAATATGAGGCACTCAGAGTAGGCCCTATAAGTAGACAGAAGCTGTTTCTAGAGTCACACCTCAAATAAATGAGCCACGTGTCTGAACATGAGTATTCTATGTATCTACTCTAAGCTGCAGCTCGTTCTGATGACATCTGCAACTTCTGGAATGTTCAGGTCTTTGTGAAAGTCCACTCCATAAAATACATCATTAATGTTGACCAACTTCTAGATGAACTGGAAATCTCATATTTGGCAGACTTATACCTTTTAGCTTGTAACCGACGGGAAAAATATAAAAAGATTTTTTAAAATTTTTATCTCTAAAAACCTTCAAACGGGCCGATGCAATTTCAAGTCTCCGCTCAGCTCCCAATTCAAAAATATCCATTGCAATGTTCACACTGTGCTTTGGAAGTTGAAATACACTTTGACAAAATGTTAGACAACTATCGATAGAAATAATTTCCGTGAACCGAGCGAGGTTCACGAGCCCAGATAGAAACGTTTCGGACTCGCATTCGGGAGATCTCAGGTTCAAATCACGTAGCCGGCCAATTTGACATGGATTTTTTTTATAGTTTCTCCAGTCGTAATGACAAATACTGAAATGGATATTTACATACCATAGTTGTATTATCCTCGTTATTTCGTCCTTTAATATCAGTTGAAATACACTCCATATAGTAGTAGTAAGTCCTTTTCACTCCCCGGGGAAGCATAGGGCCTTAATGAAGACACGCCATCGGGTTCTGTTTCTGGCCAGCAGCTTGATCTCGTTCCAACTCTTCCCAGCCTTCCCTGCCTCGGCTCGAACTGTATTACACCAAGTCGTCCTGGGCCTTCCTCTGCGTCTACTAAGTCCATGTGGATTCCATTCAAACGCCGCTCTTGTAATGTTTCCATCATCTTGCCTCAGTACATGTCCTATCCATTTCCATTTTCGAAACTTGATCTCTTTACTGATTTCTCTCTGGTCAGCTTTTTTCCACAGATCTACATTTGATATGGTCCGAGGCCACCAAATTCCCATAATATTTCTCAGACATCTATTTACAAATACTTGCAGTTTCTTCTCAATTTGTTTTGTGGCTTTCCATGTTTCGCATCCATATAATAATATGGACTTGACATTTGTATTAAACAATCTGAGTTTTAGTTTTAAGGAAATTTGTTTTGACCTCCAAATAGATTTTAATTGCATGAAAGCCCCTCTTGCTTTCTTAATTCTTACTTCGACATCTTCATCTGCCCCACCTTCCTCAGAGATCATACTACCCAGATATGAAAAATTCTTCACTTGTTCTATTACTTCTCCTCCCAGTTTAAGTTCAGAGTTTACTTTATTATAAATTCTCATTTCTTTAGTTTTATACTTATTTATTTCCAAGCCAGCTGTAGCTGCAAGTTCATTTATTTCCTGTAATTTACCATTTATGTCTGAGAATCTATGGGCCAGCAAGCAGACATCATCAGCATATTCCAAACTATCCAGTCTTTCATTTAAACCCCACTGTATCCCACGCCGCCTCCTACTACATAGGTTCCTCATTAGGTCATCCAAGGCCAACATAAAAAGCAGTGGAGATAGCAAACACCCTTGTTTAACCCCTCTTTCGGCAGTGAAAGGAGAAGACAGTTTACCATTGTGCAAGACATGGTAGATACTATTATCATATATATTTTTAATTATATTGATAATTTTCTGCGGTACTCCAATCTTCTTGAGCCTCCTTGAGCCGTGAAAAACGGCTCATTTGATTATATTAAAATCTTTCACTAATTGTTGCCAACTGCCTTTAACTCAAGGGAGGTAAATTCATGTTTTGACCCACTCTAAACACCGTGGTTCTTGGTTATTCTTAATAGCGCTCTTAGACTGCTCTGCCATCTGGTGAAATGCTAGGGAGTAGAGGCTGGTACAAGCGACTGGCAGTTGGGATCTAGCCTTCGCGACAGGAACATGTAATTTGAGTTTGAGTGTTTTTTGGTGGGCGTAGCTGCCGTACATCACGATGTCTGAAGACGACAGCAAAGCTGGGTGAGACCTATCCATATTCTTTTCAATGTTAATAGTGATTCAAATCTAAATTTTGTGCTCACCCGTTTCGGCTATCTAAATTTCCGTTTCTGAAAATATATATATTAAATCATTTTTGTTGAATAAGTTATTTTTCGGGTCAAGTTTGGATCTTTTGAAATTACGCCTACACCATCTAAATTTCTTGTAATTTTGCTTTGTTCACTTCTGTTTTTCTTCAAACTAATTATATCACGTCCGTCCGTTCTGTAACTTCTATTTCACGTTCTTTGCCTTTCCGAAAAACAGTAATTCAGTATTTCTCGCCAGACAACCGATATTAGCATGGTTTAGAGTGGGTTTTGTGAAGTATTTTTCAGCACAGACGCCATTTTGAGTTTTGAGATTGCCCTATGCTTTGAAGTTGTAGATAATCTAGGAACTTACTGGGGTTTTCTAGTCATGGGAAATACTAGCCAGTGTGTACAGGGTGTTCTCGAAAGTATTGTATTTATTTGCGGCAATGAGCCTGGGTTTTAGGGGATTTTTCTAGAGACGGGTTGGTCTTCTCAAAAGGGTGCATTTAGAATTTTTGTGGTGTATTTCGCCCGTGCTCTAGGTTGTTGTACACAACAGAATATATATATATACAATATAAGATCGTAGGCTTCCGCGGCCCGAGTTCACAATAAAATCTTCTTGGCTTCCGGGTATCTGCCGCGTCATACTTGAGAAATCTGCCGACGTTTCGACCATCTTGCCGTGGTCTTTATCAAGGCTACTGCAGCTCGCACCAAAAGTCTCCTGTATATATAGGGGCAGTGAATATTTCCTTCCCAGCCAATCACATCTCACTATCCAATGCTCTGTTGTGATTGGTTCAAACACATGGAAGGAAAAACGGTCCTTTTTAGGCACAATTATTTCTAGCAGGAAGCAGATGTTGGGTCCATATCCTAGATAATTTCAGGCCTTCATCCCGGTTGATGTTGTTCGGATGCTTGGTGATCTCTATGGCCTCCCTTATTTTTCTGTGAGTCCTGTATGTAACCGTGGCTAGAATCTTAGTTTTGTCGAACTCAATGGCATGTTTCGTGTCTTCAGAATGTTCAACTACCGCCGACTTCTCTGTTTGGAGAGCCTTCATCGCTCTTATGTGTTCTTTTAATCTCTCTCCTACCGTTCGACCGGTCTCTCCAATGTACTTACGTTGGCAGCTGCAAGGAATGGCGTAGACTCCAGGTCTTTGTAATGGTGGCAAGCGGTCTTTCTCTTTTCTGATTAAGTTGCCAATACTGTTTGTAGAGTAGAAGATGGTCTTTATACTGTGTGATCTTAGCAACCGTTTGATCTTGTCTGTGGTTCCTTGTACGTATGGAAGATATGCCGTCTTGGGCTTCTCTGTGGACTGAACGGTCCTTTTAAGGGCCACTCGTTTATTGGTCACTTCTCTTACAGCTCGTGAGACTGTATCCTTCGGGAACCCGTTTTTCTGCAGGGCCTCAGACAAATGAAAGAGTTCATGCCGTTGGTATGGTGCTTTGCATAAGTTTACCGCCCTGGTAGCCAGTGTCTTAATGATGCCTCTCTTCGTCGCAGGTGGGTGATGAGAGTTCCAATTTAGGTACCTGTCTGTATGAGTTGGTTTTCTGTAGACAGTGTGATCTAAGTAGCCACTATTTAGTTTCTTGATGACCAGTACATCCAGGAAAGGTAATTTACCATCTTTTTCCAGCTCCATTGTGAATTTTATATTGGGGTGATTACCGTTGAGATGATTCAGGAATGATGCAAGTTTATCTTCACCATGTGGCCACACTACGAACGTATCGTCCACATATCTTAGCCACTGTTTTGGTTTCAGGTCGACATTTTCAAGTACGTTAGTTTCAAATGCTTCCATAAATATATTGGCAACTATTGGTCTGTCTGTAGATGGAGTCCCTGAATTTGAAATAGGTCAAGAGACCTATTTCAAATTCAGGGACTCCATCTACAGACAGACCAAAGGGGCTCCTATGGGTTCTCCACTCTCCCCGATAGTTGCCAATATATTTATGGAAGCATTTGAAACTAACGTACTTGAAAATGTCGACCTGAAACCAAAACAGTGGCTAAGATATGTGGACGATACGTTCGTAGTGTGGCCACATGGTGAAGATAAACTTGCATCATTCCTGAATCATCTCAACAGTAATCACCCCAATATAAAATTCACAATGGAGCTGGAAAAAGATGGTAAATTACCTTTCCTGGATGTACTGGTCATCAAGAAACTAAATAGTGGCTACTTAGATCACACTGTCTACAGAAAACCAACTCATACAGACAGGTACCTAAATTGGAACTCTCATCACCCACCTGCGACGAAGAGAGGCATCATTAAGACACTGGCTACCAGGGCGGTAAACTTATGCAAAGCACCATACCAACGGCATGAACTCTTTCATTTGTCTGAGGCCCTGCAGAAAAACGGGTTCCCGAAGGATACAGTCTCACGAGCTGTAAGAGAAGTGACCAATAAACGAGTGGCCCTTAAAAGGACCGTTCAGTCCACAGAGAAGCCCAAGACGGCATATCTTCCATACGTACAAGGAACCACGGACAAGATCAAACGGTTGCTAAGATCACACAGTATAAAGACCATCTTCTACTCTACAAACAGTATTGGCAACTTAATCAGAAAAGAGAAAGACCGCTTGCCACCATTACAAAGACCTGGAGTCTACGCCATTCCTTGCAGCTGCCAACGTAAGTACATTGGAGAGACCGGTCGAACGGTAGGAGAGAGATTAAAAGAACACATAAGAGCGATGAAGGCTCTCCAAACAGAGAAGTCGGCGGTAGTTGAACATTCTGAAGACACGAAACATGCCATTGAGTTCGACAAAACTAAGATTCTAGCCACGGTTACATACAGGACTCACAGAAAAATAAGGGAGGCCATAGAGATCACCAAGCATCCGAACAACATCAACCGGGATGAAGGCCTGAAATTATCTAGGATATGGACCCAACATCTGCTTCCTGCTAGAAATAATTGTGCCTAAAAAGGACCGTTTTTCCTTCCATGTGTTTGAACCAATCACAACAGAGCATTGGATAGTGAGATGTGATTGGCTGGGAAGGAAATATTCACTGCCCCTATATATACAGGAGACTTTTGGTGCGAGCTGCAGTAGCCTTGATAAAGACCACGGCAAGATGGTCGAAACGTCGGCAGATTTCTCAAGTATGACGCGGCAGATACCCGGAAGCCAAGAAGATTTTATTGTGAACTCGGGCCGCGGAAGCCTACGATCTTATATTGTATATATATATATTCTGTTGTGTACAACAACCTAGAGCACGGGCGAAATACACCACAAAAATTCTAAATGCACCCTTTTGAGAAGACCAACCCGTCTCTAGAAAAATCCCCTAAAACCCAGGCTCATTGCCGCAAATAAATACAATACTTTCGAGAACACCCTGTACACACTGGCTAGTATTTCCCATGACTAGAAAACCCCAGTAAGTTCCTAGATTATCTACAACTTCAAAGCATAGGGCAATCTCAAAACTCAAAATGGCGTCTGTGCTGAAAAATACTTCACAAAACCCACTCTAAACCATGCTAATATCGGTTGTCTGGCGAGAAATACTGAATTACTGTTTTTCGGAAAGGCAAAGAACGTGAAATAGAAGTTACAGAACGGACGGACGTGATATAATTAGTTTGAAGAAAAACAGAAGTGAACAAAGCAAAATTACAAGAAATTTAGATGGTGTAGGCGTAATTTCAAAAGATCCAAACTTGACCCGAAAAATAACTTATTCAACAAAAATGATTTAATATATATATTTTCAGAAACGGAAATTTAGATAGCCGAAACGGGTGAGCACAAAATTTAGATTTGAATCACTATTAACATTGAAAAGAATATGGATAGGTCTCACCCAGCTTTGCTGTCGTCTTCAGACATCGTGATGTACGGCAGCTACGCCCACCAAAAAACACTCAAACTCAAATTACATGTTCCTGTCGCGAAGGCTAGATCCCAACTGCCAGTCGCTTGTACCAGCCTCTACTCCCTAGCATTTCACCAGATGGCAGAGCAGTCTAAGAGCGCTATTAAGAATAACCAAGAACCACGGTGTTTAGAGTGGGTCAAAACATGAATTTACCTCCCTTGAGTTAAAGGCAGTTGGCAACAATTAGTGAAAGATTTTAATATAATCAAATGAGCCGTTTTTCACGGCTCAAGGAGGCTCAAGAAGATTGGAGTACCGCAGAAAATTATCAATATAATTAAAAATATATATGATAATAGTATCTACCATGTCTTGCACAATGGTAAACTGTCTTCTCCTTTCACTGCCGAAAGAGGGGTTAAACAAGGGTGTTTGCTATCTCCACTGCTTTTTATGTTGGCCTTGGATGACCTAATGAGGAACCTATGTAGTAGGAGGCGGCGTGGGATACAGTGGGGTTTAAATGAAAGACTGGATAGTTTGGAATATGCTGATGATGTCTGCTTGCTGGCCCATAGATTCTCAGACATAAATGGTAAATTACAGGAAATAAATGAACTTGCAGCTACAGCTGGCTTGGAAATAAATAAGTATAAAACTAAAGAAATGAGAATTTATAATAAAGTAAACTCTGAACTTAAACTGGGAGGAGAAGTAATAGAACAAGTGAAGAATTTTTCATATCTGGGTAGTATGATCTCTGAGGAAGGTGGGGCAGATGAAGATGTCGAAGTAAGAATTAAGAAAGCAAGAGGGGCTTTCATGCAATTAAAATCTATTTGGAGGTCAAAACAAATTTCCTTAAAACTAAAACTCAGATTGTTTAATACAAATGTCAAGTCCATATTATTATATGGATGCGAAACATGGAAAGCCACAAAACAAATTGAGAAGAAACTGCAAGTATTTGTAAATAGATGTCTGAGAAATATTATGGGAATTTGGTGGCCTCGGACCATATCAAATGTAGATCTGTGGAAAAAAGCTGACCAGAGAGAAATCAGTAAAGAGATCAAGTTTCGAAAATGGAAATGGATAGGACATGTACTGAGGCAAGATGATGGAAACATTACAAGAGCGGCGTTTGAATGGAATCCACATGGACTTAGTAGACGCAGAGGAAGGCCCAGGACGACTTGGTGTAATACAGTTCGAGCCGAGGCAGGGAAGGCTGGGAAGAGTTGGAACGAGATCAAGCTGCTGGCCAGAAACAGAACCCGATGGCATGTCTTCATTAAGGCCCTATGCTTCCCCGGGGAGTGAAAAGGACTTACTACTACTATATGGAGTGTATTTCAACTGATATTAAAGGACGAAATAACGAGGATAATACAACTATGGTATGTAAATATCCATTTCAGTATTTGTCATTACGACTGGAGAAACTATAAAAAAAATCCATGTCAAATTGGCCGGCTACGTGATTTGAACCTGAGATCTCCCGAATGCGAGTCCGAAACGTTTCTATCTGGGCTCGTGAACCTCGCTCGGTTCACGGAAATTATTTCTATCGATAGTTGTCTAACATTTTGTCAAAGTGTATTTCAACTTCCAAAGCACAGTGTGAACATTGTAATGGATATTTTTGAATTGGGAGCTGAGCGGAGACTTGAAATTGCATCGGCCCGTTTGAAGGTTTTTAGAGATAAAAATTTTAAAAAATCTTTTTATATTTTTCCCGTCGGTTACAAGCTAAAAGGTATAAGTCTGCCAAATATGAGATTTCCAGTTCATCTAGAAGTTGGTCAACATTAATGATGTATTTTATGGAGTGGACTTTCACAAAGACCTGAACATTCCAGAAGTTGCAGATGTCATCAGAACGAGCTGCAGCTTAGAGTAGATACATAGAATACTCATGTTCAGACACGTGGCTCATTTATTTGAGGTGTGACTCTAGAAACAGCTTCTGTCTACTTATAGGGCCTACTCTGAGTGCCTCATATTTAAAATACAGTAATGCTGGTTCAAGTTGTATTCTTGCAAACAGTGAACTTTTATTTTTAAGCATTTTGTAATTTAACGAGTTGCATTTCTAGGTGTTTCTAGGTGCTGATTTTATTGTTTTCGCATTTCTATTTACAGAAATACATCGCCATTCTGATCAATTCGGCAATTCACTTTTAAATAACTAATAATCACAAAAATGCCAATATTCAGATATGAGTTCATTTTTTAATCGTTATATAAGTAGCAATTGCTTAAATTTCTACTGTTGTACCCATCTTTCCAGCATTTATTCTTGAACTAATTTCTTTATCTTGTTGGCCATATTGTGTTGTTTTGACTTCTAAATATTTGTACTCCTTGAGTTTGTGTAATAGTTCCCATCCTTTCTTCCAGTGTTAAATTTTCATTTATGTCTCCTACTTCCATGTATATTTTTTTTCCTTTTGACCTGAAGTTCTCATTTCTTATACTCCACTATTAACTTCCTTGTGATGTATTCTATGTCTTCTTCATCTTGTACCAAAATTAGCTGGTCATCATCAAACTGTAAGGGATATATATAATTATTATGTACTGGAATTCCGATGTTCTTGCTTTTTTCCAATTTTCAAACACTTTCTCTGTATATATATATATATATACTTTATACAGAGCCGGTGATAAATTGATTGCCGAACGGGTAATCCTTTTGTAATTTTAAATCCAGGTGAGACATAACTTAGTATTTTTATTCTTGCTGTTGAGTTTTCGTACAGGTTATGAATTGCTTTAATTATACCAGGACTAATATTAAATGCCCTTAAAGCTTTCCACAAGTTGTTTAAAGGTATATTGTCAAGCTTTTTTCCAATTTTCAAACACTTTCTCTGTATATATATATATACTTTATACAGTGCCGGTGATAAATTGATTGCCGAACGGGTAATCCTTTTGTAATTTTAAATCCAGGTGAGACATAACTTAGTATTTTTATTCTTGCTGTAGAGTTTTCGTACAGGTTATGAATTGCTTTAATAATACCAGGACTAATATTAAATGCTCTTAAAGCTTTCCACAAGTTGTTTAAAGGTATATTGTCAAGCTTTTTATAATTATGTCTACACATACTAAATGAAAGGCTTGATTTCGATTTTTCAAGTATTTTTTGCAGGCAAAATGTGTGATCTATTATGTTCGTCCTGCTTTAAAGCCAGCCTGCTCTTCGGCCTCCAATTTCCTAAATTCTGTTTCCAAACATGTTCAATATTCCTTCCATAAAGTCTGCTAAATACATTAAAGTTATTCCTCTGTAACTAATACACTCATCCTTTCTTCCTTTCTTATGGATTGGTGATATGAATCCTGTTTTCCAGTCACTTAAGTATTTTTTCGAAAAGGTTTCTCAAAAGTTGATTTTGTAGCATATTTCAGAATTTCAGTTGGTATTCACCAATTCCAGTAGCACTTCCATTTTTTAAATTTATGATTGAATTATTAACTATTTCTGTCTTTCTCTTCTTCTATATCCTTAATACTTGTATCCAACAATTCTTCCCTATTTTCTGTCATTAATTCTTTACGGTATTTTTCCCAAGACTGGATTCTTATATCGTTGATTTGTTTTTTTGTTTTCTTTAAGAATTTTCTCTCGATGTTTTCAATGTCTTCCATGTCTATGAGCTTCTTTTTCCTTTAACTAGATTATCAATTTTATTACAGGTCTTGTACTAATTTTTTTTCTGTCACAATTTTTAAATTATTGCTTGTTGTGCTCTGAATTCTGTCTTATCCTGGATATTTTGTTTATTTAGCCATTTTAAATATTTCTCTTTATTTACTTATACCTCTATTTCTGCGTCTGAATCAGATGTTTTCTTCACATTTAATTGCTTCGCCCAGAGCTTCTTCAACAGCGTCACGTAAAGTATTCATGATATATTTATATTGTTCTTCTGTACTATCGAATTCTGTTTTAGTTAATTTTTTTCTAACTTTCTAGGCTATTTATATTACGTTTTGGAATCTTTATTTCAGTTTCAAATCTTGCTCATCATTAAACATTTCTTCTTTCCTTCACACACACACACTTATTTATATAGACACAGATTTTCGAGTTAACTAGATGATTGTCACTCTGAGTTACTCTCCTGCATGCCCTGACGTTTGTTTGTTTTTGAAGCTGTTGTTTTCTAATTATTTATATCAGCAAATCACTGCTTGTACATGGGCTGGACTCTGATCTCAGGAAATGACATTACAATTTTTTTTTACTCCGAAAATATTTTAAAGTTTTCCCGCACTTTTTAAAGTTTATTATGGGTACTAGTATGGTTGGCGGAGCCCCAAACGATCGAAGTTAGTAATTGAACACATTTTTGGACCCCTGTATCCGTGTACATCCAACGCCACTTATTAACAAGACCATATTCAATTATGAAATTAATTGCGAAATTAATTGAAGTTGGCCTTACACGGGTGCCATACTTGATTCAAACGTTTATTAGAACACGACACGCAAGGATCTGATATGTTTATGTAGGTGGACAGCATGGAGTCATAAATGTATGCCTAAACTGGAAAACATCGACTGATTTGGACGAATCTCACTATGCGGTCTTTCTAGGGGGAGGGAGTGCTAGGAAACTCTAATCTGAGAGCATTGTTTTTTACTTTAATCATGAAATGCACCTCGATGCCGGGTTTTAATCTATTTAATTTATTATGCATCGTTTTAATTGTTTATGTATGAATTGTTAAGGTTCATGAATATATGGTATGTTTTAAACGTTTCATTTGAAATCTGTAAGCCCATATGGGAGCACAAGATTCGTTTTATTAGTTTATTGTACGTAAAACAATATAATTCCGGATAAAATTATGTAATTCCTTCAATTTATGTAAAAGCAAAGGCGTGGGCACCTACTACTAATTTAACTTATTAGGCATTGCGTTTATCTGTTTTGTGAACTCTACGGAACAATAAGGAAATAGGTCTACTTGGTTCAGTTTTTTGTCTGGAATATAAATTAATTTTTGACAGATATGATTTGAGAAGAAAGTAAATAGGTTTACATGAGAAAAAGGTGAATCCGCATTGAAACGAGACGACCAAAGCGACAGAATTAAAGTCGTATGTCACAATAATAATAATAATAATAATAACCCGCTGGTTATTATTGTAAAATAGATACCAAAAAATGGAGACACCATATCGGCTTACACAAAACATTTATAATAAGAAGTGCATGTCTAAATATACAAAATTGAGACACTATAATATTGTAATTAAACCCGAGTGTCTTCATGGAGCCAAAACTCTAATTTTGAACAGAAAACAGATGATGAAGAGTACAAAACTATAAGAAAAATTTTAGGTCCACGGTCTTCGGAGTAAGAAGGAATTAAAAACATATACAGACATTCATAGTGATATCAGGAAACGAAGGTTAAAATTTTTTGGAAATAATAAATGAATTAATTAAAATAGGCTCACAAAACATATGTTGGAATTCTATGAAAGTAGAAGTAAAGAAAAAGTAGACACTATGAAATGAATTGGTGAAGTAAAAAATGACTTAAAACTGGCAGAAATTACTTCAGAAGATATTCTAAAAAAGATAACTTTAGAATCAAGGTGCATAATTGGGAAGTTGACCAAGAGGACAGAGCGAAAATAGTATTATACTGATTATACCAAGTCGACGCTGACGTCGAGATGTCCCAACTCCATCTTAAACTGATTTCAGTATGGCCCTCTTGAAGATCCTGGCTATCATATGAAAATACCCCTCTATCATCCCCCTATCCAAAGTTATGGCTAGGCATTACTCCGCACTGTGCTGATCCCATTCGAAAGCCTTTTGGAACATCTTGGCTTTTCATATAAAACCACCTCCACCATCTACGCGTATTCGTACTTCTAACAATAAACACGATTAGGTAATTAAAGCAGAATCCTGCATATCCAAATAAACTAATAAAATATTTATTTTATAAAAAGACCATACCATGGTTTCAGAGCCTTAGTCCATTGCTAGTATAAGAATGTACTCGCAGTAACATATGCTTAAAGGCAAAATGGTCATAATGGTCAAAATGTCATAAAAATTACAATTAGGTTACTCTCATTTTAAATAGAATCTATATATATATATATATATATATATATAAAAGGCTTTGTCCTGACTGACAGGAATCAACGTAGAGCCTAAACTATAACAGGTAGAGACTTGGAATTTTGACAGTACCTTCGTTTCATAATGTAGGTGCTCACTACGAAAGGATTTTGAAAAATTCAGATTTTAAATGCCAAAAATCAAATGTTTTTTAGAATATTTAATCCCTTCTTACATAGAATTATCGAATCCGAATCACATTTGACATTAAAACATATTGTTGCCAGTGGGTTTTAGATGGGCTTGGAATTAAATTAAATGGAAGTTTGACAATTACAGTTGGCTTTGTCTATTTTTGTCATACCTTGGAAATTAAACTTTCGCGATCGCTTGAATGTTGTAAGCCCTAATATGGTCAAATATTGTTTTATTTGGGCGAAACTCACTATACAGGGGTTTTCTGGACCAAGGAACTCGATTCTGAGGTCGCTTTTACCAGGCGATGCTATCTAATCGTGGTATGTAGTCCACGTGAATTAGGTGTTAAAAATATAATGATTTAACTATTATGCTCTTAATTTTTAATTTTTGAAATAATTATCGCGGGCGAAGCCGCGGGCACATGCTAGTCTTATATATGAAATCAACATAATATTCTTATAAGCTCGTTCGAAAGGAGGAATAAGGAAATGTTAGTTCAGCTTTTAAAAGGTTACGAGACAGCCTTGTATGTATGACGCGTTCTACACTTCTTTGTTGCAGCGTATATAAGGACACTTCCTGAATGGAATTTTCACAGTGTTAAATTTACTCATTGAGAACTAAGTGACAGTATTGAAGATATTTTGAAATTTTTGGTGATTACTTGTACAACTACATTAATACGAATAAAAATAGAAAATAATATTTAAAAAAAAATTAGGAATAACAGTAATAAGAAGATGGCACCCATCCCCAACAACCCCTAACCTCAAAATAAATGTTAGGTTACCAAAATAAGACACCTACATGACCAAATAACCCAAATAATGAATATTAAAATGTAAGGAAATGCTATAGAAATGACTTAGGCCATTATGAAATAATTCTCAACCCCATTAGAGGGGTAGTTTTAAAGATATAAAGATAATTTTTAAAATCTAGTATTATAAGACTATTATAAGACTAGTATGATAAGACTAGTTTATATGATTAAAACCCTAATGACTACCCGTAACAAGATGATAAATTTCACATACTCCAACAACCCCAAACCTGAAAATGAGTGTTAGGTTACAAAAATAAGAGACCTACATGACCTAATAACCTAAATAATATTAAAATGTAAGGAAATGCTATATAAGACTTAGGCCCTTTTGAAATAATTTTTAACCCCACTAGAGGGGTAGTTTTAAAGAAATAAGGATAAAGATGATTTTTAAAAATTTAGTATTGTAATAGACTGTTGATAGGATTACAGTCTTTATTCTCAACCGAAACGAGAGGTTTGTTTTCACCCATCCACAGCAACCCCTAACCTCAAAATAAGTGTTAGGTTACCAAAATAAGAGACATACGTGACCAAATAACCTAAAAAATATTATATAATAATGCTATAAAAATGAGTTAGGCCATTATGAAATAGTTTTCAGCCCCATTAGGGGAGTAGTTTTAAAGAAATAAAATTAATTCTTAAAACCTAGTATTATAATGGAGAGTTAAAATGATTAAGACTCTAATCACTACCCGTAACAAGATGATACATTTCACATACTCCAACAACCCCTAACCTCAAAATAAATGTTAGGTTACCAAAATAAGTGACCTGCATGACCAAAATAATCTAAATAATACTAAAATATAAGGTAATGCTATATAAAAGAGTTAGCCCTCTCGAATTAATTTCAACAACTAGAGGGTAGTTTTTAAGAAAAAAATCTATTTTAAAAAATTTGAAAATCTAGTAATATGATAGACTGTTTATAGGATTAAAGTTCTTATACTCAACCAAAACGAAAGATTTGTTATCACCCATCCCTAGTAACCCCTAACCTCAAAATAATAATATCTTGTACATTTGAGGAAGAACTTGTGTAACCTTGAAAACCACCCGTATGTAAAATTAAATCATTTGTGGGTGTAAACCATGTCAGATAGTTAATATTAATATGTAAAATGTGTATATGTGAAAAATAATTATAAATGGGTTAGTACGAATGTGGGGGTGAATACTACCGTCTAGAGATTTACAGTGCCTCAAGTTTTGCATATCTGCAAAAAACTTGATGACCTTGAAAACCACGCCTATGTAAAATTAAATCATTTTAGGGTGTAAATCATGTCACATAGTTAATATTACTCTGTAAAAGGTTTATATGTCGAAAAAATTATTTTAAATGGGTTAGAACGGATGTGGGGGTGAAAACTACCCTCTAGACGATTTACAGTGGCTCAAGTTGTCCATATCTGCAAAAACCTGGATGACCTTCAAAAACCAACCCTATGTAAAATTAAATCATTTGGGGTGTAAGTCATGTCAGATAGTTAATATCACTCCTTAAGATGTTTGTTTGTCGAAAATACAATTTTTAATGGGTTAGAATGAATGTGGGGTTGAAAACTACCCTCTAGACGATTTACAGTGGCTCAAAATGTCCATATTTGCAAAAATCTGGATGACCTTGAAAATCACCCCTTCGTCAAGTTAAATCATTTCAGGGTGCAAATCATATCAGGTGGTTAATATTACTCTGTAATATGTTTATATGTCGAAAAACCAATTTTTAATGGCTTAGATTGCAAGTAGGGTGAAACTGCCCTCATGGTATGAGACGATTGATAAATGGTCCTAAAGGTTTTATTATATCATCTATCATCTATATTACAATGTATCAAAAACAATTTTTTTCATAAATACTACCCCTCTACGTGGGTGGAAATTAATTTGAGAGGTCCTAACATTTTCTTATACCTTTTATGACAATGTTTTGATTATTTTCTCATGCAGTTCTTTTATTTTACTAACCTAAAGCTTATTTTGTGGTCTGCGGTAGTAGGGGATGGGTGAAAACAAACCTCCCGTTTTGGTTAGGCATAAGGACTTTAATCCTATCAACAGTCCTATCCTATATTTTAATATTTTGTTTTTAAAAACTACCCCTCTAGTGGTTGAAAATTAATTCAAGAGGGCCTAACATTACCTTATTTTTTGTTAATATAATTTTGGTATAAATCATCTAGAGGATAATTTTCGACATTGCTTGATCGTTTATATAATTTCATAACTATCCCCTACAACTAAATTGTTTCATTAAACCAACCAGCAAAATAGGTTATTTTCAAAACAGAACAATAATGTAAAGTTCATGTAGCGACTTTCCATTTTAGTCTTTCCTCAAGGTCAGTACTCCCGCTATAAAAAGCGTGTTGCCCTGATCATGTGTCAGTATAGCTTATTGTGTGCTTAGTGAAGTGAAACCAAAGTTTTGGTGATGCTTTGTTCCAGACTTGCTGTTGCTACTTCTGTCCAAGTAAGTGCGTAATTTCGACATGTCCTATTTTAACATTTCGAGTCAGGTAACTCATGAATACAAGCGTTTTAACGCTTCTGGGATTCATCTTATCGTCAAATTAAACAAAGAACAGGAAGGGGACTCTTTCTTCGATCATTTCTTCGATTATTTGTCAATTATATTAACATGTTTTTGCAAATCAAGGCCGAATTGAGCGGCTATACGGCTTGGGTTTCCTCGAAGAAGACAAAGAAAACTATATTCGATCGTTTTTCCAGTCCGAAGGAATTTTGATGGATCGGGAATAGATTGTTTTGAACCCAGGTGAAAGATCCTTGAGTAAACTGTGCCTAAAATCCTTCTGGGCGAAGCTAACACAGCGAGAGGACAAATGTCGCACTGTCATGGTTTCCGACTCCAAAGAGTTATACTCTATTCTTGCCTCCCCCGGGATCGAGGTGAGCAAACTAATTTTTGCCAACGACCAAGTCGTTTGGTTAACGTGGCGGTATACGGAGGAGGAAACGCCTTCCCTGCCCCACATCAACCTCGTCCTAGGGGCCTATGTGACCACGGGTGCAAGATTCAAATTCTAGACCCATTTGAAAGTTGTGAAAGACAAAGCGCCTTACTGAGACACAGACAACATTTTCTACAATCAACGAGGTAAACAGGTTCCTATACCCATAGGCGACGCCTTAGGGGATATGACAGACAAGATTCCTGAAAACTGTCCAGGATCGTACATTTCAGAATTTGTTTCTGGTGGCCCTAAAATCTATGCCTATGAAATAGAGATTCCAAGCAAAAATACGACTAACACTTTTTGTAAAGTGCGAGGAATCACCTTAAATTACATGTCATCAATATTGGTCAATTTCGTACCATCAAACGCATGGTGCTTGATAGAGAGTCAGAACCCTTCAATGTGAAGACGGAAAAGAAAATAAAGAGAAAGGCTGCGCCGAGCATTGTGTTGGAGACGGAAGATAAAATGTACAGGGTTTGCTTTGCCAAAAGACGTCGGCTCGAAAATAACGACTCGTACCCTTCCGACTATAATTAGAGGGTGAGGGATCCGACACCCGTTTAGTGATGGACCAACCAGTGTAGAGTTCGGTGATAAAGTTCTTTCGTGAGAAGCAACTGCTGAGTCATACAGACGATGAATTAGCATTGCCTGGCCCCGAATTCTTAGCAGAATGTGCAGCTAAAAGTATTTAGATGGTCTTCGACAGGCATCCCGAACATGTGTAACAACATGAAATCATTAGAGAGTTTTTAAGGTGCGAGGAACATTACGCCAACTGCTGTTTCGACGGACTAAATCCTATGCGTGTAAAATTTGATCACCCCTTCACATTGATATTAAGTGCGCCTATTTCGTGCGAGAATACGTCTTTTCGCATAAAGTTGATTAACCACTTTAAAGAACTGTGTTCTGTGGAAAATTTCGTTCAAGTGTTGTGGTGTTAAATGGAAGTAAATTGTTAACCCACACAAGATAATTTTGACAGACTCGTCACGTTTCACGAAGTTCTTCCGGTATTTAACGAGGACAAACTTTCACCAAAGCCATCATTAATCATTGTAGACGACCTTCTAGACAAGGCTTACTCCAAGGACGTTAGCTCTCTCTTTACAAGGTGATCATATCATACGAACGTGAGCATAATATTAATTACCCAAAACTTGTTTCACCAATCCCCTCATATCAGAGGTATATCCGTAAATGCAAAATATTTGGTTCTTTTTAGAAATCTGAGGGATAAAAATCAAGTTGCATATCTAGCTAGACAGGTCTGCCCTGAAGACTGGAAAGCTTTTTATGAGGCCTACAGAGAAGTTACATGGTATCCCTATTCCTATTTCCTTGTAGACATTTGTAAAAAAAACGATCTGTTAAAATTTCGATCAAAGATATTTCCTCCCGATCTTACTCAAGTGTACACGCCAGTACAGCATGAAACGGATCAAATACAATGATCATACATTACACGTACTTAGAAACGTAAATCCTAGGCTTAGGAAAATCATATTGCAAACTGCAAACAAACAACTCATATTGGCTATTATAGAGTGTGCTTTGAATGTTTTGAAAGGAAATGGTAAGATTACAGACTCTTCTTAACGAAAATTTAAGAAGCACAGGAAGTTGCTTAGAAAGCTCATCGATAGAAAGGTTTCGTTGTCTAGTAAACGAAAATGAGTGGTTCAAAAGGGAGAATTCCTAATACCTCTATTATCTGCTTTGTTGACAGGAGTGACTAGCTTAGTTAGGTCGTAATGTTACAAAACATGCTATTAGTGTCTCCCGAGTACTTGGAGGGCTAGAAACGTAGTAAAACGTGTGTTAGAAAGAGGAGAACTGTAGATCCATACAAAGAGTGGGTTAAAATAAGAGAAAAGTAGGATCCTATTCTTAAAAGAGCCGAACTCGAGAGAGTTGAAACAAAAGAGAAGAATAAACTAGACAAACGTCGTAGACATTATGAAAAGAAGAAGAGATCTGTCCGCAATACTTTGATCTATTCTCCGGAATAACAATCTTATTCATCAAAGCAACCACTGCCTTTTCTCAGAGGTCCAGAGGAGGTGTACGAGAAGGAGACTAATAGTTCACCAGAGAAGACTCCTCTGCCTAGACATCATGATAGTGATGTTAGCAGTAGTAGTGAGGAAGAAGTGAAATTACGTACTCCTAGGGAAGAAATCGAACATATAAGGACACGTTCGCGTAGCGTTTTAGGAGAAATAGCAGAAAGAAATCTAGCAAACTATTTACACTCTCCTAGGGCTACAGACACTATTTTTGGTATCTACAAGGATAGAAAGACCAACTCGTTTAAGATTGGTAATTCAAAAATAGAAATCGACAACGATAGGCTTCTGTTGCACGATAGATGGTATAAACCTGTGGGAATTTTTAACTAGGAAAAACGTTGATAAAAACTTAGTGACGAAAAATGATTTAGAGACGTACAAGGAAATTCTAAAACTAACCAACGGACATTTGCAAAATAACGAATCGTTTGGTAATATTAAGTCTAGCAAGGGTAAAAGTATTTGGGTATTCTACAAAATAAATTATCTTTTGACATAGCCTTTTCTGCTTTATAGCCAAAAAAGGATTATATATATTTCGTATTACAATTTGGAATTTTGGAATATTCTGCTAGTGCACTGTTTGTGCACTTTCTTATTCACTCTTATTATTCAATTCATAAATTGCTTTTGATTTTTAAAATTCTATATTGACATTTTTCAATATTAACCTTTTTAATGGTTTAGATTTTTTGGTTAACTTCTTACTTTGAAGTTGTGATTTTTCAAAATTTGTATATATTTGTATTTATCTGAGTTAGTGGTGATTTTAAGAATCAATTAACATTTCATTCTATCCAAGCCTTTGGCAGTTTTCTTTGGTGATTATATTTTTTCTGCTGACATTTGCTAATAGTAAATAGATTATTTTGACTTACATTCCTAATAATGGGCTTCCTCATTCAGTGATATAATTTTACTTAGTACTTCAAAATTTTTATTTAACTAAATAATTTATCCAGGACTATTTTCAGAGCTTTCATCTTGTTTGGTTTTGAATGTTGAGCTGTATATTCATCATTATTATGGTTTTTGATTATGATGAGGAAAAGGAATAGGAATTAGCAAACTTTATTAAATAATTGCAATTCATAAATTTCTTATTTATATTTATTGTAAATCAATTCATATGTACAATTGCTAATTATATACATAGAGATTTCTACACAGAGAGAGTATACATAGTTCATGGTAGAGAGAGAGACATCTTTTACAATAAAGGTGTTTTCAGAATTGGTAGTCTTATGCTGGTGTTGTCACTAGAGTACTTTTTTAAGGATTTCAATTATTGAACTTATACAAGTTCTTATGATATTTATTCAATTAAATTTATATCATATTTATGCTTGTTTAAATCTATTTGTTGGCATTAAATTTGTGGTTTAAAAGTTTCCTATTATTTAAAGGTTTGGTATTAGTTCATGTTATCGTCCCCTGCCCTCTTACCTCTTACTTTTGTCTCTTGAAAAAAAAATCTTCGTCTTCTGGATTTTGCCTACGCTTCCTAACTCAGATTATTTACTAGCACACTACTGTTTGAGATTAGTTTGTCTCTATTGATATTATATTTAAAGCTTATAATAATTTAAAGCAATTCTTACACAGGTCTGAAGGTGAAATAAATATTTAATAATAAAATAAAGTAAAGTAATTAATAAAAATAAAATAATATATAACCAACACATTTCCTGGTTGTAATAGTTCTATATCATTGATTCGTATGACAAATCCCTTACAAAAATAACAAATAAAACCTGCACTGCAAAATTGCACCTAGGCTGTTGAAACAGACAATTTTTTTTGTTTTGTTTGTTTTTTCCTCAAAACTCTGGTTCAAGTAACTTAGGTACCTTTCTGCAATGACAAATTTAATTGTCGTTTCACTGCCAATGGATTGAAATCTGTGAAGTGCACAGGAGTTATAAAAAGAAATCTTCCTTCATTGTAAATAATTGAAGCAGAAACCATTATTTATTTTGAAACAAATCCTTCAGTTTTCCTTCCCCACAGGGACGATTGTTATCGAGGTCAAAACAGAAAATCCAAAAACTAGCCACTGTCATCTCATTTAATGTTCTGAAACATACACCAGCAATATGATTTCATTTGTTCAGGACCATCTACTGTACATAAAAGGATTCAACATAAAAGGATTTATTTTGTGGCTAATAAATCTATAATTATACAAAATTGTCCTTTCTGAGTCATCCTGCTCTATGCCTAGTTAACAGTAAATCACACCAGTAATTTATAAAGAGGGAAATGTCTCAACTTATTATGAACATTGTTTGAAAATTGCTGCGATGCAAAAAAAAAAATATATTATGGCGTAAATGGAGTATAACGCTACCACAGCTTTAATATTATATAATTTGCTATTTTCAGACTGATATAATGTTATTAACAAATAGCAATTCTTCAGAATTTTTACTTGGGTAGCCAAAAACTAAATTCAGTCTTTAATGTGCAGCATGAGTAGGCCTATTATTAAGCTAAATAATTTATTTTATTTATTTATGTGAAATAAATACTGGTGGTCTCTAGTAGCGAAAGCTGCTTATCTGACATTAATTTAAAAATTCTATCGCAAACAAGTCCCACACACAAGAGCTTTAACACACTCTGGAGCGTAGGGCAATATCGGGGAGAAGAGCTTGCAGGCAATCACGCGCGGTGAATAAATGAAGCCTAAAATGCAAGCACTTTCTTACTCGCTTGGTAGAGCGTCAACAAAAGAGAACGCGAAAAAAGTCTATGTATTTGCCAAACACGCGCGAATTCTCTCTCAAAAGAACGGCGCGTGGAATGTCTGCATTGTAGACACGCCAGCTAAGAGTGTATGGTATTATTTAAAGTTCAGTATAGAGGAGTTTATGAAGCTCTTGAAATATTTTGTTTGTTTGTCTTCTGCCTTTACATACACACACGCTTCCATGCGAAAGATTGCAGCGTTACACGAATGACGCACCGCACGCTTTCTTTTGTTTGTCTATGACCTTTACAAACATATTTTCACGAGCATTTGAGTGCGCATCTGCCTAAACGCGAGCGATAAAGCTTGTGTGTGGATTAAGCTAAAATAAGATGCATAAAGGAATAAAGAATTATTATCTACACTAGGCCTACCTAGTTCCTACTATCCAGTGCGGTATATCTTGTTCATAGATATTGGTTCCTGTATAAATTAAATAAATTACAATAGGAAACAAATTCATAGAAAAATGTACATTCATTGTAAAAATTTAATATGATACACACATGTAACTTTCTCTAAGATATTAGGATCATAGGTTTCCGTGGCCAGAGTTAGCGTTAGAATCTTCTTGGATTCTGGGTATCTGCGCGTCATTTTTGAAGGCATACCGAATATGTTGCCGTGATATTTAGCAGTAGCCTTTATAAAGACCACGGCAAGGTGGCCTGAGTTTTGCAAATAATGGCGAGCTCATAACTACCCTCCAGAGATTGTTACGAAAATATATCCAATCAAATTTTAGCTCAAAATACAAGCACCTGTGTAAGAAAATATAAATAAAATCGTTATAGCCGTTTTGAAATCAATTGCAAAAAATGAAATATTTTATAATGCGACCTAGAAGTAAAAATAAGAGGCAGTCAGCGCCAATTTTCATATTACTTCCCATAATCCGGTTTTCAATTCAACAGATATGTTGTTAAAATGTCCATAGATACACTTACAGACACACAGGGATGTGTTTCTGAAATTTGTATTTTCTGGATTTAGATGACCTCAAGGAGCGTGCTAATACTGAAAACTTCACATCGAATTCCAGGTTCAATTACAGAACTTCCCATATCTATAATCTGGTTGCAACAAGTATTCTTTCTTCGATATCTTTATTAAAATGTTGAAGTTTTCTTACCACATTTTACTCATAGAATCCAATACAACACCAACCTTACACGCAGTTTTCTTCCAAACCAAGAATTTCACAAACACAATCATATAAATTAAGAATGATATATTCTAGAACCACACATGTGACAGAGGTTCTATCATAATACCATGTCCTTTGTTCGAAGCATAGTAGATTAACTTCTGTAATGAATTTAGTTTTACGAAACAGTGTGAATGGAATTTTACTATTGAATTTTCTCATAACAGCATATCAGCATGTTAGGAGCGTAACAATAGATGGAATTCTATCCGCATTTTCACACAATTCCATTTCTAATATTAATTTTTCCAGGCGCTTCTAATTTGAAATGCCCGTCAAGCGCTTCGAACATAACGTATCCTGGATGGAAGGGGAACAAGTGGCTAATGAATGGGGAAAGTTATGAGCCTCTTCCACTCATCTCTCAGAAGAAGCTGGAGGGGCGGGAAGGAGAGAGAGCTTTTCTAATTAAGACTTTCAAGAAAACCCTATATCATTGTTCTGTCGGCCACGAGTACTCGACAAAACAAAAGGAAAGCCGCTGTTATCTTCACAATACTGTATATTAATGTCTTAAGCAATTCAAAATGAAAATACAAACAGCGTTTACTATCAACTGTTGAGATTTTATTGGTGTTATTTGTAGATTCCAGTAAATTTTATTCTATTTACAGATCCTATAAGCCAGTTCAAGACATTCAACTTATAGAAGAGGAAGAAGGATATTCATTCAGAATACAAATAATCGAGTTAGAACTGTCAGAATTATGATGACTAAAAGATGTCAACTAGATGCAAAAAATTGGGCGAACTATTTAAGATGATACTTCATACTCGCTCTTACTCAATGGCAATAGACAATTCCTAAGCAAGCTAAAGAAATATTATCAATTTGATGCAACCCGGAGGTTGATTGCCACACTTACCTGAGCCCGCCATTCAACCCCATTCTGGGCTAACTCCATCCAACCATCCCTCGTAAATCCTACATCCCATATACTGTCCTCCCACCTAAGTCTAGATCTTCCAAATGGTATTTTCCTTTCGGGTCTCCCAGTCAATATTTTTGCGATATGTCTTTCTTCCCCCATGCGCTCAACATGTCCAGCCCATTTAATTACCCTTACTGCATCCGGTGACGAATACCGGTCATGAAGCTCGTTGTTATTCAGTTTTCTCCGGTCCCCATTTTAATCTCTCATAAGCCCAAATATTTTCCTAAGCACCCTGTTTTCGAAAACTTTCAGATTATGTTCTTCCCGAAGAGTAATCGACCTTGCCTCACATCCTTATAATACATCCAGCAGGATAGTTGTCTTATACATTTTTATTTTTAGATTTCTGGACAGAAGATAAGATAATAGTTTCTGAACTGTCTAAAACAGACATTTCCTAGTTTGTGTCTTCACTTAACAACTTAACAATATTTGTATCGGTAATTATTGCTCCCAGATATCAGAATTTCTCCATTTATTCGAATGATTTACCGGCTATTCTAATATTTTGGGACTCATTAATTTGACGTTTCATGACCATATATTTAATTTTCAATCCAACATTCCTCCAGCCATCGAAAAGACTTTGTGCATTTCTCTTGATTGTGTTTTCTCTTGCGATTCATCGCTCAGCAGACAAACATCATCTGCATAAGATAAAATCGGGTGAATGCCATTAAATTACCTTGTTTTCCTCACCTTTTTAAATGACATATTCCAAAGCGAAATTAAAAAGTAAAGACTTACTTCACACCGCTTTTAATGACAAACCTATCTTACATAAATTTCTTTACCTTGAATCTGCTATAGGTTTCATTTAGACAAATTTTTATCAGCATAACTAACTTCCTTGGTATCCCAAACTCAGTGAGAATATTGTACAATTTCCTCGCCTATCTGAATCATATGCTTTTTAAAAATCTATGTATAGTTGGTGAACAAATTTATTATATTCCATATTTATCAAAGATTTGGCGAATACAAAATAACTGATTAGTGTTTGATGTATTTCGCGTATATCCACATTGGTGATCTCCAATGATTTCTTCCGCGTATGGGATTAATTTTCACAGAACTATATTAGAGAAAGTGTTATATGATGTTGATAAGAGAGGAATTCCTCGATAGTCATTACATTGGGCCCTATCACACTTTTTATGGATCGGTATAATAATAGATGATTTCCATTCATCTGGCAATTCTTCCTTTCTCCAAATCATAAGAATGAGTTTATGGATCTATGAGTTTAATCTATCCCCACCTGCCTTAATTGATTCTGGTGGAATTTGGTCAACGACTGGCGATTAGTTTTAGTGCAAGTATGCCAAAACTCCAAAAAATGATAAATGCTGAATTACTTGTTTAGGCTAGTAATTTGCTAGACCATTCCTTGGTCTTTGTGAGTTATGCCATATTTTATTCAAAAGTACTACGGCAGCATATTTAGCTTGCACGAAGAGGAAAAGGAGGAGCTGCAAGGATGCCAAAGCTCCTGGATAATTATAAATGCAGTTTCTACTTGTATGCAAACTAATTTGCTGAGTCCTCTAGACTCTTGTGAAATTAACCATATATTGACTGTATGTAGTACTTAACTTGTATAGTGACTGCATCTGATGAGAATGTGAATACATTAGCCGGACTATGGCTAATTAGGTGAAGTACAGTTAATGTTGCTGTAGATCATCCTGAACGGTGGCCAGTAGCGAGTCCTTCCATGGCTACGAGGTACGCTCCACGAAGTTCTAGGGATGTCCTCGAATCCACCTCCAAGTGGATTAAATTGTGGCTGCTGATGCTGGTTCCAAGATGCGTAATTATATGTAGATACTGTACAATAATATATTCAGACTTGTGGTCTGTTGCTAAATTTGGGGCTGTGCCCTTACGCAGCGACGATCGGTGAAGAAGTGAGAGAAGTCTAACGGCCACAAAATGCGTTCACATAATCATTCTTCAAAAGAGTCATTCAAAAATTCGATGGAAAGTCAATCTAGGACTTTCTAGATGCTTCCATTCTAAAGAAGGCTTTTGTTAAACAAGGTAACATGCGGTACTCTTTCTGTAACACACAAAAAGATATATGAGAGTATCTATTTTATTAAACAATATGCCTTTGTGGAGAAATAAATAAATTTCTCAAGCGAATTAATCTAACTGTGCAGTACACTGTCCTTAAAGGCAAGTATAGCTAATCGATAGTCCGCTTGAAGTGCTCTACGCCGTTCTGTCCATAGAGGCAAGTGAGAGTATTATCGATTATCAGGCTGGCAATCGATATCGGATCGATCCAGGCAAAGCAGCATTCTGTTGCTAGATAACATTAATTACTGAATTCAATGATAACAGTCAATAATAACTGGAATAAATGTGCAAACTATTCCTTAGCTAATAGCATTATAGCTCATAATAGATATTTTCTTTATCTAAATGTAAATAAAGAGATACAAGTGTGCCAAGAATTCTGTTTGCTAGTAACTGGCGTTAGTGTCATCTAGTGACTTGTATTAATACTTCATTACTAGTATTTGCTATAAAAGTATAATAAATGGGCTCTAAGCTCTACGAGGTTACAATTACAAAGGACTTATTTCATAATACAAATTGTAACTTTTACATGATGAATAGAATTAGAATTCCTTCGCTTTTATCATTTTAGTACGTAAGTTCTAAACCCTGACGAGTCACCAGTTTACCAGCTTAAGGGGGCTCATATACCAAGAGACCATGCCCGAGCAGGCATTGGAGTAAAAGTTCAATATTTTCAACACTATTTCCAATAACAAAATAAAATTTCGGACATTAGAAGCATAGACTTGGGGCTTGAAATGTGCACAAAAATTATTCTGTCACAAATATGAAGGTTGATATTACAAAATGAAAATTTTTAATTTTTTGCATGCGATAAGGCATAACAAACATTATTTCTTGCAAAGGGTCAATCTGATTGGTGTAATCAGTTCTTTTATTAACAGCTGACACTATAATCTAGAGGATAAACCATCAATGAATACTGTGGTATGCCTGATACAATTTTCAGGGATTTTAAAATGTCAATATCAAATTATAACTAATTTTTTCACATCATCTTCACGAGTGAAATAATCTTTTTTCCTAGATTTGTGAATCCATATACACAACATGCACTCATTTTCACGTCTGAATTGTAGAAAGCAAAGAAACAAAGACCACCGTATAAACATATAAACATCACAGTGACACGCCCAATTTTAATACCAAACGCTCGGACAGTTGGCTTCACGCTTGCGGTCTCAGGGCATCTCCGTGTTCCTCCGCGGCAAAATGGCGACCGGTCCTATATTATAAAGCTACAAGAGATTTCTAGTAAAATTAGCTTTGCAATTACTAGAGTGAAAATATGGTATATTATAAAGCTATTGCTGTTGTAACTTGTAGTTAGTAAAAGAAAGCACGCCCTTTACAAAACACGTCATGGCCGGGCAGGAAAAGCCGGTCATGCATTGTGCGTGTATTCGACTGCAAACAATAGGTGAGACTCTCTTCTTCTCATATTTCTGTTTTTAGACGAAATAGATCTAGATATTAATGTTATCGGTATCATAATACCATTTTTCCGAACTGAAAAGTACAATAAACATTAAAAAACACATTTCATAGACCTACAAAGACAATTTAAAGTCTAGAGGCGCGACACAGGAGAAGCCTTCACTTTTCACATTGCCAATATTCAAGCAATGTTCCTAGTTTTGTTCGTGGCTGGGTGGTTATAGTACTGAGCTGTTGTGCAAGAGGTCGCAGGATCAAACCCAGGTCGCAACTTTTTTCTTTTCATTATATTTTTAAATTTAATTAGTGTACCGGTACTGTATGAAATTTTAAGAATTCACTGTCACTGCCCTGTGTAATTCTTGATGAATAATTATATAAGGTATTGACAGAGAATTCATGAAGTTTTATTCAGTAGACTGCAGTCTGAATCATTATGACAATTTATGATATTATATAAAGAGAGTGGGCGTGAATTTTTAAAATGTTATACGGTAAACTGTATTTACGTTTTTAAAATATCACAGAAAACAATACACACACAAAGCAGTGGCAGCGAATTTTATAAAGTCTTATACGGAACACTGTATTACAGTTTTTAAAATATTCTGAAAGCAAAACAATATAACGTAGTGGCAGTGAAGACTTAACATGTTAAACAGTACGGTGTATTTACGTTTTTTAAATATATAAAAGCAAAACAAAACAAAAAACAAGACTGTGGCAGTGTATTTTTGAAATTCAAGTTTTTATAATACGAGTATTATAAAAGCAAAAGAAAACACAATGTGCAGATGATGACTTTGAATTCGAGTTATTATATCTGCAATATCTTGAACGGAATGAAAATGATTGTATAAATTTAACAGTGCAGCGAGGAAATCCTTTCGAAGAACTTTCCGTTAGCAAATTCGTGGAGAGATTTTGCCTGTCTAAACAAACAGTTTCACAGGTACTGGATAACCTGCAATTCCCAACAGAAAGAAATAATCCTGTTTCTGATATGAATCGACTACTAACTGTATTGAGGTATTATGCTACCTGATCATTTAATATTGTTGTACGGGACATGGATAATATGCACAGAACTGCAGCTCGAATCATACATGATGTAAGGAATGCAATAGCCTCACTGACTCCCCGATTCATAATATGCTTCCCTACATCACAGGCAGAGCAGAGAATAAATATCCTCGCTCCTCCATGGTGTCTTCTTCTTATTAACTTCTTCTTCTTCCTGTAGGTGGCCTCGTCAACAAAAGAACGCGTTCATTATACTACGATCGCTTTCCGAATTTATGCTCTGTGTTTAAGCAAGCCGTCAGCTAAACACGGCCCCCTAAACAGAATTTAGGAATGGTGCACCAGATTTCTTTTTAATCATGTTTAAAATCTTAAACGTGTGTAAGTAAACACTGTTTAACCAAATCTTAATCAGAGTTGATGCACTTGGCCATAAGAGTTATATGAGACATTTCTCGTATCGACAGTAGCAAGACTCACTGTAGCCACGCAGTTAAGAACAGGTAGCTGATAATTGCTACTTGAGTATTTTGAATCCACCTCTATAGCAAGATTTTATTAAAATAATATATAAATAAATATAGAATCAACATTCATAAGAACGCAATATCCCATGACGCACAGAGCGATGACGTCACATGGACGAGCCAAGGGAATTACGAGCATAGGTACTTAACCGTGAGTTAGAGTGTGGAGGAAATAAGCAGGATGTACAGTTGTTTCTGATCACAGGGAGTAATTTCAACAGGTTAAGAGTCCATATCCAGATATTACCTGGCCGAAGGACGTAACAACATTAGGTTAAAACCCATTGCATAAGAGCTCATATCCAGATGCCCCTGTCCAAACGGCAAAAGCATTAGCTTAAAACCTTACTTAAAAGTGCATACCGAGACCTCCCTGGCAAATGGGCGTGAAAGCATTAGGTTAAACCCCTTGCGCAAGACTGCATATCCAGATATTCCCTGGCCTTTGGACGTAACAGCATTAGATTTAACCCCTTGCGTAAGAGTGTATATTCAGAAGTCCCTGGTCAAAGGGCGTAACTGTGACTCAAGCCATCCATGGTCCATGGGTTGAGGACCACAGGTTGTACATTACCTAAACGAGGAATGATTCTACTGTCAGCCTGTCAACACTCACAGCCGCTAATTATGATTTCTTGATAGGCGCAGCTACTTCTTAATCAAGCAGCTTCTTACGAGCTGAGCGCATCCCGTTAAACCCAATAAACGAGAAATTAGACATATACATTTATTGCAGTTCTATGAAAATAATCAGATTTCTATAATTTAGTAAGCAGAAGATAAGATTAAAGAGCATGTAAAGTAATAATATTACATTATGTTGCTCTATGTGAGATACGATCCTTTTTTAAATTTTTTAACAGAACTGAACCAAAGTAGTAGTGAATTTTAACTGTTGATATTGCTTCTAATTACTGTAATTCATTATGGTTCTTTTAGCTAAAATAAACAGTGTGCTTTTGACATGTAACATTATTTGTAGAAGGGAGATACACCGTAGTGCAGTTGGTGAAGCACAACAAACCGGAAGGTCGCGGGTTTGATCCCCGTGAGGTCATTGGAATTTTTCAATTTGCCTCATCCCATTGGTGGAATTATGTTCCTGGGGTTGACTAAGCTTCTACAACAGTTAGTACCAGGAGCAATCCTGGAGTTAAAGGTTGCCGATGCGTAAGTTTTACAACCTTATCACATTCATGTTTTGAAAGTATAAAAATGTAGTAGCCTCAACCCCCTGGAAACACCTAAGGTCCTCCATGGCCTTGTTATGGACCATTTACTTTACTTTAATATTTTTGTAATCATAATCACATTTCACATGCAATCTACAACTTTAAATAGAATATAGTAGACGTCGTGCAGTGCGGACGTCTTAGTTCTGTGCTCTCTACAAGTGAAATTGTAGGTTATGTCTAGTGAGGAACTTGGTACTTCAAACTCATTGCGAGTTTGTAAACGCTGTAAGAAATCAACTTTAAGTGGTCCGAAGTGTCAAATATGCTTCTCCATATTTCATCCAAGCTGTGCTAAACTAAACAATAACATGAAAAATGTAAGTGACGATGCATTTATTTGCTGCAATGTTAATAAGAACAGTAAAGACAGTGAGTGTGATAATGGATCAGATGTTCCCGATGCACTAGAGATTTCTGATGGCAAGGTAAATAACATGAACATGTTCAACTACGTAATTGACCAAAAAGATATTATAATTGAGCATAAGGATATTATAATTAAGGAATTAAGAAGTGAAATTGAACTCCTGAAGGACAAAATTAAACTGTTAGAAAAGTTAGAATGTCTGAGAAAGGATGGACGTAACCCTCATCTACCAGACGAAGTTAACTTAACCTTACAAAACAAGGAATCATCAGAAGCTGCTGCCAATGATATTGAAGTAAATGGGACTTCTGATACTATTAGGCCTACTGCTAAGCGTAATTACAGTGATGTTCTTATGGTTGGTGTCAACAGTAGTATCAACAAGAATGCCTCTAATTCAGATTCTGTACACGGAGATGTTGAAGGGAAAAACCATGGTAACAATAGGCCTAATGGTGAAAGTTCCAATGATGAAAAGTGGATCACAGTGACTCACAAAAATAAAAAGAACAACAATTCTAACTTGAACCAAGACACTGCACCTAGACGTAAAAATGTCTTCATTACAGGTTCAGCTAACAAAGGTAAACTGAACACAGTTGAAAAATTAGTTTTTCTATTTGTGTCTCGCTTAGATTCTGCTGTTGAGACAAGTGATGTACTTGGATATCTGAATGACTATAAACAAGCTAACTATCAGATTGTTAAACTAAAAACTAAATATTCAGGGTACAGTTCCTTCAAAGTAGGTATACCAGCACCATTTCTGGATGACATTTTCTTGCCTGATTTTTGGCCTACTGGTACATTCGTAAGTAAATTTAGATTTCCAAAGAGTAATTTAAACATGAAGGAAACAAGCGAGGGAAATCAGACTTAATTACAAAAGAGGGCCAGTCTAAGGAGCTAAGACTACAATCAGTTTCAAATGTAAACATTCTGCATTGGAACGTTCAAAGTATCGTAAATAAAATAGATTATATTGCCAACCTTACTGTTGAATTAAATGTACATATCTTATGTGTCGTTGAGCACTGGTTAAGTTCTGATGAAATAAATTTACTTAAGATTCCTGGCTTTTACCTGGCTGATTGTTACTGTAGATCTGGTAGTGGTTTACATGGTGGCTCGGCAATTTTCGTTAAAGACGAAATTATAACCAAAAGTGTTATTGATTTAACAACTCTTGCTACTCAGTACATTTTTGAAGTGTGCTCAACCTACCTTAACAATTTTAATATATTGTGTCTGTCTATATATAGAATTCCTGATGATAACAAAACAAACATTGAACTATTTTTAACTAAATTATATGACTTGTTGAGTATTGTGTTTAGAAAGAATTCTAATCTTAATGTAGTATTGACTGGTGATTTTAATTTTGATTTTTTACAGTTCAGCAAAGTTGAAAACTTTATAAATATATGCAAAAGTTACGGGGCCTATCATACTATTAATGAACCTACTCGTCCCGGTGTAAATGATTCATTAGGGACATGCATAGATAATATTATAACCACCATTAGTAATGATAAATGTTCAGCAACTGTAATACCTACATTGGTATCTGATCATAATGCAATATTTTTTAGTACCAAAACAGACGTTGAGAATAATATCTCGAATAATTATTTTAGAGTCAAGAGAATAGTAGATGATTTTGGTAAATGGCATTTTATTAATGTTTTGAAGAACATAAATTGGTTCGATATGTATAGTCTAATATGTATAAATTCGAAAGTGGATTGTTTTAATGATACTATTTTAAACTGTATTGACAATGCTTTTCCAACGAATGTAACTAAAAACAAGCTACATAAGAGGGTCTTAAGTAATAAGTGGTATAACGACGAGCTCCGCAAATTGAAACAAAAGTGTTTGTCTTATTACGAATTATTTAGACATAGTGGTATGATACAATTTAAAATCAAGTATAATGAATTAAGAATGCAGTATAGGAATGCCGTCCAGGAAACTAAGGTGCATTATTATTCGAACTTAATAAATAACTCAAACAATAAATCTAAATCAACTTGGCTTATCGCTTCTGAATTTATCAACAATAGATCTAAATCAGATAGTATGCTGAGTGAAATGAACTCAGAGGAATTTAATTCACATTTTATTGATAGAGTTGAGGAAATTATTCGTACCATAGACAGTAATAATAATGCATTAACATATCTGAACAAGTTAACCAAACCAGAAACTCAGTTTACATTTGAGCATATTGCTGTAGAAGATGTCTATTCCGCTATCCTAACACTTCGTAATAGCTCTTGTAATGATGCATATGGTATCAATAGTATGTTCATTAAGTTGGCTGCTCCTTTTATATGTGAACCTTTGACACACATTTTTAATAAATGTTTTGAAGATTGTGTTTTTCCAAATAATTTTAAATATGCTAGAGTTGTTCCTGTTTTTAAAAAGGGGAACAAATCTCAATATAACAATTATAGGCCTATTAGTATTATACCTACAGTGTCAAAGGTCTTCGAAATTCTGCTACACAAACAAATTTCAAAATACTTTGAAGATAATAACATATTTACACAGAGTCAGTTTGGATTTAGAAAATCTCGTAGTACCGTTGACGCAGTTACATCATTTGTAAAGAGGTGTTATGAAGGCCTGGAGAAAGGCGAAGATGTCTGTAGTCGTTTTTTCGATCTTACGAAGGCCTTTGACACTGTATCACATAAAACTCTTCTGCAAAAACTTAAATTTTACGGTTTTGATGGCGATAGTTGTAAATTTTTAGAGTCATATCTTTTTTCTCGCTATCAATTCGTTGACTTGAATTTTAATAATAAGTCACAATATAAACTGGTGAAATATGGTGTTCCCCAAGGTTCTGTTTTGGGACCCTTACTATTTATTGTCTATATAAATGATCTTGCCATGAACATTAAAGTAGACTGTTCGGATGCTTTTCTTTATGCTGATGACCTTGCTGTCAACATCATAAATAAAACCAAGGAAACTTCAAATTGGCAACTAGATGGTGTAACCCAGAACATTCATGACTGGTGTAAAGCCAACACGCTTTCACTTAACAATGACAAAACAGAGACAGTAAATTTTAATTTGAGTAGAATGTTGACAGTAGATAACACATATGTAAAATTTTTAGGGATTGACATTGAATCAGATCTAGGCTGGAAAAAACATACCAGCAGAATCCAAAATACTGTCAGTAAAGGTATCTTTATGTTAAGAGTTTTAAAATCTTATGTCACGACTCAAGTTCTACTAACTGTTTATTATGCTCATATATACAGCCATTTGAACTATGGAATTTTGTTATGGGGGAATCATCATTCAACAAATCAACTTTTTATTTTGCAAAAGAGGGCAGTGAGATTGATTTGCGGAGCTCCGTCCAAAGCACACTGTAAACCACTTTTTATAGAATTAGGGTTAATTACTCTACCATCAATGTATGTTATGGCCGCCCTCCTATATGTTAAGAAGAATTACAACAATTATACCTTATGCAAAGACATTCACAGTTATCATACACGCTCTAACACAAATATTTACATAAATAAATGCCGGTATAGTACAATAAAAACTAGTTTTGAGTACACATCCTTAGAGTTATTCAACAGTCTTCCATTACAAGTTAGGGATCTTTCCTTCGAAACATTTAGGAGGACGGTCAGAACTGCACTGACAATGTACCCTCTGTACAGTGTACATGAATTTTATAATTTTAATAATTGGTAACAAAGCTATTGTGTAATTTCATATGTGACGTGGCTATACATTATAAATGTTTACAGCAATAAAAATCTATCTATCTAAAATCTATCTATACACTTGATCATAATAACAGGACATATAGACGTTTAAATTTTATACCCTGCGGTGTTTTTCATTTTGTTGGAATGACTGTCATATTCTGTACTAATGTAGAGAAACTGACTATTCCCTTGCAAACCAACACACAGTACAGTTCGTTGGATAACATTACGTACGGGCGTGCTGTGCAATATTATAATACAAACTTCCTACTGTGAATACATGCTGCGGGGGGCCACGGAATTAGTTGTACAGCAAAATGAACAGATAGAGCGCTCAAAGAGTCTCGTGACAGAACATAAAGAATATTTAAAATAATTTACACCACCTACCTGCAACCTAGAACATCATTAAATGTTTAATAAAGAGCGGGGCCTAATTTATGGAATGTCTAAGTGTTAAGTCATAAGGGCCAAGAATATTGTTTCTGATTCTCTCCTAGAAAACTCATGTACTGTAAGTTCTGTATGAAATTTAATATATGAGAAGTAAGGTGAAATTTTCACGTTGAATAATGTTCTCAAGTTCATGTTCTTCCTTAATTTACATAAACTATTTTACTTGGTGTCACCCGTTCAGCCACCTCTGGAACCGAAGGTCGTAGATTTCAACCTGGCCGCTGTCAGACGATTTTTCAAGATGTAAAATCCTGGGCACGAAATTCTTCTTCAAACGATTGTTTGAAAGATTTCAGTAACACGAATGTGTTGAACGACAAAAAAAGGCCGTAACTTCCTCTGTAGGCATAGCATAAAATCTGTTACTTGTTTGTGAAACAATGTTTTATAGGGGCGCAGTAGACTCACCTCCACGTGGTGTACCCCGGACAACGTCTATGACGGCAAAGAAGTCTACAATTCGGCATAAACCTCAGCTATGAAAGGAAAAGGAATGAAACCTAACCACAACCGTTCTTCTCAGAACGAAACTTTAAGTCTCCGAATATTACAGTGGAATGCTGGTGGGATGTCCCAAGACAACATATACAAGCACACCAGATGGTCGACTTAAAACTCAATCTGGCTTCATGCAAAAGGCTGCAGAGCTGACAGATAAATTAGACAAAAACGAAAACACTGCTGAACGTTGCCTCCTCCCGCTACCACAAAGCTCGCTCACATACAAAACAAGTGCTCCCTACAATTACCCGAGGCAGTAAAGAAGAAAGAAACAAATGATCAGCAGCTAAAACAATTTACCCTAGAAACTATCAACAGAGAATATCCCGAAACTGACTGGTTGCATATTTACACAGATGGCTCCTACTCAGACAAGACTGATAGAGCCGGGGCAGGTGTATCTAGCAGTATTTTCTCCTTCTCTACATCAGCAGGATACAGAAGAACGGCTTTTGATGGAGAAATTGCTGCAATCAAAATAGTATTGAGTCAGCTCCATCTCCACCTGACTAAATTTAATCAAGCAGCCATATTCATTGACTCCAAGTCGGCAATCCAAGCTATTATATCCCCCGACCCCCCCCAAGAGCCCAGATGTACAAGAATGTCGTAGACTGTACCAATCATTAGCTGCCAAAGACAAAAGAATAGCCCTACAATGGATCCCTAGCCATTGTGGTATAAATGGCAATGAGCAGGCAGATAGCCTAGCAAAAAAAGAACCATAATTCATGATTATTCCAACAGATCAATGCTCTATAGCACAATAAAAACTAGAATCAAACAAGCCTTCAAAACACAGCACAGTAAAGAAATTCTCAACCGGATACAACACAAACAGTGGAAAAACGATCTGAAGTTCATACCTGACAGCCCAAGACGCAAAGCAGTTGCTACATTCCGCCTTATCACTGGACATGATCTCCTGAGATAACATCTCCACCGCATTGGGATTGCAGAAGACCCGTATTGCAATCTTTGCCACCAACAGGAACTTATGGACAGAGACCACCTCAGGATATGTTCAACACTTACCAAGCAGAATGAACATGACCAATATTGGGAAGCACGAGGTTTACTAAAAAGTGTATAACTTTTGTTAATTGTACTTTCCATTAGAATAAATAAATGTTTTATATAACAACCCCTTTACAAGAGGTCACATTAACAAGGTTGCAGTAAAAAGAATAATTCATCACACTCTTGGTAGACAAAATATCGAGCAGAAGAAGAAAATCATTTATTATAAACATAAATGAAGCTGCTTGCCTCTATGCAAGTTGCCATTAAGACACAGCTTAACAATTCCATCTGACAAGACAATTATTAAGTACATGGCGTACATAAATATATGCAGTTTTACATTATTCTTCTAAGCAGAAGCTCACTTTTACTTTTGGGAGTAAATATGGTGATTCAAGATTGATATTGAATCAACAATTATGCTTTCGGTAAGGTGTTTTGTTTCTTCTTTGGTTATCCCTAGTTTTTGCAGTTGTTGTGCAACAGAGCGATAGATCGTACCTCTGGAACCAAACAAAAGACCATGTACTGAAAAATGACAGCCACCAAATCTTGCGTGATATTTTTCTTTAAGAAATGGAATGCAGCTCTCATAGATGCTCTTTTTCTCCATGTCAACATTTTCGGCTTGATCATCGTCGTTAGATTCATAACGAATAGTAGGATCTAGGATATAAGCTGTTTTAGCCCCTTTTTTGAATGCTATAATATCTATGAAGCGATTAGATCCTAATCCATCTACAGCATGCACTTCCTCAAAGCATTCATATCCTTTATTTGTCAGGAGGCCGGACAATGAGTGTTTCACCCTATGATGTCTCTTATTAACAATCAGTGAATTAAATGGACATGATCCGAGTACGTGACTCGGTGTTTCTGACTCCTTTGCACACCTTCTGCAAAGGGATGATCCATTAATAGCACAATCATTACCAGGGACTCCTCGTAGGTTCGCATAATTAACATTCAGTTTCAGCATGGCTGTCCATTCAGATGATGTTAGATGCATCTTTTCCACCATGAAATTGTTAGCAACAGGATACTCTTTAAAATGTGACACTCCGATACCTTGCCAAGGCATAGATGACCATTCATCAAAAGACTTAAGGCGCATTAACTTTCTAAGTTGTCTAGAACTTTTATGGCCATTTGTTATTTCCATTGGCAGGTCTAAGCGAGCAAGGCTATCTCTAACTTCTTGTTCGTAGTTAAAAACTTCAAGGAAACGTGGATCTTCACAATTTGAAAGTTTGTGAGCAACAGATAAATGTTGCAATGGAGCTTCCCATTTACTGTTAATTAGTCCAAGCCCACGTAAGTTCCGTGGTGCATATAACATAGCATTGGCTGCTCTATTAGGAAGACCAACAATTTCCTTCACAGTTCGTCTTATTATAACATCTAGACCATCAAGAATGTATAATGGGATTTTAGTCAAGGGCGCCGTCTGAAGGGGGTAAATTAGAGAAGGAAAAATGTATTGGTTAATTATGTTCAACTTCTGATTGGCTTTCAGTAAAGGAGACTTGGATAGTTTTTCTAAATTTTGTTGAAATGGCATTAGTGCGTCTTTATTAAGCAGTAGTCCAGTCACCAGGTACTGAAAATTGGGTTTGCCTGGAAAAAGGTCCGAAGTTAATGATTTTTTAGTATGTTGTATATGGGCATTGTGAGGTGTAGAATCCAAGTTTTCCAATTCGAGAACCTTGTGCTAACTTCAGGGCAGCCGAAAAACCCCGAAATTTTAGGGCTTTTTTCAATGTTTTCCTTATAACTCCTAAACAACGCGTTTTATCTGAAAATACTCTATTATATAAATTAAAGGGCAATAAATAATCTACAATTTGCACTGTTTAAAAGTTTTTTAAGTCGAATACGTACCGAGATATGGATCTTCGAAGTTTCGAGTTATTTTTCAAAATATTGAAAAACTGCAAAAAATGCAGGATTTTCCCTAGTAAATTTCATCTTCCAACATTTCTATATGGATAATAATAGTAGTAATGGTAGGTGAATCTAAATTAATAAATTTAACATCATCATGCCCCTCCCTCCCCCCGTCAGGACGTTCTGTTGGGCGATTTCCTTGAAGGCCGTGGAACGGCTTATAGTCCAGTCACCAGGTACTTTTGCCTGGAAAAAGGTCCGAAGTTAATGATTTTTTAATATGTTGTATGTGGATATTCTGTGGTGTAGAATCCAAGTTTTCCAATTCGAGAACCCTGTGCAAACTTCAGGGCAGCCGAAAAACCCCGAAATGTTAGGGCTTTTTTCAGTGTTTTCCTTGTAACTCCTAAACAATGCATATTAGCCTAAAACACTCCATTACAAAAGTTAAAGGGCATGAAATTTCCTATTATTTGAACTGTTTAAATGTTTTAGAAAACCAAATATGTACCGATATATAGCGCTTGAAAATGTTGAAAAATTCTCAAAATATCGAAAAACTGCGAAAATGGAGTATGATCTTTAAACATTTCTGTATGAATAACGTTCAATAACCTACACAATAGAAACCCCATTCTTAATGAGATGTTCATTTAAGAATAAAGTACACAATAATCGATACATAAAAATTTATTTTATAAAAATTTATACTACATATGATATGTGGATATATTAACTAAGTAGAAAATATGTAAATTATTACAAACTTCCATTAATATTGATTGATAAAAGCATTGATCTCTTTGCTCCCGATTGGCAAATCGGCATCATCTTTCAGTAATTCCTCCTGAGCAAAGATCTTATCGATGATGTCCTCCTTTGCTGCCATTTCAGCATTCACTCCTTACAGGATGAAGACCTTGGCAGCAGAAAATGTGTAGTAAGTGACTGCATAAGGTTGTATGGGGTAAGACTACATCACGCACGTTCAAGTCAGTGTGCAAGACCTACGTGGACTAGGTACAGAAACCCTTTGGGTATAATGTCATAGTAGTATTCGATGGATATCTTAGTGACATCGCTTATCAGAGCACCAAAGCAGCTGAACGATATCACCGGGCTTTGCTGCAATCGTCCAGAAAATTTGTATTTTCGTTAACAACGGCCGTTACATTGTCGCAAGAAAAATTTTTGTCCAATGACACGAACAAGAGAAACTTTATTTCAATGCTGATTGACTGAAATGGCAGCAAAGGGCATCGAAGTTAAGCAGGCAATAGAAGATACTGATTTCATGATAGTGAAAACTGCTATATCTAAGGCTTCTGACTTCGATAGTGTTACTATCACAGGTGAAGACATCGATCTCTTAGTATTGCTGACTGTATTAGACTCTTCTCAAAAGAACGTTTATTTCCAGAAGAGTGGGAGAGGTAATACCCCAGTGTTTTGTATTCGCCAGCTTCGTGCAAATACAGTACTCAGGATATTCTTTTTCTTCATGCAGCAAGCGGGTGTGACACTACATCAAACCCATTTGGACAAGGAAAGAAGAAAGTTTTCACTATGTATGAAAAAAACCGTTCTGTGTCTGACATCGTTAGTGTTTTCAAAGATAACGAAGCAACACCATGTCAAATTTCGGAAGCAGGGGAAAAGTTTCTTGTGATACTGTACGGTGGTAACATGGACACAGATACTCTGGATGATCTTCGGTACCGAATATTTTCCAACTCCGTGTCAAAATCCAAATTCAACCTTGCCAGATTGCCCCCTACACGAGATGCTGCCCGGTACCATTCTGTTCATACCTATCTGCAAGTGCAGACGTGGCTGGGCTACAAAAAGTCACCGTCAGTTTGGGGCTGGACTTTAACGAAACTAGGGCTGATCCCTATAACAACGACCATGGATGCAGCTCCAGAAAAGTTGCTGCACATGATACAATGCAAGTGCATGACAGGGTATAGCACCGGGGCTTGCAGCTGCAAAAAAGCAGGACTCCGATGCTCAACCATCTGCAAGAATTGAGCAGGAAATGCTTGCGAGAATTCGCCTGAAACTGACATCAACGAGGAAGACACAGACAAATTGAGTGCGACGAGGAGGATGACGTCATCGATGAGTTCATTGCTCAGGAGGAAGAGGAATCACTGAGAGATGATGCCGACTTGCCATTGGGACCAAAGAGGTCAAGGCTTTTATGAATTAATATGAATGACTAATTTGTAATAATTTACATATTTTGTACTTAATTAATATATCCACATGTCATTACATGTATTATACATTTTTATAAAATTCATTTTTATACATAGAGAATTGTGTTCTTTATTCTGAAAAGAACATCTCATTAAGGGTGGGTTTCTATTGTGTAGGTTATTAGACGTTATTCATATAGCAATATTGAAAGATGAAAGTTACTAGGGAAAATCCTCCATTTTTTGCAGTTTTTCAATATTTTGAAAAATAACTCGAAACTTCGAAGCTCCATATCTCGGTACGTATTCGACTTAAAAAACTTTTAAACAGTGCAAATTGTAGATTATTTATTGCCCTTTAATTTATATAATAGAGTATTTTCAGATAAAACGCGTTGTTTAGGAGTTATAAGGAAAACATTGAAAAAAGTCCAAAAATTTCGGGGTTTTTCGGCTGCCCTGAAGTTAGCACAAGGTTCTCGAATTGGAAAACTTGGATTCTACACCTCAGAATACCCATATACAACATACTAAAAAATCATTAACTTCGGACCTTTTTCCAGGCAAAAGTACCTGGTGACTGGACTACAGAAGCTCATTATTAAAGCTACAGCCCAAATACTTAATATTTTCATGTTCTGTTATAGATGAAATTAATTCTCCTGAACCCAAATGAAGATCTTGTTGTAACAGTTTTCCATTGTTAATAAAAATCGCTGAACTTTTGTTAGCATTAATTTCTAACCCAATCGAGGTCAAAAGGTTTTCAGTAGCATCAATTATTCGAATAGCTGAGTCAATGCTGCAGCTAGTTACCACTTGATCATCTGCAAACCCAGTCAAACAAAGAGGTTCAATATCATTATTTAAATAATAACCATGTTTTCCTGAAAATTTTTTATCACAGATGTCATTGTATATGAAATCAATCACAAGATTGAACAGTACAGGAGAAAGGGGACCTCCTTGTGGTACCCCACAGTGAACTGGGATCCTTTTAGTTCTTTGACTTCCAGCCTCCACTTGAATAAAGTTGTCTGTGAGCAAGGAAATTATTAGGTTATGAAGATCGGAAGATACTCCATATGCTGCAAGACAGTTATTGATATGTGCATGACCAATACGGTCAAAAGCATGGGAAATGTCCAAAAATGCAACTACACAATCTTTTGTGTTCAATTTTGCATCATTTAAACAACCTGCAACAAGTCTGGAATTTATATGACATCCTGATAAATTGGAAACAAATCCACGTTGATTGTAGTTCAACTCAATTTGATTTCTCAACTCTTTGTCCAAAACTCGTTCTATTATTCTTCTGATTACAGAATAGATTGTTATTGGCCGCCAAGAGGAAACATTATTTACATCGCCCTTTCCTTTATATATCAGTATTGTTCTACCATGTTTTAATTTTTTTGGTACATAGGAAGTGACTAGCATTATATTAATAATTATTCTCAAGACATCAGAAATGTCTAATTCTTTAATAGTTCTCATTAGTATTCGATCTGGTCCAGACGAGGTGTCTAATGACATACCTTTTATTGCTTTTTTGATACTGTTTAGAGAAACTTCAAAAACATTTTCTCGTGGTTCATGTTGGGGATATATTTCTCTGACATTGTTGTTGGAGGACCCAAACATGTGTTGAAAATTATCTTCAACTTGATCCAGTTTAAGGGGACATTGCTTTGGATTGTCAGAATTCATAATCTTTCGTACAACAGCTTTCCTTCTGTTATAATAGTTGAACTGAGCAACTTCATACTCATACCTATTCATATTTCTCATTCTATGAGCTTTGGATGATCTCTGAGGATTAGAAGAAATCTTTTGATGATATACATTATTTTTCTTTCCCTCTCTTCGCAATCGATAATATCGGGTGGCAGGATGTTCAGGACCTGGTAATATTGAATTAGCTTCATACAGAAAAGTCAGAAAACTATTCATCTTATCTTCAAAGATGGTAGAATCAAAACTTTAAATATGATCAAAGTATGTTGCCTGACCTTTTTAAATATCTTAAATGGAACCTTCAGCGCAAGGGACGAAAGCACTTCTTTAATGCTTACCTTACGGTATAACTGGTTAGGTATGGTTAAAATTAATTTTGACCCTTTTTGTTCCAATGTATTGAAATATGTAGTTATTGTAGATCTTCTGAATATTACTAAAATCTTACAGAAATATGAAAAATATCAGAAAGCTATTTTTTTTTAAATTCTGGTACAGTTCCTGTGCAGACTAGTTCAATTGATCAGTGTTGTGAATTTAATTATTTTCCTGAATTTATATTGTAATATAAACATAATTATGTCAACCTAACCATTACTCTATTAATGGTATTATTTTAACTGTAAGTAACAACTGAAAGTTGTTCACACACCAGGAATGCTTATTTTATGTATCTGATACTTTATTTGAATCATAGTATATTATTTAATAATTATTATTATTAATAATAATAACATGTGAGTGTTCATTTTTCTGAATGTGGGAGTAACACTGGAAAGTAGTAATAAATAGTCATTAAACGACGTAGAAAATGATATAAAGTTTAGTCTACTAAAAATTAAGATTAATTACGAAGAATAGCTATTTATGCAATATAATTTCTTATCTAATGAATATTTTAGTACTCCGGTTTCCTAACAGTACAATATAGATCTTCAATGGTGACGAAAAGTCATCCTCTTGGTTAGCGGTTTTAGAGTACGATTACTTCCACAAAGTCTCTGGATTTTTATATACATACCTTAGGAGCGAGTGTCACAGTTCCTAGAGTTCCTGCCTAGAGGAGGTAGCTGCACCCTGATTGGTCCACCTCTTCTATGCCACTCAATGTGTTGTCTGTCTCTGTCTCGCTGCGGCATTTATCTTTCCCCTCAACTATTATAGTATTTGTGTTGCCAGCGCGATCTTCACTCTGTACTCACCAGTAGCTCACTGATCTATATGCATGCGACTCTGCGCAAGAGGTAACGCGAAAGCTCGCTGGGTGGGTTAGGTCTTCAAGGCCAGAGACTGAGTGGAAGTAATCATACTCTAACTTGCAAATTACAGAGTGTAGCCTAGGTAGTATAACTGTGCAGATTTTAACAGCTTGACCTTCGGTAGAAACAAGCAAAACATTCTAAAACATATTTGTCCCAAGCTAGTACTTTTATAAGAAAATTATATCGTTTGTCTCTAAACTTTAACCTTTCTTTACTCGATAAGTACTGTTCATTCAAGTTTTCCCTCATCAGCATAGGAAATAAGAAGGCAAAATTGTTTCTTTCGCGGCTCTTCAATAAAGTTGACAGTTTCTGTGAAAATTAGATGCAAACATTATTAAAGGGACCACATACTCCGCAAAATAAGCAACGTAGAAGCAAAAGGGTCTTCGAAGCCTGTGTTTTTTTAGGCTGTCAAAGTTCATTGCCACCCACCAGTGCGTTTTTTGTATTCTTCAGAACCAAGAAAATGAATTCATTAACATAGGTGACGTATGCAGTTATATTTATTCAAACGTTATCTACTACCGCCTTGAATATGCAAAGATATACTACTTCCACTCTGTACGAAAAAGATGAGAAATCTTACCGAATCGTAAATCTCAATGTTTCACGCGTATCACATTAATGGCCAAGTGCACCGACCATGATTAGTGTAATCAGCGTTTATAATTTCTTTCTAACCTATGATTAGGGAAAGTTATGGAGCATCAACCTTGATTTGTGTCGAAATCGCCGATTACCATTGATTAAACTTTAACAGTCAAAATCGGGCGGTTACTAAAGGTAAACAATGATTATCTGTTTGCTAAAATTCCAAACATACCACATAGACTTTCCTTATCCCTCTGGCCCAACTTCATCCTCACTCAGTTCCTCACAAACCATGGTCGATTCCGTTCATACCTATACAAGATAAACAAATCCGTCTCCCCACTATGTACCTGCCCTGAAAGGAAACCTCAAACAGCGGCTCATCTTATGACCGAATGCACCTTGTTCTCCAACACCCGACCAGCATATCTAAACACAGCACCTCTGCCAGAAATAACTAAACACCACTTCAACACAACTAGACTACAAGACTTCATTAAAGACATCTACAGCTTTCTCCAAGAGTAACAACATTCTGTAATTCCGAAGAACTATCACCGGAGCATCTTCCCATGTTCAACACCCCGCTAAGCTTATTGTGTATTTTGATTCATGCCAAACTCTGTAAATACCTCGTGGTATACCTGTTGGTGAAACACGAGTTGTATAGACTATCTTCTTGTAAATAAAAAAAAAAATGACTGGGGTCAACTGCAAACAGTACGTGAGAGTTTCTTCTTCTCATATCTCTCATTTAGGATGAATTAGGTCTCGATATTAATGTTATCAGTACCATAATACCATTTTTCCGAACTGAAAAGTGCAATAGATATCATATAAACACAACTCATAGACCTAGAAAGACAATTTAAAGTCTTGAGGCGCGACACAGAAGAAGCCTTACACTTTCACAATGCCAATATTCAAGCGACGTTCCTACTGGCGTAGTACTGAGCTGTGGTGCAAGAGGTTACAGGTTCAAACACCGGTCATGACTTTTTTCTTCTTTTCATGATATTTTTATGTTTAATTAGTGTATGAAATTTTAAGAATCATTCTTGGTGAAGAATTATATAACGTATTTACAGAGAATTCATGAAGTTTTATTCAGTACACTGCAGTCTGAATCATTATGACAATTTATTATACTATATAGAAAGTGGGCGTGAACTTTTAAAATTTATACGGTAAACTGTATTTACGCTTTTAAAATGTTACAAAAGAAAAAAATATACAGACACAAAGCAGTAGTAGCGAATACTATAAATTCTTATACGGAACACTGTATTTCAGTTTTTAAATATTATGAAAGAAAAAAAAATGTATATATATATAACGTGATGGCAATGAAATATTAACATGTTAAACGCGACAGTGTATTTATGTTTTTAAAATATATTAAAGCAGAACAAAAGAAAAATATCAAGGCTGTGGCAGTGTATTTTTGAAATTCATGTGTTTATAATATTATAAAAGCCAAAGAAAACACAATGTGCAGATGAGTTACTATAACTGGAATATCTTGAACGGAATGAAAATGGCGTTTAAATTTAATAGTGCAGCGAGGAGATCCTTTCGAAGAACTTTCCTTTAGGAAATTCGTGGAGAGATTTCGCCTGTCTAAACAAACAGTTTCACAGGTACTGGATAACCTGCAATTTCCAGCAGAAAGAAATCATCCTGTTTCTGATATGAATCGACTACTAACTGTATTGAGGTATTATGCTACCTGATCATTCAATATTGTTCTAGGGGACATTGGTAATATGCATAGAACTGGACCTCGAATCATACATGATGTAAGCAATGCAATAGCCTCACTGACTCTCCGTTATATAATATGCTTCTCTACATCACAGGCAGAGCACAGAATATCCTCGCTCATCCATGGTGCCTTCTTTTTGTTAACTTCTTCTTCTTCTTCTTCTGCCTCTAGCTAATGGCCTCGTCAACAAAAGAACGCGTTCATTATACTACGCTTGCTTTCCGATTTTATGCTCTGTGTTTAAACAAGCCGTCAGCTAAACACGGCCCCCTAAACAGAAATTAGGAATGGTGCACCAGATTTCTTTTTAATCATGTTTAAAATCTTAAACGTGTGTAAGTAAACACTGTGTAACCAAATCTTAATCAGTGTTGATGCATTTGGCATTAAGCATAGCCGTCTCTAGTGATGGCCCGGCCCTCACTACGTTGCAACGTCGCACCGCACGGCACTTGCCGTCCTATTGCATAGCTGTTAATAATTGCAAATGAACCAATATGATTCTCTTCTCACTCTCTTTCTTTTTCGTAGTTTTACCTCTCCCTTTTAGGATTTAAGCGACCCAAGCCGCCCGGGCCTCTCTTCTCACTTTAAAGGGAAAATTATTAAAGTTACAGATTACACACTAAGTTACTGTTAAGCTGTCGCACTGACAACATTTCCTTCGTTGCTTTTTTATTTCGTTTTTGAGGAGTAAGTTAATGAAACAAAACAAAGAAAATTAATACCCTAATGAAATACATTTTATTGTACCAGGAGTGTAGTTCATAGGGCGATTTTACAACAATATTTGCAATTCCTTTTGTTGTTATACTTGTCTGAGAATTCTTTCCTTACTCTAGAATAATTATTCAACAGTATGTTACTCACAGTGGATACAATGTTCTCAATTAGAATTTCATTGAAATGATCACAAACCTCTTTGATTTCACATAGGTTTGCAATCAAGCTATCGTCTTTTAAAACTGCAAGTTTACCAAGAACTTGAACAACCTTCTTTTGGTGATTTGCTAACAAAAACTGTTGCTCGTACTCTTTAGTAACCAAAGCCTGCACAATTCCAAAAACATGTTTGCATACACCTAAAACAAAGTCAGAAGGCAAGCATAATTTACCTCTATTTATATCATTAAAATATGCATCATCACAAGCATTTGTGTTTATCAGGGCACACTTGCAAGCATTACATTTCATTTTTGCATTAACTTTGAATGAAACATATCCACAGACGTAGAGAAATCCTGACTCATCACATTTTAAATTCCCTAAATAGTCACTATTTAAAATGTCATAAAAGGCGTTATCTATTTCTTTATCTACTTCTTTGTCATGTTTCTGAATTCCAGAATGTTCCTCCAACATTTCACTAGAAAACTTCACCTGCCCGTATCTTGCTGAATGAAAGCCTAAAACACTTTTAACCCTAATTTTTCTTTCAGCTTCCATTATTTGTGTGACGCTTATATTGTAATTGCCACCTGCTAATTGCCTGTATTGGCCAAATCTAGACTCCAGATTGTCTGTTTGAAATTTAGAAGGTAAAACATACGTAATATTTACATTATCTAGAGCATATACAATAATTTTTCTCAACACATAAGTACAGTGATACAAGGCATTATATGTATCTGCTGTCAAACAATACATATTTGGGGTTTTGCTGCTAATTTCCTTCCATGCCTTAAGCCAGTCCAAAAAATTAGCAAGAAAGACTAATCCGATATCATCACTGCTTTCAAATGGTTTCTTTAAAGGATTGTTTGTCACAATGTAAGTCAGAGGCCTCTTTATATTCACAATAGACCACAGGATCAAAATCACATGAACAAAATATGCCGTATCTGCATAACCATATTTTCTTAAAGCTGAGACGGTCATCTCATTAAAAATGTCTACAGCTAAATTTACCTTTTGCCGCTCAAATGTGTTAGGATAAAGGCTTTTGTTTTTCAGATGTGGGGCTGATTTCACAAGCATATCAGACTCCTTAACATATAAGCTTCGAATATCTGAAAAAGAAGCCTGTTTTATTTCAGAACTTTCTTTGTCTGCTTTTTCACTAGTCAGAGGATTTTCAAGATTTTCCCAAAAAGGTACCTGAGCCAGTTGTTGCGAATGTTTTTTAAATACATGCACACTATCATACAGAACAAAGGTTTTCATGGGACAATTTTCAGTTTGAAAAAAGTAATCACTTCCTGATTCTTTAGTGAGCTCGCTAAACATTACGCGGTTCACCCTGTTATTGTCACTTATGACACATAATGTTTGCAATCCGCATAAATGTATTTCTCTTAAGACATCTTTACACATTGCTGCTAAATATGAACCTGTAAGTTGCTTAACTGGAACTAGTCTTATCACCTCTTTGAAATTCCCAAATGCAGAACTAACTAAAAAAGCTACAACAGTTTTTGCAAGGTCGTCTGTTTTGTTTTCTGCAACCCAAAAAAACCGCCCGTTTGTGTAGTCTAAAGTTGCTTTTACATGAATTTCATCAACCTGAAGATTCACTATTTTTTCATTCTCTGAAAGCTGCTAAACAACATGCTTCGAAAAATGCGCATTCTCGTTTTCTGAAGGAGATACTTCAAATGAGGAAGACAGTATTCTCAGATATCGAGGGTGCGGCAATGACAAGATATTGTTCAATCTAATGACATCATAACATTTCGCACTCTGAACGTAAATTAAGAAAGAGTTTATAATTGTGGATACATCATATTTAGGCTTTTTCGTAAATATCAGATCAAACTGATTACGTAAAAGATCCAGCTTCTTTAGGCTGCTTTCATCACAATTATCATCATTTTCGAATAACAATTTTAGACTTTTTAGTGAAGCAGTAATTTGAGATACAAGAGTGCGTTTGTTGTTGATATCTGGTGAAACATAAGAATCACAAAACTCTATTAAGGATGAAAGTTGGCTCCATTCAGTCAGAGAAGACTTTCTACAGATTGGAAAATTAGAGGTTTCACATTTCAAAACCTCATTCGGTATACATCCACCGTCCTTATGCACTTTCACACTAAAATCACTGTTCATTCTAATGCTGAAAGTTACTTTTGGAACATGAGTTATGTCTAGTTTATACACTCTGCAACAGGTTTCGTTTCTAAACACTGACCAATCTTTTTTAGGTAGTTTTTTGGGTATATTTTGCAAAAAATTAGGAAAATCCTGCACACGATTTTCTTCATCTGCCTGTCTCTTTTCATCCTCCTTTTGCTTTTTAAGGCTAATGTCAATTTCATCTCTTCTCTCTTGCGGATTTTTTCGCTTGGTTCCACTGGGAGTACTTAGATATGAAGGTAGGTTTGGAAATATCTTCGGAATTGCACCTTCACACAAAACTGGATGATTGCGTTTTCGAAAACACGTATTTCCATCTTTATCTATGTACTTCTCAACAAAGCTCAACTCGCTTTGTTGAAAATGTTTCATGCAAACCACTGACCTGTTGGTTGGTGACCAGTCTGAACGTGGAACCGAACGAATCCATGCATTCCGCAGGTCGGGATCTTTTGGAAATCTAAAACAACTTACATATCCTTCTGCTTTTATTGTCCTGTCGTAGTTACTTACGCACCCGGGCACTACACATCTATCTGGCATGGTTGTAGAATGTTTACAATACCTTACTACACCATAACAATGATAATATTTCACAAAAATACACAAGCGAAAGAGAGTATTACATTGCTGCGCGTGGCACGTGGCTCGTCTCATAGGACGGGCTGCAACGTTGCCACATGTAGCACGGCCAGGCCATTACTAGAGACGGTTATGCATTAAGTCTTTGAACAAATACGGGGCCTACATTATAAAGTGTTTTCACTCTCCGCTACGAAGCCCGCATTACCGCAATCGACGCGCGCTCGGTTTTCCTGCTTTAACTGTATAAAAAGTATCTACTCTTATGCTATTCAACGGCCCTAAATAGCGTGCTTGCACGCTCGCCCGCCTCGTGAGACATCGGGTATACTCGGCGATGTTCGTCTCTCGCAGTGTAAACTATCATGACGACTACAAAATTAGGAAAACCGTTTCTTTATTATATAAGGCCTAAGTGAAATGAACACAATGAACAAATATTCTAATTTTATTTTTACTTAAAATTTTCATAGCTCTGAACCACATACATTTTTAATAATCTACCAGTGTAAATTTCTTAAAAATCCTGGAGTTAATGAATAATGGCGGGCGAAGCCGGGGGGCACCAGCAGTAAAATATTAATGGTTTAACTCTTGAAATATCGCTGATAATAATAATCCAAACAAACCATTCCTTCCCTTGAAACATTATATAATTTCTAAAAATTACACTGAATTGATCTAATAAAATTCACATCATATTCATGTTAATAAACAGTTGAGAAACAATACGTATTATGTGTTCACAGGTTCTTTTGGAACTGCATAATCGATTCTGACATAGTTTTCCCAGGGGGCGCTTTCTAATCGTAGAATGTACTTTGAAACCGGAATTTTAGCTGTTTCATTAATATTATTAATGACTTAGTTTATGAATGATTCCCGTGCAAGTGTTAATAAATATAATGCTTTAATAATTATTATACTCTTAATTTTTAATTTTTTTGTGAATTATCGTGGGCGAAGCCACGGGCACCTCCTAGTTACATACAATCTTACCTTACAACTTATGTTGAAAGTGTCATCCTTCCTGGATTATACAGGCATTGTATTTGGAAACCTCATTCTGGCTGATGCGAGTGAGTTCTTCCAACTAGTTTCTAATTTCATTCGTAATGTTTTCTTTTAGACCCTCCAATGTGTGAGGAATTGTTTGATTAAACTTTCAGATTACCCCACAAGTAAAAGTCAAACAGTGTTAGGTCTGGGAAGCGAGGTGGAAAGAAACCATCACTAATCACTCTGTGTGAAAACATTTCGGGATAAAAAGAAGGGAGACTTCCGCTATATGAGCTGTGGCCCAATCTTGTTGAAACCAACCGCGCGTTTTTCTTCTTCCGTAAACTGATGGAATAAGGTGTCAAAATGTTACCTACTGTCTTCTCGTAAAAAACAGGCCCAATTATTCGTCTTGCATTAATAGCACACCAATCTCCAATCTATCTATCATAATTAGGGCTTCCATTCACCATTAGGATTTTCTGCACACCAATAGCGAGAGTTATGACTGTTCACATGACCACTGAAATGGGATGAGGCCTCATCTGAAAAGAACACAAGCTAGAGGTCGATTAAACAATTATCCAGTGATGACATATACCACTCACAATATCTATATTTTGCTGCTGGATCGGCAGATTTTAAACAGTGAACCATTGTAAACCTGTACGGTTTGAGGTTTAACAGCTTTGTTGCTTTGTGTGCAGAAGAAACTGAAACTCCTACTTCTTGGGCTAATTTTGAGTGATTTATTCGGTGAATGTTCAAGATTCGCACCAATCTCGTCTAGCTTTTCTTCTGTTAAAACTGTTCGGATGCGCACTTGTTTTTTCCTTCTTTTTTTCACTGAGACACCAGTACTTTAAAATTTATTGGCAATTTTGCGAATCTGTGTTCTTGAAAGCGGCACTTCAACAGGATATGTCGGAATAAATTCATCACGTACCCGTCGAGCAGACTCTACTTAAAATAATTTTTACACATGAAAATACAATACACCAGCGAAATCGGTGTCACCATCTTAATAACTTAATATAGACATTTCCACGTTCAGAAAAAAGCATTACTCATATGGACTACAGGGTTGCCGTGAATCACCAACCCGAAAGACAGAGATGACAATGGTACCGTTAGCACCTCTCTTTTTAACAAAGTACAGCTTGTTCATAACTTTCACACACAAAATACGCCAGTTAATGTTAGGCCTGCTAACTGACTCTCTGTTCTGTGAGGTAATAACTAACTATAATAATAAAATTATTCTATTAATAGTGTAATGAAACGATGAGACATTCGCGCATCAATAAACTTAAAATAGTAGGCCTACAGTGTTTCGTTTGCGTTTAATTTCGCTTCACAACTAGCCATGGCAATTGATATTTCCACCACTGAATAATACTGTACTGAAACTTAATAAAATTGAGAACTAATTCTTAAATTTGAATGAAGTTAGCAACGGACAGTAATGTTATGAATACTCGTCACCGCTTGAAGTCGCGTACGACATTGATGGAACTCCTTGCCTTAGGCCTATATACGTCAGTTCAGATATTTACTTAAATACTACTACAATAAAACAAATAATATTAATAATAATAATATGGCGCAAGGGATGCATTCTCTTGCCTCACGCAGTGGACCTGGGTTCGATTCCCGGGCGTGACAAGTGACCTAGGTGAGATTTTTCCTCACTTGTGAGGCGAATGTCTGGTAACTTTTAAGCCCTTGTGGTTCCAGGGTATCATTTGACCGTCATTGTCATCATCATCATCATCATCTCATCCATGCCTTGTTCGGAATGAGTGTGAGAAGCTGATGTGCCTTGTCCTATGTGTACGTGTTGTCTCGGAGGTGACACCGGCATCGGGCTGGTCACCCATCAGGGAGGCCCTCCATGATTATTGTGTGACAAAAAAAGTTTGTCTCTGTTCTAAAGTTAACCCCTTTCGCGACAAGTCGCGGTCCTCTAAGACCCAGGTGGCGTGAGCCACGTAATCATATCTTCAAGGACAAACTAGCCATCAAAAAATCGGCTATTCTTCGTTACTCGTTTCAATGTCTTCTTCTTTCTCGGAGTCAAAATAGGCCCGCGCGAAGTTTCGTTTCTAATTTTAAATAAAGACAGTGACGCGCCTGTCGCTTCGACACATTATTTTGTATAGTAGTTAACACTATGTCCATGATCTCTACGTTTAATATATTCGTAAACTTGGAACACAATTTTTCTTTAATCACTATTTAATACTTTACCCTGTTTGCGCTTTACAGACATCTTCATTGTGCAAAACAGCTGCCATTGATAAGTAATTTCGGCTACTGTAGCTTCATTTGCTTAACTGTAAAATTTTACCCTTAACTGTACCACCCCTCCTCTTAATGCCTCAGGCCTGCATTCCAAAGCGAATGACCCTTCGTTAGAATTGGCAAGGCAGCTCAATGCCGCTCTGCAATATAGTCTTCTTACGTTATTAAAAGAAGTGTATTTCCCCTTAATTTTAATAGTATAGAACATTTAGCATACGAAAATGAATTTGTTCTTACTAAAAATGTGTTTCGTGAATTAAAATGTATTATTTGAAGTCTAGAAAACAAGGAAAACAAGGGAAAAAACGTGTAAAGAGTGACTGCACTCTCCCATATAACCCAATGCTTTTTTCTCAATGTGGAATAGCCTATAGTATGATTCCATCCACGTGCCGTGAAGCTCAAACCGCATACGCGCGCCACCTGCAAGTCGCATAGCCAAGTTTAGAGACCCCGCTCGAGCGGCTGCAACTTATAATGTAGGCCCTGCAGAAACAATAAATTACAAACGTAATTATTTATTTTAATCATGACATGCACGCATTATCAGAGGCTTTTATTATCTTCCTTTACTTCAACTAAATATTAAATTAGGTGTGATCCAGTGAAATAGGAAGCACTGTATTACAAAGGGAAGCATTTCGCTTAAATGTAATTCTGCATGACGGTAAACAATATTTAATATCCCTTGAGTACATGTGGTGTATAAGCAAAGCATGATGAACATTGTCTATTAATGAAGACTGAAAGCACTACAACGATGTCGCCTCTTAAGTTTCAAATCTCTAACCACAACTGTCCATTTTCGAGTGCTTTTTAGATAATGAATGCGCGATTTTACCTAAAATACTTAGTAAATTATTGATACAATATAAGCCACACAGTCTGCAGTATGTAGTAAAATTGCATTTTTCCCTGGTAGTATATTATGCATCAATAGAATTTTAAGGTTTCCGATTTGCAATCATTTCTATAGAGAATTCAAGAGAAATACTATAGAATATGAGACCGAAGGGGATAGTTCCATTTCAAACCAAGTACAGACGGGTTGAACGTGGAGCCAGGAATTTGTATGCGACATACCAATTTTTTTAATTGCTATTAAATGCCCTAGTTAACTTCTTGTAAAGAAAACATTAAAAGAACACCCCAAAGTGGGTTTTGGTTCAATCTTTTTACACTTATTCCTAATGTCATCTCTTTTAATACACATTTGGCTCATATATTGTACTTCTAATTTATTTAGATTTCATTTACAAAAGGCCTACAGTAGTTTCCATTAATAAATATAATCTATAAACTTTCTTCCTTCATATTTTTCGAATTTGTGCATCTTACTTATATGAACATCATATGGGGGAATTGTAGGAAAAGCCTATTTCATGAGCTAGAAGTAATTCAAAATAGAGCGATTAAAATTATGTTTAATATTCCCTTTAGAACCCATACTAGTGATATATTCAAAATTTCTGGAATCAAGCCACTTTCTGTCTCTACAAATGCAGCAATAGTCAGTCACTTACATTCTATCAAATATAAACTTATTAAATCCAACACCACCTTGATTCCACCCGAAGATGTTCATCTCCATTACACAAGACAAGTCAGTCATCTTTTTGTAACTCATAGTGAATCCACTACGTATGGCCTAAATGGAATATTACCTCATGCTATAAAATTGTATAACATGTTACCTGAAAGTGTGTCCAGTTCCATTAGAGATTTTAAACCAAAAGCATTATCATATTTTTAGATGTGTACTTTAGTCAGTAGGATAGTTGTAATATATTTCCGGAAATCATACAAAAAATGCATATTTCAAATTCATTTTTTTTTGTATTTTGTAGTATTGTCACTAGTGAATTTGTTTTAGCCATAAGATAATTGTAGTATGTTTTATAATTGTAAGATAATTGTAGTATGTTTTAGAACCAATGTATTTATGTCACCCCTCCAATGAACTTTGCTCTTTGGGGTTGTACTATATTATATATATTAAATTAAATTAAATTAAATTAATTATCTTCTATAAATGTCCCTCCGTAAACTACTGATCCACTTTTTCTTAGGTTTTCTCCATTTCCTGTTGTTTTCAACTTCCCAGTTGATCATCATTCACGGGATTCTCTCATCTTATATAATCCTTTTTACATGTCCGAAACACATTTCATTCTTCTTAGTAAAAACTTGTTGTTGAGAATGTTGCGTGAAAAAAGTTTAAATTAATTGTCGATTTAAAATAATATATATATATATATATATATATATACACACACACACACACCACTTGTGTTTTTTGAGGCCGAACATTCCATTTCCATGTTCCGTGACCGGAGATGTAGCTTCACTGACAATAACATGGAATGGCTGTTTTAACATTTTTCTTGACGTGTGATTCTAATAATACTTTGTTCTGGGACTTTCTTTTAGGAAGGAAATTTATTACATGAAAACATGAGAGAATTATGTATCATTTATCTTAAATAAATTGGTTTTGGTAGTGTTTGTATGAATGTTTACATTTAAAATTAGCACCTTGTTTGTCCCTTTTCCTTTAAAACAAAACATTTTTACTTGCAGTCTTTGCCAAACATTTGCACCTAAAATTCCTAGCTGTATTTATACCGTAAGAAACATGATTATATATTCCACTGCCACAACTAATATTGTACAACAGACAATAATTTACTTCATGCAATCATCCTAACCTTACTTCAATGCAAGAATTGTATGCCTATCATGGACATAAATACCCTCATTGAATTATCTCATGACTTCGTTGTAATAACTATAAGCCTTCTATGTGATTTCAACAATCCTCATGAGATTTGCATAACCTGCTCCTGCTTAGATAAGCAGCTTAGAAAAGAAGGATTACTTTTAACTGGCACCTTTATGCCCGACATTAAAGACAAGTGCTGGTCATGCATGCAGTTGTAATGCATGGATTGCTATCCGTGGTTTCAAGATTCATGGAATATTTCCGTTACGGCGAAAACCACTGACGGTGGGCTCACGAACTCGTTGCTAAGCACGAGGCAGGAAGCGGCTAGCGAGTCATGTCGGCGGATGTGACATAGTGTAGAAGTGTTGGGCAGAAGGTGCCAGGAATGTGTGTAAAAGGAACTACTGTAATACTTAGAATAGATGGTGAAGGGAATAAATGGGTAGAATAGTATACGTTGAGTTTATTATTTAGTGTCATACATATTGCAATCCAAAGAGGGATGGGGAACAATGGGTTTTGAACCAGGGGACGTAAAGATCTACGGCATAATCTCCGACTTCTGGGGACAGCGACGGCGAGAGGCAGCAGGAGAATGCCGTAAACGGTTCTATCCTGGTAGGATGCTAAAGAGGCACTCTGCATATGGTGTCAGAAGTTCGGGATAAGGTAACCTTATGAATTCTCTTTATTGGCCGTAATTTTCGTGGGAAGGGTGATCTCCCGTGCCGGGCGACCGCCGTGCTGCAATAATGAAGAAATAAGAGGAAGTGTGACGATGAGGTCATGGACTTCGCAAATGATCGAATATTTTTTTGCTTTTCCCTTTTTTGGTGTTAAGAATTTTTTTGTGAATGTTTGAAAAATTAGGTGTAATGTATGAAGTGAAGTGTGGTCTATCTTACCCAAACGGCCAAGGGGGGCGGATGCCATGAAACGCCTACCTTAGTAATGAGAATGACGAACTGGACTCCATTAGCGCAAGGGGATAACTTAATGTTGCTACCTATAAAACATAGCAATCGGGAATTACTAATCATGGTGGATACCGGAGCTCAGTCCTCAATATCGTGGCATGAAGAACTACTATCTTGTAAATTGGGAAATCAAATGGTTAACTTTGTAGGGTTGACTGAAAAGTAAAGGTGCTGTCACTATTAAGGTGAAGATAGGATTCCATGAATATCACCTAAAGGTGCACGTCACAGACCCTGTCACAAATCAGTTCGACGGAATTTTAGGAATAGGTTTTCTCATTAATCATTCAGCAGTAATTGGGCTGAGACCTAATAGATTGGGACTGAACATTTTGGAGCCAGAGAATTTCCCGGAATTTAAAATCGAAGGTGAAAAAAGATTTCTTAGAATAGATACAGAAATTACGATACCACCCCATTCAGGAACTTTTGTAAAATTACCATCTAGGAGACAATCTGTGTACAGGACCAACAGAAAATAATTGAGTTTAGTAGAACCAGTAGAAGATACGGAATTTGACTTAAAAAGAATATATGTTGCTAGGAGTGTAAACCGAGGACCTGAGGCTGTGATCAATTTGATTAACTCCAGTAACGCTCAAGTGGCATTAATCAAAGGAACTAAATTGCCAACTTACGAACTGTGTGATGCAGATGACGTAGACTTACCAGAAAAGAAAGAAGATCAGTTAAGGGTATATTATGGGAAAGATGTGAATTTTGGTGGATCGCTAAATCATTTGTCTGAAAGGGATAAAGGGATCATTCAGCCAGTGTTGGAAGAGTATGCAGGGCTTTTTAGGAATCGTAACTTGCCCGCTATAGAATTACTTCAACATCGTATTGATAAAGAGAATGCTAAGCCGGTGTATCATCGACCCTATAGGGTGCCCCATCATTTGAAACCCGTGGTACAGTAATTCATCGAAATCCAGCTGCAAGATGGTATTATACAGCCGAGTGAATTTGCTTTGGTGGCACCAGTGGTTATTGTGAGTAAGAAATTACCTGATGGTACTCCTAAATATCACTTTACTTGTGATTTTTGTTCGTTGAATAAATTAATGACGTCTTATGTATATCCACTTCCGGATATAAAGGAGTGTATCGATAATTTAGGACATTTTAAAATATTTTCAAGCTTAGATATGCCATCTAATTTTCACCAAATTTTAGTAGATCCCAAGGACAGGCGTAAGGTAGCTTTTAATGTGCTTCAAGGACATTATGAATACGTCAGATTACCAACGGGCTTAAGAAATATTAGCTCATGTTTACAGAGGTTAATGGATTTAGTTTTCATTGATGACATTCTCATTATGACAAAAAGCATGGAAGAACACCCTGTACATCTGAGAAATGTTCTTGAGAGGCTGCGAAAAGCTAATTTCTCCATATTATGTGAGAAATGTAAGTTTGCAAGAAGTGAGTTACTATAACTTGGCCATGTGATATCGGCGGATGGTGGACGTGCTGACCCAGCATTGGTGAGTTTGGCCAAGGACCTTCCTGCTCCTAGGGATGCCAAGGGCATACAGAGTTTTTTGGGGTTAGCGGACTTTTATCGCAGATATATAAATGATTTTGCCACTAGCGCACATATACTAACTGAACTCTTGAAAAGGGAGTGCCCTTTAATTGGTGCCAGAAAGAACAACAAGCTATGGACCGTCTAAAGGAGGCGTTGGTGTCTGACCCAGTGTTAACCTACCCTGATTTCTTTCAGTCCTTTGTGCTCGCCACAGACGCTAGAAATAAGGCCTTTGGGGCGGTGCTGTCACAGAGTAAAGAAGGGCGTGAACACCCTATAGCCTATGCCAGTATAAAGTTAACATCAGCGGAGGCAAAGTATAGCGTCTCACACCGTGAATTATGGGCAGTTGTGTGGGCCGTGAAATATTTTCGCCCCTACTTGATAGGAGGACCGAAATTTACACTGAAAACTAATCATTCAGCCCTAAAGGGTATTTTAACGAAAACTAGTGAGATCGCCCATTTGGAAAGACGGGTGCTAAAACTTTCAGAATATGATCGTGCATCGCCCTGAAAAGACACTTGGAAATTAGGATGGACTATCCAGAAGGTTGTGCCCTTTGGGACTGTCCCTACAAGACGCAATTCAAGAAGAACAAACGAAAGAGGAGATTTGTCAACTGTGGGGACAGCAAAAAAACATTTCTGTAAGAAATGGATTGCTCTGTAGAAAAACACAGGAGGGATTCAGGCTGGTAGTACCTAAATCATGTAGAAAGGATTTACTTTTGGAATGTCATGATCATATTCTAGCGGGTCATGGTAGAAAAAGGACAACTAATAGGCGAGTAGCCACGAAATATTGGTGGCCAGGAAGAAAACGGGAAGTTAACGACTGGGTCAAAAAATATATTATTTGTAACAAACATTCCGAAGGGGAGAGACGCAGAACAGAGCTACAAGAGGTACCAGAAGTAAGGCGGCCAGGTGAAAGAGTTGCGGTCGATGTGTGTGGTCTTTTTCCAAAATCACAACAGACCGGCAATAAATATGTTTTAACCATAATTGACCATTTCAGTAAGTATCTAGTTATGGTAGACCTCGCTGATCAGAGGGCGGAAACAATTGCAAGGGCCTTTGTGTTTGAATGGGTATTGAAATTTGGCGCCCCTAATAATTTGCTGAGTGATCAGGGAGCTAATTTTATGTCAGAATTGATGGACCAAACATGTAAATTATTGCGCATAACTAAGTTGAAAACTACCCTTTTTCATCCCCAACCAAACGGAAGGTGCGAAAGAGTACACCGCACGATCTTCAATATTTTGAGGAAGTATGTTAATCACAAGCAGACCGGTTGGGAAAATTTACTACCATATATGGTAACGGTGTATAATAATAGGGCACATGAGACGATGGGGATGAGTCCTCTTGAAATTGTTTTTGGATGTCCTATGCGGTTGCTAGATGATGTAGCGGAAACAAGTCAGCACATTTCTCACACATAGATTAAAAGCTTAGCAGAAAGGCTGCAGCGGATGTGGAAACTGGTGAAAACAAAAAGTCGCCGCGCATTCGAGAAACAGGTCAAGCAGTATAATAAGACGGCGAAGCCAGTGAAGTTTTAAATAGGATATTGGGTGTTACATAGTGACCCTCAGCTAAAGCCTGGGCAAGTAAGGACTTGGATCCAGTCACCCAGACCGACTGTGAGTGAAGAGTTGGAGAGGGTAGTGCGAGAGGACGTGCCGGAATCACCCACTGAGGCAGAGAACGGACAGTCGTCGGCCAGGGAGTTACGTAGTTCGCCTGGAAGGGAGGATCCGCCGAGGAAAGCGACTTCGCCGATATCCACGGTGTCCAGATATGACCTACGGCCCAGGGCGCGAACGGTAAGGGAGGAAAATTCCATCCCGGTGGTGAGTGAAGCCGGTACGTCCAGGTATGATTTAAGACCCAGGACGGCCAGTCAGTGAAATATTTTTTCTGTTGTAATTTATATCATTTTGTGTGTGAAAACTTTTTTATTGCAAGAAGATATTTGTTTTATTTTTAATATATATATAGTGAAAAAGAAACCCAAAAAGAACGTAACAGTGCAAAACTAACCTAAATTTTAGAAGAAGACTGTAAATTTATTAAGTGTTATATATATAAAGTATATTATATATAATTCTTTGTAAGCAGGTAAGTTTGGTGAGGGGTTATTTGCTGATTTTCTCTGTCCTGTAGCAATGGCAATGACAGTGAAATGTAAGTTAATGATAGTGTGTGTAGCCATTTCGGGGAGAGTTGGTATTCGTAACAATGGTGCCTTATTCCTCTCTCAGGGTCAAATGTTTGTAGTCAGTCAGAAATTAATTGTACTTTGTCTGTTAAACATTTCTGATGTGTTTTATAACGCCAAGTTGTTTGATAAGTACTCAGAGAAATTGTCTTCCCTAACTAGAAATACCTCTTGGTTAAGGTATGAAGGAGAAGTAATTGGGAGATCTTATTACGCTGAGTTAAACGGAGCTGTCAATCATTTGCAACATGCTTTTGGACAATATCGGGCGGAGGTCGCGAGTCTGTTCGATTTATTGCCAAAGCAGCTGATAGATAGGCATGAGTTCCATCACACTCAATAGTAGTAAAAATTGTTTGTGTTCTTTATTTTCAAGAAATTCTAGTATACTGTCTGCTTTGTCTTTTCCGGTGCCAGATTAGGTGCTACGTGACCTAAAAACTTTGAGTCTGGTTCCTCTATTAGTGAAACGAGCTCTTCTGAAATAAATTTATTGTAAAATTTACTTCCTTTATTTTACTTTACTTACTTTACTGCCAATGCAATAGTAAAGCTGTTTTTATATTTCTATTCATATTATAACGCCTGTTTGAAACTTTTTATTTCATAATCGAGACACGTAAAAACCTTTAAAAAATTTCCAAAAAGTGTGTTTTTATGAAACTTTAACATCCTTGCGGTACCTCAAGACGTACTCCAATATTTTTCATATTTTAAATTTATCTTATGTACACCAAAAGGCAACTTTTCTGAGCTATTACAAATTTAAAATCAAAACCTGATTGTTTCGCAAAAGTGTTTGAAAAAATTCAAAAAAACGTGTGTTTCTATGAAATTTTATCGTCCTTGCGGCCCCTCAAGACGTACTCCAATATTTTTAATATTTTTAATTTATCTTATCGACACCAAAAGGTAACTTTTCCGCGCTAATACAAATTAAAAATCAAAAGCTGATTGTTTCGCAAAAGTGTTTGAAAAAATTCCAAAATGTGTGTTTTTATGAAACTTGTGGCACCTCAAGACGTACTCCAATATTTTTCATATTTTAAATTTATCTTACCGACACCAAAAGGCAACTATTCCGCGCTTTTACAAATTAAAAATTAAAAGTTGATTTTTTCCGTTCCACCCTATTCTACAGCCATGTTGTATTTCTGTTGTGTGCTCTTAGCTATGGCCTTTATAATATTGACTTTTTGTGTCATTTGCCTTTATATAACTTTCAAGCTGCTCTTGAAGAAAAAGGAGATATGTGCCTCCATGTAGATGGAAGTAACCCTGCGACAACTAGGGCCGCATCTCAAATTACTTTAAGAAATGATTTATTAAATCGTACTGATCCTATTGAAGAAACAGGAAATTAATAAGAGTATTAACATTTGTTTTTTTATATTGTATTGTTGTTTGGGAATTGTATGTTTTTTTTTCTTTTCTTTGGGTTGCAATGTACGTAGTTATCATGTGTTTTGTGAATTGGTGGAGATGGATCTCCGACATGAATAGCGCACCTTCCACCCCTAGCCACTTTAATTATTTCTGAGGCGCGGACGCCTCTTAGCCCTTAAGGGAGGTGTTGTAATGCATGGATTGGTATCCGTGGTTTCAAGGTTCATGGAATATTTCCGTTACGGCGAAAACCGCTGACGGTGGGCTCACAAACTCATTGCTAAGCTCGAGGCAGGAAGCGGCTAGCGAGAAATGCCGGGGGATGTGACATAGTGTAGAAGTGTTTGGAAGAAGGTGCCAGAAATGTGTGTAAAAAGGAACTCCTGTAATACTTAGAATAGATGGTGAAGGGAATAAATCAGTAGAATAGTATACGTTGAGTTTATTATTTAGCGTCATACAGATTGCAATCCGAAGAGGGATGGGGGAACAATGGATTTTTGAACCAGGGGATGTCAAGATCTAGTGCATAATCTCCTACTTCTGGGGGCAGCGACGGCGAGAGGCTGCAAGAGAATGCCGTAAACGGTTCCATCCTGGTAGGGTGCTAAAGGGGCACTCTACACAGTTTTGTCACTAGAAAATCTGCTTACTACGTCAAGTTTCCTCACCCCTCTTTGTATAGGTAACTGCGGAATATCACCTGTCGAGTAGGCTACTAGGCCGAGACATCAGCTTTTTTGATGAAAGGTTTGAATTTTACTCGGCAAATAATATATAAAAGTTCTTCACAGGCTAACAGCCGAGTCAAGGGTTTAAAACACTCCGAGCTTTCGGACTCCATCTCTGAGTCCTTCTTCTGGGAAAACTGGTGAGAAGGCGGAAGGGGCCTGTATATATAGCCGGAGCAGTTAGTGCGTTCCAACCAATGGCAGCGTCAGAAAACATCGGAATCGAGAATTGCTGTTTAACATTTACCTAATCGAAGAAGAATGGCAGCGTCAGAAAACATCGGAATCGAGAATTGCTGTTTAAAATTTACCTAGTCGAAGAAGAGGTAAATTTTAAACAGCAATTCTCGATTCCGATGATTTCTGACGCTGCCATTGGCTGGAACCCACTAACTGCTCCGGCTATATATACAGGCCCCCTTCCGCCTTCTCACCAGTTTTCCCAGAAGAAGGACTGAGAGATGGAGTCCGAAAGCTCGGAGTGTTTTAAACCCTTGACTCGGCTGTTAGCCTGTGAAGAACTTTGATATATTAGCTTTTTTACCCGGCCGACAAACTTATTGGAGAGCAAACGTGATCACATGCGGAAGATATAGTGGACGAGTTAGTTTATGGAGATCAGTTCTCTGTGTCATTTAAAGTACTGTAGATTAAAAAATTCCTTGTAAAATTTTAAAATTTTAAAATCATTCTGTAATGTTTGAAAGTTAACCAGTATCACATAGCCTACATATAGCCTACCCTTAATAGGAACTCTCTTTTTTAAAAGTGAAATTCCTTACAAAAGTGTACTAGAAGTCAAGAATTAAGTTCACGTCTTCAGATATGGAATCTATGAACGTAAGTGAGCACAGTGAAGACATCGAAAACTCTATGTGCATTAAACATTAGAATATAAATGCAGATGCAAGCCCTGGTTAATGGACTGTATTGTAACTATATAATTATGGAACTTGATATGATAAAAGAAACTGCTTTTCATATTCTATCATGGTCCTGAATTCATTAGAATGCCAATATAGCAGAAGCAAGTCTGTGAGTATGATGAAAAAGCCACCCAATGACACCCAAGAAGTCTCTGAAGCCCCTGATGAATTTTTAAATAGCAATTCACGAACAAGTTGACTCGCATTTACGACCTGGGATAACGAGGATGTGGGTTATCTTGTCAGCTTCGCACTCGATTCATCGTAACACAACCGATTGTTCAGCACCATACAGGGGAATGGAATTTTTGATAGCTCGCTGGGTAATTCAAGCCTCAGAATATAGTTGGGTTACTGTGTATTGAAATTCATTTCAGAAGTCGTTAGTAATGAAAGCATAAAGAAAACACCTCTTATAATGGGAATAGAAAGTAAAATCAGTTATTGAAAGCTAGCAGAAGATACAAGCTGAAGCAGTGTAGCTATTATAGATATGGTCATAAGAAAGGTTTATGGTAAAAGTGTTTGCAACTTATAAGCTGAATATAAAGAACAAAATAAAGAAATATCTAAAAATTTGTTAAATGAACGGTATACCATAATCATAAGAACCAAATAGTGACGCAATATTGCTTAATTTCCACATAACATGAATGTTGCATGTATTCGCTGTTATTATTATTGTTGTTATTCTCCTCCGAATGCAAGTCTGCGATACTTCCACCTTGACATCCAAGCACTGTCATATATTTATCTGTGTTAACGTTACGTTACATTGTTACGAACATATAGTTGCAAGAGTAGCGCATATTTTGTGCACTCCATCTTGTCGTAATTATTTCTTTAAAAAATAGTACCAGGGCGTGTCTTTAGCTAATAATTTGTTATGATTATTATTACTATGATACCATATAGACTGATAATCTGTAACACAATCATCACCTCCATTCCCTACAGTTAAGGCTACGTTCTTGTTCTTGTTGATTATAAAGTTGATGTGATATTGCTTGGGAATAATCCTGTGAAATGGCGGGAGGAATGTTCTTCAAATCACTGCCAAGTCGCAATCTTTCCTAAAATACATTACACTTTTGATCGTAATTATTTTTTGAATTTCAGAAAAATAGTTCATAGTCTTGTTTTATTTTTATTCTAGATCACTATCACAGCGTGAAAAGAAGTCTTACTTCGTGCCACACGGTAGGTCACGGTAGGTCACTCACACTCACGAGTACCATTACGAAGTAATGAAACCGCTGAAATCAAAATTGGTTTTCTCGAATTCATATTCGAATTCGAACTTCGTAATCAGTGGAAGAGGCTGATTACACAGGTCGACAGTGATTTTGCTGTTTTAGGTTTTGATGTCTTTTTATAGTAAATTCCATGTTCTGATTCCAAAAATGACGTCTATTTAGTCCTATCACATACCGTTTTCTTACAAAAGTAAATCTTCGTTTTTTATTTATTTGGCTATTTTTTTGTGATCATAACCCAATACACCATTAAAACAATGACATCTATTGGAATAAATCTACTTAAATAAACTAGTTGACTGTTTTGGAGGTAGATGGCAGCACATCCTAAGCTGCTTCCACCATTTTGTGTTGTGAATTCATCTATACAGGCCATAATAGTTGTTCTATAAAGCAAGAAATTAACATTTAAGTGCTACCATTTTCTTGTTTGTATCATATCTAATTTCGTACAGAATAATGGAAAGGAGGTGTTGTGTAAATAATCCAAATTCATTTTGCTATATTTGTGGTAGTTTTATTGTGAAGAAGCAGAGAAGAAACATAACCTCATTTGTAACAAAAGCTTACAAGGCGTACTTCGGAATCCATCTAGGGGATCAGTCAAGGCCTTGGGCTCCTCATACTGTGTGCAGTGTTTGTGTTGAAGACTTACGAAATTGGATAAAGAGAAAGAAACAATCACTACATTTTGGAATACCAATGATCTGGCGTGAACCTCAGAATCACAGCACTGACTGTTACTTCTGTACATGCAATGTGAAGGGTTTTAATGCAAAGAACAAAAAAGGAATTATATACCCAAACTTGCCATCTGCTATGAGACCAGTTGCTCATGGGCCTGGTATTCCGATACCTAAGCCACCTACAGACACTATAGAACTTATTTCAGATACAGGAAGTAATAGTGATTCATCATCATCACTTGTATCCGACGAGTTCGTTCCTGAAACGTCAAATGCGCCACAACCATTATCACGAGCCAAGCTAAATGATGCAGTAAGGGATTTAAACCTTCCCAAGGATGCAGCTGAGCTGTTAGGTTCCAGACTACAGGAAAACAACTTGCTTGCAGCTGGTACATCAGTGACTTTCTACAGGAACAGAGAAAAAGATCTCTTGCAGTACTTCAGTGATGAAGAAAATCTAGTTTACTGTAATAACATTCCAGACTTAATAAACAAATTGGGTTCTGTTAAATATGATCCAAATGACTGGAGGCTATTCATCGATTCGAGTAAAAGAAGTCTTAAAGGCGTGCTGCTACACTGTGGTAATGTCCTTTCTTCAGTTCCAGTAGCACACTCAGTACGTCTGAAAGAGAGCTATGAAAGTTTGAAGTTTGTTTTGGAGAAAATTAAGTATGATGAGCATCAGTGGTTATTTTGTGGAGATTTGAAAGTTATGTGTATGATATTAGGGCAACAACAAGGATTCACGAAATATCCATGCTATATGTGTGATTGGGATAGCAGGGCAAGAGAAAAACATTGGAAACAAAAACAATGGCCCAAAAGAGAAAGTTTAACACCAGGAAGTACGAACATAATAAGGGATAGCCCAGTAAATCCTAAGAAAATAATTTTGCCACCTCTTCATATAAAACTTGGTATAATGAAGCAGTTTGTGAAAGCTCTTTACCAAGATGGTGATTGTTTTAAATATCTCAGCCACAAATTTCCTGCTCTGTCTGAAGCAAAAATTGAAGAAGGAATGTGTAGTGTATTGTGTAATGTACTCACGAAGGAAACAGAAATTTATAATGGAACTCAGCCCTCAGTGTTCTGTTTCCCTCTTTTGTTTTTTTTTCTCTCTGTTGACATGGTTCAAAATAAAGATACGGCGAAGATAGTCGCGGTAGTCTGTAAATTTGAAAGAACACGAATAAATGTGGTTGTAAAACTCTAGAAGTTATTTCTTGTACTATTAATATCACTTCAAATGGTTGTGGGTCCTCAAATCAGAGCTTTAACTAGAGACAGGGAATTTGAAGCTAATATGACTTCTATAGAGAAAAATGCTTGGAATGCATTTAAAAAAGTTATGGACAATTTTCTAGGAAATAATAAACATCCTGATTATGTCAAAATTGTGAACAACATGCTACGGGAGTTGAGAACTTTGGGATGCAACATGAGTATCAAATTACACTTTCTGTTTTCACATTTGGATGTATTTCCTGACAACCTGGGGGCATTAAGTGAAGAACAAGGAGAGAGATTTCACCAGGATATTCGAGAAATGGAGAGGAGATACCAAGGACGATGGAACACTTCAATGATGGCAGATTACTGCTGGATGCTGTGTTATTGACTGGTGAGCCTGCTTTCGGCCTTCTAAAACAAGTAAATCTCCCCTAACATGACAAGACAAACTAAATCTGCGACAATTGTAAAAGTTTATTAAGATGTCAGTAAAGTGAATTTTTCAAAGTAAATATAGGCCTAACTAAGCCCCCTCAGACTTCGTTATTCTGGCACCACTACATTTCCTATGTCATTTTTTGCCCAGATGGATTGTGGAAACCTTGTCCTAAGATGTGTTAGCATGTGATGTCCCATTGCTGGATACGCAGGTTTCTGAGACAACATAGCAACATCTCAAGCGAATTTGGAATAGAATTACGTTGTTTTGTTGAATGAGAGATATTTTTCAGTGCACGTTCAACGGATCCCCTAACCACCTGGGTTTACACGAGTTAATGGACATGAAAGAATGTTCTAGAATAAAAAAGATTGCTGTTGATCATATATGCCTAGAGATGTGCTGTAGCAATATCTCATATTTTAGATAAATATAAAAAAGATAAAGAGGTCAGTTGTGTTTATTTTCATTATTCACCACCATCACCAACTTTATTACCTGCAGAAAAACCAGCATCACTCTTACCAATAGGCCTACTTAGGGTTTCGAGACTTTACATACGCCGCTGATGCCCTAAACCACAATGCATCGAACTGCTTCCATACAAGTTTTAGCTACGAACACCCTTTCTATTTCGTGCTATTTCTTCAATGAAACTGGTGTTATAGTAATTCTCATACAGTTGCAAAACGGCTTATGGAAAGTTTGTTACTTTGTATATTTGTTATGATTATTTACTGTTTCTTAGGTCAGTAACTGTCGTCGGTGTACCAGATCTTTATCTCGAGTTGTTTTCCATGCCTATAAAGCTCTCTTCACGCACACTCAAATGCAATCGACATAGGCCGGAATCAAACCCACGAAGTTCAGGCATAAGAAACTTTTCCATCTAGGCCGCTTATCTAAGCCAGTAAAGGGAGCACTCTTATTATTTTCCATCATGGTAATCATCGTCATCATAATAGTACACTTTTATTAAAAGCATTAGTCCTTTTCTGTGATATACACTATCTTTTAGCTGTCTGTCGCGGAACGAATTTGGAAACTGGAGCATTTCGCACACGATTATTGAGGAGAGTAAGAGCCCTTTCAGACGAGGCGGTTTAGTTGATTCAACTAAGCTGACTGGTTGACTCTCAACTAGTTGACTGCCGTGTGAAGACTCGTTTGGTTTGTGTTCACACGAGGCAACTTGTGGAATCAACTTTTCTTCCCACCGGGAGGTCAGTACGATGTTAGAACCAGAGAAAGCAGAAGCACTCCTTGTGCTTGCTCTCCTGCAAGAAGAGAGAAAAAAACTGTGCGTGGAACGCCACGCGACAGAAGTAAAACTAGTTTTTTTTCAATTCTTGATTATTGGATTTTTCAATTTTGCATTATTGGACTTTTTAATATTGTGTATTGGATTTTTTAAATTTTGGATCTTTGAACTTTGAATTTTGGATTTTATTAACTTATTTATTAAGTTTTGGATTTTTTAATTCTTAATTTTTTAATTTTGGTAATTTGGATTTTTAATTTTGGGTTTTTAATTTGATTAATTTTGGATTTTTGGAAGTTTTTATATTTTGGATCTTTGATTTTTTATTCTTGGATTTTTTAAGCGCGGTAATGATCCTCCGGGTTCCATAAAATAGATAATATTTCTTTAGCTTGCTTAGGAAATGTCTATTGTCATTGAGCAAGTAAGTATTATTATTATTATTATTATTTATTCTTTTTCATCACTTGTTTGTGAGTTCTTCTGTTGCTTCGGCGTTTTTCGCAAGATGCAGGATTATATTGGTACATTGAGAAATGCTCTGACTATGGATGTTGTGCCTAGAATTACTGATTTTGGCATTAATTTAAGCTCTTTTGTTCCCATTCCTAGTTTTTTTAGTCCTGTCATCGTCCATTTAGGTACAATTCCATTTTTAGACATCATTAACGGAATTGTTATTACCTCATCTTGTCGCCAGAATTCCTTAACTTCTACACACAGTGACGTATATTTATCTATTTTCTCAATGAAATATCTTTCCAAGTTATGACTATTAGGTATACCAATCTCCACCAAATATGTTGTCCTCTTTTCCTTTTCTAATAAAATAATGTCTGGCATGTTGTGTGACACTGGCCTGTCAGTTATCACTGATCTGTCCCAATACAACTTGTAGGCTGTGTTCTCCACAACTGTATCTGGTTTATACTCATAGTATGGTTTTATCTCTTGAGTAAGCCCACATTTAAGAGCTAACGCTTGATGCACTATACCAGCCACCTGATTGTGGCGCTTAAGATATTCATTCGAAGCGAGCGCCTGGCAGGCTCCCGTGATATGTTGGATTGTTTCAGAGGCATTCCGACATCTTCTGCAGATATCATCTTGGATGTCTGCCTTGATTATATATTTTAAGTAATTTTTGGTTGCTACAACCTGGTCCTGTATTGCTACCATGAAGCCCTCTGTCTCTGCAAATATATCTCCATCTTGAAGCCAGGTGTTTGATGCTTCCGGATCAACATGTGGTCTGTGAAGGTCATATGCATGTCTTATTATTATTATTACTATTATTATTATTATTATTATTATTATTATTATTACTAATACTACTACTACTAATACTACTACTAATACTACTACTGCTACTACTACTACTACTACTACTACTACTACTACTACTACTACTACTACTACTACTACTACTACTACCATTTGCAGGTCCTCATACTAGGTCTGAAAAATTTCCTTTGATTACTCCTAATCATTGAGTTCATTGGTTTCTGTGCAGTCCGCTCCGAAACACTCTAGTAATTTCGTGACGGTTTTTAAGCGTTACATTAATTTCGTGACGATTTTCGAGCGTTACACAAGTTCCCGATTTACCCCTACCGCCGCTAAAGAAGTTTTATTTCAAAAAGGAGGAAGCCCAGTCGAAGAAAAGTGTGGATTCCTCTGTTGTTACAAAACCGGGAAACGGGCGCTTTCTCATTGTTATATCCACAACTACTTAGCCACGAGGATAAATTCTTTCTGGCAGGCTCCATGCTGTTAAAATCGGCTTAGCATTTTCGTGCCACCTCCCTCCATGCTTCAGTTCTTTTAATTTTGTCACTATTTTCCTCACACCTTATACCCTATATTTCTGGATTACTGCGAATGTCTTCTGTGAATTGTTATACATTGAAGCTGACAGATGGAACGCCCTCCATTGTGCTCTCAGTTGACTCAACTAGGCGCCTCGTGTGAATGGACTAATGCTGAGTAGTGTCCTTTTAGTTGAGTCAACTAGTTAGGATGAGAACGCTAGCGGCACACGTCCCTGCTGTGAATCCGCCTGGGCGGACGAGTTGACTGCGTGCGAAAGGGTTCGAGCGATTCACATTCATTTGCTATATCGTTACACTCCCTGTAACGGGAATGTAACGGGAGTGTAAGTAACAGATCCCAAAGTATAATATTATATCCACTATACAAATATATCTGATTACTCACAATTGTCGATAGGACGTCTGCCGCATACGGCCTTTCGTAGCGAGATTCATCCATAACACTCACACGAAGATTATCCATCCAGAAGAAGAAAAGGAAGCCAGTAGAGTCCGGTATAGAGAAAAAAGAAGCTAGTATTCTTACGCCATTACGAAAGCTCGGGTCTCCCCAGTACCAATACAGTGGCGCCTCCTAACAAGATTGACTAGTGACGTCATAGTCACCATTTTTATTTCAAACCTTAACGAATTTACCTTTTTTAGCTCGTCTATTTGTTTACTTTACAAACAATACTTTTTAGAAATCGTTAAAGAATTCATGTGACGGGACCTCAACGTCTCTACACCACAACTGTAGCCGCGCTTTGCGCAGCATTTTCTCGGTCATCTGACTCTTACTGAGATGTCTCGATGCCTGTCTGGATGCGTAAGTTTGACCATGAACACATCCTGTCTCAGCTGCTCTCAAACGTCTCGGTGAATAAATTTTAAAATGTGTAACAGAACCTCAAGAACTCTCCCGTAAGATTATTAACATATTGACTATTGAATATGCAATTTCAAATCCCCCGCCAGAAATGTTTTGTTCTTACCAACCAATTCATAATATACAACTTTTTAAATCTCGCGCCGGACGTCAAAAAAAGAAATATAGATGGAGAAGGAGGAAAATCATGTGATCATAGAATGCAATGATGTGTGTTAGAAAGCTGATATTTAGAAACATATGACAATGCGTAATATAATCTAGCATATTGATGTAATATGCCTGCGCACACTCACACTTAAACATTTTACTCACAATGAAAGTCATGCACAAATGTGACATAAAATCCAAAATCCGAAGTCGAAATTTGATATAAAAACCTAATTTAAAAATGGAAGTTTTGTACAAATTCCAAAATTGAATAGTAAATGTGAAATCGGATTTCAAAAAATGTTAAATTTGAAATATACCATTTAAAATCTCCCGCTAGTCGCCTTTTGAATTTCCGCCACAATTTGCGAACCTCCCGCCCTCCATGATCTTAAATTTCCAACATACAATTTTCAAACCACCCGCCTTACGCCATTTTGAATTGCCGCCATTTTGAACTGGAACAGCAAGTGCCAACATCTTAAATTTTAATTTGTCCGCCGAAATTAAATTTCGAATCTCGCGCGTGGTCCGCCAACTTGAATCACGTGACCATTCATCATGCTTGTATGTAGGCCGTGACGTCATACAGTGTGAAATGCAAAACGTGGTATCGGACATAAAACACACCGGATATAACTCTTCGTGTAAGCGAGCACCTTGAACACACATGCACAAGAACTTGATCTGATGTACGTGACGTATCGTGGGAAACAAACTAATGTCAATGCGTATTATGATACGCCTGCCTGGTGATACATCCGGTTGATGCATGCTGAATAAATTTTACTCACTAACCAATGTCGAATTACATCTGAAGTAGAAATTTGAGATAAAAATGGAGGTTATGCACACCACTTCCACCATTTTGAATTTCCACGATTTGAACCGGAACGGTAGTCATTACGAACAGAAATGTTACATCAGTTTAAGATTATAATTATTGTTATTGTTATATATAAAAAGGAAAGCTTCCCAAATACATCGCCACAGATTAGCAGGTAATGCGAAACATTGTATTGTTACTATGCACAAAGTAATACATCGTTTCCAGTCAAAATTGATAGCGTAATTTTGTATTAATGAATGAAGCAGATAACCGAACACTGATCATCATAGTTGCATATGTTGTATGACGTAGAGGTAGTTATGGGGTAGAATTCTCTCGTCAGCATTCTTATCTCTCGAGCAATGCGACTTGATGTTCTGAATGAAGGTCAGCACATTTCCGCATGTGTAGCACTCTCGCATATTACTTACTAAAACACAATAATTACTTCCTCCTAAATATACTTTACAAAACCATTATGCAAATGATTACTAATTACACGGTAAGCCGTATAACATATTAATAAAGTGTCCCCTCTATACACCATGGTTGACTGAGGGTTCCGAGAAGTTGAGGCTTACGCTCCGACCTATTCTCAGTCGGTCCCCGCAATAGTGAAAGCTATTATTCTAGGGAAATAGATTAAATTTCCGCGCTAACCGCAATCTTGAAGTAAAAATCTAAATTATCAACTTATTGCGGTCAACATCGAAATTAAGGTACCTTTTTTTTTTAATATCCCGCGACAAGTCGACCATTTTTTTCATCACCATCTAGCGTTCCAAATTGAAATTACCATTTGGAATGAGCACCGAAATTAAATTTAAAATATCCCACCTTCCGCCATTTTACGGTCAAAATCTAAACTAAGTAGTGCGCAATGTCGCCATCTTAAATTTTAAATTGACCGCCGAAATTAAATTTTGATTCTCCTGCCTTCCACCATTTGCAATAGGAACCGGAAACGTCGCCATTTTGAATTTTAAAATCTCGCGCTTGTTCCGCCATTATGTTTTTTATGACATTTGTAATAAGAAAGTGATAAAGTTCATCTTAGCTGATACTGCGTAATATAATCTCACATCATTTAATGGATATAATATGATACGCGTAACACGTGTGAACAGAAAGAGTAACAAGATGCGAGGTTGACCTACTTAACTTCCCGTCACGTGGTTAGTGATGACGTCAGCGCTCCACCCGTGTTCCACCGGAATTGCCAGACCGGTGGGGCTACAGACAAAAGCACACAAATATCGTGAAATAGTGGCAGGTGTAGTTCTTCTAGGAGCGGTTTTGACTTAACTGTGTTCTGTGATTTACAGTACATTTCACAGTCTCATACTGAATCTATCCCCAAAGTTGTACAAACTCATTGAATCGGCATTGTATACTTTTTCTGCCAATAGAGGAGTTTCAGAACCTAAAGTACATTATTACAATGAACCTAACTAAACATAAGCTTTAATATTTTGGTACGTATTTAAATATCAGTCTTTATATGTAAAACAACTGTCATAAGCAAGCTAATCAAACACCCTGTTATGCCGGTTGTACTGTAGAAACGTAAATACCGCAACACGGTGTTAACTCTTACTTGTGTGATGGCAATGTGAAAAACACTTAATTTTTACTTTACTAATGTGCACTGATGAATCTACAGCCTATTTACTAGAAATCAGAAATGTTCTGTAATCTATTATGTGTACATTGTTCACCTATTTATCTTTTCGTTACTAACTAAAATGTGCATTAACTGTATATTTATTTATTTATTCATTTATTTACTAAATGATAAAGTCACTTCAAGCAATTGCCTTCGTCTTGTGGCATCCAAATAGGCCAAGTAGGATGTCATTATTATCTCCGAAATCTTTAAAAATAATGACTGTATTTCTCGATGAGTTCCCAATCTAAGATTGCTTTTTCCCTCCTCATACAAGACAAACTCATGAAATAGGAAATTGGAAAGTCTACGGAGATGAGCAGTGATGCAGTCATGTGGAATTAGTATGCCCGCAAGTGCGTTTTTTTCGGGGATGTCTATAATCAGTTATTTCTCGGTCTTAAGGGTGAATATTTGTTTGAATTTTGAGTCCTGAGTTTCTCGTCGACTTTTTATTTATCGCTCATTGATATGTCGTTTAGTCAAACTATAAACGTGACATATTAAGTATCTTTTATCAAATCGGGCGTCATAAAATTTAAATTAAATGATTATTGGTTCATATATCATGGATTTTACTAAACAGGCTACAGATAGGCCTACTTAAAACATAACAAATAAAATATTTTACTTAGTCTACTTGAAGCATCTTTTGCGATGGTCAGCCTATAGCATCATCCCTGAAACAGTTAATGTGATATTTGGCCTATGTTGAAACAACTAACACTTTGATCTATAGATCTATAGAGGACTCTATAAATACAACCACAAATCCATATTTACACGAACAGAAAGAATTTAACCTCAAGTACAGAACAAAATAACTACCTATTTCACAAGGAACATTCATATGAAATCACAATTTTTGTCTTTAAGAAATATTAGACTACATTGTTATGAAAGCATGTTCGTCCTTAGAAGGGAATTAGAGCAACATTGTTCTATGTCTGCAGAAGTTAACTGGTAGATAGTTATTCGTATATATACCCATGATAAAATTTACTGAAAAGAAAAAAGAATATGATAAGTAAAAGCAGCGTATCTAGGGACCCTTTTTCTTCATTCCAACGGAAGCCAGGGGGTTTGCGGACCACAGGCTGGAGACCATTGGTCTGGGGAATTATATAATATTTATCATTGGATAAATTTAGTATTTTATAAGTAACAGCATTCAGATTTACTGTGTATAATGAACTAGGCCATTTCACGTATAATTATAATTATTCTTGCTTACAACACATCAGGGCTCGTAAGTTGATGACCTAAGAATGTTTGAAATGACCTATAAAATAATCTTGAATCTATGAAAATATGACATGAAAAAATTAAAAAAGAATTAATATTTCTAAAAATGTATTTCAATAGGCAGTATACAGCAGTATATTAATAAATAATTTAATAAAAAAGGACAAGACTTAAGTATTTTATATGATACTTTTATTATTATGTTTTTCTAATTTTATTGTTATGTTTACTATATTTATTGATGAATGCCTCATCGCTAAGAAATAATGAGATAATTTTGTTGGTATCGTTGGGAAATTTCATTCTAAGGACAAAATAGGGGAAAAGTAAGGAAAGAATGGACAGTTGCTAAAAAATGAACAGTAGAGAATAAAATGCCACAACATGCAAAAAATGCTAAATATTTTTGTTCGTTTTGAGGCGAGACGAAATTATGGTACATCATGCATTGTCTGTGACGTCTAAGAAAAAGGGTGACACATCAATTTCCGAGCCCTACTCAATATAAAGAGATTTGTATAAAATGTATTAGTCGTACAAATACAATTGGCCATTATCTCGAAAACTTCATGTTTTGCTAGTTATAGTCGCTAAGACAATTTCCATTCATGAATTAATGTTCAGTTGAAATCAAGTAATGTCAAATCCTTTGCTAATATGCAATTACTTGCTGATATTATTTTTAATAATTCTCGGTAGGACTGGGATAATTAGGGTCCCCATTACGTCATGCCTGAGATTTGAATGTCATATTTCACATGATAAAAACATTACTGTGAGAAAGAGGGCAGTTCTGCGAGAGACAGCATTTAAAAAAGTATACGTTGTTGGGATATTCCACCCGCTACACACGTCAGTTAACAGCCTGTCCTCAGTTAGCAGCCTGTTGGCGACCTTGCCCTCTCCACTTCCGTTAATTATAAAACTTCTGCCATATTCTTTCTTCTCTTTCAACCCATTCATTTCATAAAAAATGTTAAGTTAGTTGAACTTAGTGGAGGTGAAATATAGATTAGAATCATCTAACCGAAGTTTTAAGATTCCTTCGAATATCTTCCGAAAGAAATGTTTCATGTGAATTTTAAGGACGGGTAATGAACTAACTTGTAAGATAATTGCTTTTTTCAACCAAGGAAAGAAATTATCCAAAATTAATAAACCCTTAAACATAGTCTTAAAATATGAGATTTGATTTCAGTAGAAGGCTTAAGGATGAATATTTTATTTCATCCTTACTCTGCAACGCTAAATAGTTGTCGTATTAGTAGAAAATAGAAAATCTTAAATAATTTATGCTTGCCTTTATATTGTTGCTTTACTTATTTGTAATGCTATATTCCTTGGTTAATTATTACTTATTTCTTTTTCAGCCATGCATGAATATTACTTTCTTTTTTATAATAATCTTAACATACAATACCAAGGGAGACTATTCCCCAATGGTAAAGAATCTCAGAAATGGGAAGCATGCGGACAAGAACCAGAAGCTGAAGATCTTTTCTTCAAATGCAAGGCAAGCTACAAGCGGGGCAAGGGATAATAACATTCTCTGGAACCAGCCCATTAAATAATTGCAAAGTTTCAAATAATTTAATTTAATATCAATAATAAATTTGAACAAAAATAAATATTAAATAATTTTAAAATCCATAAATTTGTTAAGAATAGAATACATTGATAATATAAGTTCTTAAAGAACGCCCTAGTACAAACACCGATGCAAACCTACCAAATCACTAAACTCTCGATAAATTACTATATATATATATATATACAGAGTTAAGTTTCCTCCCTAATTAATTATGCTCAGCAATCTGTGTAATAAGTCAATAATGAATAAGCATTTACCAAAGTTGAAATTTATTAATAGCTATTCCTTGTCACGATCCTAATACAAATCTCACTTATGATCAGTGCATATCCTTCAAACCGAAAAATGAGAAACATCCAACAAATACTAAGAATAAGTAAGACGATAAGGGAAATGTCCACTATTCCAAATAATTTATTTCCCAGAATAGAATGATGTAGACTAAATCACCAAGCAAGGGGAGCAGAGTAGTATTACACCACGGTTGTCCAGGTTTTTCTTTTGCACATGGGACTGGGCGTAGTGACGTCACAAGATGGCGTCACTTCCGGTTCTGGAACAAGATGGCTGCACTTCCTGTTCCGGAACAAGATGGCTGAACTTCTTGTTCCGGAACAAGATGGAGACTAGCGCGAAATTCAACATTCGAAAATGCAAGAGTGTGCTAAGTCGAAATTGTATATTTAATGCAACAGTGAGCTAAGTCGAAATTTTATTTTTAAATTGTTGGGATATTTGAAAATTCAAAATGGCTACCAAGATGGTGGCTAGCGCTAAATTCAAAATTCAAAAATGCAAGAGTGGGTTAAGTCGAAATTTTAAATGCAAACGTGAGCTAAGTCAAAATTTTATTTTTAAAAATGGAGGGGTGTTTGAAAAATTCGAAATGGGGTAATATTTAAATTTTGCCGCGTTAAAGCTTTTTGAAAATGTAAGAGAGGGGTAAGTCGAATTATACATTTAATGCAAAACAGTGCTGTGTAAAATATTGGTGGTAATATTTGAATTTTGAAATACTACTACTACTACTACTACTACTACTACTACTACTACTACTACTACTACTACTAATACTACTACCACCACCATCACCACCACCACTACCAGCACCACCACCATCAACCTCACCACCACCACCATCACCACCACCACCATTACTAGCACTTCTACTAATACTACTACCACCACCATCACCACCACCACCAACACCATCACCATCACCATCACCACTACTAGCACTACTACTAATACTACTAACAACACATCACCACCACCATCACCATCACCACCACCACTACTAACACTACTACTAATACTATTACCACCACCATCACAAACACCACCACCACCATCACCACAACTACTACCACTATCTTGAAGCAGTTCAATTCATTTTAGATCGGTGATACAATCAGCTCAATTTCTTCTGCTTACTGTGAAGGCATTCGTAGTGTTAGAAGGCTGTTTCGAACAAAACTATTCCACGGAAATATTCAGAATCGTTAAAGTAATCAAGCATTCACCCCAACCTGTATAGGAACTCGAAGATCTTAGGAACACTCCTATTTTGGGTCAGTTTTATCGTTATGAACTCACGCCTGTAAGTATAAACAAGGACACTGCTTACAAAATAGATAAAATTCAACGCACACGTACGATATAAGGCAGTAAAGAACATCTCGTACGGTGGAGAGGTTACAAGAAGGTAGGTCTGATCATTTTGATCACAAAAGCACAGTCATAAATTACGAATAATTGTTTTATTCTGCCAGTGAGAGGGTTATATATTTCCTTGACTTTTTCACCTATTTAGAAAAGATTACGGTAAAGTATGTCTATTAAAAGCAAAATACTCCGCGTGTTTGATATAACGAATATACGTTTTCCTGCCTATTTGTCATGCATAAGGCCTATTTTTTTGTAAAACTAATGCATAGGCCTAATTGTCATGCATAACAGCGTATTACTTTTTAATTATTAATTAAAATACTGTGTTTAACAGAGGAGCAACAATTGTATATTTTACATACCCTTGCCGGCGATGATGAGTTGAAGACTGATAATTTTTTTCTCATGAGGGACATTATAGTACTAGGATGTGAAATTCCTAACCGGTCATTTTATAATAACCTTAGAATGTTATCTTACATTTATATCTGATCATTGTAAAATCCGAGTTTCAGATGTGTTCTATTATCGAAAACAAAGGAACGCTAGTATCCAGGATGTATAAATAGGGAATGTACTACAATGAATGACTAATGTGTGTGTGTTATTCACATACATGTCAAAACTTATTATAGAACATACCGGACTTATAAACAGGATGTTGGAAACAAGGAATGATTGAAAATAATTACACCCGTGTTTCAAATAAATATTAAATAATAACATTAATGATAAACATCTTAGTTAAATCTAAGGTGAAAACAACGTATCTACTCTTAATATATTTCTGAATATAGAACACATCCACAATGCTCTACTGCGCATTCAATTATCTCAACCTCATTCAAAGTTGCAATATTTGAGAAAGAACAGTTAAAATCCGACTTCATGAACCAGATGAGTGGTTTTCAGAGAATTTAACGTAAAAATAATTGTATCAAATAAAATATTTTTGGTTTTAATTCAATATAGCTCTAACAAATCATAGTCTAAATTAAAATATATTAGACTTGTGTATATTTATTCAAATGAGAATTTAGCAATGTATAGCTCTAAAATTATCGCAAGCTATATTATTAAGTTTCTAAAAATGTTTTAATGATTACACAAGTCAACAGCCAAAATGTATTCGAGATAAAATTAACCATACATTACTAATTTGGGGTCACTAAACACGAAAATGACATCCATTTTTGTCTATTAGTTCTCATCTCTACAATACACAGGTCAAGTTGTTTTACTAAAAACAGGATTTTAGCAGAGTGACTTTGTTTGAAACAGACTGTACCGGATATTTAAGGGTGAATTTATGGTTCTAGCATATAAGTCAAACCCTCAAACTGATATTCCTAAATAAATTCAGTTCAGTTCTTGCTTTGTGAGTGAGAAAACTGTCTATCAGTGTACTTTGAAATAGTTAAAATAGGGAGTGATTTAATCGTTATTGTGAGTGATTATAATTATAATTATAAAATAACATATATGCATATATAACTTATTATCCTTTCTGTAATAGAATTGGCATGAAAGGCACAGAATGCCGCGTAAGTGTGTTAACAATCCAAATAACTTTTGTTTTATTTGTGGAGAAGTGACTTTTAAATCGCAAAAGGTACGGTTAACTCCTATTGTTAAAAAGGCCTATCATCTCTATTTTGGTTGCAAGGTTGGTGATCGGGACAAATCGCTTGCACCCCATATTTGTTGTCGTACTTGTTCCACAAACCTACGCGAGTGGCTAAATGGAAACGAGCGATATATGAATTTTGCTATACCAATGGAAACAGGGTTATACGAAATATTGTTGCTTTTTATGTGAATGGGATAGTCGTGCGAAGGACAAACACTATGCAACAAAGCAAGAACCAGGTATTAAAAACATTGTTTACAGACCACTGGTTGACAAGACTGAAATAATATTACCTGCGTTGTACATTACGTTGAGACTAATGAAAAACTTTGTAAATGGTATGAATCAAAATGGAGAAGCATTTTAGTATCTCTTTCATAAATTTCCACGATTAAGTGAATCTAAAATCGGAGAGGGTACATTCATAGGTCCCCAAATAAGAAAACTAATGGCTGATGTAAATTTTCATGGACTTCTAACAGGCAAGGAGAAAACTGCATGGGTAGCGTTCACTAGAGTTGTACTTAATTTCCTTGGCAACAAAAGGGTGTCTAATTACAGAACATTAGTGGACAATATGTGGATGGCTTATAATAGAATGGGGTACAACATGTATCTCAAGATGCATTTCCTTCACTCTCACCTGGTCTTCTTCCCTGATAATCTTGGAGCAGTAAGCGACGAACGTTTCCGCCAAGACATCGCCAATCTAGAACGATGTTATCAGGGGAAATGGAACACGTCTATGATTGCTGTCTGTAGTAAGAGATGCTCCTAAGATAAAGTACACTAGAGAAGGCAAAAGACCACGTTTATGAGGTAAGTGATTAAAAACTACGTATATTTTCTTGCACGAACAATGAAAGCTCTATAACCGATATCTTCTTAACGAGAACTAATAAAAAAAAGTTACTGCCATTTTCGAATTTAGGAGGCCAAATTACATAAGATGTGATACATTTTATTTCGGATACAAAAAACTTTTTAAATTTTGTTGACTTGTGTTATGGTTTAAAAAAAATCATGCCTCTTTTATGTATATTATCTCTACGGTGTAATTTTTATTGGCTGTTATCGACAGGTTATTTCTTAGATCATTATTAAATAATTTATCTTCCTCCTTCCAACACTTTAAATTTCAGTGGGTGTTTTGCTTTTCAATCGAAAACTTCTTTTTAGTTTTCCTGTGCAATATGTTTCTCAAACACAACCTTATATCTTTAGACCTAGTGTTACAAACTAGACCTACTGTATTGCACTTTACTGTTTTGACGTATTATGACTCTATTCAGTTTCCGTTTGAAGGTAGAGACCGGTACAACTAGAAAGACTGATATCGCCTGTTAGGGGAGAGTGAGTGGAAAGGAAGTCTACCATTGCATTGCACTGTACCAACTACCAAGAGCGCTTGCGCGTTCAAACGTCTTCCTACCCGATCAGATCTCTTTGCTATGACAGGACAGTAACTTAGATAGAATGGGTGCCACTTTTAAATACTTTTTTCTGAACTGCCTCTACCTGCTGCCACTCTAATCCTCTTCGAACAGTCAATAAGTGAATATAAAGGTAATTTTCTGCAATCCAGTATAATGCTACCAAATACGTACAACAGCAGTACTTCACTAAAGAAGTAGTGAATGACAGCGGCAACATTGGGGAAACCACGTGACTACAACAGCACTTGTTCTTTGTTGGTGCCGAAGTCTGTGCAGATTTTCCGATTAGGGAACAATGCTATTATATTCTTCTGTAGATAGACGATTGTATGGGACGATGCCTTCTTATGAGAAACCAGAAATACCTGAATATATTATATTTCCGTGAAATGATTCAAAAGTTTCTACGTAATGTGTAATGGTCTTTGTGGTTGTTCTGAAAAAAAATGTTGTACGGGTTACTACAGATGGAGACACAATTGGATGTTTGACATACCCTTGTTGCCTATGATGTCCTGAAGACTGAAAACAGTAGCGAATTCACCGAGCTAATATTACAGACTCATTGTGTTGAAATTATACTATGATTTACCGTTACTGTTCTCAATAGGGTTTGGATCTCGAAAAGTATGTCATGTCAAGGATATAATTATTTCCATACAATACCTATTTATAGGGTTAATTCCGGATGTGTGTTAATAATAGTATCTATAACTCTGGTAAACAATTCGTAATAATAACACCGGTAAATAAAACTTTTCTACTCTAAAGAATACACATACAATTTCAAGACATTCCCAGGAACCGATATAACATTAGAAAACGCTGTTTCCAGGGTAGTCATATGAGAAATGTAGACATTTCTGTAACGTTACAAATATTGCTCAGTTCAGTTTTCAATGAAATAAAGTTACGATTTTCTGGTAATTTTAAGGAGTTTCTGTTATAACCATACATAGTTAAACATTAACAACCAGACCTTTGCACCTGATTGGATTATAAAGGTTTTCTGAAACGCCTAAAAAGAAACATTTCCTGATTTTATTTCACGCATAACTTCTCTTCTACCTTAATATTATTTGTATCTGCTCACAGATGTTCCTTTCCCCATTTGTTCGAATGCTTTACAGGCAATTCTAATAATTTGTACCGCTTTATTTCGACGCTTCACGAGAATCCAACCTATATTTTTTTGTGTTATTTTCGAATCCCTCATTTCTGCAAACATCAAAAACATTAGGCATTTTTCCCCTACAGTGATTATATCATTTCTTAACAACAAAAAAGGATAGATGTCAGACCTATCTGATATAAGTGTTTCCTATCATGACTCTGATATAGGTTTTCATTGAGACACTTTCGTTCAGCATAAACTTTTGATTAACAGTGTTGTTAGAGACGTCTAGATTCACCATCCTTATCAATTTTAAAAAATGAATAACAGTTTATTTGTAATGAACAAGGTATTCGCATGTTATAGGTAGTGATGTCATCTTGTCGATACTTTTAATGATGCTTTTAGATAAAAGTTCTCATCCATGAATAGCCGACCCTTATTAAGGTGTTAAATATGTATCTTGTTATATGTCACAATGCTGAGAAAAATATAACATTCTTGATAAGAATCAGCCAATAATAATAATAACAATAATAATAATAATAAAGATGTTAATACCTGTTATTACATAGGTGCGTATTCTGTTGACAGATGACGCTCTATAACTCAAATACGCCTTATTGGATTTTAATGAAACTAGTTACAAGAGTTTATAATGTCCGTGGGAAGAAAAACTATAGATATTAGAACAATTGGTTGATAGGTATAGAGTAGTGGCTTATTTGGATTCTATTTTAAGATAATATATTAGAAAGAATCTAACAAATGCAAAACAGTTATCGTGACAGCCTTATGTTTTACACTGATCATATTCCTTTGCAAATTGTTTATCGAAATAGTCACATGTTTATTTTCGTTGACCAACTTGAATACTGTTTATATACAGAAGGTATATTACGGTGAAATAATATGACCCTCGTACAATAAGTAGAGTTCTTCATCAGTGTCCTTTGTGAAATGTTGACATATTTTAAAAATTTATTATATCAATGTATTTGACATGGTCTATGTTAAATAATTTCTTTCCTCCTTTCAACATCTTAAAATTCTGTAGACAAAATTCTGTAGACTATTTACAAAATAGTGCCCTGTCTGAAATTTAATTCTTTTAGGCAATAACATTCTAGCATGTTACAAACTCAACATAAATAATTTGATGTTACTTCACACATTTTAACGTTGGTTTTTATTACGGCACAAACACTATGAAAACAATTAATTAGAAACATCTTAGCCTAAATAGTTTTTCTTACGAAAGTGTTTTATCAGAGTAGGATCGTGATTCCATATATTTATCTGTAACTCAAACAAACAAGGTAACGTTTTCATAATATTATTCCTAGGGATGCAAATGTTCACCAAAATTTTCTTTTGCTCAAACAGACATTGTAACTTTTTGAAGTGAAACCACAGAGCAATAAAATATTGTCCATAAATTAGATTTCATGTTAAAATTTTATGTATTATTAAAATCGGTGAGAGATATGAAGAAGTGCATTTTTAAAGTTCTTGTTTCAAATGAATTTGATTCAGAGATGTCAGAAAAAAATGGATTCCTGCGCTAGATACATCGTATTTCGAAACACTCAATAATAGCAAATATCAACTCTCTGTTTGCATTCTTGAGAATAGTCTTCCGTAATGTAGGAGATTTTTTTTAAAGAACTTGTAATGTGTTGTAATGAGATTTTATCTTTTTCATGATTTACAGGTACGTAAACTAGGCTAATGTAACTTCAGAAGGAAAGTTTTTATTTCTAAATCTACGCAAATTACAGAGTCATTGTGTTGAAAAATATACTATGATTTACCATTTGTGTTCTCGTCGCACTGCTTGATTGAAAACTGTTGCAGAAGAAGACAAAAAAAAGTTATAATGTGTGTTTGAACAAAATAAAATTCTGCTAAACACCTCCCACCATGGAAATAATTTTTGGATAGTGTCTTTCTGTTATTTTAACTTGACAAAGTTGTGGAAACAGTTGTACGCAAAGACACAAAAAAAGAGTTATAATATGTGTTTGAAAAAAAAAATAATAAAATTATGCTTAAGAAATGCATCGTTAAGAATATTTTCTGAAAAACGTCCCACTGTTTGTTTGAAAACTGTTGCAGGAGAAGACAAAAAGTTATTATGAGTGTTTAAGCAAAAGAAAATTCTGCTAAATACATGCATCCTTAAGAATATTTTCTGAAAAACGTCGCACTGTTTGTTTGAAAACATTTGCAGGAGAAGAAAAATAAAAGTTATAATGTGTATTTGAACAAAATCAAAATCCTGGTAAACACCTGCATCCATGGAAATAATTTTTGGATAGTGTTTTTCTGTTCTTTTAAGTTAAAGACAAAGTTGTGGAATGTCTTTGCATACAACTGATTCCACATATTTATCTCTAATTCAAACAGCAATGTAACGTTTTCATAATATTAACCCTATGGTTGCAGGTGTTTACCAAAATTTTTCTTTTGCTCAAACACATATTGTAACTTTTTTTTTCTTTGCGTATAAACTGTTTTCAAAAGTTTGTCATTAACATAACTTAAAAGAACAGAAAGACGATATCCAAAAAAAATTATTTCCATGAATGCATGTGTTTAACAGCATTTTTTATTAACAGAATTTTCGTTTGCTCAATCTCACAATATAACCTTTTTTTTGTCTTTGCATACAACTGATTCCACATATTTATCTCTAACTCAAACAACAATGTAAGGTTTTCATAATATTATTCCTATGGTTGCAGGTGTTTACCAAATTTTTTCTTTTGCTCAAACACATATTGTAACTTTTTTTGTCTTTACGTATAAACTGTTTTCACAAGTTTGTCATTAACATAACTTAAAAGAACCGAAAGACGAAATCCAAAAAATTATTTCCATGGATGCATGTGTTTAACAGAATTTTTTATTAACAGAATTTTCTTTTGCTCAATCACACATTATAACCTTTTTTTTTATATTTGCATACAACTTATTCCACATATTTTTCTCTAACTCAAACAACCTTGTAACGTTTTCATAATATTATTCCTATGGTTTTGTGTTTACCAAAATTTTTTTTTTGCTCAAACACATATTGTAACTTTTTTTTGTCTTTGCGTATAAACTGTTTTCACAAGTTTGTCATTAACATAACTCAAAAGAACAAAAAGACGATATCCCAAAAAAAATTATTCCCATGGATGCATGTGTTTAACAGCATTTTTTATTAACAGAATTTTCTTTTGCGCAATCACACATTATAACATTTTTTTTTGTCTTTGCATACAACTGAAAATGGAAATAACTTTCATGATGGAATAAATTAGAATATAAATTTAGTAGTAGAGAGAAGTTATGTGATCATTTTATAACTGAAATCAGAACATTCATTTAAGCTTGTGCCTGAAAATGTTTTGGCGTTAATAGTACACGAAACAAACTGCAATTCAACTTTCAATATAATGTAGAATTTTGTTAACTTCGTTTCAAGTTATCGTTACATAGTTGCGATTATAGTATTTCCCTACGTAAGTAATTTAAGTAAAGCGCTAAAGTAATTTATAATAAAACAATATGATTAGGAACCCTATTACGCATCGCTTTAATCTTCTTGTAGGTTTCTGAAAGTGTGTACAAAACATGGGCAACTTCGAAAAAATCTGGATGCTAGGGAGATAACAGAGGTTGTTGAACATTACACACCGTAGGCATCTTTTAAAGAAAATAACAGTAGATTTATATATAATAATAATATCGCCAAGCGTATATCATTTGACACTGAGCTTACTGGCAATACTTGTACCGTCCTAATTTCCCTTTCTCAAGTAAAAACATAAGTATAAAGAATATTCTGCACATGTTTAAGCGCCACCTCACCTGTGACAACGAGTGTGATTAATGAGTACATTTCACTGTTTTCCTCTAAGTTGACCTAGCTCTGGTGGATTACAAGCATAGGACGCTCAATGTTCTGTTTACTTAGTATAATCATGAGCTTCCAGATATGTAGACAACACCCTTTATCTCGGGCTATATCTTTTTAGGGAAAAAATGTTCACTTGTTCGAAAACTTCTCCAAAATTTTGTCAATAAGCAGCATAGTGTACACTAACACTGATAATTGACATGTATGCGACAAAATCTATTTGTAGCCGTGATCAGGTACCAATCCAGTATAAGAAAACGCGGAATTCAACCAATCGCAAATGTCTATAATCATAATTCTGTATCGTTTTGTTTCTATCACTTTCATTTCATTACATCTATGTGCACTTGTTTCTAATTTAAATTCATATTGAACATTTTCTTTATATAAAAACAGTAATTAATCATTAAATACAGCGACTTCATACCTGTAACTTCTTTGATAAAAGACAATCTTTGAACACAACGATTATAGCATTAGACAGATATAAGCTGCATATGAGTAAAAAAGAGATAGGCTATGTTACTAATGTATAATTATGTTTTTTGTTCGGGCCTACTATAACACGCTTATTACGTATGACGTAACGGTATCATAATGATCTCATTTCGAAACTCTTCTTCATTATGACATCGGTGTGTTATCGATGATTATCGAACCAGGAACGATCTTGAGACGTTGAGAACACGAGTTGAAAACTGAGTAGGCCTTAAAACCTTACCTATTTAAAGAAGAAAACTTTATGTTACAGAGAACTAAGAAGTTAAAACGAGTGTTATATACAGTTTGAAAAGGCTCGCATATTTTTTTTTAGAAATTGTGATAATCATTATTTGATGGTGAACTCTAGTGTTTTTACAAACATTATAGCTGACTGAAATAGTTAATTATATCAATCAGGAAAATATTCCTACATCATGGAGACTATCTGTCCTTGTATGACATTGTTTCTGATGAAATAAATAATAAAAACTCTTATTATAATAATTGTTTATATACAGTGCTGTGTAGTAATTTCCGAAAAGTATGAATCTTAGGAACATGTCTCAACAGGATCTGTATAATTGTACTAAAAGTAAACTGTAAGTAGGTTAGTAAACAAGGTCAAAGTTCTACGAACAGAAAATATTCTTAAGGATGCATGTGTTTAGCAGAATTTTCTTTTGCTCAAAACACACATTATAACATTTTTTGTCTTTGCATACAACTGTTTCCACAACTTTGTCTTTAACTTAAAAGAACAGAAAGACACTATTCGAAAAATTCTTTCCATGGAAGCAGGTGTTTACCAGAATTTTTGTTTTGTTCAAACACACATTATAACATTTTTTGTGTCTTTGCATACAACTGTTTCCACAACTTTGTCTTCAACTTAAAATAACAGAAAGACACTATCCCAAAAATTATTTCCATGGTGGGAGATGTTTAGCAGAATTTTATTTTGTTCAAACACACATTATATCTCTTTTGTCTTCTCCTGCAACAGTTTTCAATCAAGCAGTGCGACGAGAACACAAATGGTAAATCATAGTATATTTTTCAACATAATGACTCTGTAATTTGCGTAGATTTAGAAATAAAAACTTTCCTTCTGAAGTTGCAGTAGCCTAGTTTACGTACCTGTAAATCATGAAAAAGATAAAATCTCATTACAACACATTACAAGTTCTTTAAAAAAAGTCTCCTACATTACGGAAGACTATTCTCAAGAATGCAAACAGAGTTGATATTTGCTATTATTGAGTGTTTCGAAATACGATGTATCTAGCGCAGGAATCCATTTTTTTTCTGACATCTCTGAATCCAATTGATTTGAAACAAGAACTTTAAAAATGCACTATCTCTCGCCGATTTTTATAATGCATAAAATTTTAACATGAAATCTAATTTATGGTCAATATTTTTTTGCTCTGTGGTTTCACTTCAAAAAGTTACAATGTCTGTTTGAGCAAAAGAAAATTTTGGTGAACATTTGCATCCCTAGGAATAATATTATGAAAACGTCGCCTTGTTTGTTTGAGTTACAGATAAATATATGGAATCACGATCCTACTCTGATAAAACACTTTCGTAAGAAAAACTATTTAGGCTAAGATGTTTCTAATTAATTGTTTTCATAGTGTTTGTGTCGTAATAAAAACCAACGTTAAATGCGTGAAATAACATCAAATTATTTATGTTGAGTTTGTAACATGCTAGAATGTTATTGCCTAAAAGAATTAAATTTCAGACAGGGCACTATTTTGTAAATAGTCTACAAAATTTTGTCTACAGAAATTTAAGATGTTGAAAGGAGGAAGAGAAATTATTTAGCATAGACCATGTCAAATACATTGATATAAGAAATTTTTAAAATATGTCAACATTTCACAAAATACACTGATGAAGAACTCTACTTATTGTACGAGGGTCATATTATTTCACCGTAATATACCTTCTGTATATAAACAGTATTCAAGTTGGTCAACGAAAATAAACATGTGACTATTTCGATAAACAATTTGCAAAGGAATATGATCAGTGTAAAACATAAGGCTGTCACGATAACTGTTTTGCAATTGTTAGATTCTTTCTAATATATTATCTTAAAATAGAAACCAAATAAGCCACTACTCTATACCTATCAACCAATTCTTCTAATATCCCACGGACATTATAAACTCTTGTAACTAGTTTCATTAAAATCCAATAAAGCGTATTTGATTTATAGAGCGTCATCTGTCAACAGAATACGCACCTATGTAATAACAGGTATTAACATCTTTATTATTATTATTATTGTTATTATTATAGGCTGATTCTTATCAAGCATGTTATATTTTTCTCAGCATTGTGACATATAAGAAGATACATATTTAACACCTTAATAAGGATCGGCTATTCATGGATGAGAACTTTTACCTAAAAGCATCATTAAAAGTATCGACAAGATGACATCACTACCTATAACATGCGAATACCTTGTTAATTACAAATCAACTGTTATTCATTTTTGAAAATTGATAAGCATGGTGAACCTAGACGTCTCTAACAACACTGTTAATCAAAAGTTTATGCTGAACGAAAGTGTCTCAATGAAAACCTATATCAGAGTCATGATAGGAAACACTTATATCAGATAGGTCTGACATCTATCCTTTTTTGTTGTTAAGAAATGATATATTTATTTATTTTGTAGTCTTTCTGCACAACGCAGATTGCCTTGCAGACAAAGAATGTATTTCAACAAAGTATACACAAAAATTACAAGCTTTCAGTTAGATCATAAACATAATGACAGGAAAATTCAAATAATCATTAGTAAAAACCATTAAACTTGAAAAAAAAACTGCAGGGGAAAAATGCCTAATATTTTTGATGTTTGCAGAAATGATGGATTTGAAAATAACATGAAAAAAAATATAGGTAGGATTCTCGTGAAGCGTCGAAATAAAACAAAAAAATTATTAGAATTGCCTGTAAAGCATTCGATCAAATGGGGAAAAAAACATCTGTGAGCAGATACAAATAATATTAAGGTAAAAGAGAAGTTAAGTGTGAACTAAAATCAGGAAATGTTTCTTTTTAGGCGTTTCAGAAAACCTTTATAATCCAATCAGGTACAAAGGTCTGGTTGTTAATGTTTAACTATGTATGGTTATAACAGAAACTCCTTAAAATTACCAGAAAATCGAAATTGTATTTCATTGAAAACTGAACTGAGCAATATTTGTAACGTTACAGAAATGTCTACATTTCTCATTTGACTACCCTGGAAACAGCGTTTTCTAATGTTATATCGGTTCCTGGGAATGTCTTGAAATTGTATGTGTATTCTTTAGAGTAGAAAAGTTTTATTTACCGGTGTTATTATTACGAATTGTTTACCAGAGTTATAGATACTATTATTAACACACATCCGGAATTAACCCTATAAATAGGTTGTGTATGGAAATAATTATATCCTTGACATGACATACTTTTCGAGATCCAAACCCTATTGAGAACAGTAACGGTAAATCATAGTATAATTTCAACACAATGGGTCTGTAATATTAGCTCGGTGAATTCGCTACTGTTTTCAGTCTTCAGGACATCATAGGCAACAAGGGTATGCCAAACATCTAATTGTTACTCCATCTGTAGTAACCCGTACAACCTTTTTTTTCCAGAACAACTGCAAAGACCATTACACATTACGTAGAAACTATTGAATCATTTCACGGAAATATAATATATTCAGGTATTTCTGGTTTCTCATAAGAAGGCATCGTCCCATACAATCGTCTATCTACAGAAGAATATAATAGCATTGTTCCCTAATCGGAAAATCTGCACAGACTTCGGCACCAACAAAGAACAAGTGCTGTTGTAGTCACGTGGTTTCCCCAATGTTGCCGCTGTCATTCACTACTTCTTTAGTGAAGTACTGCTGTTGTACGTATTTGGTAGCATTATACTGGATTGCAGAAAATTACCTTTATATTCACTTAATGACTGTTCGAAAAGGATTAGAGTGGCAGCAGGTAGAGGCAGTTCAGAAAAAAGTATTTAAAAGTGACACATATTCTATCTAAGTTACTGTCCTGTCATAGGAAAGAGATCTGACCGGGTAGGAAGACGTTTGAACACGCAAGCGCTCTTGGTAATTGGTACAGTGCAATGCAATGGTAAACTTCCTTTCCACTCACTCTCCCCTAACAGGCGATATCAGTCTTTCTAGTTGTACCGGTCTCTACCTTCAAACGGAAACTGAATAGAGTCATAATACGTCAAAACAGGAAAGTGCAATACAGTAGGTCTAGTTTGTAACACCCGGTCTAAAGATATAAGGTTGTGTTTGAGAAACATATTGCACAGGAAAACTAAAAAGAAGTTTGCGATTGAAAAGCAAAACACCCACTGAAATTTAAAGTGTTGGAAGGAGGAAGATAAATTATTTAATATTGATCTAAGAAATAACCTGTCGATAACAGCCAATAAAAATTACACCGTAGGAATAATATACATAAAAGAGGCATATTTTTTTTTAAACTATAATCATTAAAACATTTCTAGAAACATAATAATATAGCTTGCGATAATCTTAGGGCTATACATTGCTAAATTCTTATTTGAATAAATATACACAAGTCTAATATATTTTAATTTAGACTATGATTTGTTAGGCCTATATTGAATTAAAACCAAAAATATTTTATTTGATACAATTATTTTTACGTTAAATTCTCTGAAAACCACTCATCTGATTCATGAAATCGGATTTTAACTGTTCTTTCTCAAATATTGCAACTTTGAATGAGGTTGAGACAATTGAATGCGCAGTAGAGCATTGTGGATGTGTTCTATAGTCAGAAATATATTAAGAGTAGATACGTTGTTTTCACCTTAGATTTAACTAAGATATTTATCATTAATGTTATTTGTTAATATTTATTTGAAACACGGGTGTAATTATTTTCAATCATTCCTTGCTCCAACATCCTGTTTATAAGTCCGGTATGTTCTATTATAAGTTTTGACATGTATGTGAATAACACACACATTAGTCATTCATTGTAGTATATTTCCTATTTATACATCCCAGATACTAGCGTTAGTTTGTTTTCGATAATAGAACACATCTGAAACTCGGATTTTACAATGATCAGATATAAATGTAAGATAACATTCTAAGGTTATTATAAAATGACCGGTTAGGAATTTCACATCCTAGTACTATAATGTCCCTCATGAAAAAATAAATTATTATCTGTCTTCAACTCATCATCGCCAACATGGGTATGTAAAATATACAATTGTTGCTCCTCTGTTAAAACACAGTATTTTAATGAATAATTAAAAAGTAATACGCTGTTGTGCATGACAATTAGGCCTATGTATTAGTTTTACAAAAAATTAGGCCTTATGCATGACAAATAGGCAGGAAAACGTATATTCGTTATATCTAACGCGCGGCGTATTTTGCTTTCAATAGACCTACTTTGCCGTAATCTTTTCGAAATAGGCGAAAAAGTCAGGGAAATATATAACCCTCTCACTGGCAGACTAAAACAATTATTCGTAATTTATGACTGTGCTTTTGTGATCAAAATGATCAGACCTACCTTCTTGTAACCTCTCCACCTTACGAGATGTTATTTACTGCCTTTTATCGTACGTGTGCGTAGAACTTTATATATTTTGTTAGCAGTGTCCATGTTTATAGTTATAGGCGTGAGTTCATAACTATAAAACTGACCCAAAATAGGAGTGTTCCTAAGATCTTCGAGTTCCTATACAGGTTGGGGTGAATGTTTGATTACTTTAACGATTCTGAATATTTCCGTGGAATAGTTTTGTTCGAAACAGCCTTCTAACACTACGAATGCCTTCACAGTAAGCAGAAGAAATTGAGCTGATTGTATCACCAATCTAAAATGAATTGAACTGCTTCAAGATAGTGGTTGTCGTGGTGGTGGTGATGGTGGTGGTGGTGATGGTGGTGGTGGTGGTGTTTGTGATGGTGGTGATGGTGGTGGTAATAGTATTAGTAGTAGTGCTAGTAGTGGTGGTGATGGTGATGGTGGTGGTGAATGTGTTGTTAGTAGTATTAGTAGTAGTGCTAGTAGTGGTGATGGTGATGGTGATGGTGTTGGTGGTGGTGGTGATGGTGGTGGTAGTAGTATTAGTAGTAGTGCTAGTAATGGTGGTGGTGGTGATGGTGGTGGTGGTGAGGTTGATGGTGGTGGTGATGGTAGTGGTGGTGGTGATGGTGGTGGTAGTAGTATTAGTAGTAGTAGTAGTAGTAGTAGTAGTAGTAGTAGTAGTAGTAGTAGTAGTAGTAGTAGTAGTAGTGGTAGTAGTAGTAGTAGTAGTAGTATTTCAAAATTCAAATATTACCACCTATATTTTACACAGCACTGTTTTGCATTAAATATATAATTCGACTTAGCCCAATCTTACATTTTCAAAAAGCTTTAACGTGGCAAAATTTATATATTACCCCATTTCGAATTTTTCAAACACCCCTCCATTTTTAAAAATAAAATTTCGACTTAGCTCACGTTTGCATTTAAAATTTCGACTTAACCCACTCTTACATTTTTAAATTTTGAATTTGGCGCTAGCCGCCATCTTGGTAGCCATTTTGAATTTTCAAATATATCACCAATTTAAAAACAAAATTTCGACTTGGCTCACTTTTGCATTAAATATACAATTTCGACTTAGGACACTCTTGCATTTTCGAATTTTGAATTTCGCTCCAGTCGTCATCTTGTTCCGGAACAAGAAGTTCAGCCATCTTGTTCCGGAACAGGAAGTGCAGCCATCTTGTTCCGGAACAGGAAGTGCCGCCATCTTGTTCCGGAACAGGAAGTGCCGCCATCTCCTCCGGAACCTGAAGTACCGCCATCTTGTTCCGGAACCGGAACTGACGCCATCTTGTGACGTCACTACGCCCAGTCCCATGTGCAAAAAAACCAGGACAACCGTGGTGTAATACTACTGAGCAGAACTTGAAGTAAGGTTTTATAATATATATATATATATATATATATATATATATATAATGGAAGTAGAAGAAGAGAGTGCAGTCACAATTGAAAGGAAACGACTTCGATGGTATGGACATGTACGTAGAATGGGAGAAGAAAGAATACCTAGAATCGTACAGGAATGGCAAAGTAAGAGAAGAAGAGGAAGAGGACGACCTGCTACTACCTGGATACAGAATGTACACATGTCAATGGAAAGATTTGGTTTAGTGGAGGAAGATGTACAAGACAGGGATAAGTGGCGAAATGTAGTGAGCAGTGTAGAGTTCTGAATGGTGGTATCATATTTTGTGTGTCAGGATGAGTTATGTGATAGTGCTTGACTGATGTATTTGTTTGGTTGGAGACAAACCTCTGTTTTGAGGAAATTTCTCATTTAATAAAAATAAATATAATTTATTTGAGGAATCTCAATACACAACAAAGAAGAAGCAATATGTAGATTCTAAAAACTGTAAAGTTCCAAGAAATAACTCCACAAAAAAACTAAACCATATGGCGGAGTAATATAATGAAGCATAATACGGAATATAAAATTCCAAATTTGAATTTAGTAGCAATATCAAGAATGAGTCACAAAGGCACAACGAAAGCACCAGAAGGGAGACTTCAAAACTTCAATTTATTCAAGTAAATTTCTCTTAGGTTCTTGTTTACTTAATATCAAAAATATTTTATAATTTAAATATCAAAATTAATAAAAAAAATGACCAGTCAAAGGCATGAAAACAGGTTGGAATTTACCAAATGATGGTACAATGAGTAAATATATATATGTATATATATATATTGTAACAAGGACTCGTCGGGGTTCAAAATCAGAACACCGAGTTTCTAATTGAAGAATGGAGGTTTCTTTATTTCCTATAACAGTTGTCAATACAGCCAGAAAACTACTGAAGGTTCACCCTTCTGTCCGGTGCTCACTTTCACGTCACAGCAGTGTCCCAGTCCAGTCAAGATCAGCTCACCAGCTCTTCCGTTCACCAGTCCCTCCGGTCACTAGTTCCCCGTTGACTAGGTCTTCCGTTCGCTGGTCCCTCCGTTGACTAGTCCCTCCGGTCACTTCCTCCTCAGCTTCTCAAGTCACAGTTACTTGAGGCCGCGCTGATCGGTTCACTCCGTCCAGGTCCTCAGCTCTTTAAGTCACACTTACTGGAGGATGCGCTGATCAGTCCTCTCCGTCCAGTTCACACTCCGACGCTGACTCTCTCTCGCCGTTACTGACTGTTACTGACGAACTGTTCTCTCATTGACTGGCTCTCTGTCTACATTGGCTAGCTCATAACTCCTCGCGGGCTGACTCCCTCTGACTGACCGTTGCTACACACGGACTGTCTCTCCTCGACTGACTGACTCTGTTCTCTCATTCATTGACTGACTGTCGCTGTTCGCTGACGAGCTTATATAGTCTTGACGAATGTTCTAGAGTCGATGTCTCGAAGTCTCCGTGCATGGTCCAGAATGCGCGCTTCGGCGCGCGGCCACACCCCTTAGCACGTGGCCCCTCCCTACAGACCATCCCCCACGGAGCGTGGCCCAATCGTTGCGCCGTATCACGTCCACTAGCGCCTTGCCTCCCGCCCGTCCACTAGGAAGCCGCGATCTTTCTATACCCCGTCATTCTGGCAGTTTCTGGGCGAATCCTTTTTCTTTCAGTTTCTAGGCTAGACTTTTCTGGGCTTTGTGACAATATATATATATATATTATATTTATGAATATAAATATATATGTTTTTTTATATTCTTAACCCAAAACAAAGTTAATTTTGAATAACAATAACGATTGAGCCAAAATGCACTACAATGCACAAACTCTTATTCAGAATATTTTAAATTGAAATACCATGTAGTATATAATTTGGTTTTGAAATATGTCAGCATAAATTCTGAGATTGGAAAATAGTAAGTCAAACCTAATGCTCAAAATATTTTTAAATAATAAAAAAGCCGAATATGGATTTATTAAATTTAGAATAATTTTGTAATTAGGGAAATATAAGTGGTTCTTCAAATTAAAGAGTAATTTACAAGAACTCTAGACCCAAACTTTAAATAATGATAACACAAGTCAACAAAATTTAAAAAGTTTTTTGTATCTGAAATAAAATGTATCAAATCTTATGTAATTTGGCCTCCTAAATTCGAAAATGGCAGTAATATGTTTTATTAGTTCTCGTTTAGAAGCCTTCATTGTTGTTCGTGCAAGAAAATATACGTAGTTTTTAATCACATACCTCATAAACGTGGTCTTTTGCCTTCTCTAGTGTAGTTTATCTTAGGAGCATCTCTTACTACAGACAGCAATCATAGACGTGTTCCATTTCCCCTGATATCATCGTTCTAGAGTAGCGATGTCTTGGTGGAAACGTTCACCATGCTTGTCGCTTGCTGCTCCAAGATTGTCAGAGAAGAAGACCAGGTGAGAGTGAAGGAAATGCATCTTGAGAGACATGTTGCACCCCATTCTATTCTGAGTCATCAACATATTGTCCACTAATGTTCTGTAATTAGACGCCCTTTTGTTGCCAAGGAAATTAAGTACAACTCTTGCGAACGCTACCCATGCAGTTTTCTCCTTGCCTGTTAGAAGTCCATGAAAATGTTAATCAGCCATTAGTTTTCTTATTTGGGGACCTATGAATATTCCCTCTCCGATTTTAGATTCACTTAATCGTGGAAATTTATGAAAGAGATAACAAAATGCTTCTCCATTTTGATTCATACCATTTACAAAGTTTTTCATTAGTCCCAACTTAATGTGCAATGCAGGTAATATTATTTCAGTCTTGTCAACCAGTGGTCTGTAAACAATGTTTTTAATACCTGGTTCATGCTTTGTTGCATAGTGTTTGTCCTTCGCACGACTATCCCATTCACATAAAAAGCAACAATATTTCGTATAACCCTGTTTCCATTGGTATAGCAAAATTCATATATCGCCCGTTTCCATTTAGCCACTCGTGTAGGTTTGTGGATCAAGTACGACCAACAAATATGGGGTGCAAGCGATTTGTCCCGATCACCAACCTTGCAACCAAAATAGAGATGATAGGCCTTTTTAACAATAGGAGTTAACCGTACCTTTTGCTATTTAAAAGTCACTTCTCCACAGATAAAACAAAAGTTATTTGGATTGTTAACACACTTACGCGGCATTCTGTGCCTTTCATGCCAATTCTATTACCAAAAATGACGGTAGTTAAGGAGAGCAGAGACCCATTTACATTGTACAATGACCACGAATACAGACAAAGGTTTGGGTCCCATAAGAAATATATGGTGCTTGACACAATTCTATCCCGAAGACTACAATATCTTTGTGGACTACGAATCTCCCGTACAGGTGTTTTTAAAATTATGGCAGGTGATTTAATAAACATTAATAGAACCACATCTAGTAGGGCATTTATTAACGTAAATAATTGAGCTAATAAATCATTATATGAAATTTTGGCGTTTGGAAGAAACGTTGTCAGATTCTCACTACATCCATGAGATTTCAACCAGTCAAATATTGAAATATTATTGCGGAGAGCGGTCCAACTAGAAAGACGTCCACCAAAGATGAGGGGAGAGTGAATGGAAGGGATCTTTGCATTGCACGGTACCTAGAGCGCATGTGCGCTCAAATATCTTCCTAGCTGGAGAGCCCTTTAGATGCTGCAGTTCTCCATAACTTTGGGTTAGAAAACGACGATGTATTTCAAGCTATTCCTATGGATGCAGATATCCGCGAGGTATAGTATATTCCAATAAATGAAAGCCTCCGTTCTCGGAGCTACCCAGATAACACTTCCCCCTGCTACTTAACCGTAGAGATTACTGAACAATAGGTGATTTTCATTGTTAAACTATTATTGTAACTATTATAATTTTATTATATTACACTTCTATAGCTTAACTTAAAGCACAACAGTGCGAATGTCAGATTATAATAATAATTATAAGAGCTAAAAGTTAAATAGTGGCACCCGCAGTGTTAATGTAGCCTATAATATGTCCTTTCTTCTGACCTAGGTGTAAAAATGGCCAAACAGGCCACATCGGAAGAAAATTTGACTGACTCTGGGATTAGCGAACAATGAGAAGGGGACACATTGTAAAACCATTCCTTAAAGGCTCTCCAAGTCTCGAATGGTGGAGTGAGATGATGCATTTATGTTTGGGAATAAACTATAGCAGATGCTGCAGGTCTATAGTATACTGCTAACTATTTTAATTAACCCTGTGGACAGGAAAGTGGGAAGCATTATAAACTACACAGAGGAAAAATGCCAACATTAGTGCCGAAAAAATTTTTTAAGGAGGGGCACTGGAGGTTGAAGCTGCACAGGATCTAGAGAAACACACAACCACCTACATAATTATTATTGGGGTTCATAGCTTGCGAAATATTGTACAGCCATTTTTTGTTTAAATATTACATTTTTCAATTGTAATATTATTATATTTATAAGGTAATATTTTAAGTAAATATTCTCTGCATTTGAAAAAGGACAGAAACGAGCCTCTTATTAGTTTTGTTGTTATCCTCTTTATCCCCCTCTTTTTCATGATTTTGTGTAATACTCCTTATTAATATTGTTAAACAGTCAATAAGTATTAATAATTCATTATATTGAGATTTATGATCAACAACTGTAGAATAATTGATTTATCGTTTTTGGGGAAGAATATTAACTTTAGGCAATAAAAATATTTGAATATATTTTAGAACTGTATTATTCTTATGAGAGAAATAATTGTAATAATGACAGTGAATCAATGATGAAAATAAACTGGAAATTCCAATTGTTTGCATTATAATACAGAAATCGTTTGCACAAAAATTGTAATTACAGTACCCTAACGTAGGCTACTAAACTGAAAATATTCTTCCGAGAGAATTGAAATTAGTAATGAATAAAACACTATCAATAGGCCTATTTTAAAATATGACGATTGTCATTAGTAATAACTCGTATAACCCAAATTCATATTCATTGTTTCAGCGAACCTTTCCTTTTCATTCTCTGGCACTTTAATACTGGCTATTAAAATGCACGTGTTCTGCTGCGCTGCACTAACGTTTCTGCTCTGTTCTGCGCAGATTTCGTCTACTTCTTTAGTAAAAATCGTTTACTACTTTAGTTACAACTAAAGAAGTAACTATCAATTGAGCTCTCCAACACCAACTAAAAGAGTAAGTTACTAAAAGAGTAGCACTAAAGTAGTAAATCTAAGAGGGGAACCTTACGTAACAAAAACCGGGTTGTCTGTCTCACTCTAGCACATTACTCGTATGACTTAAGAGTGAGACAGATGTACTGGTTCGAGTTTACTTCAGGTCTCCGTCTTAAATTTACTACTTTAGTTTGGTTTACTCCTGGATGGTGCACACCACCCTATATGTATTTTTATTTTTTTGGAAAATAATTTGTAATATGATTAAACAGAAAGAACTATATTATCAAAACCTCAAATAGACCTAAGTGTGAATAGATATTATTTTTTGTAATCTGAATAAGAAAGAAAAATCTGTCAAATGAAGCAGGGGTGCTCAAGAACACAAGTATCAAATTTTTGTTTAGAAGATTCTGGTAGAAATAGAATGACTATGTACAAAGGGCATAGAATCGAATCTAATGGAGATGCAACTGATCCTAATTATTATCTTACAGGAAAATTTATATTTCATGAATATTTGTGATGACTGACTATGTGCACTATAAAATACCGGATATGAGGGTTGGAATAACCAAGTTGCCAATTCATAAATGCATATATATATATATATTGAGGGAAATATTATCAAGAAAATCCAAAACGGGCCATCCAATCTTATATTTTGCTTAATTAAAAATAACCACTATACAGACTGAAATACTAACCTGAAAAAAGTACATTAATTTTTTTTATAGGATAATCACGAGAATGCAGTAACTAGATTTCCAAAGGACTTTTATCAATGTTACAAAAAAATGAATGAACCTTAACCATTTTTCAACATGGCCGACAAAGAACTATGAAATTTACATATGTCTCCTTACTGCAAGGCCAATATATGCTTAAGATCTGGTTAAATGAATCTAATAAGTAAGAAATCTAATTTTTAAATATGACTGCTATAATATTATCACAAGGCATATGGTAACCAATTTGATATTAAAAATCTCGCAATTTCCAGAACCGGGCTGACATAATGAACAAAGATGTCTGACATCACTCATCACTTAATGCCTCGAAAACCTGTTTGACTGAGCTAGGCGTGACGTAATGGATTGGCTTGTCTTTCTTGAAACCGAATGTTTCATCATGAATCAAACTTTCCATAATCCAGTGGATTGAAATAGAAATGCATTTCACAATTAGTTAACATTAGTTATAGCCTTTTTTAGGTAGATTTCGAAGAAAAATCTACCTATTGCAATGGATACCACTTTATGATTTTCGAAAAATTCTTTCATATCTTTACGTTTCATGCTCCCCTAAGTACGAAACCACCGCCCGTTCAAAAAAAAATTTTGTGATATCTATATATATATATATATATATATATATCTTTACACGATAGCGGCCGTAATTTTGAAGATATTTGAACCAAATTTTATTATGTTATTTCTAGGCCCAATAGTTCGGACAAGTTCGTTAATGGGCAAAATTGGCCCAAGGGGGTGGTCGGGGGAGGGGGTTGAAATTTTAAAACATTTATATCTCGGCCCCTATGAAGTATAGAGGGAAACTTTGTTTGAATAAATTAGAGTACTCCCTATGGAGTTCACAGTGACACCAACAATTCGGGGGTTCGAGTGAGGGTGGGGGTGGGGGTGGGGGTGGGGGATGAAAATTCGAAACTTTTGAAACCACGTCTTGTGGGGTATCGTTGAAAAGCTCTTGATGAGTACTCTACAAATCAATAAATAGTTTCTTGATAGCTCTCATATGACGCGAGATTTTAATGTTTGAAAATAATAACACTTAAAAGAATTATTATAATATCATAATTTTGTCTTGTTTAGCGGCTTTGCTAATTTTATTCATTGCTGATCTTGTGCACGGCCTCCCAGAATATTATATCCTATTCTTGTTGTCAAAACAAATGATTGTAGGCTCTTCCTCTTTACTGCAGGTTTACCATGCCAAGGCTAAAGAAAAAGAGTGCTATGCAGCGACAATAAATTAAACCAAAAGCACTTCGAAATCTACCTCCGCCTGTAGGCCTGCCTAAAGGGATTTTTTAAATTTAGTTTTACATAAACTTATCATAAAGATCACATCTCAACAAATATTTGTCTGTCCTAGTGTTATGATGACCAGGCGTTTATCACTTCATTATACTAAACTTTCCTAGTGCTGAAGGCGCATTTTATGTACATGTATTATCTGTGCATGGTGATATTTTGCGACTTACACGAAACGGAGACAGGGCTTCCTCCCAGCTGACAGCCAAACAACCACACTAGCCAAGCGCTAAGTACGATCTGAATGCGAAGGGCAGCACAGATTAGTCCCTGTCCACGCCAGGTAGAGCGCAGCACATATACCAAGTTCCAGAACAAAAGCAGCCAGAGGGTGGGAGACCGCGGTATATTTAACCACGTTACAACTCATACTCATGAATGAGTGTGCCTGCAGCAATTAAGACGTAGTCCACATAGCCAGAAGCATGGAGTCTTGGTTGTTATGGTTATTTAACGACGTTTGTGTACTGCTATCTAGGGCTGTAATCCTCAACGGTGTGGAGGAAATATAAACACGGTACACTGTTATAATTATTCACACATCAGTTACATTATTTGTATTTGTATTTGTATTTATTTGTAACACCATTAAATAAAATAACATTACAATAGCTTTAGTCAAGAAATACAATGCGAAGAATCATTCAAAGTAACATTCAAGATATTCTTGTACTCGCACTGTATGAAAATTCCTAATTACAAGTATCTCTTTGATTTTGCTTTTAAAGAATGTAATGTTCCTTTCGTTTCTGATATTGTTTAAGACCTTGTTATATAGTTTGATTCCTAATACAATATGACTGTTCTGTGTCTTAGTTAATCTAAACTTATGAATAACCAAGTTATGGTCTTTCCGAGTCCCATGTGTATGTGAGATCATTACAGTCACATCATTATAGGTGCACATTTAGATAAGTCACTTTTTAAAGTCCATATATGTAACACGTAGAGGTCCGTGAAAGTGGTTTTCTTTTTAGGGAAATTTCGTTTTTAAATTTTAATATTACCAGGCTATTCATTTTGCAAGTTTTAAAATTCATCCACTACTCGTATTATTGGGGTACGCCGTAGCGTAGTGGTTGAGGCGCTGCGCTACAAACCGGAAGGTCGCGGGTTCGATCCCCGATGAGGTCGTTGGAGTTTTTCAATTGGCCTAATCCTTCTGGTGGCACTATGGCCCTGGGGTCGACTCAGCCTCTAACAGAAATGAGTACCAGGAGCAATCCTGGGGGTAAAGGCGGCCGGTGCGTAAGGCTGACAACCTTACCACCTTCACGTGCCGATGTCTAAAAATCTGGGAGCCTCAACCTCCTGGAACCCTCTGGGCCTCCATGGCCTGTAATAGGGAACACTTTACTTTACTTTTACTCGTATTATTAATTAATAGCTGTTTCTATTGACGTTATCAGCCTGTCGTAATTTAGTTACTACTTTCAAATTCATATTAATATACTTAATTATTATAGTTAAATACAATTTACTGCTCATTACGTAAACAATACAGACAAGAAGCAAACCAGCATACCTTATAAGAATATAGTTAAATAATAAAAAAATATTATAATATGAAAATGATAGTATTAATGGAGAAATAAGTATTAGAATATTGAAATGGTAATATTAAATGTGAAATCTTATATTAATATACTAAATTATTATAGTTAAATATAATTTATTGCTCATTATGTAAACAGTACAGACAACAAGCAAACAGCATACCTTATAAGAATATAGTTAAATAATAAATAAATATTAGAATATGAAAATGGTAATATTAATTGAGAAATAAGTATTAGAATATTGAAATGGTTATATTAAATGTGAAATATTATACTGGCAAGCTGGCAAGAAAGTATAAGTTTTTTTAAGTAAAAGGTGGAACCAGACAAGAATTCACAGAACAGGCTATACTTAATTATTATAGTTAAATATGATAATTTACTACTCATTACGTAAACAATACAGACAACAAGCAAACCATCATACCTTATACAAATCCCATAAATATTAAAGATATATAATCAAATAATAATGTTATAAGAATATAGTTGAATATTAAATAAATATTAGGATATTAAGCATTGGCAAGACTAAGACCAAGACCGCTTGAGCGTTAGCTCTTAAACCAAGATGGAATATTATTGGCTGGAGAGTAACACCTGTCTCCTGTAATTCCAAAAACTCTACTTCTTTGTAAGGAGTACCTTTCATTGTTCACTAAGTTTCAACTCGGGACAGGATTTTCCTTCCTGCAGAATAAAATCGCCTTTTATCTCCAATTCTATTGTGTTTCATTAAATTGCAGACAATGTACTTACTAGGAAATACTCATCCAGCAAACTCCCTCGCTATTGTGCTAACTAATGTACTTCTCGACTCCCGATACTTTACTCTATTATTCCCTTCTGTTCATGAACAAAAATCCTTCTTGCAGCAATATCCTAAAATCTTATATTTCAAATTTACTATCTTTCATTGCTATAAAAGTTATTAATTTATATATATATGAATTATGTTTATTATCATCTGTAGGCCTATTGATTGCGTTAATTAATTAAAATATACTACTTCCTTCCTTGATATTATTCTCGGCCATAGGCCTATTGCCTGAATAGCACCACTATATTTTTGCTTTCATACCTATCTGTATGAAAATTTCTGATCTTAACCTGCTGGTAAGTCTAGGCCTATTGAGTACTTTCTGACTAGCTCAAAAAGTTTTCTGTCCATGTTTTACAACAATTTGATTTAAGCATTTTTCACTGCAATGAGAACTCACTCTGCTAGTGCTAGTCAAAACATGTGTTGTAAGCATTTGTAAAGATTGCTTCAAGACAACAATGAATAGTAGCAGAGGCCTAGCCTATATGCTGTGGAATTTAAGTGTTTGCATTATCACTAATAATCCGGAAAGTTATATTACCGGCTAGTATGATTCAATCTTGTACCCTACAGCGAAAAGTAAGCATAAGGGAGCATTCACACCGAAGTAGCGTGCTACTTGCGACGTGCTACCTGGATGCACGTTGCACATTACTCATTTTAAATATCAAATAAACAAGTTCAAGTCTTCACACCGAAGTAGCGTGGCAATAGTGCAGCTCGCAGAGTGCGACATTCATTTCTTCAGATAGATCTGGACTTATTTCATGCTACGCCACTCGGGATGACGCATGCGTACAGTTGCCTTTTTCAGCTGTTTTCTAATTGTTAAGATAATTCAACACATATTTGCTTGTGTAGCGGTAGATTATGCCAAAGATGTCATGAAATCTGCTGGAAAGAGAGCTATTTAACATGCAATTTGTACATGCGTAGCCTATACGATATGGTAATCGAAACTAGTATGAAAAAAGTCTGGATTAAAATTGCTGAAACTATATCCTCTTTAGGTAAATTACATTACATTAAATGGGTTTCTCAATTGTTCAAGTGAAAATATATAATGTACGTTAAACTGCAGATCTCATTCGCTACTTCGGTATGAATGTAAAACTGTGAATCATGCAACTCGATGTGCAGCCTGCATCCAGGTAGTGCGATTCGCATGCTATGCTACTTCGGTGTGAATGCTCACTAAGAGGTAACACAAGGGAACTGTTCAACAGGGACCAGTTGTTGACTCGCCTAATGACTGAATATTCACACATTGGCAGTATAGAAGTTTCTGTTTGCCGACTTGAATACTGTATACTGTTGGGACTGGTGCAAGAATTGGATCTTTAGTAGTTATACATATACGAAGGCTTATATGACAAAAAGTTGAATGTTGGGGGCAGAAAATACCTTTCCCCAACAGTCAGCACCTATGAATCCACTAGTACTTACATAAATGCGTACCTGTACACTGAAAGATCTTTGCTTATGTATACTCTATTTGTAACTTGTCACATAACGAACTTAAACCCTTCGACACTTGGGGTTGGGGTACCAGTATAAAAATGTTAAGATTTGTATGTTACTGGGTACTTTTGAAAACGACATACAGTACAGTATTTTTATTCAATAAATTTAGACCTCATAACTTTTACTGGTAAGTGACTTGCAACATGACCAGTGCCAATAGTGCAGGTAACATTAAACAATAACCTAATTTTGAACCACCCCCGAACACAAGCTCTGCTTCTTCGGGTGGTGTATCAACTTTTTTAATGTATTTTTCATGTAATTTGGAACAATAAATTGTAAATTGTAATTTATAACATAAGCCGGTATAGGTAAAAAATACGCTTCCTAGCAATATAGCCTACATTATCAAATCATTTTATGCGATATGCACAAAATGTAATTACTTACTTCATTCCCTGCCCAAGTACGAAGTGCTGTGAGGACTTGTAATTCGCAACTTATAGAACATTCTCGTTGAACCTGCTGCGAGTCCTCTCACAATGTCGACAATGTTGAGTACATATTCTTTGGACAATCTGTATTTGGGACTATATTCTATGTCGCTTAATAAAAACTGACCATTTCGTTATTTGTATGCCCTTGTTTTCCTTCCATTTCGGCATCAATATCGTGCAGGTCCATTAGCAGGTCATCCGTTTCTCTCAAGTAAACAACCGATCAGCTGGAGTAGCATATCGACTTTAAACAAGGCTATGGGGCTGTATAACTTCTCCATTTGAGTTACACGTACTCTGCACGCCAGTCTCGCTTATGCGCGCTTTACTTGTAAGAACATTCGTGGTTTAAAAGTTACACACAGGTTACACAGCCCAACAAAAAGATCTTTTTGTTTGGTGCCTCAGATGTTTTACCGGATTTTGGCTATGCTTAGTGTACTTATTCCAAATAAGTAAACAGTTTTTCTCTACCAGCTCTACTTTCATACAGATTTCATTCGTGGACTCTTAGTCTAGCGAAACAAAATCGTCCTTGATAATATAGCTAGTGAAGGTTCTTGACCATACTTTGGTCACGTAAGACGGAAACTGTAAGAAGTACAGAAAAACTAAAAGCTGTACTATTGTTTCGCCCTTAAATTGACAACTCATAAGTTATAAACGACTGTACAATATGTGATAATATCAATATTTAAAGACTCCATGTTATATTATTATTGTAATGTTAATGTAATGTTAGTGTATTGCTTCTTTCTTCACATGAATTAGAAGTTAAAAAGAGGCACTGCTTTTTTATTTATATCAAACGTAAAATGGGATAATATGCATAATGGTAGTACCATATCTCACAAAACTAAAGCTGTTAGGGAAAACTAATGGCACATTTGGCATCGGCGACCTAAATTTACCTAATAATAAGCATAAATTCTAAGGCAACAAAATGGCTGTTGTCTGTTTTATTAGTAAGGCTGTAAGTGATGGAACTTGCGTAGTTCACCTTTCCCGGCGTGTGATGGCGTTAGCTCCGATATCACTGGCCAAGTTGTCACTGACTGACTGCATACGTAGGTGACTTATGAGTAGACTTCGGACTTTTAGGTCGCTAAAAATGCTGTTTTAGGTACCTAAAATAGGCTCTAAAAATTGGAAAATAGGTTCTAAAAATCGTAAAATAGTCTCTTATAAAATCATCAAGTTGTCAATTTTCTGAAATATCTCAATTGCAATGCAGAATATTATATTTATTGAAGTCACCATTAATCAATAATCATGATAAAACACTGATATAGGCCTATGGTACAAAGAGTTATATAGACCTACTACTAGGGCCTGTATTAATACCATAACAGTGAAAACCTAATCCCTGCGCCCAGAAGCTACGCACGCTAGCATATTCAACCCCTTGTATCCCTCAGTGATTCAGAGAACTGCTTTTTTTTTCACTGGATGTGGGAGTCGGGAGAAAAACACTACATTTTCTTGGGAATTCCAAGGAATTTTTCTACTGAAGACGAAACATTCCTTACTATTTAACCAAGTCACAAATGTGTCATGTACTGCACATTCCGAGCTAAAACTTTAGTACGAACTGAAAGTAAATGCTAGAACAAAAAATAACTTTTTTTGAACATCAGAGGAAAAACAAGCAAAAAGGCAATATTAGGCTCTAACGTAAAAATAGGCTGTTTTAGGTTCTATAAAAGTATCAGTTTTAGGCGTAGTCACTTATGAAACATGCATACACAAGTTTTCGTGCATATATCACTTAAGGATTAAAATAGGTTTTTACCTAAAATCCGAAGTCTACTTATGAGTTTTAGTTAAATATTTTGCGGCATTCAATATGAGACAACACATTAGGATGTCAATTCGTCCCGTTCTTCCCGGGACAGTCCTTTTTTTTGGCAAAATGTCCAGCTGTTCCGAAAGTTTTATGGGGAACGCTCAAATTTTCATATTTTTTGTGAGTCCGCTTTGGCCACTCATTTTATGCTACAGAACTTTGTTCCTAGTTTGCATTGAGTATGTTAATGGTGTATGTCATTTCTCACACCCTTTATAGTATTTGAGTAGGTGATTTTTAAAACGAGCTGTTGAAATAGAAGAATATTTAGAATTGTTGTGCTTTTGTTAAAAGTATTGAGGTTACCAAAGTTTTTCTGCTGACGAAGACGAAATGTTTGATGAATTTTCATGCGTACAGAATTACTTAAAAAGCGACATTGAAGACAGTGTTGCAAGAAACAACTATTTTTTTTTTAAATTGTGTAAAATGTTTGCCTATTTCAAGGGTAGGAATGTTAACATAGAAATATTTGTTTGGTAGAGTTTTGTCTGTCAGTTCCTTGGTCAAATGCTGATGTGGAACATGTTTTCTCTAGTGAATTTGTTGTGGTCAGATGGGAAAAAACAAACTGAAAATTGCAATGGTGAAGGCCTTGTTCATAGTGAAAACACACTTTGATGGGGTATCGTGTGCTGACTTTTTTGTAAAATTAAATAGAATACAGTGGAAACGAGGCATCTACTTCTGCGGTATAAATTACAATCTACAGCAGTCTACAGAAAAGATGAAGCCATTTGAGATCATTTGTATGCAAGAGACAAAATAAATTTTATGTTTTTACTAAATTTTGTAGTCGAAATTTTTGTTCCCTTTTTGAATCGTCTAAGGTTTTTCCAAGAATTTTAAAACTGTCCCATTTTTATGTAAAAATTACATCGAGCTTCATATGGCTGAATATCTTGAGCCATCAGGCTAGAAGTATATTTTAACAGTCAAATTAAGCCAAGATCCGGCTGAAAGGCATTTTGGTCTTAATTGTCATCCAACCTTAATATACTTCCAAATCTTTTTTTTTTTTTTTATTTGCTTCAGTCTACATGTATACGTTTAAAAGAAATCCACTCTTCTAAAGCACACTGTGGAGATGCAACTCATTGTAAGCTGACTTCCATCACTCAATAAATGCGATCAATGGCAAGAAACAAAGTAGCGAAATATAATAGTCCAGTCAATGAATGCCGAAAAGGGGCGTGTAGAGGACATGGAAGGGGGGAGAATTTTTTTCTTCAGGAATGTATTGGGGGTAGTTAGGAGGTAAACATAATAAAAGTCCCCACCCCTAGCCCTTCCGCTTCAGGGGTGGAAGGGGGTGGAAAAGGCACGTTTTTTGGTTTTTTGCTGATAACTTTTAAAAAGTGAGTCATAGTGAAAATCTAATTATATACTAAATTAAACTAAACTAAAACTAAACTAAACTCCATGGCGCTACATCCCTGGAGGGACTTGGCCTACCACCCGACCGCTGCGTCATCTCCCGTAGGCAGATGGCAGGATTGGGGGGCATGTGGTCAGCATGCCGACACCCACGGCCGTTAATGGTGGTTTTCTTGACCGGAGCCGCTACTTTTCTATCAAGTAGCTCCTCAATTTTGAATCACGAGGCTGAGTGCACCCCTACCAGACCTCCCTACCTCAGAAAAATCCGAAGAGGTACCGGGAATCGAACCCGGGCCGACGGATCTGTAGTCAGCGACGCTAACCACAAGACCACACCGGCGGACATACTCAATTAAAGCTGATGAAATTCCCTACAAATTTGTTTATATGCATTGTTGTATCTAAAACGGTTTTCGAGATACAAGCTCTTGGATATCGCCGATTTTCCGAAAATTTAAATTTACCTCATGTTTTTTGTTACATTTGTCCCTCTAACTCATCAGCCTTTCGGTTTACAGCAAAGTTGTCAGGAAAAGAGTTGTAGAGCATTAAATTGTCTTTACATACGTATATAGATACTTAATGTATCTTCAACAAGACAAACGTTACGGTAATTTGAAATTCTAGGGTCAATTTTGTGATTTCTCAAGAAAATTGCACAATTGTTATTTCCCAATTCAACAGATACAGATATATATATATATATATATATATATATATATATAATCATATATACATACGTATACATATATATATACATATTACATATTTTAATAAAGTTCCGCCTTAACCCTTAACATAAAACTTAACGTATCAGGATCCACTCAAAATCAGCTTTTATATGATAGAACCAAATATAAAATATTGTTGTCAAATAAAGGTCACAATTATGTAGAAGAAATTTCATAAATATATATATAATTATGAAGAGTATAAGTAATCAGTATACTAAGGTTAAGGCTAAAAATACTATTTATTGGTGGGAGATGATAAAGTCAACTGCTATGCTGCTGCAACTTGTGGTAGGCAAGCAATGAATAAAATGGTAAAATTGCCATTTTCAGATATCAAGTTTTCACGCAAAGACAAGGCACTCCCTATTTCCTCTGTTACTTCATGACGAAAATGTTTCAGTAGACCCTTCCCTACTCTTCCAAAGGATTTCCATTAGCAAAAAGTGATAAAGACTTGAAGGATTATTTCCCTTAGCCCTCTTCAATGAAGGTGGTATGAGAAAAACCAACAAATCTGTCCTGTACAAACTGTTTGAATCAACTGACGAGACCGTACATTTACCAAACTTTGATGTAGTTATTGATGGGGGATTTCTCATACATAAAGTAATCTGGAAAAAAGGATCCTCAGTCTCCGCAATTTGTGATGGATACGTCAAATTCGTTAAGATTCACTACCCCGGGAGGAGATTCACTGTAGTGTTCGATGGATACAGCAACTCACCAAGCAGCACTAAGGCGGCCGAACAAGGAAAACGCTACCGAATGAGAAAGTCGATAGACAACAATTTCAATCTGGACACCGAAATAACAGTGAATGAAGAACTGTTCCTCCCCAATCCGCACAATAAAGACAGACTGATCAACCTACTGAGGTCTAAACTTGAGGAAAACGGCATCGCAACCCATCAAGCATCAGACGATGCTGATGCACTGATTGTAAGTACAGCTGTTGAACAATCAACTAGAGAAACAACTAATTTGGCTGTCATTGGGGAAGATGTTGATCTCGCAATGCTACTTACTGCAAATACCCCACCCGATCACAATATTTTACTTATGAAACCAGGGAGAGGAAAAGTTGTAACCAATGTTTACTCCACCCGCCAAATGCAGCAGCTTGGTCTGAAACAAATTCTGTTCCTGCATGCTTTTACTGGCTGCGATTCAACGTCAGCAACATTCCGAAAGAGTAAACTTGGTTTTGTCAAACTCTACCAAAAGCACCGAGATATTCGCAGAGCAGCCGAAGTATTTTACAACCCTTCCTCCTCACAAGTTCAAATTGAGGAAGCTTGACGAACGTGCATGCTAAGATGGTATGGCGCCCCAGTAAAGGAGTGCTTCCTTAACACCTACCGTTACCATTCATTTCTAAAATCGATGACCAATGTAAAGCCTGATCTCTCGTCACTTCCACCAAGCGAGGGGGCAACGAAAGAACACGCCTTTCGGACATACCACCAAGTGCAGCTCTGGTTAGGAAACCAATTACCCCCAGAGTTATGGGGTTGAGAACGCAAGGGAAATCATCTTGCTCCAGTGCTGACCAAAGACCCAGCAGCGCCACAAGAAATTTTAAGCAAGATTTTTTGTAAATGCACCAAGGATTGTAGCAGTCTTAAATGCGGCTGTAAGAAAGTTTCGATAAACTGTTTCCCTTTATGCCAAAACTGCCAGGGGAACTGTTTGAACAAGGCACCTTTAATGGACGAAGACGACGATGAGGAAGAAATGGAGCCCATCCAAACATCCCCTGCAGACGCTGAATCCGATATCAAAAATGTGATGGAAGATAACGGAGATTCTCAGCTCCTGCTACATTCAGTTGTGGAGATGCAGCCAGAAGCCGGACTTTATCGTCCCAAGAGAGCAAGGACAACATTAGTGTCTTGAATATACTGTATTTCTTTAATATTCGTAGCAAATGCACATTGATTTATTTGTTTAATATATGCAATTTCTGTGTATTACTGTTCGTAACTATACAATCACCTTCTTCAACGATTTTCAAATTTTATACTTTTAAAATCTGGAATTTCTTTCTCGTATTCTTTTTTCGAAATTAAACCATTTAAAAATTGTTAGAACTGTATAATTTTCCCATTCCTAATAATTATCATTACGAACTTTTGGTAGAATTTAGACCTAACTCTACAGAGATGAAAGCGGTTTCTTGGATCCAGCGTGTTAAAACACACACATATGTTAATATATATAGTATGTATAGTGTGTGTATATATATGTATATAACTTATGTGTATATACATATCTTGAATTAGGAAATAACAAATGTAAAATTTTCTTAAAAATCACAAAATTTACCCCAAACTTTCAAATTACCATAACTTTTGTATTGTTGAAGATAAATTAAATATCTATATATCCGTTTAAAGAACATTTAATGCTCTACAACTATTTTCCTTACGATTTTTCTGTGAAACGAAAGGCTGAGGAGTTAGAAGGACAAATGTAACAAAAAACATGAGGTAAAATAAAGTTTTCGGAAAATTGGCGATTTTCAAGAGCTTATATCTCGAAAACAGTTTTAGATACGACAACAATGCATATAAACAAACGTGTAGAAAATTTTATCAGCTTTAATTTAGTGTGTAAAAAGATTTTCACTAGGACTCACCTTTTTCAAGTTATAAGCAAAAATCCCAAAAAAGTGCCTTTTCCACCCCTTCCACCCCTGAATCGGAAGGGCTAGGGGTGGGGACTTTTAGTATGTTTACGTCCTAACTACCCCTAACACATTCCTGAAGAAAAAATTCTCCCCCCTTCCATGTCCTCTACAACCCCTTCGTTGACTGGACTATAAGCAGGTAAAGGAAAATTTACAGAAACAAATAACAGAGAGACCTTCTAATGATTACTGAACCCAACCTAAGCCCTTTAGATGTGTCACTTAAATATAATGTTTCAACAATGGCAGGTAATAATATTACTTATTTATTACCTTTGTGGCTAATTGCTTCGTACGGCAGGAATAATACATTAGTTACAAGCAATGTTTAACACTTGAGAGCATGGACCTACTCACGATTTGAAAGATATTAAAATTCTCTGTAACGCAATGGACTTTGGAGACAGGTGTTAATTCCTCAAATATATAGTGAGTCTCTCTTGGACTGGGGCCGGGCCGGGCGAGCGGTGAAACGTGACTGCTGCAGTGAGTCAGATATTGCAACATTCCGCTTGGCCAGCAGTTGGAGTGCATGCTTGTGAAGGTGAAGGTCAAACACGGCCTGTGCTCTCGTGTTATAAAGTTATATAGTGGTCTTTGTCTTAGTTCACATTTATCAGTACGCCTCGATCTGTGTTCACAGTACAACATAGGGTATTTATGTACGATAATTATGTGAAAACAGAGTCTTGCAGAGAAGTCGTTAGACGATTCAGAACACAATTTCCAGATGTAAATCCTCCAGGTAGAGAAACCGTTCGACGACTAGTAAACAAATTTAGAGAAACGGGTTCTGTGCTCGATAAGAAACAAAGGGTAAGAAAACGTGTGCTTACTGAGGAGAAATTAGACGAAATAGGAGAAAGATTAGAGCATACGCCAACAAAATCCCTACGACGACTTGGACAAGAAACCGGTGTTTCGAAGGTCTCAGCATGGCGAGCTACGAAACTGTTACGTTTGAAACCATACAGAGTAACTGTAGTGCATGAACTTAAGCCACATGATCCTGAGATGCGGTTACGTTTTTGTAATTGGATGTTGCACAACGTGAATAATGGAATAATTGATCCGAAGTTAATATGGTTCACAGACGAGGCCTGGTTTCATTTAAATGGGTATGTTTCGTCACAGAATAACAGGCATTGGAGTCAGGTAAACCCCCATCGGATACCTGAAATTCCCCTGCATGACGAAAGGGTAGGAGTATGGTGTGCAGTCAATGCCTACAAAATTGTAGAACCAATTTTTTTTAATGACACAGTTGTAGAACCAAAAATACAGAGATGATATACTGACACCATTTTTCGAAGAACTGACTGATATTGACTGCTGACAAGGGTATTTCCAACAAGACTCTGCAACTGCGCATACAGCTCAACTCTCGCTAAAAAAAATTAGTGAAATTTTTGAAGATCGGGTCATTAGTGCGGGCTTATGGCCATCACGGTCCCCAGATTTAACTGTTTGCGATTTTCATTTGTGGGGATACTTAAAAAATAAAGTGTATGAAAGAAATCCCCACACGTTAGACGAACTAAGAAATTATATCCAAACAGAAATACACTTAATATCAGAACCGCACCTATTGCATGTGAATAAGAGTTTCCTATCTCGATGCCAAAAATGTGTGGATGAAGGAGGAGGACATTTTCAGCATCTCCTGTAATAAGGTAAGTCCCTATTTTCGCTATTTTCATGGTCATGCAAGAACAAAGTGAAAGAAGCTAGAGAAGTGCCGTGCAGTTCCTACACCTCAGGGCGCAGGGTGACGACTCGGCGGCCACATGCACTTTTGCCGCTAGCCCGGCCTCCAGTCGAGAGAGACTCACTGTACTTCTGTGTCATTTTACGACATAGCCAAAAAAGTAGACAATATCAATGAAGGAAAGTTGATGAAAGAAGATGCAGTTTGGGGCGATATATTTTCAGACTCACTATGTATGAACTGCCAGATTTTCTAGCTTATGTTCAGGGGATCATTTACTTTTATATCTGCCTCAACTAATATTTCTTTATAAAATGTCACTTCATTTTCCGCGCGAAAGAAATTTTAATAGAGAAATGATGTATAGTGACCGTTAAATCCTCAAGGAAACTTTACTTCGAAGTGCAGCTGTACTTAACGTTTATAAGGAATTTCCATTAATACATTCAATACAATTGTCAATTACACGGCATAACAACAGGCAGTAACTTCACAATACACAGCTCTCTTTGCTCTCGATTTTCTTATGTGATGACGATCGCTACGACGCCTGGTGTGGGAATTTGGAACTACTTCGGCTGAACTATACATTCTTATGGAAATTCCAACATTTAATGCTTTACACGCCCTGCTCATGGGTATAAAAATGATTGTCTAACGTCGAATCAGTAAGACACAGACAGACACGAATCGAATAAGGGATGAAAGTATAGACGTGCAAGAGAAATCTCTTATTTCTTCTATCTACCTGCACGTTGTAGTCGTACATAAAATCTCTTTCTTTCTGAGTTAAGCTTTCCATTGTGGTGTGTTCACTGAACTGGCATGCCTTCTTCCGACTGATGTGATACAAATCACTGCCTCCTCGTAATCTCACTCTGATGATGGAAGCATCTTCCGTTATAGGGAATAGCTATACGTCTTACAGTTGGCTTTGCAACTAACCAACTACTAACGTAATGCCGAATTGCAGATTCTTCGTTTTCATTTTCGTTCAAGATAAGATTATAAATGTAAAAGAAATATCACAATTCATTATATTAGAATTTATGTTTACGAAATGCTGAGTATTTCGTTGTTAACTGATTTTGGAAATGATCAATGCTACTAAGAAGCCTTTCCTGGTGCCATAAGGTTCATACGCTTACGGGTTTGGCCATGGCAAATTGCCATGTTTTCAGTGTAATGATGTATGAAACGATGGTTCCTTTTAACAGTTAACTTACTGTTGTTTTAAGCTCATTAGCCTATATTTCAAGCCAGTGAACTCTGCGTATTGTAAACGCGGATAATAATATCAACCGGGTAATGTTATAATTTGTATGAAGTCCTGTACGGATTAATACTGATACGTAGAAAAAATTATATTTATTGTGATCAAAGATACGGTTTATGTTATCACATTTCCTTTTTTGCGGCTTTATTTCCAAGTACTGCACGTCATTCAAAATTTCGTTTTTAAGGATATCGTTTCTAACTGAACTGTATTGTGTTCTATTGGTAGTGTTCCCTGTTCACACGATGACCAGTTTGAGGGTGTGGTATACCCTAACTTTATCTTTTAATCAATAAAACATGTTTCACCCCTCAGTTAAGTTGCAGCTTTTGATTTGTGAAGATAACAGGCGTTAGGCGTTAGGTAATTTGCAACGGGGTGTTCGCCACAGATCAATAGAGTTCCAAAAACACACTTAACTCGGAACTCGTAGTATTGGTTAATGGACTCCTGAAGGAAATAAAAGAAAAAACAATTAAAACCGTTAGTACTGGTTTAAGAAATAATTGCTTGCTGTCTATTGTGAGTAGTTCAGTGATTCAGGCAGAGGAGTACCAGTTCCACGGTATGCACGTTCTCCCGGCCTAAACCTTTGGATTTTTATCTCTGGGGGCACCTTAAAGTTTTGATTTATGAAGCAGACATCCTGGATGAAGAAACTTTTCATCGACGTGTCGTTCGACACCATCCCGGAGTATTTGAAAGGGTTCAACAGTCCATGATTCGACGAGTGCATGCATGTCTAGAAGCAAGAGGACATGTCGAGCATTTGTTATGAGTTTTGTGTGTTCACGTATTATGAGTGTACCAATGTGTTGAACAGTTCCTAACGAGAAAACAAAGGATTATGGTACCTACGTTCATATGAACGCTGTGGCGTGGTGCTGTCCCAATTTACTAATTTTAAACCCAGAGAAGGAAACTGATCCACAGAGCAAAAGAACAAAACGGATATTCAGAATTATAACAAGAGTGTAACAATAGTTTATTGAATAACCAAAGAATACATAATAATACCTGATAAATGCAATGAAATATGAAAATCTGGAACTAATGCATATAAGTAAGAACAGACAAGAATGGTTATCAAAAAATGGCTGATGGCCAAGATTAATTGAATATGAAAATTAATTGAAGATAAATACGGTCGGCTTTCCATCACATAAGGTCAAAAAGAATACGTAGATGAAATATAGTAGGCCTAGAATATAATAATGAAATAACCAAAAAACTGGTGGGCAGAAACAAATTTTGAAACAACGAAATATTCCTGAATTAAGATAAACTAAACGAACTAAAAATCCCACCAGCAAAGAAAACGAAAATATCAAGAAACTAGAGCCATACCTGATATTAAGTTAACGCCGACAATAGGGCCACCACTGGATGGCTACACAGCAGAAGATGTTCATGGCTCAGAATGACTGTACTACCACTTGAAGAGAAGAAACATGTCTGGCTCCCGGCGCTTACTCTGAAGGAGAAGTTGTCTGCCAGTCTTCACGGCGGGATCTCAAAGTAGGCATGTTGCTTGAGCGCCCGCACGGCGCGACCTAGTCCGCGGAACTTAACATGAACACCAGGTAAACAAAGCAGGGGGCGCAAACAAATGCCGAACGAGAGAAAGATCCAGAAGGGGCGAGATTACAAAACCGGAATAAACAAAAGAAAACGCACCTCTGAACAAAATATAGCGATGGAAAGCCGAGATCATGTGAGTACCTGATAAAGAATTATTAAAATATTTAATTTTCAGAATAATGAAAAAAATGTTTAATTTATAAAATAGGGTGCCGAGAATATACCATCGGCACATCCTCGTGCGGCCCGGGCAAAAAAAAGTTTTCAGAAGGAAAACTTTTTTTTTTTAATTATTATAAATATTATATATATATTGAAAATTTGCACTTCTGCCTTATCATCGAGCATAAGAACTGTTTTTTTTTCTTTCCACCAAAAGTATTTAAATGGTCCACCAAAATTATCACTGTCTTTAATATGTTGCGGAGTCCAAATCCACACCAAGAGCACATCAAACACAGGAAAATGGAACAGTGACCAGAGCATATGTGTGATAAAGAAGTCCATTTCTAATTCCATACCAACAGTTCCTGGTACTATATATATATATATGGTGAGTAGATGCTGTATGTAGCTGCATGTAGAAATTGATGACGTGCTGAATTACTGAAGTTAGTTGTAGATAGTGATGATGTAGAGTATTTGCAATTTAAAGAGCAATGGAGCAATGTCGGACCTGATTATGTTTTTCAGGTCGAAGTACGTAGCAGGCGTCCCTGCTTACAAAACTCAGAAGCAGCAAGGCAGAAGAGGTGGCCAGAAGAAATGGAAAGTAATATATGAGCTCGGCAGAGTGCAGTACAGAAAATGGGCCGTAGAGGATGGCACAGCACCGAAACAACATAACTGCAAAAGAACAAGACATTATGAATGACAGGTACTCACAAGAGAAAACCAGATAATACAGTAGAATGTGTAATAAATTCAAAATTTTCCATGTAATACTGTAGAATGCGTAATAGATTCAACATTTTCCATATAAGGTCCTGAAGGGACAAAGACATTTTATTTTAATTACATAATAAATAATAAATTAGTAATACATTATTAAAGAAATTAACAACAATAAACTTCAATTAATGCATCAAATTGGCAGAGCTAATTTGTTTTAAGAAAAATTTGGCCATTAGAATAATATTTTCAATTTTAAGATAATACTAGTGAGCAATTTAACACTAAGATAATTTACATATAATTATAATTACCAATATATACATTTAAAACAATTGGCTAACAATCAGGCAAAGTAGGCAATGCACTAGTCGTGAATAGGCCTACATGATTATCTATATATATTTTTTACATTTAATTATATGGTGCAACAATGGCAAAACCATTTTATTTATTATAATTTGAAAAAAAAGTCTTTAGAGTTTAGTTCGAAATTTTGTTTTAAGTTAAATAGCACCAAAACATTGCCACATTAAAACCAGAATTATATATAAAAATATGAAATGATATGAAAAGAGAAAGGATGGGATGGAATGAAATGAGAATGGGGAGCGCTCCCAAAGCTTTAGAAATGGAAAAATGAAAAGGTTTTTTCAAAAAGAAGAAAGGCGAAAAATTGGTAGGAAAGATTACGCCGAGATGTATATTCTTGTTGATACTGTACTTATCCAAAACATTCAGACGTAGCGCCAAGTGGATATGAATAGCCATTTGGAGAACGGTAGGTCTCCTTCGAAGAAAGATTTGACATATTGGTCTGAAACCATAAGAAAAAAACAAAACCCCCGAAAAGGGCGAAAGCGAAAACAAAGTTTATGCCCCAGAACAATAATACGCAAGACGCTTTTAATCAGTAACAAGATTCATGTATAGAGAGTTTTCATATAATACATTCATTTACTTTAACATAATATTCCTCCCATTTCTTTATTAACATAATGTTTTTTTTTATATCAATATTATAATACTTTTGTTTCTCTTTTAATTTAGTCATTAAAAACACCAAACTCACTGCAATCAAATACAGGCCATTATTATCAAGAAAAAAAATGACTAAACAAAATATTTTACGACGCTAACACTCTAATGAGGCATAAACTTTTCCTTTCTTCCTTTATTGAGGTTTTGACACACAAAGATTAGTATATGACCAATAAAAATCATGTTTACGATATGGTAAAACTATTTCAGTCTTAAGTTTATTAAAATAACTGCGACCAAAAATTAAATAATTTTAAATAGTTTTAAATAATCGCAGCCAATAGATCATTAGCATTAGTTTTGTATATAGTTTGTACTTTATATTACAAAAGAATGTCCAAGTGAAGTTCAAGATTCAGCGCAGAAAACCAAAATGACTATACCTTTTTGTTTTTATTTTGTTCTTCTTATAGAGAAAAGTAACTGAACTAATAATGGTTATTCTATTTTCAGAAAGGAGCAGCAAATATGCCAAAATGAAAGAAAACCAAAAAAAAGACCAAAGATCAGGAAAACCGACGGGGAAAAAGCCGAGAAAAACCCGAAGAAACGCTGCATGTACTAGGAATGAAAATGCAAAAATGGCAAATATAGGCAAAGCTGTAGAAGATAGATATAAAAAAAAGAGCAATAAAGGAATGTATAAATGAATATATGGCTAGAATGAAAGTATACAAACTGCTTTAGAAAATATTACCCCAAGAGAAATCCGAAAAATTACGTCGCAAAAGTATGGATATACTAAGTACGAAGCCAAAATATTACCAGAAAGCAAATTACCAAAATACCATATTACTAAAATATTCCTTATATGGGACGCATAATAAAATTGGAAAATACTCATAACTCGCATATTCATATTTGATACGATGTTAGGCCTAGAAATACTGATTGACAAATAGGTTTAGAAGGATAAACTGACGGAAAATTTAGATTAAGATCAAAATACAATGGGTGTAAGAAAACTTTACCAAATCCCCACGATGACAGGTTAGCTTAAATAGAAATCAAGAAAACCCCCCATTACAAAAAACGCTCTCACGGACATACAAAATCCAGAGCATCATCACGGACCAACTACCACAAAAGCCGTCCAAAAAACATCAGAACTACGCTGATGAGACAAGGCTTAGGGCATGTTACGACCGGACAAATATACTTAAACAGACTACCATAACATAACTATTCTGCCAAATAGAACCAACCGGAGGGACAGCACAAATACCCACAGAAATACTCTAGTGAAACTGACCCACACGACGGCCCCTTTACCCAACATCACGGACGAAATATTCCGCCCGGACGCAGAGAGCAAGAAATAGAAATAAGCATAGTCTTATACAAAATACAAAACCCCACGCGGTACAAATTCTGACTAATAAAGGCTGAAAGCCAACAGAAAGACCACGAATGCTATACAGCAATAATCATGAAAACACAAGAAGCTAACCTGGAAGGGTATCAGGAACAAAGCAAAGCCTAGACACACGAGTATATGAATAAATAGCCAAAAAGATGAAAAACGAAAAACGGGAGCGATCTGCAGAATGCAGCGCCCTCTCTGTGGCGCAGAGCGAACCACGCTCTGCTACCACTATTTGTGGCGTGGTGCTGTCCCAATTTACTAATTTTAAACCCAGAGAAGGAAACTGATCCACAGAGCAAAAGAACAAAACGGATATTCAGAATTATAACAAGAGTGTAACAATAGTTTATTGAATAACCAAAGAATACATAATAATACCTGATAAATGCAATGAAATATGAAAATCTGGAACTAATGCATATAAGTAAGAACAGACAAGAATGGTTATCAAAAAATGGCTGATGGCCAAGATTAATTGAATATGAAAATTAATTGAAGATAAATACGGTCGGCTTTCCATCACATAAGGTCAAAAAGAATACGTAGATGAAATATAGTAGGCCTAGAATATAATAATGAAATAACCAAAAAACTGGTGGGCAGAAACAAATTTTGAAACAACGAAATATTCCTGAATTAAGATAAACTAAACGAACTAAAAATCCCACCAGCAAAGAAAACGAAAATATCAAGAAACTAGAGCCATACCTGATATTAAGTTAACGCCGACAATAGGGCCACCACTGGATGGCTACACAGCAGAAGATGTTCATGGCTCAGAATGACTGTACTACCACTTGAAGAGAAGAAACATGTCTGGCTCCCGGCGCTTACTCTGAAGGAGAAGTTGTCTGCCAGTCTTCACGGCGGGATCTCAAAGTAGGCATGTTGCTTGAGCGCCCGCACGGCGCGATCTAGTCCGCGGAACTTAACATGAACACCAGGTAAACAAAGCAGGGGGCGCAAACAAATGCCGAACGAGAGAAAGATCCAGAAGGGGCGAGATTACAAAACCGGAATAAACAAAAGAAAACGCACCTCTGAACAAAATATAGCGATGGAAAGCCGAGATCATGTGAGTACCTGATAAAGAATTATTAAAATATTTAATTTTCAGAATAATGAAAAAAATGTTTAATTTATAAAATAGGGTGCCGAGAATATACCATCGGCACAACGCTCATATGAAATATATAGGGGGGACTTCTCTTTTATTCACTTTGACGATTTGTAATTATAGACGTGGTTAATAAGCAGTTGATATGTCATAATCTACTTTCTTACTGTTACTTGAAAATTATGTAATAACTATAAGCAGATAATATGAAAATTTCTAAATAATTCGGACCATGCCATAGTATAATAGGGTAAAAATATTAATACCTGGATATTTATCTTCAGTCTTCAGGCACTATTATAAATACACTGCTTCCTTCTTCTATCACAAATATAAGAAACTTCGAATACTAGAATCTCGCAATGGTCTACTTTGAGATGTTGGTTTACACGTCTGATCTCCCCGGATTGTCGTGAGTCTTAATTGGGTCTTGATTTGGGTGGGTACTAATTTTCGATGTAGAGTGGGTCTGGATTTTTGATGCCTCGCGTACCTCGTCTCAATAGCAATAGCTAATTTTGATGACGAATTGACTTCTGATTATTTCAGGTTATACTACGGAGACGACTTTAGTCTTGAAGTAATTTAAATTAGGACGCTGTGCGTATTATAACCACTACCAAAGACAATCCCCGATGAGTGCGTTAAATCCACTCGCCCAAACAACTTGATTGCGTCATAATTGTGTAACACCTGCGTCCCTTCTGACTCACCTTATGCTTTTATAATTTTTTTCGGATAGCTACAAACTTTCCTTAAATATTATTTAAGATACATTAATTCAATTTGAAATACCCTTAAATAATATATATGAATTTCTTTCAAGTAAATAAATAAATATTATTTGTACGTTCCCGAATTTAATTAACCGTCTTATAAATTTTCTTATACATGTTTATGATATCCTGTAGCATGTTCAAATTATTGTGATTGTTGTAATTCACAATATTTTACATTACAACAATGTTAACAAAATATAAAATTAAATACATGTTCCTTTAAATATTTGGCAAAACATATAAATCCAATTAAATGAATTATGAAATAGTATATCAGTATGAGTTACATTATAATGCAGAAGAATATTTTTTCCTCTATACTATAAATAATTTTCACTATACTTAAATATCTGGTGATTTGAAACACTGTATTGCACCATACACTTTTGCTTAGTTATACCATGTTTATTTATCTTTCTTTTCTCCTACCTACAAGAACTTTAAACATCAGCATATAAACATGCTGTAGTGTAACGTTGTAAATATGTTACGTATCGAAAGTGCTATGGACCACGAGGAAACTATTCATAAACAAAGGAAACCATAGAAACTATCGATACTGTGTCAGTTTTGTTTGAATTGCAGGAAGAGGAATGTGCGCATGCGCGCGCAGGAATTTGAAAAGAAAGAAGACCGTTAACGGAAAAAAAGGAGGTGGAAGAAGGGAGGACAAGACAGAGGGGAGTAAGCAGCGGACAGTGACGAGAGAGAGTCAGAACTGGGAGGTTGAAGTAGAAGGTTGTGGAGTTGGCGGACGAGGCCTGCGATGGACGGCGGGAGTGACGACGCAGTGGCCTGACGTTTCCTGTCAGACGAAAATTGGGAGGCAACCATCCAACTGGAAAGCAACGATCGGAGGCTATGTGGATATAGCTGTGGATGGAATGAGCCTGAACGTAGCTGGCTTATGTCGTGGCTGCCGACAGCGAACAACCGCTGCGAAGAGAAGAAATGGGCCGAGTCTAAGTAAGACTTGGATGTGGAATGGAATACTACAGGAATTGGACATCGGACAGAAGAATGAAGAACAGCACTAATCTACTTCTTGTTGAGTATAAAAACTATTAATATCAGACACTTCTTCAGTTTCTGTAAATGAAAAAGATAATTGATAAATACATTTCCGTAGTTTCTAAGGGATGGTTGACTAATAGATTCCTAAAAGAACAAGGAAAGTTTGAATTGGAGAAATGATGGTAAAACAAGATTAGTAGAAGGATAGGAGATTTAACAGAAATACAGTAATCCAAAGTTTTCACTTCCTGTTGGAAAAGTTAGGATAGAAGTAGTTGAGAAGAAAGAAGGGAATAGTAAAAATAAATCTCTATACTTTGGGTGTTTTTAAGTGGTTGAACCACTCACGAAATCGTAAGCTAGGTTCAGCTGGTGATGCTTATAAATGCTTTTATAATTTTAAGACAGGTCGTGAGAAGAGTAAGGAAGAAATTATAAGGGGCATGAAAGTAATCCTTATTTGGGCTTCTCCCACTTGGGTTTTGTTCAGGTGTCAGATGGATATCTACATGTTGGATGGCATGCTGGCCTGTAATATTTAGTTGCTTTATGAACAACGAGATTTATTAGGAGATGGTTTTGGAATAGAGTAGAGGAAGTGTAAAAGAAAGGTAGCTTGGTTGATAGTGACTCGCTTACGAAGGGAAGTAAGGATTATCGGTTGTGTAGTTCAAGTTCTAGGCTAAAAGAGAATAAAAAGAAGAGAAAAAGAAGTGAGAGAGGGAGAAAATAAAGAGAAGTTACTTAGGCGGTGTTAATTAGTTTCGTAGTGGAATTCACAGGGAATTCAGAAACATTAATGGGCACAGAGTGAAATTAAGTAACGGAAAGGCAAAATTGTAAAAGGAAATTAATTTTGTGAATAATAATTGGAAGGAACTTGAATAAACTACGCCGAATAATACAGTATGTTGGGTTACGATAATTCAAATGTAATTGAGTTAGAAGAATAGAATGTATAATTCAAATTCTAAGTTAGGGTAGAATAGAAAAGAATTTCACAAGTTGGAGATTAGATAGAAGTTACTGAAAAAGGTGTGGATGGGTTTCAAATCTGAATTCAGGGGAATTTAGAAACACAAATGTACACAAAACCAAAAGTAAGTAACAAGAGAGTATAATAGTTATACAGTGGACAGGCTAGTGAAATCGAAGTAGATAAGAATTTGAATGAATTATCGACCATAAATCAAATAATTGTGGGTTGAAGTAAATGTAAGAGGAAGGTCGAGTAGTATCGAAAAACCACTTAAGGTGAATGTAAAAGTGAATTGTTGAATAAAACATTATTGTTATTTGTTGAAAAGAAAATTCAGTTAAAGTGGCTTTATTTTTTTCAAGTGATGAAATGAACATAGTAACTCCTTTTAAATAGTAAGAACCCGACCCCATCTCCACTGTTTAAAGGCTAAGCCGAGGTATTTGTATATATAACCTTGTATATACTTAAAAGATTTTGTGACTGGACTTAAACAGAAAAAAATTATAAATAATAGAGAAATTTATAATGCTGATAGATTAACTTGGGAATTAGATAATGAATTGGTGGATGGCGCCTTATACAAATTTTTCTACCAATAAAAGAGAATCCTTATAATAGTAAAATTATGATGAAGGAGTTTGAGAACACCCTGTAGATGTGGTGCATTGATAGTAACATGGGAATGTTGGAGTACGCGTGGCGTACTTTGGAATGTTAAGACAGGTGTATATACGTCACTGCGTAACTGGGTCACTGTTACGATAGTTTATCAGACGTCAAAGTAGATCACGTAAAAATAAACTTTATTCAGTTAAACTTGTTTTGGCGCCCATAGCGTGGGGCCAGGTAGGTAAAAAGAGTTTTGATCCATAGCGTGGGGGCAAGGCAGGTAAAAAGAGAGTTTTTGACCCATAGCGTGAGGCCAGATACTTAAAAAAAAAATTAAAAAAAAATAAGAATAATAAAAAGAGTTAATATTTTTCTAGGCTTATATAGGTGACTATGACAGACGACTTGACTATTGTTTTCTAATCTCTTCTCTTTTCTTCTGTTTGGAAATTGTCAATATATTAACATGGCTACTTATGTTGATCCCCATGTTCAAATACGAACAGCTGAGTTAACACAAGCTATTAGAAAGTTGAGAAAGGCAGACTTGGAAGCAGAATGTGATAGGGTTAGGTTACCGACTACTGGTACTAGAGATGAATTAAGACGTTTATTAGAATATGCTCGTAAAAACCCTCAGTCATTTCAAGTGTTAATTACTGCATTTGGGTTAAGTGAAGAAGTCTTGCAAGAAGAGTTGACAGAACATAATATAACAGTTCCTCAAGATTCATACGGTGATTTAGTATATGCATGGGTAAAGTTAATGCGCAGAAAAGCGATTGCAACTGCTGATATAGAAGAATCTGTACCAATAATACCGTCATTTACAATTCAGTTAGAGCCGCATAAGCCTAATATTTTGGATTTGGTCCGTAAATGGAACATTAAATTTAAACCTGGGGATAGTATTTATTTATTTTTGGAAAGATTGGAAGATTTAAAACAAAGTTCTAAGGTACAAGACGTAGAATTGTTATCTGTATTACCAGAAATTTTACAAGATTCAGCTTTGCTTTGGTATAGGAACCGACAAGTAAATTGGCCTACCTGGGAAGCTTTTCTAAGAGATTTTAGGGAATATTATTTACCTATTGATGAGGAAGATTCTCTGTTAGATGAAATTCGACAAAGAACGCAAGGTCCTAAAGAATCTATCTCCGATTATGTAAATGCTATTCAAACTCTAATGAGGAGGCTGAGCATTCCGATGGGTCCTCAACAGATGATGAAAAATATTATTAAAAACTTACGTCCAGACGTTAAACTATACATTCGGCCGGCAGAAATTCAATCTATAACAGACTTAATCCGGATAGGAAGGCAATATGAACAAATTTTGTTGGATTCTGAGAAATATACTCCTCCACCTACTCAGGTTAGAGCTACCATAAAGGAAACAGCTTACAAACCTCAAATACAGGCTTCAGTTTATACAGCGTTAGGATTCCAAGGGAAAATAGAAAATAAAGCTGTTGAATTACAAAAAAAAATGTTAGCTTTTCTACTAAGACGTTCGATAAGGAGAAAAATTCAAACTACGTTAATAATTCTAGGATGGTTAATACCATGGAAAGTAAGGAAAAGCGTAAGGAACTGGGAGAAAACAGTAATGCAAGAAATTTTCAGTTTTCTAATAATCTGAGATGTTGGAATTGTGATAGATTAGGACGTAGGCAGTTTGAATGTAAAGCACCCCTTAGAGTTAATTCACATACAGTAGATAAGTGTTATAATTGTAATAATTTAGGACATAGGTCTATAGATTGCAGGATGCCCAAGAGAGATAGGTCAAAGGTTACAAATTCATTATGACAATTACCTAATAACCGTACCTGTACGATGTTAAATATTAACCCTACAGAGTTAATAAATGGTGATAGATGTTTCGTTGAAATTTTGTTTGAAGATATTACATTTATAGCTTTGATAGATTCAGGTTCTGATAGAACTTATGGGGGGAAAAAGGTGATTTTTTGTGTAAACTGTTACATTTACCAGTGGAAGAGTCTGAAACAAAAGTAGTGCAATTAGCAGACAAAACTTATAGTTCTATTACAGGGGAAAGAATATGTGAAATGAAGTTACAGAATAAAGGTTTTCAAATAAAGTGTAAAATAATGCCAAATTTAGCAGTGGATATGATTTTGGGAATGGATGCCCTAAGACAAATTGGCTTGGTGGTTGATTTACAAGATGGAACTTGGTATTTCAAAGACGAACCGACAAAAATTTTCCAGTTTGTTAGGGCAGTAGATTTGAAAGAGGAAGATCAGTTACATAATATTCTAACTCTTCCTACTTCTCAAGAGAAAGATAAATTATATAAATTTTTGGAAATTCAGTTACAAAAATTTGATCAGTGTACGGGACTTACGAATTTAATTTCGCATGTTATTGATACAGGTGATGCTAAACCTATAAAACAAAGATATTATCCGGTATCTCCTATTCTCGAGAAAACTATTCATACAGAAATAGATAAAATGTTGGCAGAAAATGTTATAGAACCGTCAAATTCACCTTGGTCTTCTCCGGTAGTTATGGTGAAGAAACCAGATCGTACATGGAGGTTCTGTGTAGATTTTAGAAAAATTAACGGATGTACTAAAAGAGATAGTTACCCTTTACCATATATTGAACATGTTCTTAGTAAATTGCGACATGCACGTTATATAAGTACAATAGATTTGAAAAATGGCTATTGGCAAGTTCCATTAGATGAACCAAGTAAAGAAAAAACTGCATTCACTGTATCTGGTAGAGGATTATATCAATTTCGAGTTATGCCGTTTGGAATTCATAACGCCCCAGCCTCATTTCAAAGATTAGTTGACACTGTATTACGAGAGGAGATAGGAGAAAAATGCTTTTGTTGTTTAGACGATATAGTACTTATTAGTGAAACCTTTGAAGAACACTTGATTTTGTTAGAAAAAGTCTTTGAGAAGTTGAGTAAAGCTAACCTGAAAATTAATAGAGAAAAATCAAAGTTTTGCAGAAGTGAATTAAAATATTTAGGTCACATTATTACTCCGTTGGGAATTGCAGTGGATCCAGATAAAATCTCGTGTATCCTTGAATATCCAGCCCCTACTAGAGTCAAGGAAGTACGAGCATTTTTAGGACTAGCTTCTTGGTACCGACGATTCATTCCATTTTTTTCGGAAGTTGTAAAGCCCCTCACTGCACTTCTGAAAAAGAATCAGAAATGGCGTTGGACTGCGGAATGTCAAGAATCTTTTGATATGTTGAAATAAAAATTGTCTAGTAGCCCCATATTAACGTGTCCCGATTATAATAGGCCTTTAGTGCTTCAGACAGATGCAAGTTTTTCAGGACTAGGAGCAGAATTAATTCAATTAGGACAGGATGGAGAAGAAAAAGTAATTGCCTATGCTAGTAGAACTTTAACAATAGGAGAACAAAAATGGGCAATAGTTGAAAAAGAATTATTAGCTATACTGTGGGCTGTTCAGAAATTTCGTCCTTATCTAGAAGGCTATCATTTCAAAGTATATACTGATAACTTTGCGCTTAAATGGTTAAACCACTTACAAAATCCGACTGGACGATTAGCTAGATGGAGTTTATTGCTCCAAGAGTATGGTTTTGAAGTAGTACATAGACCTGGTAGATTACAGAAAGTTACCGATGCCTTTTCTAGGATACACAAAGAGAAGATTCAAAACAAAACGGTAGAGGAAGAGTTTTGTCTCTTGTTGACTGAAAATTCAGGAGTAGAATGGGAAAATGTGCGAGATGCATGGTTTTTGAAGCGAAAAGCACAAGTACAGAATAAACCTAAATTTTGGCCAGATTGGAGGGTTGTAGATGGAAAATTATATCACTTGAGATTAGATCAGTTGGAACAGACATTAGAAGGAACAGTGAATAAGTGGAAGTTAGTTATACCACAGGAATACAGGGATAGGATATTGCAGGAATGTCACGATTTACCTACTGCAGGACATATGGGTATAACTAAAACTTTTTTTCGCATAGCTAATAGATATTATTAGCCGGGAATGTTTAAAGATGTTGCAAAATATGTAACGTCCTGTGAAGTATGTCAGAAACAGAAAGTCTTGCAAACTGCCCAAGCCGGACCAATGCATTTCTATCAGAAAGAAAAACCATGGATTACAGTAGCTACTGATTTATTGGGACCATACCCACGTTCCAAGCAAGGGAACAAATATGTGATTGTATTTCAGGATACCTTTACCAAGTATGTGGAGTGTAAAGCCTTAAGGAAAGCAACCAGTAGAACAGTTCTAGAAGCGTTCTATGAATTAATTATCCTTAAATGGGGACATCCGCGATATTTGTTGATGGACAATGGACCGCAATACACTAGTAATTTACTACGAACTGTAGCTAAAACATTTGATATAACTCCTTGTTATCTTCCAGTATATTCACCACAAGGAAATCCAGTAGAAAGAGTTAATCGGGTATTGAAAACTATGATTGCTAGTTATATTCAAAATGATCAAACTGTTTGGGATGATTATCTGAAAGAATTTACGTTTGGTTTGAATACTGTTAAACATAGTTCCACTGGATGCACTCCTTATATGTTAAATTTTGGGAAGGAGGCTGAAGTTTTAAGTAGACTAAATGTTATTGAATACCAGCCTGTAGTTAAGGAACTTCCAAAGAGTTGGATTGAGAGGTTAGATAGGTTGAGGAAGGTAAATCTAATGGTCAGGCATAACTTAGAAACTGCTTATAAAAAGTCGAGTCATTATTATAATCTCCGAAGGAGAGAAGTGAAATTTTGCCCGGGAGACCTAGTGTTGAGAAGAAACTATAAGCTTGGTGATTCAGCGCAAGGGTATGCAGCAGGCTTAAGTGAAAAATTTATTGGTCCTTACGTCATAAAGAAAAGTCAGTGACAACAGTTATGAGTTGACGAACCGTTATGGTAAAAAGTTAGAGAGTGGCATACAAAGGATTTAAAGCCCTTTGTGCCAGGATAGACATTCCCTGGTTGTTTCAGAGAGAGAAAAAAATGTGTTCCCTTAGGAAAGCAAACATTTTTTTTTTGGTAAGAAAGGGAAGAATGTAACGTTGTAAATATGTTACGTATCAAAAGTGCTATGGACCACGAGCAAACTATTCATAAACAAAAAAAAACCATAGAAACTATCGATACTGTGTCAGTTTTGTTTGAATTGCAGGAAGAGGAATGTGCGCATGCGCGCGCAGGAATTTGAAAAGAAAGAAGACCGTTAACGGAAAAAAAGGAGGTGGAAGAAGGGAGGACAAGACAGAGGGGAGTAAGCAGCGGACAGTGACGAGAGAGAGTCAGAACTGGGAGGTTGAAGTAGAAGGTTGTGGAGTTGGCGGACGAGGCCTGCGATGGACGGCGGGAGTGACGACGCAGTGGCCTGACGTTTCCTGTCAGACGAAAATTGGGAGGCAACCATCCAACTGGAAAGCAACGATCGGAGGCTATGTGGATATAGCTGTGGATGGAATGAGCCTGAACGTAGCTGGCTTATGTCGTGGCTGCCGACAGCGAACAACCGCTGCGAAGAGAAGAAATGGGCCGAGTCTAAGTAAGACTTGGATGTGGAATGGAATACTACAGGAATTGGACATCGGACAGAAGAATGAAGAACAGCACTAATCTACTTCTTGTTGAGTATAAAAACTATTAATATCAGACACTTCTTCAGTTTCTGTAAATGAAAAAGATAATTGATAAATACATTTCCGTAGTTTCTAAGGGATGGTTGACTAATAGATTCCTAAAAGAACAAGGAAAGTTTGAATTGGAGAAATGATGGTAAAACAAGATTAGTAGAAGGATAGGAGATTTAACAGAAATACAGTAATCCAAAGTTTTCACTTCCTGTTGGAAAAGTTAGGATAGAAGTAGTTGAGAAGAAAGAAGGGAATAGTAAAAATAAATCTCTATACTTTGGGTGTTTTTAAGTGGTTGAACCACTCACGAAATCGTAAGCTAGGTTCAGCTGGTGATGCTTATAAATGCTTTTATAATTTTAAGACAGGTCGTGAGAAGAGTAAGGAAGAAATTATAAGGGGCATGAAAGTAATCCTTATTTGGGCTTCTCCCACTTGGGTTTTGTTCAGGTGTCAGATGGATATCTACATGTTGGATGGCATGCTGGCCTGTAATATTTAGTTGCTTTATGAACAACGAGATTTATTAGGAGATGGTTTTGGAATAGAGTAGAGGAAGTGTAAAAGAAAGGTAGCTTGGTTGATAGTGACTCGCTTACGAAGGGAAGTAAGGATTATCGGTTGTGTAGTTCAAGTTCTAGGCTAAAAGAGAATAAAAAGAAGAGAAAAAGAAGTGAGAGAGGGAGAAAATAAAGAGAAGTTACTTAGGCGGTGTTAATTAGTTTCGTAGTGGAATTCACAGGGAATTCAGAAACATTAATGGGCACAGAGTGAAATTAAGTAACGGAAAGGCAAAATTGTAAAAGGAAATTAATTTTGTGAATAATAATTGGAAGGAACTTGAATAAACTACGCCGAATAATACAGTATGTTGGGTTACGATAATTCAAATGTAATTGAGTTAGAAGAATAGAATGTATAATTCAAATTCTAAGTTAGGGTAGAATAGAAAAGAATTTCACAAGTTGGAGATTAGATAGAAGTTACTGAAAAAGGTGTGGATGGGTTTCAAATCTGAATTCAGGGGAATTTAGAAACACAAATGTACACAAAACCAAAAGTAAGTAACAAGAGAGTATAATAGTTATACAGTGGACAGGCTAGTGAAATCGAAGTAGATAAGAATTTGAATGAATTATCGACCATAAATCAAATAATTGTGGGTTGAAGTAAATGTAAGAGGAAGGTCGAGTAGTATCGAAAAACCACTTAAGGTGAATGTAAAAGTGAATTGTTGAATAAAACATTATTGTTATTTGTTGAAAAGAAAATTCAGTTAAAGTGGCTTTATTTTTTTCAAGTGATGAAATGAACATAGTAACTCCTTTTAAATAGTAAGAACCCGACCCCATCTCCACTGTTTAAAGGCTAAGCCGAGGTATTTGTATATATAACCTTGTATATACTTAAAAGATTTTGTGACTGGACTTAAACAGAAAAAAATTATAAATAATAGAGAAATTTATAATGCTGATAGATTAACTTGGGAATTAGATAATGAATTGGTGGATGGCGCCTTATACAAATTTTTCTACCAATAAAAGAGAATCCTTATAATAGTAAAATTATGATGAAGGAGTTTGAGAACACCCTGTAGATGTGGTGCATTGATAGTAACATGGGAATGTTGGAGTACGCGTGGCGTACTTTGGAATGTTAAGACAGGTGTATATACGTCACTGCGTAACTGGGTCACTGTTACGATAGTTTATCAGACGTCAAAGTAGATCACGTAAAAATAAACTTTATTCAGTTAAACTTGTTTTGGCGCCCATAGCGTGGGGCCAGGTAGGTAAAAAGAGTTTTGATCCATAGCGTGGGGGCAAGGCAGGTAAAAAGAGAGTTTTTGACCCATAGCGTGAGGCCAGATACTTAAAAAAAAAATTAAAAAAAAATAAGAATAATAAAAAGAGTTAATATTTTTCTAGGCTTATATAGGTGACTATGACAGACGACTTGACTACTGTTTTCTAATCTCTTCTTCTCTTTTCTTCTGTTTGGAAATTGTCAATATATTAACATGTCTACTTATGTTGATCCCCATGTTCAAATACGAACAGCTGAGTTAACACAAGCTATTAGAAAGTTGAGAAAGGCAGACTTGGAAGCAGAATGTGATAGGGTTAGGTTACCGACTACTGGTACTAGAGATGAATTAAGACGTTTATTAGAATATGCTCGTAAAAACCCTCAGTCATTTCAAGTGTTAATTACTGCATTTGGGTTAAGTGAAGAAGTCTTGCAAGAAGAGTTGACAGAACATAATATAACAGTTCCTCAAGATTCATACGGTAATTTAGTATATGCATGGGTAAAGTTAATGCGTAGAAAAGCGATTGCAACTGCTGATCTAGAAGAATCTGTACCAATAATACCGTCATTTACAATTCAGTTAGAGCCGCATACGCCTAATATTTTGGATTTGGTCCGTAAATGGAACATTAAATTTAAACCTGGGGATAGTATTTATTTATTTTTGGAAAGATTGGAAGATTTAAAACAAAGTTCTAAGGTACAAGACGTAGAATTGTTATCTGTATTACCAGAAATTTTACAAGATTCAGCTTTGCTTTGGTATAGGAACCGACAAGTAAATTGGCCTACCTGGGAAGCTTTTCTAAGAGATTTTAGGGAATATTATTTACCTATTGATGAGGAAGATTCTCTGTTAGATGAAATTCGACAAAGAACGCAAGGTCCTAAAGAATCTATCTCCGATTATGTAAATGCTATTCAAACTCTAATGAGGAGGCTGAGCATTCCGATGGGTCCTCAACAGATGATGAAAAATATTATTAAAAACTTACGTCCAGATGTTAAACTATACATTCGGCCGGCAGAAATTCAATCTATAACAGACTTAATCCGGATAGGAAGGCAATATGAACAAATTTTGTTGGATTCTGAGAAATATACTCCTCCACCTACTCAGGTTAGAGATACCATAAAGGAAACAGCTTACAAACCTCAAATACAAGCTGCTATACCTTCAGGTTATACAGCGTTGGGATTCCAAGGGAAAATAGAAAATAAAGCTGTTGTATTACCAAAAAAAAAAAAAAATGTTAGCTTTTCTACTAAGACGTTCGATAAGGAGAAAAATTCAAACTACGTTAATAATTCTAGGATGGTTAATACCAAGGAAAGTAAGGAAAAGCGTAAGGAACTGGGAGAAAACAGTAATGCAAGAAATTTTCAGTTTTCTAATAATCTGAGATGTTGGAATTGTGATAGATTAGGACATAGGCAGTTTGAATGTAAAGCACCCCTTAGAGTTAATTCACATACAGTAGATAAGTGTTATAATTGTAATAATTTGGGACATAGGTCTATAGATTGCAGGATGCCCAAGAGAGATAGGTCAAAGGTTACAAATTCATTATGACAATTACCTAATAACCGTACCTGTACGATGTTAAATATTAACCCTACAGAGTTAATAAATGGTGATAGATGTTTCGTTGAAATTTTGTTGGAAGATATTACATTTATAGCTTTGATAGATTCAGGTTCTGATAGAACTTATGTGGGGGGAAAAGGTGATTTTTTGTGTTGGAATTGTGATAGATTAGGACATAGGCAGTTTGAATGTAAAGCACCCCTTAGAGTTAATTCACATACAGTAGATAAGTGTTATAATTGTAATAATTTGGGACATAGGTCTATAGATTGCAGGATTCCCAAGAGAGATAGGTCAAAGGTTACAAATTCATTATGACAATTACCTAATAACCGTACCTGTACGATGTTAAATATTAAACCTACAGAGTTAATAAATGGTGATAGATGTTTCGTTGAAATTTTGTTGGAAGATATTACATTTATAGCTTTGATAGATTCAGGTTCTGATAGAACTTATGTGGGGGAAAAAGGTGATTTTTTGTGTAAACTGTTAGATTTACCAGTGGAAGAGTCTGAAACAAAAGTAGTGCAATTAGCAGACAAAACTTATAGTTCTATTACAGGGGAAAGAATATTTGAAATGAAGTTACAGAATAAAAGTTTTCAAATAAAGTGTAAAATAATGCCAAATTTAGCAGTGGATATGATTTTGGGAATGGATGCCCTAAGACAAATTGGCTTGGTGGTAGATTTACAAGATGGAACTTGGTATTTCAAAGACGAACCGACAAAAATTTTCCAGTTTGTTAGGGCAGTAGATTTGAAAGAGGAAGATCAGTTACATGATATTCTAACTCTTCCTACTTCTCAAGAGAAAGATAAATTAGATAAATTTTTGGAAATTCAGTTACAAAAATTTGATCAGTGTACGGGACTTACGAATTTAATTTCGCATGTTATTGATACAGGTGATGCTAAACCTATAAAACAAAGATATTATCCGGTATCTCCTATTCTCGAGAAAACTATTCATACAGAAATAGATAAAATGTTGGCAGAAAATGTTATAGAACCGTCAAATTCACCTTGGTCTTCTCCGGTAGTTATGGTGAAGAAACCAGATCGTACATGGAGGTTCTGTGTAGATTTTAGAAAAATTAACGGATGTACTAAAAGAGATAGTTACCCTTTACCATATATTGAACATGTTTTGAGTAAATTGCGACATGCCCGTTATATAAGTACAATAGATTTGAAAAATGGCTATTGTCAAGTTCCATTAGATGAACCAAGTAAAGAAAAAACTGCATTCACTGTACCTGGTAGAGGATTATATCAATTTCGAGTTATGCCGTTTGGAACTCATAACGCCCCAGCCTCATTTCAAAGATTAGTTGACACTATATTACGAGAGGAGATAGGAGAAAATGGCTTTTGTTATTTAGACGATATAGTACTTATTAGTGAAACCTTTGAAGAACACTTGATTTTGTTAGAAAAAGTCTTTGAGAAGTTGAGTAAAGCTAACCTGAAAATTAATAGAGAAAAATCAAAGTTTTGCAGAAGTGAATTAAAATATTTAGGTCACATTATTACTCCGTTGGGAATTGCAGTGGATCCAGATAAAATCCCGTGTATCCTTGAATATCCAGCCCCTACTAGAGTCAAGGAAGTACGAGCATTTTTAGGACTAGCTCCTTGGTACCGACGATTCATTCCATTTTTTTCGGAAGTTGTAAAACCCCTCACTGCACTTCTGAAGAAGAATCAGAAATGGCGTTGGACTGCGGAATTTCAAGAATCTTTTGATATGTTGAAATAAAAATTGTCTAGTAGCCCCATATTAACGTGTCCCGATTATAATAGGCCTTTAGTGCTTCAGACAGATGCAAGTTTTTCAGGACTAGGAGCAGCCTTAATTCAATTAGGAGAGGATGGAGAAGAAAAAGTAATTGCCTATGCTAGTAGAACTTTAACAATAGGAGAACAAAAATGGGCAATAGTTGAAAAAGAATTATTAGCTATACTGTGGGCTGTTCAGAAATTTCGTCCTTATCTAGAAGGCTATCATTTCAAAGTATATACTGATAACTTTGCGCTTAAATGGTTAAACCATTTACAAAATCCGACTGGACGATTAGCTAGATGGAGTTTATTGCTCCAAGAGTATGGTTTTGAAGTAGTACATAGACCTGGTAGATTACAGAAAGTTCCCGATGCCTTGTCTAGGATACACAAAGAGAAGATTCAAAACAAAACGTTAGAGGAAGAGTTTTGTCTCTTGTTGACTGAAAATTCAGGAGTAGAATGGGAAAATGTGCGAGATGCATGGTTTTTGAAGCGAAAAGCACAAGTACAGAATAAACCTAAATTTTGGCCAGATTGGAGGGTTGCAGATGGAAAATTATATCACTTGAGATTAGATCAGTTGGAACAGACATTAGAAGGAACAGTGAATAAGTGGAAGTTAGTTATACCACAGGAATACAGGGATAGGATATTGCAGGAATGTCATGATTTACCTACTGCAGGACATATGGGTGTAACTAAAACTTTTTTCGCATAGCTAATAGATATTATTGGCCGGGAATGTTTAAAGATGTTGCAAAATATGTAACGTCCTGTGAAGTATGTCAGAAACAGAAAGTCTTGCAAACTGCCCAAGCCGGACCAATGCATTTCTATCAGAAAGAAAAACCATGGATTACTGTAGCTACTGATTTATTGGGACCATACCCACGTTCCAAGCAAGGGAACAAATATGTGATTGTATTTCAGGATACCTTTACCAAGTATGTGGAGTGTAAAGCCTTAAGGAAAGCAACCAGTAGAACAGTTCTAGAAGCGTTCTAAGAATTAATTATCCTTAAATGGGGACTTCCGCGATATTTGTTGATGGACAATGGACCGCAATACACTAGTAATTTACTACGAACTGTAGATAAAACATTTAATATAATTCCTTGTTATCTTCCAGTATATTCACCACAAGGAAATCCAGTAGAAAGAGTTAATCGGGTATTGAAAACTATGATTGCTAGTTATGTTCAAAATGATCAAACTGTTTGGGATGTTTATCTGAAAGAATTTACGTTTGGTTTGAATACTGTTAAACATAGTTCCACTGGATGCACTCCTTATATGTTAAATTTTGGGAAGGAGGCTGAAGTTTTAAGTAGACTAAATGTTATTGAAAACCAGCCAGTAGTTAAGGAACTTCCAAAGAGTTGGATTGAGAGGTTAGATAGGTTGAGGAAGGTAAATCTAATGGCCAGGCATAACTTAGAAACTGCTTATAAAAAGTCGAGTCATTATTATAATCTCCGAAGGAGAGAAGTGAAATTTTGCCCGGGAGACCTAGTGTTGAGAAGAAACTATAAGCTTGGTGATTCAGCGCAAGGGTATGCAGCAGGGTTAAGTGAAAAATGTATTGGTCCTTACGTCATAAAGAAAAGAGTCAGTGACAACAGTTATGAGTTGACGAACCGTTATGGTAAAAAGTTAGGGAAGTGGCATACAAAGGATTTAAAGCCCTTTGTGCCAGGATAGACATTCCCTGGTTGTTTCAGAGAGAGAGAAAAAATGTGTTCCCTTAAGAAAGCAAACATTTTTTTTTTTTTTTGGTAAGAAAGGGAAGAATGTAACGTTGTAAATATGTTACGTATCAAAAGTGCTATGGACCACGAGGAAACTATTCATAAACAAAGGAAACCATAGAAACTATCGATACTGTGTCAGTTTTGTTTGAATTGCAGGAAGAGGAATGTGCGCATGCGCGCAGGAATTGAGCTCCGGCTTAGCTCAGTTGGTAGAGCATTGGCGCGAATAGCCAAAGGTCCTGGGTTCAAGTCCCAGTGCCGGAGGAATTTTTCTCCTATGATATTCTCATGTAGTGTCCAACAGAGACAATAATCTGTGGTTCATGATTGCTTATATATCTATCTTGAATGTTAACTGTACAATAACAGTGGGAGCCCGGTCACAAAAATCACTACTTAGTGTGCCTCACAGTACTGCATATGACATAACTTGTCTGTCTGTGAGGTAGACCATTAGGGCAATTAGTCATAGGAGATAGATTCTATCTGGTGCTGTGAATTGAGCTCCGGCTTAGCTCAGTTGGTAGAGCATTGGCGCGAATAGGCAAAGGTCCTGGGTTCAAGTCCCAGTGCCGGAGGAATTTTTCTCCTATGATATTCTCATATGATGAAGGAGTTTGAGAACACCCTGTAGATGTGGTGCATTGATAGTAACATGGGAATGTTGGAGTACGCGTGGCGTACTTTGGAATGTTAAGACAGGTGTATTTACGTCACTGCGTAACTGGGTCACTGTTACGATAGTTTATCAGACGTCAAAGTAGATCACGTAAAAAGAAACTTTATTCAGTTAAAGTTTCACATGTTTTGGCGACATGTTTTGGAAGACAGAGTAATGAAATAAGTTGTTAAGTAAAATGAACTTTATTTAGATAAAGTAAAATAAGTCCGTCACAGTAGCTGTACACAGTTGTTCTTAGTTCAATTAAAACATGTACTGGTATTATCACTGAACTGACCATATTTTTCATGAGTCAAATTGGGACACACTGATTCCGACAATCTAAACATAAACAAGAGGTTAAGTTTTTAACACGACGATTTAAAACGCGTTAAAGTTCGTATTGTAATATTCTTATATTACACATTTTAAGAAACATTATAACAATATCATACCTTCCCTTGAGCTACATTTATTCCAGTAGCCTATTAGGGTCTACTGATACTTCTCGGAGGATGCAATCTGCTGTAGAAACTGCAGTGATGACTTCAGAAACTTATGAAACTCGAAACTACTTTGTGAAAAATTAAACTTAAGCATTAACAAAGCTTTAAGGGTGGAAAGTTGCAGGTGAGATTTTTCAGTTGTCCACAGTTTATTCATTTGGGAGAAAACTTTCAACTGATGCATTGGTTCCGGGTAGAAAAAAATATACTGTACCACTAGTGAGAGTTGACTACGTCTTGTATTGTTTTCCTTCAAATGAAGAAAACCTCTGTCCACCTCATTGTCTCTTGGAAGTGCTGCATCATTCCAATTGGATATTTTCTCTGCAGTGGCATATTTGGTTAAGCAGGAAAACTGATCAAATAGTTCTGAGTCACTTTCACTTTCAAAAAGTGCTTTACTTGCCATTAAATCACAACATTTTTCCACATCAGACCATTTAGGAACAGTTTTTACTGATGCCCATTGGAAATTGTTCATGTATTCTTTACAATGGCAAGACCACTGGTCTGAATACCCTATAGCGGTTTAATAGAAAGTGCTGCCACTTCTGTAACATTTTTCCTACTTGCCAATCCTTATTCATCAAGTGCACAAACAAGAACTCTTACCTTATGTGGTAAAAACTTATAACACAATCTTTCTGAAAGATTGTTTCTTAGCTCACTGATGGAAATTCCATAACCTCTGCTGCAGAAATTAGGTCACCTTCAATTTCCAATACTACTTGGTGGAAGGTACTGGATTGCGTGAAAACAAAATTTAACCACACCTCTGAAATGGGATTTTCAAAGAAATGATTCAAGGAAACCGGACATTTTGTTTGACTTAAGAAGTATGATTTTAGTCCTCGATACATGTAAAGCATTCTTTTCAATGCTGGCATGAGTGCTAACCACCTTGTTTTGCTATACCCAAGGACTTGTTTAAACTCAATGTCCACAAAATCACAGAACTTTTTCAACTCTTATTGTGTAGATATAAAAGTGAGAGTACATCTTAACAGTTATGTTTTCCACATCAATAGGTAAACAATTACAAGAAGACTGTATCGCATTATGCATAATATGGGCACCACATCCTGTACCAATTAGTTCCCTACCCAAAAATTGTTCAGTTTCCTGAAAGTATTGTTAAGTCCTTTCCTTGCTGCGCCTCCAAATGTACTATTTGTATTGTCGCCACAAAACCTGATGATCTTACTTGCAATCTTTTTACTGGCACTTCTTCCAAGTACTTCACCGATATATGTTTCACCGGGTTGAGATTGAAGGTTTATTAGTTTTACTTGAGCCCCGACATAGTGGTCATAAAACCGAACAACAACCGGGAATACTTTAACATTCCCGTGGTTCGAAGCATCCGAAGTCTGCATGAATTGTTGTTTGAGTTGTTGCTCAGATAAGGGGGTAAACACTTTAGTAATTATAGATTCACATTTTGTCCGCGCACATCTGAATTTGGTCTCCAAACATGTTTGGAGAAGTTTCGAAGCGCAATCTCATGAGCCAAAGCTTTGATTTTCTTGAACTGTATGATAAGTCCACGCCCAACAGCAGCTGCGATTTCCAAGCCTTTGGACATAGGTGTTGCACTCTTGAAAAAACTCGTCAGAGCTTTACTTGAATTTGCACTATTTTCAGCAGATTTATGTTTGAAAGATTGCAAATGCTTGGTTACGTCATGTCCACTGCCATGTGCAACGCTAAATGCTCCCCCACAAGACCTGCATCGAACATCACTGTTGGAAATTGTTCTTTCAACAAAAGGGAATTTATTTTGCAAATCCTGATTAAATATGCATTTGAGTTTAGGTATTGCGCATTTACAGACAAATAATTAAACAAATATTCACTAAATGCTCCAAACGAAGTCACACCAAACCAGGAACTGTTGTGAGGTCTGAACGAGAAATGGAAGTCCGGAAGTTTCGAGGATCCATATCGCGAGAAGAGGTTTCGAGTATCGATATCGCGAGGAATGAATCGATATAGACAAACGACTTTTCGTCGGTTTATATTAAAGCGGGACGTTTAAATTCTCAATCTCTAAAGCGGGACATTTAAGCGTTCCCATAGTGTTCGAGGAGACAGCGGGACACAATGCCTAAAACAGGGCCTGTACCGCCGAATCCGGGGCGTGTGGTCAGTTTAATTATCATCCAATAAACTTTTTAGTTAGTTTCCCAGGAGGTTAGTTAGTTTCCCATAGGTAGGAGAGGTACAGTAAATAATTATAATTTCAAATATAAATTCATTATTTCAACAAGGGCTTCCCTATATTTATTCTTGCAAGCAATTTTAAAATTTAAATACATCACATGAAATAATGATAAAATTAGAACACATTATATACAACAATAATAAGCAAATATTCATATGATGCGCCACATTTTATTTTAAAACAGTACACATTTACAAAATTGACTAAAAGATATTGAAATTTGACACGATATGACCGCAATATTTATTCAAACTTTTCAATTTGGGCACAAAAGTTATTAAATCACTAGCCATAAATAATTTAATTGAATGGTGTCATTATTTATGATGCTTGCATAAGAAGAGATCGTGGAAATGACCTCAAAGGCATATAGTAACCGAATGCTTAATTCGATATGCCTCGTGCTTCCTGAAGTGATGTGGCAACTTACTACCATTGTAGGCCTGGGCTATGCAAATCAGTCGAGAAGGGGTGGGTTCTTGAATTTGTCAATATCAGGTAGTTGTGTGGGCGCCAGGTTGCCTGAATTAACAAAAAAGTTTAAAATAAAGAAAACTTTCATTCATTATTATAAGTCAATAAACTAATTGTCCTCTTCTTGATTGCAAGACTTCATCACTTAACCATTCTGCTTTCAGCAAGTTCTCACTTTGCATATAAGGTTTCTCTCTTAGTAACAGTCTGATGCCTCTTGACGAGACTTTTCTCCACACTTCAGAAGAAAAGGCTTTCTTCCATTAATTTGTATATTTATATCAAGAAAAAGGTTTTGTTCCATTAATGTATATATAATCACAAGAAGAAGGCTTTCTCCCATCAATTTGTATATTTATCACATGAAAATTGGGCATCACAATCAATTTTCATGAAGATGTCTGATTCACAAAAATAAAACTTAATCTTCTTGAAAACTATAACTGTTAACAAAGTAACCTCCTGCACTTTACAGACAGTCAAGGCACGAAGTGTATCCTTTCCTTCCTCAGAACCGATAGCTTTTGCTTTTCCAGAAACTAAAAGCTCTTCAAAACTGTTCTCAACCAAACGTAATAGATTTATTACTTGAACTACCAGAGCGAAGAACATATAATCCAGTCACCTTTCTCCTGTATCACTGACTGTGTCAAATCTCCGGTACGTTTAGTTATTTTACTAATTAGTTCCACATTAACAAATTTGAACAACAGCCTTAATGTCCGTGAACATATTCAACACAGATAACCTTTAAGATCTTCATAACGATTCCCACCAAAGTAACTTCTCGTAACTTCTAGTAGCTTCTAGTACAGACATCCAATTTGTACTCATTCGAGACATACAAAGTGAATTCTACTTTCTGTTCTTGATAGAGACTTCTCCATTTCCTTCCACAAGAAAGAAACAGGACCGGAATTCTTATGCCTCTTTAACTTGGAATCCCCTCGCCCAATTTCTCCTGTCCCTCCTTCCAACGTCCTTACTCCAGCACGTCCTCCGGTCAACAGGCCGCATCAAAAACTTCCCCTCTACCCCCTTGGGTTCCATAGTATCTCTTTCCAGCGCCTTCTTGATACAATCCATCATATTTTGTCACTGAAAATTTATATCACGTGACAGATGCTATGCGTGTTTGAATGAATTATATTCATTTCCATAAATAAAGAAGATCAATAAAACAACGAAAGAAGACTGAGAAACTAAAATACAAACAGAAAGCTAACTGAAAACAGGATAAAATCAACGTATTATAGCATGATAGATTTATAGAAACTGACAACTACAGCAATAAAGACCAAGCGATTATGCAAAAGTGAACAGCACTGTTTGAAGGGAACCGGTACTAAAGTTTAACCAAGTAATTCCAAGCGATAATGCAAAAGTGACTAACACTATATGAAGAAAACCGGCACTAATGTTTAACTAAATAATTAGCAATAATTTATATTGCGTGAGCGCTAAAAAAAAATCACACGAGAACGAACTAGAATTACAATGAAATGTAAAAGCTTAAGGCTGCAGCATAATTATTAAACTATTGTATCCACCAATACAGACTCATATCTTGAGTACAATGGCCTCACGGCCGAATGAATGAGCTGCCTAATCGGAAGACCGCATAATTTTACGTAACTTATACACAGAGCAGAGCTGACAGAGATGACATGCTTCCTCCACGGATGCTCGCAGTGATCTAAACCAGGCCAATGTACCGGAACTCAAGCCACAAGACAAAACACTAGCGCAACTGCAATAGTACGGGAATAACAGGAAACATGCATAGAATAGAATGAAGAAGGGCGAATGACAATCTAAATATAAATAAATATATAAATATATATGAAATAATTAAATAGTAATTAAGTGAATAATTCAACAAATACTTAATGTGCAATGAATTGAATAATAGAAATGAATAACAGAAAACCGGAAGTATAGTGCCACAACGGAAATATGCACCAAAATTAATATGCAAACAGCAAATGGAAGCACCAGGTAAATATTAAATAGATAATACAAAAATACACCATAATAAATATATATCAAATAAATAATGAATAATGAAATCAAGAGCCATTTACTCATGGCTCAAACACTTAACTAATCTCTTCTCTCAGATTTTAAATGTAGCCTAATATATAACATCATAAATAATTATAAAATTGACTCTTGTTCTACCACTTCATCATTTTCTTTTAAAAATGGTCTAAGAAGGCATTTTGGAAATCTACCAATTATTTTATCAGTCTTTATTTTGCATAATTCGTATGAATGATTTACAAAACATTTGTTTCTAAAGAATGGGCCACAGTAGCCAAGCTCCATCCGCCTGTAACGTCTATTTAATGCACTTGAAAGGGATATATTTCTCAGAAGCACGGAGTACCTACATCTGGATTTCATTTCGCCTTTTGTCTCTCTGCTTTCAACTTCCTTTTTTCAGCACGCTGCCTAATCCTATTAATGCCTCTTTTACAAATTTCTTCACTTGTCATCCTTTTATCTTTATAATATTTGGCTTTAGGCAAACTTACAATTACAGGATCTGGGTTCTTTCCTAACATTGACTTTACTGGTGCTGCTAACGTCGTTGGGTTGATGGAATGATTTATTACTTTATCTATTACTTTACATTGATTTACCCAAGCTGTATGTCTCTTATGACACAGTATCCTAAGGTAAAGAGTTATATCTCTCATCGCTATTTCTGCCTAGGAACTTTGGGGATATCTTGAACTATGTAGTATACCTATATTCTTTGCTTCCATTGATTCTATAAAATATTAACTCGTGAAGGCTGATCCATTGTCATAAGAAAAAATGTAAATTCGCCACATTCTGGTAATACGAATTTAATATTGTAACAAGGACTCGTCGGGGGTTCGAAGTCAGAACACTTGTTTTCTGATTGAAGAATGAAGATTCCTTTATTCCATGTAGCAATACTCAATACGCAAGCAGATAACTCCTCATTGTTCTCCAGTTCAATATTGTTCGTTGCTCACTTCCACTGTGCTGACTCCACGTCACAGCACTGTCTCCGTTCACACACTGTGCTGATTCCCAAGGCACGGCAGCTCGGTACCACGTCGGTCAACTCCACAGTCCTCGCTGGCCCGTCGCGCTGAGTTCACCAGAACGGCACTGTCTCAGTTCAGTTCATCAGTTTACCCAGTTCACCAGTTCACTTCCGTTCACTAGTTTTTCCGTTCACTAGTTCCTCCGTTCACTAGTTCCTCCGTTCACTAGTTCCTCCGTTCACTAGTTCCTCCGTTCACTAGTTCCTCCGTTCACTAGTTCCTCCGTTTACTAGTTCCTCGGTTCATCAATTCACATTCCGTCTTCAGTTCACACTGGTTCTCCATCTCGCTCCTGTTTTTATATAAGGCTGTCGAATGTTCTGGAGCTAACCGCACACAGTATAGAAGTTTGTGGCGGTGCGCAGTCACATCCCTTAACAAGCAACTCCTCCCCTCCAGAGTGCACAGTCCACCCACTGCGACGTGTCCCCACTAAGCCATACCCACCGGCACGCGGCTCCAGTATGTTCATTAAGAGAGCAGATATCTTTCTAGACGTCTGCCGATTTCGATTTCGCGGCATTGCTACACATGCCTTCGATGTAGCTTTTCTTATTGTAAAAATTTTCACATACTTGGTAAAGCAAACATACATTACTAAAATGTATCTACAACCAAATCTTCCTTGCAGTAATTCACCATGGAAATCAATGGCGACTAAACTCTTTGGTGTTTCCCTGATTATACATTTTGGTTTTACATCATAAATTACATTCAAGGGTTTGGCTGTCTGACATACTGCAAAACTTCTAATAAATTGCCTTACTTTCCTTTCAATATGTTTAAAACAAAAATCACTACTCAAATGTAAAATAACTTTTCCTACACCAGAAATGCAAGGATCTCCATAATTCCTAATTACATTTTTTCAAGGTACATAAATACGCCATTTCAGTTCTTCAGTTGCACACAACTTATCTGGTGGTAAAGATCGTTCAGGAAGTGATTCTCTGTAAACGTTTACTCACACGGGAGCTTTCAGAAATACCTTCTTAATACTTAAATCAAAGTGTTCACTTCAGAAAATTGTTCCCGTACTGTTTCTGCTATTCTATGAAGTCCATGTACAATGCAAGTAACATGTAGTAAATGGGGATAAAATGTTTTTAGAGCCAAACCAGCACTCAACATATAGCATGCAGAATCTGAAAGGAGGACACAAAACTTGTCGTCGTTGCCCTCTTCTGGCCACAATATTCTTAGAGCGTCATTCACAAAGCGTGCTACCGTGGAGTGATTAGTTTTTTCTAAGACCCTACAAGCGATCAAATGAGGCGTTCCCGGCTCTTCTTCACTTAGTTTGCCAACGAGAAAATTTGCGACATGGCGGCCACAAGCGTCTGCAGTTTCATCGATTACTCCTCATATATGGTATTTTGAATTTCAGTAATTGCATTGCATAACAATAACTTCAACTTAGAGTTGTGATTCCCAGGTGACGTCACCAGTGTGGAATGCAAACCTCTCGCAAAAGCTCATTATGGGTTTCTGGGTAGTAAGCAGACTGCACAAGTATTTCACGACTCTATAAAAATTGTTAATACTTAAAAATAACGTTCCAAACCTTAAAACAGTTTAATATATGCATGGTGCATACTAAAATTGCAAAATATGCAACAACGCTAAAAATATGCTTTTATATGCACTATAAACTGTATATATACATTAACAAGTGATGGTAAAACGTACTTAAAGTCTCCTTTCCATATAATCTGTTACAGCAGGTGGAATATGCATTTCCATATAAATCCGATGTCTACGTATAACCTCATCAATGTTTTTAAGTGTGTTTCGTAGTTATTATTGGATACAAGATTCACCCAAATAAGAGATTAGTCCCTTGGCATCAGTATCTGGGAAAATAATGCTTCAGGCTCTTAATAAGCACAGATACTGGTCTTGAAACCGAAAATATGCGTAGTGAATTCATAGGAACGTCCCGAATGAGTGAAATATGTGTATTTTCTGTCCTCATTACGTCGTCTGCCAAAACGACTCTGTTAAATGTATACTAGAAAAGCATTTGCCTTTTTTCCAGCCGACTCATTAATTGTTCGATTTCTTCGGGTTTATAATTATCACTTGCCATAAATGAATTGCCATATCTCGTATCAATTGTTAAACATAAAGTTTTGTTCTTCTTAAATGTTCAAAATAGTGGATTTACGTATTCAGATGTGGAAACTTCTATCACCCCTCATTCCAACATATGCTGTATTACTTTATCTGCTTCTTGTCGCAATGCTAAAGGTATAGGCCCACTACTATAACAATACGGTTTAATATTTCCCATCTCTATTTTATGTACTTAGCAATTACATTTTTCTATTCTATCTTCAGAGACATCTTGTTTTTTCTTTAGAACTTCATGCAATTTCAATCGCTGTTCGCTATTTAAATTATATGCTAAATAAACTTTTCCCTTGTTATCAACTCCAATTTATTTTCCTGATCTTGATCATCAATAACACCTTCAATATTCACCATATTTAATTCACAAAATCCCTCATTATCTTCATGACTCCTAACGCTTATATATTCACCTGCGCATTCTACACAATCTATCATCATACATTTTATGTTTTCATTTTCTTCACACGACTCCCGATTAATTTGTACTACATCTGAGCCTTCAAAATTTATATTTTCCACAACAAAAGTTTCATAAGGGATTGAACACATTTGCTCTTCATTTCTATGACACAGTCTTCTGCTTTCAGCGATACATTATTGGTCTTGAAACTTATTACACTGTTATGTTCTCCAAAACATTTACTCCGAAAATAATGTCAGTTACTAATTTTGGTACTACCAGGACAAATATTTCGAATTCTTTATTAACATTATGATTATGATAGAGAAGTAGCGGCTCCGGTCATGGAAACCACCATTAACGGCCGTGGGCGTCGGCATGCTGACCACATGCTCCCCTATCTTTCCGTCTTCCTATGGTAGATTATGCAGTGGACGGGTTGTAGGCTTTGTCCCTTCTGGAATGTTATAATTCATAAAGAGTTTGGAAGTTACAATACACTGCGATTTGATAAATAACACTTCCCAGCATGATTTTTGTGGCATAGCATCTAATAAGTGATATTAAAGGAAGGGTAAACTAAAAAAATACCATTTTCTTATTTTAATCTCATCGCACGGAGCTTTGAATTACGAAACGAATGGTGATCTCGTGAACTTCAGGTGCCCAATATTACGCCTTGTACGGGTGAAGTAAAACGCTCCTGTGACGTCACTCCTGACTAACTCGCTGGCAGGACAACAGCTACTGTAATGCTCGCGCCTGTGTTTCTAATACACCACAAAGTCTCATTTGTGTTTGTTGTTGAAAGAGATGTCTGCAATGTTACCTTATAAGGACAAATCTCGGTATTCACAAATTAATTTCACACGAAAAGAAAATGACAAGGAATTATTGAAAGAATTGCAAGGAAGAAAAGAAAATACGAAATGTGGGCTGTGTATAGCCTACATATGAAAAAGGGCCAGGAGAGTGTGTGTTGTTGGGACTCTGAAGTAATTTGTGAACAGAAGGGGGTTGCGGACTGTAGGCCTATAACACAACCTGCCTCATTCGATAGCGTTATTATAAATAAAGATACACTAGTTGCCAGGCGTTATCAGTTAATACTTAGAGCTAATACAGTTCAAAAACAAAATATTTTTCAAGATACGAACAGAGTCACTTTCAGATTCAGAATCATCTTTTGCGGTAGTAGAAATGTCTGAAATGCTAAAAAAGCTATCTAAATCACAATTTCTAGAAGAAACATTCAATGAATCTGAGCAAACATTGACATAAGTTTCATTTCCTAGTTCACACTGAGCGCCTACGCTGTTAGAAACTGAATTTTCGTAATAAATACTAGATTCCACATTCATTATTTGTCCATTCCCGGATACTGATGGATTACTGTTCGAATCTTGCAACAACTCTCTCATTTCCTTCTTCCTCAAGTACGACGATTTTCTTTTCTTCATTGGCGGTGTTTCAGATTTCCCACGCAAAAGAAGTGATGGCACAGCACTTCTTTTTTAAACAGATTGCGGGGTTTCTCCAGTTAACTGTTTTCGTAACTGTACCGAAAGCTCGGTATCATTTCCTTCAAAATGTTGTGAACAAACCGTACTGTATTTACTAGGAACAAATTTTTCTCTTTTTATTTTTATCGGCCAAGGCTTATAAGTTTATAACGTTCGGGTGACTTATCTCTGTTGGGAAATCGATGGAAAGATATTTTAAGTGTGTTATCACTCTTCGACGATGAGTATGTACACCCCACAACACAACAATAAACCATTGTTTGAACAGATGCTCACTAAAAAACTGTAACAGTACACAAAATACTGTGAACTCTCTTTCACCGGGCGAGACTGAGCCAAGCACTCGTCAGGCGTGACGTCACGCGCCCACCGCGTTACAATAAACATATTCGTTTTGTGATTAAATGTGAAGGTATAAAACATTTCTAACAGTGAATATCATTTAATAAAAACATTTTCTTTCAATCCGTACGAAGAAAGTGACACTGAATTTTTAGTTTACTTTTCCTTTAACTAAATAAGGTCTGCTGATTTCAGAAATGTCACTTGTTTGTATTCGCATCAAGTTTTCTTGATTACTATCTGAAATTGTGTCAAAGTATAGGCAACTTTATGGTCTGTTTAGACATTCTTGGAGGCTTGTAGTAAGCTAAACGGTAAGTCGTATGAAAAACGATTTCAGCAGCAGTAACGGATTTTGAGAGATCTACAAGTTTTGTTTGACATGTGGCTTTTTGTCGAATCTTCATCGGTTATAGCACAGACTGAGATAGTTTTTTATTCGAAATAAATTTTGTACAATTTTCTTACATTTTGACACACATAGGACAGATGGAATCTTAAAATTTGGCAAGGATATTGGCACATACATTAGCCATAAGCGTACTAAATTTATAGTTTCTGGGTACCCCATAAGTATGGAATAACTTACTAGATAGCCGTGCTGTCATTCACGTCTATGGCAGTATAATTATTCACTTACTAACATTGATATTTACTCACTTTCAGATGAGCTAGAAACTTGAAATTTTGTGTAAGCTTATAGCTTTTAGCCTATAACCGATGGAAAATTCCAAAAAGTTCAAGTTTTTTATTTTTCTCTCTCCAAATTAAACTTTGTACGGCTTAAGATGCCTTGACTAAAATGAAGCCATAAGTCTATCATTGACGTCAGGGATTTGCTGTTGATTCGTTCTGATAATATTCTAGTTATCCGACATATTTTATATTTGCTTGCAAAACTTTCTCAAGAAACTGATATCTACAACTCAATAGTGTCTAAATATGGCCCATTAACTGCATCTGACACTTTGTTAAATCAGTTTACCTAATCTTATGACATTACAAGAACAGAAGGATATATCAACAGCTAATGGAAGCAGAAATTACAAAATTGTGAGAAAAATTAAATAAAGCAGTAATTGCTCTGGCTATAGTAAAAAAGTCACTAAAATCAAGGCCGTTTCTATAACAACCAATCAAAAGCTATAATAAATTGTGAACTTGGCCATATTTGTTAAAATAACCGACATCACAACCACAAAAAATATGCCAAATGCGAACTCTGAAATGTACAGCTGTCTGAAAATACCGACAAAACTAAGAAATCCTTACAACAAACGTTATCACTAAACATACGTTGATGTAGGTTGATGCGAGAGGATTTAAATGTTTGGTATGGCATTTGAGTTTTATGTGCTGAGTTCTAGGACGAAGGGATTTTTTTCTGAGAGAATTCACAATGAAGCAATGTGTCATAATATATTCATTCTATCAAAAATTGCCATGTGTAATATAATGAAAGGTCTGAATTTTATCAATAAATTCATGATCAATGAAGTTGCGAGTGAATTTTTCTTGAGAGAATCCGGATTTCGAGTACTACTATAGTACAGAATTAATTAGAAAAATTCAGGAGATATTGCAAGCTTTCAGTGTGCTTTGATGGTGTTTCTGCTGAAGAAAAGAAATCTTTCCAGACAACAGACAATAATTTTCCATCGAGAATTTTCGACAGGCATTCACTGTACACTGAAATTAAAATACTTTGTAAAAATAAAATCATTTCAGAAACTTCAAGAAATGTATTAATTGCTCTTAATTAAATTAAATGTATTCCACGAATTCTCTTCAATAATATATATTTTACCGAGCAAGGGTAGACGCGCATTCGGGTGGTCCCGGGTTCAAATCTCGTGGCCAGCCAATTTGGCATGGGTCTTTTTTCATGGTTTTCTCAGTTCTGTATCAGAGGTGGTAGAGGCTAGAGGTTTTATGCAGAGATGCGCTGTAATACGGAGACGATGGGCATTGACCTCGCTACTTATCGCGCCAGAATCGCTTACATGGTATTATCCATAAAAAGTGAGCACACAAATGGTTCCTTGGAGTAATCATAGCATTATTGTTATTAATTAGTGGCATTAAAGCTAACCCCGGCCAGGGACCTAACAAGAGAAGGTAAAATAAAGCGGGGAGTGAAAGTGATGCCTCGATAGCGGAATTACTTGCAAGACCCAACGAGAGGGTAAATAGAAAATTCGATCAAGTAAACTTCAGGTTGGATGTGGGATTGGTATTTCAGCATGATCGAATACTACAACGAGTTAAGCAAAGAGGTCGCTGCGCTAAAAGAGGTGAAAAGGTCAACAGTGAAGCTGGATGAAAAATAAGGAGGAAAAACATTATCAACTTCGGGTCGAAGGAAAGTAACCACGAGAGAAGGGTTGATACTAGCGACTTTGTGCTGAATCTCTTCGCCAGGGAGTTACAAGTGAAACTTTCCGACCTTCATCTCGAAAACATGTACCGCCTAGGGAAAGGAAAAAATCGTCCCATACTAGTGAAGTTCACTGGTGTGATAACAAAAGATAAAGTGATGAATAGGGAGAGGTTGTTGAAGTGTACAGGAGTGAGAATAGCTCAAGGTTTCAGTCGTGAGATAAGGGCCGTTATGGAATGCTGCATAACTAAGCGCCGGAGGCGCGCAGCAACGAAACAAGGCCACGCCACGACCTTCCACAGCTGCAGGAGGACCTCAGGTGGAAAGCCCACCGATAGCCCATGGAAGAGGCGGATCTGACTCACGAAGCCCTTTAACAGGATCGTCTGCGAAGACTACAAAACCGGCAGGAAGTAATAGTGAAGTCGGTTGGATATTGTTAGCAATCACGTGCCTGATTTTCCTGGGTATCCTGTTGGAAATGGTGCTGGTGGCGCTGGGGGAGGTACGGGTGGCGGCGGTAGATTGACCACAGATCTCTTTTTTTTCATCCGCCAACAACGAATCAACAACATTAAATTTTAGTAAACATACGAGGTTAAGCACGTATGGCCACCCCTACAAAGAATTTGATTACAAGGTCCAGAACGTAGCAGTGGCAACTGAAATCGTAACGCCACTCACCTATATTTCCCTAGACGCCTTGACTCCTTGAAAAATTTTGCGAAAGTGGTGGTGGTCGCCAATCAGGTGGAAACCGTTTCGGTTGGAATGTCCACGTCGTTCCAGGACGGCAACACTCTTAGCGGTACATTCAGAGCAATGTACAGCTCACAGAAAAATGCCAATCCACTTTAAAACCGTACTGAAGCAAAATTAATTTCAGACCCGTTCCGGTGTTGGCTTTCGGCCAGCAACCCGTGAACGCATCGTCTCCTTCCCAGATCAACAATTACGTATTTTCCCATACTGATTGGCATGTAAAGTTCCACATTAAGTTATTGTGTTTGGCAAATTCGTACTTTCCTTTGTTACAAGTCATTCCTTTAAATCATGCAACTATTAATGCTGCTAATTTAGAATTGGATGTTATGACTTGGTCAAAACTGTATGGTCTGCCCAAATTTTTTGGCATGACTTATTTCACTCTGGGACAGGGACATAGCAAAATAGCATCAAGGGTTTCAAGGACTGAGGAGGTGGAAATGTATTATCACGATTATGTTGTTATGTAAAACATTTATATCATATTTCCTGTAATACAAACTTTTATTGTTTCAATCAAATAAACATGGAATCATATAGGTTTACAATATCTGGTGTTGTTGTTCTTTCATCTTCCTGTTGCATAAGTCCATAAGTCCTGAAAAGTCCTCTTACAGCAAACGGATTATTTTCTTTTACGAGAACGGGAACGTAGGAACGTCTCCAATAAAATTTCTTTATTCTGACCTCCCATTGCGGGCCTTAGAATATATCCTCGTTGGCACATACGAAGACCGGCAAATTCCTAACCTGTTTCGGAGGCTCGTACTTGACGTCCACTGTGATAGCGTCGCCGCTAAACAGTGTGAGCAAAGATTGCATAGCCCCCGGATCGAGGTTAGGATCGTCAAGTAGGATACAATTCCCTTCGACAAAAGGCTGCATGGAAAAGATGCCGGAGTAACGATTTATTTTTGTTACTTTTTTACATTGGAGAAAACTTGAACATATCCACGAAGCGAACTTCGTTTTAATGCAATTGGGTTCTCCAATGAGAAACACAGTGTTAAATTTACCTGTGGTTGATTTACACCACTCATACAAATAATGAATGAAATATACTTTATCTTCCTCGTGTGGAAATTGGCAGTTTAAAAGTTTCTGCACAATGTAATGGGTTTCGTTCACAGAAAGATATGTTTCTGCGAACGGTCTTTTCACGCTTTCGAAAACACAATTGACATCACCAAAATGACTGTTACCATAAATGTAATTTTGAATTTGGATATAGTCCATGTTATTGATAATTTTTTCTGCGCATTTTATCACATCACGCACACATCCCGAGATTCTAGCTGCTTTTTGCACTTGATTTCTTACTTTATTTATTACATGGCGATCACTCGTTATATCCACTCCAAGATATCTAAAATTCATCACCTGTTCGATCATTTTCTTATCTATTTCCAGTTAACATCTTATTGGTTCCTTTGAGATACACATGGTTTTATATGGTTATAGCATTTTTTGTTATATTATGTACAGTTATTTGATTTTTATTCTTGCATTTCTATTTAAAGGAAGGGTAAACTAAAAAAATACCATTTTTTATTTTAATCTCATCGCATGGAGCTTTGAATTACGAAACGACTGGTGATCTCGTGAACTTCAGGCGCCTAATATTACGCTTTGTACGGGTGAAGTAAATAGCTCCTGTGACGTCACGATTGACTAACTCGCTGACAGGACGACAGCTGCTGTAATGCTCGCGCGTGTGTTTCTAATACACCACAAAGTCTCATTTGTGTTTGTTGTTGATAGCGATGTCTGAAATGTTACCTTATAAGGACAAATCTCGGTATTCACAAATTGATATCACGCGAAAAGAAAATGACAAGGAATTATTGAAAGAATTGCAAGGAAGAAAAGAAAATACGGAATGGTGTAAATGTGAGCTGTGTATACATATTAAAACGGGCCACGAGAGTGTGTGTTGTTGGGACTGTGAAGTAATTTGTGAACAGAAGAGGGTTGTAGACTGTATATCACAACATGCCTCATTCGATAGCGTTATTATAAATCGCATTGTTATAAATAAAGATACACTAGTTGCCAGTCATTATCAGTTAATACTTAGAGCTAATACAGTTAAAAACAAAATATTTTTCAAGATACGAACAGAGTCACTTTCAGATTCAGAATCATCTTTTGTGGTAGTAGAAATGTCTGAAATGCTAAAAGAGCTATCTAAATCATAATTTCTAGAAGAAACATTCAATGAATCTGTGCAAACATTGACATAAGTTTCATTTCCTAGTTCACACCGAACGCCTACGCTGTTAGAAACTGAATTTTCGTCATAAATACTAGATTCCACATTCATGATTTGTCCATTCCCGGATACTGATGGATTACTGTTCGAATCTTGCAACAACTCTCTCATTTCCTTCTTCCTGAAGTACGACGATTTCATTTTCTTCATTGGCGGTGTTTCAGTTTTTCCACGCAAAAGAAGTGATGGCACAGCACAGATTGCGGGGTTTCTCCAGTTAACTGTTTTCGTAACTGTACCGAAAGCTCGGTATCATTTTCTTAAAAATGTTGTGAACATACCGTACTGTATTTACTAGGAACAAATTTTTCTCTTTTTATTTTTATCAGCCCTTGCTTATAACGTTCGGGTGAATTATCTCTGTTGGGAAATCGATGGAAAGATATTTTAAGTGTGTTATCACTTATCACTCTTCGACGATGAGTATGTACACCCCAGACACAATAATAAACCATTGTTTGAACAGATACTCAATAAAAAACTGTAACAGTAGACAGCATGCTGTGAACTATCTTTCACCGGGCGAGACTGATTCAAGCACTCGTCAAGCGTGACGTCAAGCGCCCACCGCGTTACAATAAACATATTCGTTTTGTGATTAAATGTGAAGGTGTAAAACATTTCTAATAGTGAATATCATTTCTTAAAAACACCTTCTTTCAATCTGTATGAAGAAAATGATACTGAATTTTTAGTTTACTTTTCCTTTAAGGTAAACTAAAGTAAAGTTAGTATTTCTATTCTGTAAAGTTAATGTTTCGCTCGCTCGCGTATTTCGGCATATCATTCTAAATTTATTTGATCATGAAGACAATCTGTGAATGTCTGTGACGAATGTATGATGATGGATGAATGTTCGCCGATTTATTTCTCTTCTTTCTCTCTTCTCCTTCTAGTTAATTTTTCTTCTCCTATTTTCGTGCTATTTCTCTCCAGGTCAAGATTGCTATATATATTACTGAGCCATATTGCCTTACTAGGCATCACTAAATGATAATTAATACCGTTATTTTGGCCCGTAATATTCTAAAGTAAAGAACATAGTAAATTATTATTAATTCTAGTTAACATGAAGTGCTGTATTCACTAAATTTGGCCACTCTATAGAAAGATATAATTTTCTGAATTAATGTTAAATTTTGTACTCAATTTCTGAATATCCAATACTTCATTGTATAAAATTTTATCTGTTCCATTTTCGCACTGCAGACATCTTTCTAGTATATTATCATTTCCTTTTTTGTATTAAACCAGATACTTTTGTAATAAACACACATATTTTGAATTTAATCTTTTTCTTAAAGTAATTCAAATTTTGGGCTAACTATTTCCAGTACCTTTCACTATTCCATATAGCACGTGTGGTACTGTCATCCCTTATTTATCCATAGTAGTATTATTCTATATCTATTTATTTGCACATAGTGGGATCTGCCAAGAGGGATTGGCTATGTGGGGTTATGGTTGCTGTGTTCTTCAAAGCTAACTTAATTATAATTTAACTGCATACCAGCCTTCCAGCCCTATTCCCCCTACCACACAGCACTGAGGAAAGCACTCACTTGGAACAAAAATTGTAGCTTATTTTTTGGTTCTACAAAAAACTCTGCATAGTTATAACCACTTCCACTCTGTACATCTACTTTCCCATCAGTTCCACAGGTTTCTAGCATCCTCACTGTAGCCTACTCGCAGAGGTAAATAGATACCGGCATCGCGTTTATTTTATTTAACATTTCCTTTTATTTAATATTAAAACCACCTTCAAACCATCTTTTAAAAGGTTTTACTTTCACTTGTTATGATGGAAATGACTAATGAATTACTATAAAGTAAGTTATGAGTTGAAATTTCAAGTGAGAGGACTACGACGAGACAAATAAAAAGGTAATTTTAGTCCAGACTTTATAAAAGCAATAACGATTCCGATATAGTGAGCAACATATAGTAGGCCTATATTTGTCACTTGTCGAGCTGTATAACACAGACAACTTGTCACTGTGAGAACATAGTGAAAACTGTTCTATTACCGGCAGTAATGTCTGTAAAACATATTGTACAAGTCAACGGCATCGATAGATTCTTGCATCTGTAACATCTGTCAGGCATTAAACTTTAACACAGCATATAATATGCACGTATACTACAAATGTACTTATGCTATATCAGGAATACAGAAACTGGGTTTTCATTTTGTTAATTTCAGGCAAAAAAAGTTTATGTGAGTTGGCAATGGTGCTGTGAAGACGTGTTATTGGAGAGCTCCCGGATTTTCATCTATAATAATTGTCACGTATGTAATAATATAAATATTATATATGTATTTTAAGCAGAAAGTTATATAGTTTCAATAAATACATAAATATTTAAAGAGCAGTAAGCTTAGAAGAAGATATATTCACTTTTAATAACATCATATCTGCTCTACTCAGCCATTACTTGAAACATAAAGCCACTGACATTCATCAGAACTGCTGACTGAGTAATAATACTTCCTTGAAAGGGAACTCTTCAAGTTCACGCAATCAGCTGACTGCAATTTATTGTTTCTTGTTCTACTACTGTAACATACCATGGATTCTTGCTATGTATGCAATATAAAATTTTCTGGAAGAGGGGACAAAACAGACAAAATACAATGTACAGCATGTTTGGAAACAGCTCATCTGAAATGCTTGAATATCAGAAAAGAAGACTTAGACTTCCTAAAAACTGAATCGACTTTCAAATGCCAAGGGTGTACGCGTAGAAAAAGTGATGTTCACCTTATTGAGCCAGCTGCAATTATTGAGAAATCTAATTCAGGACTGATAACAATGCTCCAGGAAATAAAAAGTGAAATCATTGGAATAAAAGAAACTCAACGAACCCTAGAAGTTGAATTGGGTAAATCAATAGAATTCTGTCATGAAAAATTGGATGCCTGCTTAAAAAACCAAGAAAATTACGCAAAGAAATTAGAAGAAGCCCTCAACAAGCTTGAAGAGGTAAAAAGGGACAATCTGATACTCCAAAAAGAAAATAAAGAACTCAAAATACGAATAGAAGACCTTGAACAATACTCAAGAATTAACATGTTAGAAATCCATGGCATACCTTTCCAGCCTCAAGATAATCCTGCAGAACTCATCTAAAAAGTTGGAAACGCGCTTGATGTGAACTTACAAGATTGTGATATAGACGCATGTCATCGAATCAACACACACCCCACGTCCCAACTACCAAGTCCCATTGTTGTCAAATTCTGCAGGAGATCAACCAAAGAAGAGCTACTTCACAGACGACGTGTCAAGAGAAATTTGAACACCCTGGACATCGGTTTTACACTCAGTAGCCAAATTTACATAAATGAGAGCCTCTGTCCTGCAAGAAGACGTCTGTTGGCAAAATGTCGCCAGCTGCGCAGATCTGCTGACATCAAATTCCTGTGGACACGGAATGGGAAAATCTTTATGAGGAAAGAAGATACATCACTGGTCCACAACATAACGTCTGAAGAGGATCTCGAAAAGTTTGGTAACTCCCTGTAAACTTGAGTTCATTGCTTTAATTCTTAACAATGATTAACACAAAATGTTTAAATATTTATTGCCAAAATGTCAGAGGAATGAGATCAAAATCACAAATATTTTATACTAATGTAATTTCTTCTAATTATGATGTTATTAGCTTAAGTGAAACTTGGTTAACAGACGGCATATTTATTTCTGAATTTTTTGATGATAGATATTCTGTTTTTCGTAAAGACAGACAATCCAACAGCCGAGGAGGTGGTGTGTTACTAGCCATAAAATCCTCATTAAAACCGGAGCAGATTTTCTCTTTAGACTCAAATAATGAATCGATATGGGTGAAAGTCTATTACAATAGTGTCAAGTATATCATAGGTACAGTTTATTTTCCTCCAAATTCCAGCTTAAACTCTTACGTTGAATTCTATGATAAAATTGAGCAAAATATAGTTTTATTTGGTTGTAATACTGTTATACTTGGTGATTTCAATTTACCTGAGATTTGTGATGCTTCATGCGATTTTAGTAGAGGTAGCAATAAGGTAAAAGAACTGTACAAATTATTAACTCTTTTAGATTTACAGTCAGTAAACAATATAACAAATATTAATGGAAGAACGCTAGATTTAATATTACCAAATATGAGTTTAAATATTACAGAAGACGATCATCATTTAGTGCCTAAAGACACACACCACCCACCTTTAAGTTTACTACATAGAACAACCCGAGGAAACAAAAGTAATTTAGAAGCAATAAGTAGATACAATTATTATAGAGCTGATTTCAACAGGTTATATTTACTCTTTAGAGATTGCACATGGGATGATTTAAATAACTACCATGACATAAATCAAATTGTTACTGTGTTTTATAATAAGCTATATTCAGTTATTGATCAATGTGTTCCTAAAACAAAAGGATATAAACAGAAGTATCCCATTTGGTTCACAAAACAAATTATAAACGATATCAAACTGAAGGAAAAGTACAGAAAGAGGAAAGATGATTCAGAGTACTATTTGTTTTTATATAAAGCTTGTAGGGCCCGAATTAAAAATGATATTGAATTAGCTTATAGGTCTTATCTACGGAATATAGAGGAGAATATATCGCAAAATACCAACCAATTTTGGAATTTCATAAAAAGTAAAAGAAAACGACTCAAATCTAATGTGGAGATGGTATTTAATGGCCAAACCTTAAAAACAAATGTTGAAATTGCAAATGGGTATGCAGACTACTTTAGATCAATATATTCACAAACCAAATCTACTTACAATTTAATGTTTAATGCGAACAATGGCAGTGCAACTGAATTGGACTGTCTTCATTTGAAAAATATAACCATTAAAGAAGTGAGACAGGCCATAAAACAATTAAAGTCAACAAAATCTTCTGGGCCAGACATAATACCCACCTATATTTTTAAAGGCTGTGGAGAAGCATTGACATATCCACTAACCCTTATATATAATAAAATACTTGAAAACAATATATTTCCAGATGCGTGGAAATTTACTAAAGTTACACCCATTTATAAGTCAGGGAATACGAAATTAGTACAAAACTATAGACCCATTGCAATTCTATCAACACCAGCAAAAATATTTGAAAGCATTCTACATAAACATATTTTCAATCATGTTAAACTATCAATCTCATCAAAACAACACGGTTTTATGCCTAAGAGATCAACAATTACCAATCTATGTAACTTCACAGAATACATATCATCTGAATTAGATAAGTACAAACAAGTTGATACTACATATACTGATTTTCAGAAAGCTTTTCATAAAGTAGATCACGACTGTTTATTAAAGAAATTAACCCTTTATGGATTTTCCCCGAAATTACTTAAACTGTTCAGTTCATATTTAAACAGCAGGTCCCAAATAGTCAATTATAAAGGCCATTCTTCATATAAATTTACCGTCAATTCAGGGGTACCTCAAGGATCAAACCTGGGTCCTCTATTATTTTCATTATTTGTAAATGACTTGCCAGATATAATTCAGTATTCAAATGTAATAATGTTTGCTGATGATGTCAAATTATATAAAACTATAAATTCAGCAGAAGACTGTTATAATCTTCAAACTGATATTAATGCAGTATCAAATTGGAGTACAGATAACAAACTACCACTCAATATTAAAAAATGTGAAAAAATGACATTTGTAAGATGTAAAGAAACCATTAGGTTTGATTATAGCATTGACAACATTCCATTACTACAAGTAAAAAGTAAAAAAAACCTAGGTATTGTTTTTACTTCTGATCTAAGATTTAATGAACATATAGAATTAACAGTTAGGAAAGCATTGGGAACCCTTGGTTTCATAATGAGAAATTCATACATGCTAAGCCAGGAAACATTAACTCGTTTATATTATTCTCTCGTTAGACAAAATTTGGAATATGGATCTATCATTTTGGATCCATTTACTGTAAAAAACAAAAAAATAATCGAAAAAGTACAAAATAAATTCCTTAAGTTTATAATGTTTAAAGTTTGTGGCTATTATCCATTGTATATGAATTATGATAAACTCCTGGAAAATTTTGAATTCCAAGCTTTATCACATAGAAGAGCATGTCAGTCATTAAGTTTTTTGTATAAAATAATTAATTCCAATATTGATGATACAAACCTTATAGAAAGAATTTATATATATGTACCCAGCAAAAATAGTAGATTAAGTAAACTATTTTTTACTCCTAGAGTAAACACAGACTTGCACAAAAATTCACCAATAAATAGAATTTTGAACAGGTACAATCAAATCCACCCATTTAATATTGATATATTTGGAATGAATCTTAAACAATTTAATTCTGCTGCAAACCAACTGTTAAAACTTGTCCAAAATGGTAGTTCATAGCAATCTGTGTGTGAATAGTAATACCACATATGATATTGTCAACTAACATATTTTAAGTATTTATATTATTTGTTTTACTCTTATTTCATTCTTATTTTTCTCTACATTCTTCATGCTTGTTTTCTTCTTATCTCTCTTATTCTCTTTACTCTCTCCTATTCTCTTTACTTCTTACCTTACATTGGTTATTATCCTAACTTTATTACTTTTTATTATACCTATTTCATATTTGTATTATTGTAAGTACATGATGTATTGCTAGTATAGTCATGAACATTGTAATTGGGTGTATACCTGTAATGTTCATTCTTGATTAAATAAATAAATAAATAAATATACCACTATAATCTACAGAAGGAAAACTAATTTCATAAAACACATTCGCAGCTGGTACATTGCGCTTCTGTGGCCACAGTATATTTATAGCTATTGGACAATGAATATACCTGTGAATTTTTTTTTGTATTCGTAAGTTTACTAAATACATCAACTATCAGTTTATAAGCGTATTATTTCAATGAAAGGTCGAACCACATTGAAAACGAACACATAGTGTTGGGGTCTGAAGCGAGGTCCCATAGAAGTTCCATTAAATTACCACAGTACATGATTTAATATACAGTATTTTTCCTGTTTAGAAAACAAGTGTGTAAGCAATTGTAGAGGTGACAAACTTTAAAATAATTACGTACACAATAAATTGTAAATCCACTGAATTAATTGCTTTTTTTTGTTAAAAATTATTACTTCTGCTATCGGTCTAGATAATATCTGCACACGAAATCATGGGATATCAGTACTAAACATTAGTTCATTTCCTACAAAGAACGCTTTTCAAATTACCTTGAGCAAGAACATTTATTAAATCCAACAACTTCATATGTAATAAGGTTGACTGTATGCTGTATAAATTTTAGTAAAACAGTTACAAGTAACGTAATTGAAAGGCTTATTTCATTTTAATTCCCAACAATAAGTTATATCCTTTTAAGTATTTTAAACCATTATTATTTCCCAAGTAAATAGAGAATTAACCTACTCTCTCAAATTCCGATGAAAAATATAATCACTTTATTACCACCAATTCAAATTATTACTTCTAGCTATGCCATGGTGGTATAGTGGGCCTGGCATCCTAGCGGCCCCGAGTTGAAATCTCGGGACCGGCGGGCGTGTCATTCGTGGTGGACGAAGCCGTGACCTTTGGGCTTTTTCTCGGGCATCCTCCCGTTTACCCCTTCAATGATTCCACCAACACTCTCCACTCCAAATTCCTTCCCCCCTCATTATCATATTGTTTCCTTTACTGGTTTTCGGGGCAGCTCCTGCTGCAGACTCTGCTGCGGGCCTCCCCCGTCCTGCCCGTTGCTTGTGGCCAAGAGTTGCTGGTGGTTTACCGTGCCTCAGGGGCTCTCAGAGGGACCCTGGGTATATGGCGCACGTCAGGGTGTGCCGCACCGTTGGGGCTCTTATACGATGGACCCGGGGTACGGGAGTGATACCTGCTCCTTGTTGGACGTAGGGGAGCTCCGTGGGGGCTCGTGGTGAACTCTGTTGACTGGGGGCCTTAGGGCATGCATATCATTCCGTTTCCTCAGCCCTGAGCCGACGACAAGACATGTACAAGTCAAATTTTATAAATGTAATTTCGATTTAATGTACATAAAATAATGTTCGCTACGATCAGTCATATCTAATACCTTGTTATTTTCGTGATTCCTTTCTAAAATCTTTTGCGACATGCTTCGGCGTTAATTTCCATTTCTATGTAGATATTTTCAATCATTTTGTAAGTGTAGTCGACGTTATAAACAAGATAGCTCAATTGAAAATATGAAAATAGTTTAAAAACTGATGGATTTCATATAGCTACTGGTACATTATGAATTTATGATACAATCAGTCTAGAAGTTCAAATAACTATAAAACTAAACTCCATGGCGCTACATCCCTAAAGGGACTAGGCCTACCACACGACCGCTGCGTCATCTACTAAAGGCAGATGGCAGGATTTGGGGATGTGGTCAGTATACCGACACCCACGGCCGCTACTTCTCTATCAAGTAGCTCCTCAATTTGAATCACGAGGCTGAGTGCACCCCAATTCCAGAAAAATCCGAGGAAGTACCAGGGATCGAACCCGGGCCGACGGATCTGTAGTCAGCGTCGCTAACCACAAAGCCATGCCGGCAGTTGGTGAATGACTATGCAACATTAAAAATTCTTATAATATTTTTAAAAATAGTGATCAGTGTAGGTTCTCTTTTCGGAAATACTGATTTTTAGCAGAATAAAAAATCTCTCAAACCTAACATGTTGTATCAGAATCCATACAAATTGGTATAAACATTGGTAAACATTGAAGAAGCTGTTTAACACCTGCCTATGGTCGTTGTCAGTTTCCCATAAGTGATCTTATACTCTTACAAAGAGTTATAAAATCTTTTAATGTCTTAAAAAGGGCAACTTTTGACACACTTTATGTTTTATGGAACGAGAGTAAGCTATTGTCGTTACTATATATAACACCCACAAAACAATAAAACAGTACAGACAATATCTCAGTAGCCTAATTATATATGAATTTTTAAAACCAAAGATATTTCCTTGAATGATAATTTTGATGTTAAACATATTTGTTTTTACAGAAAAATCACTTCTTTCCCAGAATTGTGGCACCTAGAATAGAAGTGGTGTAAGTATTTTGGCTTCGAAGAAATCTATCTCCATAAGTTTGTGGATAATCACTGCATGTAACTTATATACTCAAATGGGAGTGAAATAGTTGAAATTTGAATTTACTGCGCTCATTCTCTGAAAACAACTTACGTTGGTGAAACAGTTAAACTCAACAATTATGCAATTCCTGCACTTACACCACTTGTATTCTGAGTGTCTCAAATGTAGCTTTCAACTGAATGGTATGCCTGATAGATTCATAATTTTTTTTAATCTACACTGTTATCTAGATGTAGATTTATAATCTTTCTACAATATGGCATAAAAACATTTTTAAAAAGCGATAATGGATTTTTTTCTACACTATCTTCAAATGTTTTATAGAATTTATAATATGCAAGGATCAGTAGATATCTTAGTCGTTAAGAAAGTATAAGATCACATTTTCGGTTTAGAAAGAAGAGGCTATGGACTATTATCTCATTATATAAAGTTGTGTAATCAAATTTGCTGTTTCCTTATTTATATCAAGTTCAGAAACTTTAATTAGCAGTACACCTGCAATACTCCAACATGCATCGCTGCTATTGAGCTCCACAATATTACATCCGACAAGTTTACTTATTATAACACTCTACTTAACGCTAATATTAACATGGCATGGAATTTCTTGGTATCAGACTATGGCGACTTATTTAGAATTAACGGAACGCCTGCAGGCTTCTCACTTTGTTTATTTCCGTGAAGGGAATGGCAATGTTCCTGAAATCCCTTGAAATAAAATTACACAATTTTTCGGGCATACACACCGATAGTGACTTCATTGAAGAACATCCGCCCGGCATTCCAGGTGACCATACAGATCCAGAATAAACATACAGTAAAATTTTAATTGAAAATTATTAAATAGCATAAGAATATAATTCAAACTAAAAGTTTACACTTTAAAAAATGCAGTAAAATGATTATGTAGCATGTTTAAAGAATCTTTCAGTAAGTTCCGGCAGATCTTTTGCACTAGACCCTCTGTTATTCCATGCGCCTTAGGTACATTTATACCATTCGTGAGAGCTGCTCCCCGGACTCCGAAAAGGAGACCTTTCGCTATCCATGAATTTTTTGGCAAGTTATATCTCTCACTTAATGCAGGGACGGTAAATAGTTTCCTTCTCTTAATTTACCCGCACTGCTTGGTCAATGTTTGTTTCCATCCCAAGGACTGGATCCAGTACCAGTCCTCGATATTCTTGTCTGTTGATGGCAATAAAATCTACTCGACGATGACTACCGTCCTCAGAAATGCAATAGACCTCCTCTATACTTCGTTTGATTTCATCAAAGGCTGTACTTTACTGTGTATATGTTTTATTTCTTATTTCTCGCCGGGTGATCGCCTAATGGAGGAATGCTTTCATTTCGGTGTGTTTATGTTTCTGAGTACTTTACACGCTCGCCCGCTTAGCGGCTGGCTTTTAGAGTGGAACTGACATCTTAAGCTAATTCAGTCTGTCTAAGTTTCTCGCATTACTAACATGCATAGACTCTCATATTCACAAGTATTAATTATATTGTGTAGTTGTGTAGGAGTGCTTCACCAATAAAGTTATTGTAGTTTCAGTTATTGTTCTGAAATATTCTCCTACAATATTTCTCTTATGTAGAAGGTGTTTCTACATAAATATTGGCGACCCTGCCAGGATACGAATATAATATTTTTATTCGTGTGATATAATCGTTCTATACGATTCGTGTGTTGTGCGCTGTTAGACGGCTTCCACAACCATCGCTCTGCCGTATTACCAGATCTGCTTCTACAAGCATCGCTCTGTGTACGGGAGCATCTCATCATACATACGAGGTAAGTGACAGCCTTCCTTTCCATTCCTATAGTTCAAATACAGTGTGATTCACGATGTCATGCTCAGAAGATGATAGTGCTAAACTAACCCCCCAGCAACAAGCCACCATGGCTGCATCCATTAAGAATTACAAGTCTAATAGGGCTTTGATTAAGGGGAAACTGACTAGATTCAAACAAAGTGTCGATAATGCCGAAGACGAAGTATCAATTGAGGAACTAAGCTTGCGCATATCACAATTTAAATCTCTATATGACGATTATGACGACATTCAGACAAAAATTGATCTTCTAGATGGTGATTCAGATTCCGAGCGGGAAAGAGCAGATTTCGAGGACAAATATTTTGCCACTATAAATAAATGCCAACGCAAAATCAAAGATTTTGAAAATACATCATTAGCGACCAATGGTTCAACAGTAGGCCTGCCTGCGCCTTCACAGACCCATTTCGAAGCTAATCAGCGTGCACAGTTACCCAAGTTAGAAGTTCCAACTTTCAGCGGAGATTATCAGGAGTGGCTTCCCTACAAGGAATTATTTATTGCTCTAGTACATTCGAATGAAACAATTTCTACCATTCAGAAGTTTCACTATTTGCGTCTTTCTCTGAAATGTGATGCCTCTAAATTGGTCGATTCACTCCCTGTGACGTCAGAAAACTACAGCGTGGCCTGGCAATTGCTTCAAGAAAGATACCAGAATCAAAAAATAATTGTACAGAATCTTATCAGATCTCTTTTTGAATACGTTAAGGTCACTAAAGAATCCGCCCCTCAGCTGCGTAATCTTTTGGATCATTTCCAACGACAAGTGCGCACACAAGAAGGAATAGGCCAGCCTGTTCAACACTGGGACGCTTTTCTTATCCATTTGATTATTTCCAAAATGGATCCAGCTACGCTTCGTGCTTGGGAATTCGAATCTTCTCCTACCGAGGTTCCAAAATTTTCAGACATCTGTAAATTTCTGGAAATTAGGTGCCAGTCTCTTGATGCCTTAGAACAGGAAAGGGAAGGGAGAAATAAGTTACACAAGGTCGAAACAGTCAAAGATACTGCCAAAAAGTTACATATTGGTAAATATGGCGATCATCCTAAGTCTTACTTTTCATCTAGCTCTCAGAAGTGTTCATACTGTAAGGAAGAGCATTTTATCCAGCGCTGTCCTACATTCAGAAATTTAGATTATAAGGACAAGAAGAAATTCGTTTGGGACAATAAGTTGTGCACAAATTGTCTCCATCGAGGGCAAGTTTCTGCCAACTGTAAGGGGTCTACATGTAGAACTTGCAACAAAAAACATAACACGCTTCTTCATTTTCAAGATGGCTGTAATATTTCAAAAAGTGAAGAGAAACCTACTGATGTCAGCAGTGCGGTTGTTTCTCATACTACGGTGCAATCCCTCGCCGGTATCGCTTGTGGTCCTACTCAAGTAATGCTTTCTACAGCTAACGTATTAGTGCAAGCATCAGATGGCACTTACCACACCTGTAGGGCTCTTCTGGATTCGGGCTCTACACATAGCTTCATTTCACAAGACTTGTGCCAGCAACTGAGACTGAAGTGTTATGATTCCTCTGTTGCAGTTTCCAGCATAAATTCGCATTTTTCACAAGTGTTGTGCAGTACTCACGTCAAGTTCAAAGATGCTTACCGTAAAGGATTTAAGGGTGAGATGCAATGCTTGGTCCTGCCAACTATCGCTACTGATGTTCCTTCATTGCCAGTAGACGTTAGTAGCATGCATTTTCCGTTAGGAATACAAATAGCTGATCCAAAGTTCGACATTCCAGCTAGAGTGGACATGTTGATTGGCGCAGACTTGTTTTGGGAGTTACTTCTTGGACAAGTTATCTATCTTGGATCACGTCCCAATGATGGTCTTTCATTACGTGAAACGAAACTTGGATGGATAATCACAGGAGATGTTCCTGCAACTTCATATAGTAATGAAAGTGCTAAGTGTCATTTCATCTCTACGGAAATGCTGTCGCAACAGATTGAGAGATTTTGGCATCAAGAGGAGTTTCCAACTCGCATATTATCGGAGGACGAGAACCGTTGTGAGGAGTTGTTTGTTTCTTCAGTTAAACGCCAGCCTGATGGACGATACAGTATACAGATGCCTATGAAGGATCCTACCTCTGTTCTTGGTGCTTCTCGGCAACAGGCCTTGAAGAGATTTTTCGCTATGGAAACTAGACTTCACAGAAATCCGAAATTGCTGTCTAAGTATGCAAAATTCATGACAGAATATATTGACCTGGGTCACATGGAAAGAATCACTTCCGGTTTTGATGACGATGGAAATCATGTTTATTATCTGCCACATCATCCTGTGGTCAAGGAATCCAGTACGACTACTAAGTTGAGGGTGGTCTTCGATGGCTCTGCCAAGTCTTCTTCTGGAAAATCGTTGAATGACTTACTCATGGTAGGACCTTTACTGCAACAAGATCTTTATTCATTAATATTACGACTGCGTTGTCATCGTTATGCAGTGACAGCGGACATAGAAAAGATGTACAGAAATGTGCTTCTAGACGAGACGCAGCGGGACCTACAGCGCATTTTCTGGAGAGAAAGCAAAAACAAACCTATTCAGATTTTTAGACTCAACACGGTCACTTACGGCTTGTCTCCATCTTCCTTCCTTGCCATCAGAGTGCTCCACAGACTTGCTGAAGATGAAGGCCATAGATTCCCTCTAGCTGCTCAGGCACTTAAGCATGATTTTTATGTTGATGAGTACATCGGCGGTGGCTCTTCTGTTGATGAAGTTATGGAATTGAGACAACAACTTACCGACATATTATGTTGTGGAGGTTTTCATATAACAAAATGGTGTTCCAACGATGAAAGGATACTTTCAACTATACCAGAGTTTGAACGCTCCACCTGCACTCTGTTGGATTTCGATGATAACCAGTCCATGAAAACTTTGGGCCTACACTGGAACCCGAAAGTTGATTCACTATAGTATATCGTTGCAAATCAAATCGCGGCATTCACCAAGAGGAAAATACTCTCAGAGATTTCTAAACTGTTTGACCCTCTTGGACTACTGGGACCTGTCATAACTTTGGCCAAATTGATTATACAACAATTATGGAAGCTGCAGACTTGGTGGGATGATCCGGTACCAGAAGATATTTTACATGTCTGGAACAGAATTCATGTAAATCTCCCAGAAGTTATGAAGATAAGAATCCCACGATATGTGCTTTGTGATCAAAAGTCACTTACTGTCGATTTGCATATCTTTTGTGACGCAAGCGAAGCGGCTTATGGAGCCTGTGCTTACTTAAGAGTTTCTTCAGATGGTGTTTATCAAACACGCTTACTTACAGCAAAATCCAGAGTTTCGCCATTGAAGAAAATATCCCTTCCACGCCTTGAACTCTATGCAGCCCTCTTAGCGTCTGAACTGTACGTGAAGATTTTGTCAGCCATAACATTTGTTCCTGATAGGACTTACTTTTGGACTGACTCTACCATTGTTCTCGCATGGTTGGCTCGACCTCCAGAGAAATGGTCTACTTATGTCGCCAATCGTGTTACTAAAATCCAGAATGCTACGCAGAGTCATGAATGGCACCACGTGCGTTCGGTGGAAAACCCTGCAGATGTTATAAGCAGAGGATTATTCCCCGAAGAACTTCAGTCTAACGATTTGTGGTGGTTTGGACCTACATTTCTGAATCACGTTGAGGATGACTGGCCCATCTGTACTGATGAATTGCCTGAACATGTCCCCGAAACCAAAAAGCATGCTGAAACGTGTCTGACAGTCTTCAGCCAAGAAGACCTGCTACTCGAATATTCTTCACTTCGTAAACTGCTTCGAGTGGTAGCTTGGTGTCTTCACTTCATACATAATGTGTCACCTGCGTCATCGCCTATTAAGGGTCCTATTTCTTTGGCAGAAATGGACAAGGCAAAAATCTGCATTCTTAGATTGCTTCAAAGGCAGGTTTTTCCCAAGGAAATGCATCAACTGGAAAATGGACGAGCAGTCGACAAGCAGAGTCGCATCTCTTCTCTTTCACCGTTTATTGACGAAAATGGTTTGATACGGGTAGGAGGACGCATTCAACATGCGGATTTGAGCTATAATCAGAGGCATCCTATAATATTGCCCAAGAATCATCACCTGACATTTCTTATTGTTAGGGATGAGCATTATAGAAATCTCCATCTTGGCCCGCAGTGTCTTCTGTATGCTTTGCGCCAGAAATATTGGCCAATGAATGGGTTACGAACAGTGAAATCAGCACTGAAAGAATGTCTGGTTTGCTTCCGATTCAAGCCCAAGTCAGCACAGCAAATTATGGGTTCCTTGCCAGAGGTACGCATTGTTCCATCAAGACCATTTACTCACACCGGAGTAGATTATGCTGGACCATTTAACATAAAGACTGGTTTGGCTCGATCTAGAACTGTCTCTAAAGCCTACATAGCATTGTTTGTGTGCATGGCTACGAAGGCACTCCACTTGGAATTGGTGTCATCATTATCCACCGAAGCCTTCATATCTGCTTTGAAAAGATTCATTTCCCGTCGAGGCAGAGCCGAGCATATTTACTCTGACAACGGTAGCAATTTTGTGGGCGCCTGTAGAGAGCTTCAGAAGTTGTACGACTTGGTTACTTCTGCTCCAGTGAAGGAAGAGATCATTACCTATACCTCGGATCTTGGCATTACTTGGCACTTTTCTCCACCTAAGGGACCACATTTTGGGGCGCTATGGGAGATAAATGTTAAATGTGTCAAAGCCCATTTGCTTAAAGCAATTAGGGATTCAGTTCTTACATTCGAGGAATGTTACACACTGTTAGCCCAAATCGAGGCCATTTTGAACTCCCGACCTCTGACCCCTTTGTCTGAGAACCCTGTGATCTTTTACCTCTAACGCCGGCTCATTTCTTAGTCGGGGGTCCTGTCACTGCCTATCCTGAACCCACTTTGGAATATGTCCATGATTCCCGGCTGTCACTTTGGCAGACTATTGAGAAAAGGAAACAGCAGTTCTGGTGCAGATGGTCCAAGGAGTATTTATGCAGCCTGCAGCACAGACGCAAGTGGACGGAAACTGCACCCAACGTGGAGATTGGTGATTTGGTTCTGCTTGGGACTGATGGTATTCCTCCCCTTGTTTGGCCTGCAGCCAGGATCACAGCACTGCACCCCGGTCCTGATGGAAGGGTCAGAGTCGTCACCGTCCGCACAGCCAAGGGCGAATATAAGCGTCCAATTGTTAAAATCTATCCCTTGCCTAAAGATGTCAATTTCACTAATTCCCCCGCCCCCCTGCACGTTTGATTTCATCAAAGGCTTATGTCTTTATACAGTACCTTACTGTGTATATGTTTTATTTCTTATTTCTCGCCGGGTGATCGCCTAATGGAGGAATGCTTTTTCGGTGTGTTTATGTTTTTGAGTTCTTTACACGCTCGTCCGCTTAGCGGCTGGCTTTTAGAGTGGAACTGACATCTTAAGCTAATTCAGTCTGTCTAAGTTTCTCGCATTACTAACATGCATAGACTCTCATATTCACAAGTATTAATTATATTGTGTAGTTGTGTAGGAGTGCTTCACCAATAAAGTTATTGTAGTTTCAGTTATTGTTCTGAAATATTCTCCTACAATATTTCTCTTATGTAGAAGGTGTTTCTACATAAATACCACAATATTGCTGTGATCCTGGCTGCAGGCCAAACAAGGGGAGGAATACCATCAGTCCCAAGCAGAACCAAACCACCAATCTCCACGTTGGGTACAGTTTCCGTCCACTTGCGTCTGTGCTGCAGGCTGCATAAATACTCCTTGGACCATCTGCACCAGAACTGCTGTTTCCTTTTCTCAATAGTCTGCCAAAGTGACAGCCGGGAATCATGGACATATTCCAAAGTGGGTTCAGGATAGGCAGTGACAGGACCCCCGACTAAGAAATGAGCCGGCGTTAGAGGTAAAAGATCACAGGGTTCTCAGACAAAGGGGTCAGAGGTCGGGAGTTCAAAATGGCCTCGATTTGGGCTAACAGTGTGTAACATTCCTCGAATGTAAGAACTGAATCCCTAATTGCTTTAAGCAAATGGGCTTTGACACATTTAACATTTATCTCCCATAGCGCCCCAAAATGTGGTCCCTTAGGTGGAGAAAAGTGCCAAGTAATGCCAAGATCCGAGGTATAGGTAATGATCTCTTCCTTCACTGGAGCAGAAGTAACCAAGTCGTACAACTTCTGAAGCTCTCTACAGGCGCCCACAAAATTGCTACCGTTGTCAGAGTAAATATGCTCGGCTCTGCCTCGACGGGAAATGAATCTTTTCAAAGCAGATATGAAGGCTTCGGTGGATAATGATGACACCAATTCCAAGTGGAGTGCCTTCGTAGCCATGCACACAAACAACGCTATGTAGGCTTTAGAGACAGTTCTAGATCGAGCCAAACCAGTCTTTATGTTAAATGGTCCAGCATAATCTACTCCGGTGTGAGTAAATGGTCTTGATGGAACAATGCGTACCTCTGGCAAGGAACCCATAATTTGCTGTGCTGACTTGGGCTTGAATCGGAAGCAAACCAGACATTCTTTCAGTGCTGATTTCACTGTTCGTAACCCATTCATTGGCCAATATTTCTGGCGCAAAGCATACAGAAGACACTGCGGGCCAAGATGGAGATTTCTATAATGCTCATCCCTAACAATAAGAAATGTCAGGTGATGATTCTTGGGCAATATTATAGGATGCCTCTGATTATAGCTCAAATCCGCATGTTGAATGCGTCCTCCTACCCGTATCAAACCATTTTCGTCAATAAACGGTGAAAGAGAAGAGATGCGACTCTGCTTGTCGACTGCTCGTCCATTTTCCAGTTGATGCATTTCCTTGGGAAAAACCTGCCTTTGAAGCAATCTAAGAATGCAGATTTTTGCCTTGTCCATTTCTGCCAAAGAAATAGGACCCTTAATAGGCGATGACGCAGGTGACACATTATGTATGAAGTGAAGACACCAAGCTACCACTCGAAGCAGTTTACGAAGTGAAGAATATTCGAGTAGCAGGTCTTCTTGGCTGAAGACTGTCAGACATGTTTCAGCATGCTTTTTGGTTTCGGGGACATGTTCAGGCAATTCATCAGTACAGATGGGCCAGTCATCCTCAACGTGATTCAGAAATGTAGGTCCAAACCACCACAAATCGTTAGACTGAAGTTCTTCGGGGAATAATCCTCTGCTTATAACATACTTCTCATTGCGGTTTTCTTATTTCTGTGGTTATAGAAGATCGTAGGTTATGGCGAAAAAAATTTCTGAGTAGTTCCGCTTTTGCGTATTTCCCGAAGACATGATCTAGTGTCTACGGCTCTTCGCATCCTGGACCGTCGAGATGTTGCAGGACACCTTGACGGCATTAGTCCACTCGACACATGATAAGCCTTGCCTATTGCTCATACACGAGTTGGTCTTCGGATGTAGTCTATAGACTTCAACTAGTTTTCCCTTATAAGGCAGCTTGCACCAGTCTTTATAGGACTGTAACTTCAATTTATTTCGGAGCCAACGATCAGATCTTGACATAGTTTCCTCATTACAGGAAAATTTTAAGTTCTGCAGTAGCTCTTTCATTTCAAAACTAAGATGTCTAGGCGTTCATATTCTATTTTGAGAAATTTCTGGATGATGTTTAAATGTTGCATGAGGCTTTTCTATTTGGCCTTATCAATCCGTATCCTCGAAAATTTCTGGGTGTATACATCATGCTAGTCGGACAATCATGTGGTAGCGCGATAATATTTCTTTCACTGCTGACAGCAAAAGTTTATCGAAATCTACCAGAAAATTGAAGGAATTTTGTTCAAGGGTGTCCTTTGAATTGGGTAAATTAAACCAGGCTATAGATATTGATTAGTGGTGTTTAAGTTTTAGTCTCAATAGTCATACCAAGGTTTTTAACAGTTTCACTACTTTTTATACAATCCAAAGCAGAAACTCTTAGTGTAATTTTCCAGGTGTAACTGAGGGTGCCATCCTTGATATTTATCATTTTATACTTTGAAGGATTGGTACTAAGTCCTATAGCGATATTCAGAAGTGACTGCAACTGATTCATATTTTTTCAACTAGTACAATATCGTCAGCAAAAGCCAATGCTGAAACATTCTCAACCTGAGTGGCTAGTAGATATCTCTGAGCAACACCCTTCTGGAGTTGTACACTTGCTGTTTTACTGACGCCACATTCAACTGTAATATTATTCCCTGAAAGTAGGTCAACAACGAAATCTCGTAAATTGTTTGGTATATTGACACGATAAAGACATCTTCTAAGATATTCGTGGCCGATGTTATCGTAAGCTTTAGAAACATCAAGGAATATAATACAATACATTTCTTAAATGTCAACATGGCGCTTGGTAAGAGAGATAATATTGATACATGTATATACGATGTACAAGTATAGAACTCTCTTAATTATATCTAAAAAGTGAGCAGATACTGAATATAAAGTCAAAGTCTCGCTCTTCAATGGGAATGTTTTATAGGATTTAACATCGTTAACTTGCACTTTGGGCTATGTAAACACGGATTTCTATTTAATTAGAAGTGCTACACATAAGTGGCACTCCCCTCCTTATAATGAATCCCTGTTACTCCATTTTATCTCACTTCAGATAGTTTAATAGTTTGAGTAAGCATTCTTCTTCCTACTGCGCCACGGTCGGGCTCCATGACAACAGACTGGATTCAACAAAAGCAATCCGATTGCTACTAGTTTCCACTCACCTGTTTGTGTTGATCGGTTACTTCCAACTTATTTCCTCTATTTCCTTTTCTTATCTCAGACCCATTTAAACATTTTAAAAATTGTTTGCAATTTAATAAGATCTTTAGTTCTCGTGGCAAGTCAGTAAGCATTTTGACACGGCAAATAATATTTTTAAAAGTACGGCTCATAATTATAGTTGTAGATTGTGTAATAGAATGTCAATCAGCAGGATTTGTTATTGTTCGTAAAGGATGTTAATTGCTGTCAAGTAATGATCTGTTCTAAAGTACTGTCAATGGTTGCAAAAACCTTTTATGAAAAATTCCTTATATAATATCATGTAAGTGAGATTGAATTAACGAATAATGTAGGGATCTCAAACCAAAAGTTGACAGTATTTCAATTGTAGCCTAAATATGTACTAACCATATATATATATATAAGTGGAGAAAGTTTACTATATGTTGTTGATGTGATTTTTCTAAATTAAAATTTTATGTACACTCAGACCTAAAAGTTTATGTTAAAATACAGACAAAAGATACTTTTATAAAATGTGACAAACCTTCTTGTATTTTGTTTATGTATGTTGGTACGTATATGTTCGCAAGGTCCAAGTTGTGCGTAAGGGTCTAAATTTGTTTTATCCACATTTTATCGATAAAAGTTTTACTGGGAAGAATGAAGTTCATTATTACTAAACATTTAGTATGCACTATTCCTTTATTGGTTATTGTCATTTACTACCTGTTTAGAAAAGCTAATGTGTTAGTTTGATTTATGGAACACAATGGTCCCTGTCTTCTAGATATTTAATGATAACTTGTTTTGATTAAACCATTACGTTAGTAGTTTCAGATCTGCATACATAATCATAATCAATCAAGTATAACACTAACATCAACAAAAAGTGAAGGGTACCATGAAAAGGCAAGACTTGAATATACACTGGTCAAAAAAGTTAAGCATAATAATAATAATAATAATAATTCGTTTATTTATCCTGGCAGAGCTAAGGCCATTTGGCCTTCTCTTCCGCTTTGCCAGTCAAAAAATTACAGTTAAAGATACAATTAAGTTACTTATAATTAAATAGAAGATAGTTGAACCTAAAACTAAATTAATTACAATTAAGTTACAAGTTAATCTTGAATAGAAAATTGAATACAAAATTAGATTGATCATTTTCTAAATTACACTCTAAGAAAAATGTTGGGCTTTAGACAGAAACCAAAATTTAAATAACATTATCCTGAATTAATTTACTGATTTTTCTATTGAATTGTCCCAACGTTTGACAGCCTCTGACATTATGTGGGATCCCCCATTAACGATTCAAGCACTCAGGAATGCCGCCGTGGAGGAATGGGACAATTATTTGCCTCAGAAGAGGTTCAATGCGTTGGTATTGAGCATGCCCCATCGCATTCAAGAGTGCCTCAGGGTTCGTGGAGGACCAACACGTTATTGAACAGGGTGCTGAAAACACCACTTACCTTTGTTTGATGTTGTACGTGATGTCAATTTTTCTTTTCTTTCCTATTTTTCCCAAGAATGCAACATTTTACTTTCATACTGAGTCCATTGTTACCAACCAGAGTGTTCCTTCTTTATGTTCTATTCTGAGGTACCGAAAGCCCAATTATAATGTATCTATTTTATTTCAATCAATAAAAACCATTATATGCTTAACTTTTTTTGACCAGTGTAATTTACATACCATAAGAAGAGGATAGCCCTGGTATTGAACCTGTGGAAACAGCAATCTATTACATGGACGTTGTAATTATTCCATTAACTAAGTACATTGTGTATTTTATTTTATTTAATCGTCGATTTATGCATTTCCCTAAGAATTTTGATATGGTTGGTAAAATTGACATTGGTCTGTAAATTGGTCTGTAAAGTGTCTCCACTTATTTTGAACAATCTATAACCACTAGCAACAAAATAATACCAATTATACATCATTAAAATTATTTACTTGTACTTATTTTGAAAATCTGTTACCTCTAGTAACAAAATAATAAGAATTCTACATTTTTTTTTAAATAGTTACTTTGTACCTACAAGAGTATTAAGTAAATATTCTTACTCCGAACGAAAATTCAGCACACCGATAAAAAATAATGATTTACGTTATTGTCAATTATTATTATTGATAATGTTATTATCAATTATTATCATTACTTTATTGTTATTGTTATTTTTGTAATTATTTCCCGGAATTCTATATATATATATATTGTAGCCTATAAGGATTAATTATTATAGCTGGCAATAGTCTTCCAAGGTAGGAACAACTTAACAGATAAGAAACATAGAAGTCCGTACAAATAGTAAGTTAGCACTTATAGCTATTGCACAGTTTTTGCACGCTTTAAAAACAAATTTCGGTACCACATTTAATTACCAGTATACATTTATAAATACACTTTTAAAGATTCATAAGATGGAAGAGAAAAGTTCTCGGGAAAACATGAGGCGCAAGTTCTTTCAACTTCCCCATTAGGCATATTCCAATACTAATTGATAATTGATGTCATCTTTTGTTTCTATAGTAACATTTTAGAAAATGAGAGAACACGTACTTTACTTTTTAACCTAAAAGAAAAGTTAATTGCATCACATCTTTACTTGCACGTTGGGGGGAAGGAAGACTTATTTTATTTGAATGATAACAGAGGATGTGAGTGCTCTTATTTTCCATTCCGTGTTCTGTTTTACAAATCACGTACTTTACCCATATTACGTTTCTTTTGATATGTAACGATACGACTATGTCAATAAGCGAAAAAAATTTAATTACTCCGGTTCACAAACACCAGAATGGAGAGGAAGGGGAAGTGAGTTTTCGTAAACTTTGTATGCTCATGGAAATAACTTTCCAGAAAAATTTATTTCAAAATTTTTCAGTTAATTAAGCTTGTACATGGAAATTAGTTTTTTATAGGGATACCGAGGATAAAAGAGTTATCCAAACATACCCAACACCAAGGCCACCTTTTGTGAACATAAACTATAAGCTGACAGTTTGGAAATTCAAATCGAATGACTGCGTCCATGTAAAACCTCGAATGCTAATGCTGCTCCAAATGCATTTAATTTAAAACCACACAAGCGATCAAATTAGATCTACGTACTTAATAACTAACCAAGGCAAGATAAAGAACAGAAATTAACTCAATATAATAGGCCTAAGCTATCTTAGCTCATACATATGAAATACAAAATGTGGTTATATAAGAAGAATATAAAAAAAATATTTAGAATACTATAAGGACTCAGCAGGCAATATCTAGAAACGTTGCTACTTTTCTTTTAAATTACTGATAATAAATCTCAAATACCAAATAATATTTAATATTTACTCTAATGGGCAATTCTCTGGAAAGTGAAACCATGGGAGCAAATTTTGAAATTGCAACAAATGTATTTCTTTTATTATAAGTGGGAAGAATACACATTCAATTATTGTAAAATCAAAAAAACATAATCAATATTTTACTATTATACACTAGTATAAATTTCTAAAGTTTGAAATAACAAGAGGAGGGAAAAGTATCAATTTATACTCAATATTTAAACAGTTGTAACAGTATCTTTTTAACAATTACATATAATGAAACCACAAGAAAACTAAGTATTATCATAAACAAAAACATGTCAACAACCACACACTAAACATTTTAATACTTCCATTCCTGCAGCTTTGCACTAGTGTCCCGTGCATCACAGAAAACATGAATTTTGTAATATTCTGAAAAAACAAAAGCAGGTATTGGCTTGAAAACTCTAACTGACTTATATTATTAGCTACCACTAATTTTCAGTTCAATCAAATGTAGATCTGTTTCCTCTGCACAACACAAACGTAGTTTGTTTGTTTGTCCCGTGCATCACACGTCAGAATATAAGATCTTGAAATCTGTACTGTCCTCTTCAATTTACTAGTGTAGGCCTATTGGTTTTTATTACTTTCATAATCTGATCAGGTGAACGTAGGAATCTGTCAGTTTTAATTGGCTACTTCCAAACGTTAATTTTCCAATCCTGAACCATTACAGAGACCTCAAATTATGAGGGTGGAGGAAAAGTAATGCCTTTTTTTTTACAAAAAGTTTAATAGGTACAATTTACAAACAAATGCACACATGAAGGGACATTTTTTTCCTATTTTTCTATATAGTCGCCAAGTTTCTCAACATATTTCTCCCATCATAATACCATTTTCAAATTGCCCTGTTGATAGATGTCCATTCGGTTGGAGTATAGCCATCTGAGAACTACTGTTTTCACTTCTGCAACTGACACAAAGCGTTTACCGACCAGGAATTTCTTCATGGGACCAAACAAATGAAAGTCGGATGGTGCAACATGTTGCTGCAGCTGTTCATGAGAAAATCAACAAATTTGTTTGGGAGGTGTTCCAGCATCCTCCATACAGTCCAGACCTGGCACCGTTGGACTTTCATTTGTTTGGTCCCATGAAGAAATTCCTGGCCAGCAAACTCTTTGCGTCAGGTGCAGAAGTAAAAACAGTCTGCAGATGGCTATACTCCAACCTAACGGACTTCTATGAACAGAGTATTATGAAACTGGTATCAGGATGAGAGAAATTTGTTGAGAAATTGAACTGGCATGGGACTGTCACATTTGTATACAAATAAATGCCCTGTAATGACACATGGCATGGTAATTTATCAGTTATACTCGTAGTTAGCTATTATTAGACAAAGTTAACACATGTATTAATGCATATTAAGAGAGTTCTTACTCAAGTTTAAATGTAACCTTATTGAAGAAAACGTTTGTAGAAATAACCGTATCCACTAAACCAAACAAACAATAACGCAGGGAATATGTTTTGTCATTAAAATATGGGCTGGGAACTTGAAGGAAAAAAGTGTCCCGTGCATCACATTTCAAATGTCCCGTGCGTCACAAAACAAAAAGATTCATTAAAAATTCAACATAATGAATTGAACATAACCAATTACAGAAATAAGGAGAACATTTACTATAAGAAGTCAAGCCATGAAAATAATTTCCCTGACTCTCCTCAATTCACAGAATATGTGGATCAAAGCAAGCAATGTGACTGAGAGTAGTTTTTCTGAGTCCCGTGCATCACAGAGAGTTTTTCTTTTTTTCTGTATGTTATTTTAAAGCTAGACTTTTCTTTTTGGTACACAGCAACTGATCAGTAAGGCATCAAAGCTGACTGGCAGCAGTTACCTTATATCCTAATAAAATTAAGGTCATTTGAATCCTGCAAATGTCCCGTGCGTCACTCAGAGAATTGCCCTAATATCAATTTCTTCATAATCTACCAAGAATAAATACTCTTCATAAATAGCTTTAATATCAAATAAAACACTTCAAAGCAGATTACGAAACTACCACCATAAATGATAATTATATCTGCATCCGGGAATTAATTTTGAAACCTAATATCTGAAAAGAGCAATATATTTATATTTCCAGAAATAATTCTACCAAACGGATGTGAAGGAACCAGGAAAATGGATGCATCTGGACCAATATACCCAAATCCGTAGATCTAATCAGCAGGAGGGGGCATAGATACAAGAAAACAACTTTAATACAGATGATACACCAGAGACAGATTCACAATTTAATTTTAAAAAATGTTAACATCGCCTTGGCAAAAATGTCAAGAATACCAATAAATAAGTCAATAAATGAATTGACTCAGTAGAATTGCAATAAGAATTTTATAAGTAATATTAAATCATTCATTTTAAAACATACTAAGAATGACTTTATAAAAATGTTAGCTTGAAGCCTTAGATCCTAACTTCCTCATGTAGTTGCATAAGCTGAACAAAGTTAAGAGAAATGTTGATAACCATAATTGAGATTATATAATCAGAATCCAAAATATAAATGAGCAGAAATCAGAAATAAGTTAGAATAACGTATATCAGAAATTAAAATACTACAAGGTACTTTCAAAACCGGTAGGTCTCAAGCAGAAAAATAAAAATAAAAAACTAGATAAACAATTTAAAAAATAGATAGAAACAAAATAAAGCAAACTGGAGGTATAATAGTAAATCCACTAATAAATTTTGTTACATAAAAATAAAAATAGGCTAATATAAAATAATAGCCAATGTAGAGCAACTAGTTCAGAAATACTATTCAAAATATGATTAAATTAATTACACAAGATTTTAACTGCAACTGGTGGCTGAAAGCCTAGAAATATTTTTGAAAGAAAAGAAACTTTAATTTGAAATAGTAGTTTAACAATATTAATAATTATATAAAAGGGAAATGTACAATACCAGCAAGTCAGCTTATGCAACAACAAGAGTGTAAAAATACACAGGCGGCTTGAATAATGTTGATTAATTCTCAAATATAAGTAAACATAGCAATACGACATTTATGCACAAACTAGGAAATGAGTAAGGAAAAGAGAATAGCTATATTAAATGGAAACAGACTAAAGAAAGCCAGCCTATCAATCGGGATTAACAATATACCAAAAATATTACCCCAGAAACTAGCATAAGAAGTTACACATCTAGAAATCTTGCAAAAGATCTGAAATGTCGAGTTCAGAATAGATATAAATAACATACGTAATGCAGACTGAAATCAGGAATATCAGCGAAAATATAACATTAATACCAGGTGATGCAATCAAAATGAAATCTGAATAAACGAGAGCACAATTATTGGCATGGGATATGTAAATTTCTGCAGAAAGTTAGATGTGTGAGAGAAAGCCTACATTTGGAGAATTAAGGAAATCTAATTTTTTTGTTTTAGTAATGTATATGTGTTTCTAGTAAATTTTCACTGCTTGGGGTGGGGGTTACGTCTGTGGATACTCGTAGTTATGTAAATAATATAATATAATTTTAATTGGGTAATTTTATGGGGAAATAATTTAAGTGTACGAGGTGAGCACGTTTGTTCGACTCCGACCCGTGCGCAGGTTAATGTTAATAGTGTAGTTTATGTGTAAGAATGTTTGTAAGAAATAAATACACTACTACCTATTTATGTATAACTAGCATGTCTAATGTGATGAACTATGCCAAACGCACCACAACTGAGCATTATTCAACATTTAGACTTCTATAACAGACAGTATCCCGTAATATACAGGAACGTAGGCTATATGCATATTTCTGTCGCTTCCTAAGGATTATGTCAATGACCAACGTGCATATGAGGGTATTTCCATTCGCCGGACACGATAACTTTAATAGCTTACATGTGTTATTTATTAAAGTTAACGTCTGATAGTTACATTGAGAATTGAATTCAGATCTGAGATAAAACTAGGAAAAGTTTAATTGAAACAAATTCCATAGAAAGTAACATTGCAAGCCAATACTCACGTAAAGGTTCCCAGGGGAAGAGCAGAGTTCAAACACAAAGCAGCACTGCGGAAACAGGACTCGCCGCGGCTCGACAGAGCTAACTGCCCCCAGCCCAGCGCGACAAATACGCACTTTAGCGGCCGAGCGGAAAAAATAATAGAACTTACGATTGAATTTTTAATTCAAACTTTTGTACAAGCCTTTAGCCTAGGAATCATACTAGGCTATTAACCCGATCCATGGTAAACAGGGCAGGCTATATAGTCATAACTGTCTGCACATGGATAATTCTTGGCAGGCGCGTCCACGACGCGGGGGTGGGCACCATAATGGTGGCGAAGTTTTGTCAAGGACCCAATATCTCAGGGTATATTGAGATCCCCTGCACAGGGAAACGTGTGAAGACTGCAACGGTCCTAGAAGGCAACGTGGGAGTACTCCACTTAACGGCTTAAGGAGCGGATGTAGCAACCCTCTCTGGTTGGGGTTAGTACACAGAGGAGTTGGGACAGAAACTCAGAGATGGCAGCCCCATCACTGTCCTTACCCTGCGCAGCGCTTGTAACGCGGCCAGTGGGACATTTTAATTACTAAAAATCCACACTTGATTCAGTCGGACGGATTAAATGGACAACAGACAAGGCGAGTTAAGGATAAAAGATTTGGTATTGCGGATACAACAAAAATAGCCACATGGAATGTTAGAGGAATTACAAACAAAGAAGAAGAATTGAATAATGAATTAAAAAACAAAAGAATTGATATTGCCATTATATCTGAAACTAAAAAGAAATTAAATGGAACAAAAGAATTAAAAGATTATGTAATGATTTATAGTGGTGTAGCTCAAAAAAGAAGAGCTTGCTGTGGTGTAGCTATTTTAGTAAATAATAAGTGGAAAAATAAGATAGTGAGCTATAGCTATGTCAATGAAAGGATTGTTACTTGCACATTTAAAATTCAAAGAGGACACGTAACGATTATCGGTACATATGCCCCAGAGGAGGGAAGAAAAGAAGATTCAAAGACATTTTATGACCAATTACAGAAAGAGATATCAAAAGTTAACCAAACAGATCATGTAATTATAAGTGGTGATTAAAATGCAAGAGTGGGAAACCAACCAATTCCAGGCGTAGTTGGTACTTTTGGAGAAGTATGTATCAATAATAATGGACAAGAACTCAGACAATTTGCCACATTTAACCATCTAAAAATAACAAATACATTTTTTCGTAAAAAGAACATTCATAAATTCACATGGAGTGCAAGAGGTTACAGATCTCTCATTGATTATTTTATAGCTAATAGTAAAATTAAAAACCAAATAAAAGGTGTTACTGTTCATAGAGGAAGTGATGTAGGAACTGATCACTATTTGGTTATTGCAACAGTTAATTTGATGACTAGATGGAAGAAGTATAAGAAATGTCTAAGACCACAAGATGAGGTCTTTAAAATGCACTTATTCCAAGATGAGGGCATTAGAAAATTGTATGAAAAAAGACTAACAGAGTATCTATCAAAGGTAGTAACAAAAAAAGAGATAGAAGAAGAGTGGAATGTAATAAAAGATTGTATATTGAAAGCTGCATATGAAGCCCTAGGTACAAGGAAGAAATTTAGAAGAAAAGGGCTAAAAATATGGAATACAGAAATAGAAAAGGCTGTAAATGAGAAAAAGAAAGCATATATAAATATGCTGCAAAATAAAACAGAAGAAGCGAAAGAAGAATACAAGATAAAACGGAATTACGCTAAAACATTAATCAGAGAATCGCATAGAAAATCATGGGATTCGTTTATTTCAAATTTAGAAGATGATGTACATGGAAGACAAAGTTTAGCTTATAAAGTGATGAGATATTTCAATAGAGAAGAGAGGGAAACTGCAAATATTGAAATAATTGATAATGAACAATGGAAAAAACATTATGGAGAATTATGGTATGATGAAAAAATAGCAGAAATGGAAGTGGAAGAAATTCAACCTTCTTATAATACATCAGTCGATCTTCTAACAATAAATGAATTACAGACAGCCTTGAAAAGTATGAAGAACAGAAAAGCTTCCGGGCAAGATAAAATAAGTGTTGAAACGATTAAATACTCTGGTTTAATATGTCAATTAAGAATATTACATCTGTATAATGAATGCTGGAAAAGCTATAATATTCCTAGATCTTGGAGAGTGGCAGAAGTAATGTCTATCTTTAAAAAAGGCCATCGAAATAAATGTGACAATTATAGAGGAATAAGTATTTTAAATACTGTTTATAAAATATATACAAAAATAATTAATAACCGCCTTAAAATAATATCAGAAGCTTTACTGGAAGAAGAGCAAGTTGGTTTCCGTAAAGGCCGTTCATGTAGTGACAACATTTTTAGTATAAAAAGGATTTTAGAAAAAAGACGAGAAGTAAATCTTGAAACTCATGTTTCATTTATTGACTTCCAAAAAGCTTTCGATTTTATGAATAGACAAAAGTTATGGAATATAATGGACAAGAGAGGTTTTCCCTCACATATTATAAATACATTACAATTTTTATATAAAGAAACATACATAGTTATAAACATGAACGGAATAAAAACCGAAGAGATTAAAACAAACCAAGGAGTTAGACAAGGATGCAGCCTTTCTCCGACCCTTTTTAACATATACTTAAATGATCTTATTAAAAAATGGAAACAAGTGGTTGAATTTGGTATCAGAATAGGTAATAATAGAGTTTTGAATATCTTGCTCTATGCAGAGGATGTTATAATTTTACAAGAGAGCGAAATGAATCTTCAGCGATCATTGTATAAATTGCATCTGTTAAGTAAAGAATATAATTTGAAAATATCTACAAATAAAACAAAAATAATGGCACACCACGGTAAATATCCAGTCCGATCAAAGATATGTATTGACAAAGTACGCTTAGAGCAAGTTTCCCACTTCAATTACCTAGGATGCGATGTAAGTACAAATATAGATAATGTTGTCGAAAATAAAATTAATAAATTTCAACATATTTGTGGAACAATAAACAGAACATTACAAAACAAGACACGTAGAGATACAAAACTGAAGTTCTACAAGATAATGGCTGTTCCAGTGCTCATGTATGGAAGCGAATCATGGATAATACGACAGAAAGATAAAAATAAGATACAAGCAGCTGAAATGCGGTTTTTAAGAAGGGTTAAGGGATGTACAAAAAGAGATCAGATAAGAAATGAAACAATAAGGGAAGATTTAGATATATTTGAGTTAAATGAAAATATAATCGAGAATAAAGAAAATTGGAAAGACCACATTAGTAGAATGGAACATCATAGAATACCATGGCTTGTATATACTTATAACCCTAGAGGGAAGAGAAGCATTGGACGCCCTATGAAGAGGTGGGAATAATTAAGTGTGGACGGAACAGGCTTTCTAGCCTAATCCCTGGATTGATGAAGAAGAAGAAGACTTTTGTACAAAGCGGAACTTTCACACACGGTGTATATTATTGATGCATAATATTCGAATATTATTATTCGAATCCTTCTACGACTAACAAGGATCTTATAGAACAACGGCGACTGATGACTTAACCACAGTCCTTGGGGTCATACCACTGGATCTCCTTATAAGGCAAAGGGCAGCTACATTCTGGGTTAGAAAGAGATTACAGGCTCGCGCAGTTCTTACTTGACACTCGACAAGGGATGTCAAGAATGTGATAATGGATATGTGGCAAACTAGATGGGAAGAAAGCAGCACAGGACGTAGGAGTTACGATATTTTCATGAATGTAAATGAAAGACTAGGACTGCGACAACTACAACCATCCCAAGGTTTGATCCACTATCTGACCGGCCATGGACCTTATATGGTTTACTTAAAGGAAATGGGTATTGCAGACTCTAACGCATGCTCGTGTGGTGGAATAGGTACTCCTGAGCGTGAGGTTTGGGAATGCCAAAACACTGCTCAGTTCAGGGAGCCCTTTCAGAGACTACTACAAGGTATGCAAATAGGGAACATAATAAGAGACACCTACTCGTGGAAGTTATTGGATGAAGCAGCAAATATAGTTTCTCGGAACGCAAAAGAAGACTATGTAAATAGCAGACTCGGACGAAGGCAATGAGACACAGAAAGACACATGACGACGTAAGACAAATTGTAAATAAAAGACAAAAACACCCGGATATGACTTCGTGGTGCCAGGATGACATACTGGTCGACGCCGATGCCTGAAGCTTGGCTTCCAGACTAAGGATTCGGGTGACGGCTGATATTCATCTGGTTGATGATGAGATGGTAGTGAGGACGCCGGAGTGTACTGCACCTGTGAAGGTGTGATATGCTTAGGCGCGACTCATCATCACAAATCCACAAAAACCCCGGATTCGACACGTACTGTACTTAGTGTAGTTAGTATATTATTAACTATCATGTTCTTTTTTCTCCTTAATTTGTTAATAATCATTTTTTTCTTATCTCTCTTTTTCTGTATATATATTCATTAGATTAAGTTAAAAACAGTTTATATAACCTATGTAATGATAAAATAATAAGTTGTAAATCATAAAGAGCATGTAGAGGCCTCAAATGGGAATTCAGGACAGGGGCCAATAAGTTAAAGTATTAAATAAATAAATAAATATTGATGCACATCTACTTGAATAGTGGGCCAAACTGACCACAGAAACTGTCTACATAAGGAAAAGAAAGCTATATTCCAAATGGAATACCATCCTTAATGAAAAAGGGCTTCCCTGGCTAGTTCGCTTGAAATACAAAGGGTTAGACAGAATGTGCAAAACAGATCATTTTGTTTTACACAGATTCTTAAGAACGTCTGAGATCTGTTAAGTTCATAAAGTTTACCAACCATGACTACCAGTAATCCACGAATTCTTGCACAACATACTAAAATTATCCGCCAAACTTCCTTTAGGAAGATCAAATAGGCCTATATTATATTATAAACGGAATACCACTGAGTTAAAAGAATACCTACATGTGAATAAATTACGCTTTCATTGAACTTGCACTGGAAACAGGTTTGTTAGCAGACAACGGAGAACTGAATTTGGCAATTTGAAAGGGAACAAGTTGATTTTGATTGAACTGTGATACTAATTTTTTCTTTAAATAACTTAAGTCTATGCAAAATATTTCATTACTAATTTTTATGCACACATTATGAAGTGCATTGTGAATAATTAAAGCGTTTACTTTTATAAGGGTCTAACAGCCAAAATCCCGATACATTTCAGAAGGGTCCAAGGGCCAGGGAAAGCCATGTTAGTAGAAATAAATTCCAAGCGATAGCGTTGGGTCTATCTCCAGCATCTCTTTCTGCGGGTCTAAGCGGCCTGTCACACTGAGCTTCGATCGATCAAGACCAACCGACTGCCATCAAGCGCTCTCGGCTGAATTTATGTTCCTTGTCACACTGCACCGAGCGTCATATATCAACGGAAATATTATAGGTTATGTACCTATATGATTTTACTAGGTCTACTAATCACTGTATATTAGAGGTAAAGTATATTACCGTATTAGGAATACGAATGCCTATTTCCTGCACATTATCATACTACATGTGTTGGGATGTAAGGTTTAATATTATGCCTACTATCTCAGGCTACATCTGTTTACTTCAAGCTTCCATCAGTCGGCCGAGCGAAGAGGTTTGTTGTTTGTTGTAGTTCGATCGCCCACCGCTAGGTGCTACAACTCGATCTATTTTGGTATTTTAAAAATTAAATTACATAAGATGATATCGTTTTAAATGCCTTAAATGATTCGTGCAATTCTATTTCATTCAAATATAAGTCTAAAACGACATTATTGTGTAAGTTAAATATTCCAGCATCAATTCTGAAATTCAGGTAGGTACGAAGTTTGCCATCGACTGGCGATTGAAAAACGGACAGGTTTGATTTCACAGACCAGATGATCTCTCACCCTCGTTGTTGATCGTTGGCGATTGATGCTATGTGACTGGTAGAACTGCTGTCTATAGGTTCGTTATACCAGTCGGTCGGACGTGGGTCGGACGCTGTCCCTCGATCGATCCAGTGTGACAGCCCCCTAAGTGCCAAGGTGCACATAACGTGCCATCTTGTCAACACTTCCCACTTAACGCTATCTACAACAACGTGATTACTGTGTTTGACGAGTGTGATATTGTATTCTTCTTACGAACACTGAGATAATTTTTTTTCTAATGGAGGAGAATGCTTTGAAAAGGAGGAAGAAGGGTGAAGGAAGTTCGTATGTATCAGAAAAGCGAATGTGAAATTCAGGAGTGGAGAAAATGCCCATAAAGGTACGCGCAAGACGGAACCGGGATGGTCGCATGCCCCAGGCCGCATGAAGAATGAAGTCATGTCTTCTTACGAGGGTGAACAAGACGCAGCTTGGATGGTCTCTTGCCAGCCATTCGGTCAGGCCGCAGTTTGCTGGTAGAATGCTAGCCCTCTTTTTTCATGCGACCAGCCGCTAGCGTGTAGTCTAGATTCAGGCGTTACACGTGGGCATTTTGCAATCGCTCCACAAACAAAGGACTGCTTATAAGATACATCCTTTGTAATAAGCTCAGACCACCAAAATAAATATTGTTACTACTCAATGAAGGGGTTGTAGAGATCAGTCATGGCTACAGTTACTGACTTGTATGGTTTAAATTCAGTATTTTTGTATAATTTGTAGTAACCTAATAATTTTATACTATGTTTAATTTTCCTGTTGCGGGGTTAAGTGTGTTCGTTTTGTTGTCTTCTTGTGCTCTGAAGATTGAATACAATGGTGGCACCAACGCAAGAAAACAATAATAATAATAATAATAATAATAATAATAATGTTTCTATCCATACACTGGTTCTCCATCTCAAACCGATTAAAAAAATATTCGCTGCCACAAAAAGTATTTTTTTTTTGCCGAAAAAAGGTTTTTACTCCACTTTTTCGGCGAACTTTGTGTCCTAGCACCTAAAGTATTGGGTTTACAACGAAATAATTTAGAAGAAAAGTTGTAGAGCATTAAATTTACTATAAAATACACATTTAATTTAGAAACTCTGTGAGACAGTGAAATACTCTTGTGACATATTTAACTAATGTGACATATGTGATGAAGCTTCCTGTAATGAGTTTGAATTCATAAACTCATTCCCATTGTCTTCTGTGTCTTCAAAACCTTATGAATGAGACTATAATAACAAAGAAATTAAAATAAAAACGGAGATAATTCAGAAACTTAATCCATAACATGCGACCTGCCAGTTAGCGAACAGGCTGCGTCTTGCGCATACACACTTCATGCTCGGCGCCTGGCTCAACAGCGTAGCGACCAGGAAGGGGACCAACCAAGCTGCGTCTTGTACGTACCCTAAGGCAGGTTACTTGTTAGTAAATAGTATTATTGTGTACGTGTTTTCGAAAAAAGATGTTAATATAAAAATCTCTGAAGCATTTTTATATCTGAACTTCAAGGAGGACCTTGAAAATATGCTGCCATATATTCCAGAAGAAGCAAAAGGCTTTACTTACATTATTAGTAACATGCCCATTATAAAAACTAGAGTTTAAAAACATGATAAGACTAGGTGATGAAGATCAGTGTCTCCTTTTTCATTTTAATGTGCCGTGCACATCAGCTGCTGAACAGTAGAATGCCCTTCATGGTCTTCTGGCGGTTGTCACTTTCGGCTGCCCTTAAACTTATGCCAATCCCCCTGAAGGATTTGAAAGTGGGACAATGCCGGGATCTTTACTTTACTTTATTTACTTACTTTATTTATTCTGGCAGAGCTAAGACCATTTGGCCTTCTCTTCCACTCTACCAGTCAAAAACTACATTACAATTACGTAATACATATACATATTATAGATAATTAATTAATACTTAATACTTAAATACAAAACACTAACATAGCTATTAAAAACATGCAATCCTAAACACTCTACGAGTTTGTTATATGCCTAATGTAAATTTAAGATTAATTTAAAAATTATTATAACGTTTAGAGTGCTATAAACATTAAATTACAAAAAATAAAAATATTAAAGATAATAAATAGGATTATAGCATAAGATATTTAAAATTATACTAAGGAATACTAAAGAGAAAAACGTGTAGTTAAAAGAAGCTAGGCTACGGGTTACAAGTATCAAAAAGAGCTCCAGTTAAGATTTCTAGTTACTGCGAAGAAAAACAAAACTAAATTACATTGTTTAGAATTAATATGTTGACTTCTCTCTGAAATTTACCGAGAGTTCGACAGCCTCTGACCGTGCGGGGGATGGAATTCCATTGGCGAGCTACTGATACAGAGAATGAGGATGAATAGGATGAAGAGCGGTGGAGAGGGATAGAGAGTACATGACTATGTTCTGATCGTGTATTTAGGGTGTGATGAGATGACAGGTTAGGGAAGCGGCTAGATAAATATGATGGTGATGAAGTATGAAGAATTTTGAAGAGGAGAGAAAGACAGTGAAATCTTCTTCGGTCGTTTAGACGGAGCCATGACAACACTTCGAAGGAAGGCGATACATGATCGAACAGACCTACATTACAAATGAATCGTACGCACATATTATGAGCACGTTGCAACCTTTGGGATAAGTTAGAGCTGAAGTCCGTAAACAGGATATCACAGTAATCGAAGTGGGGCATGACCAGGGTTTGTGTTAGAGTCTTTTTTACAGCAGTAAGTAAAGGCATATTTAATCTTTTAAACATATGAATTAAGGAGTTTACTTTTTTACACGTTTCGTTAATGTGGCTTTCCCAAGTTAAATTTTTGTTTATCAGAACACCGAGTTTTTTTACCGAATCGCCAAATGGAATTACCGAATAATTGATTTTAATGGGCGAAGGTTGATTTCATTCAGCTTATTTCTCATTCGCTGATGTCCCACAACTATTGCCTGTGCTTTCGTTGGATTCAGATTGAGTCCCAAACTGTTTGTCCATTCATCTATTGAGTTAAGGTCTTCGTTTATGCTAGCTATTGCGCCGTTGATGTCGTTAGTATTTGAATGTATGTACAGTTGTAAGTCATCCGCGTAGAGATGGTATTTGCTGTGTTGTATACAGTTAGTAATGTCGTTTATGTATAGAGAAAATAGTAAGGGTCCAAGAATGCTTCCCTGTGGGATTCCTGCCTTTACGGAGCGCCATGTAGAAGAGCGATTATTGGAAACGACACATTGTCGGCGTTCACGCAGGTATGAACTAAACCACAGAACAGCAGTATCTGACAGGTTTAACATCTTGAGTTTAGCAATAAGAATGTCTGTATCTACTGAGTCGAAAGCTTTAGTCATATCGAGTAACAAAAGTACTGTTATTTTCCGTTCGTCACAGACTTGGCGTATGTCTTCACAAATGTTCAATAACGCTGTGGTCGTGCTATGTCCTGCCCACTGCCTTCTAGACTGTATCACTCGTGTTTACTCGTGTATACACTGCCTGTCCAATACGGCTAATTTTGCGTACTCGGCAACATTACAGATAGCAGCACCATTCACACCCAGATTGCTTCTTGTTTTTTGCTACGACATTGTTGATTATGTAGTGCTGTCACCGCCGTCTCATAATCACTGCCTTCTAAACTGTATTACTCCTCGAGACGGCGGTGCTCATAATATAGTCTATCAATGCGTCTAATTAATTTACATTTATTTTAATTATTGCTCCAAAATTCCATTTCAAGGTAAGTGTCATATACTGGAATAATATTACGTTCTAAACAAATAACACAAGTATCTGTGTCTGTTTAATGCTTATTTTGATTAGTGATTGCTGCAATCTGGGTGTGAACTGTGTCGCCTCTACTGGATAAATTAGGCAATTTAACAATACTCTGAACTCCATGTTAAAATAAAGCATAGGACAGGCAGTGTAATTCTCGAGACGGCGGTGGTCCTGCCCTAAAACCAGACCGATAGTGATCTAGTAGGTCATTTTTATTGAGGTAGTCAGTCAGTTGGTTGTGTACAATTCGTTCTAGTGCTTTGGAGAGGGTAGGAAGAAAGCTGATAGGCCTATAGTCTTTAGGAGTTTCAGGGGACTTTGTTTTAGGAAGGGGTTTTACGTAAGCTTGCTTCCACTGTTTAGGGTAAGATGAAGTCATAAGGGAGGCGTTGAAAATATGAGCAACTGTAGGTAGTATAGCCTAAATTGTATGATTTTATTTATTAAAATTATGTTTATTCGGACCGGGCCCTCTGCTTTTGTCTTTATACGCTTCAATGCTTTAATTACGTCATTTCCACTAACGTACGTCAAGTGAAATCTGTCTCTGTTTGTTGTATTGTGTAGCAGTTGTTGAATTGATTGCTCTTTGTCAACATCGTCTATTTCTGAGGGAGTTTTTGTGAAGTGGTCATTAAGGAGTTCCAGTGATAGGGTGTGGTCGTCTACCTGTGTTGTGGGTTTACACAGTCCCATAGCTTTAAAATTTCGCCACTTGGCATCGGGGTTTGCACCAGGTTCAATGAGACTGTATGCCTGTCTGAGTTTAGCGTTTCTGATAGCTTATTTAAATTATCGTCATTTTTATGTCGTCTATAGGTTCTGTAAGCTTGGTCTCTGTACGCCATCATACTGCGTATGTCATCAATTAGCCAAGGTGCGGGCGGTCTGTATATTCGTTTTGTGCGTATTGGGGCATGTTTGTCGTACAGTTTTATAATATAATCATTAAGCTGGTCAACTTTTTCATCTACTGTTCGTAACGTCCAGATCTGTTCCCAGGGAGTAGTCATAGCGTCTTCTGTCAGGGAAACATCATTAATGCGTTTTAGATCTCTGTATGTTATAATCCTATGGTTCCTTTTAGGACACTGTAGGCCATATACTATATATATAAGACCGTGAGCAGATATACCTGGCAATGGCAGTTGTCCGTGGTGTAAAACTCTGTCTGGGTTATTCGTAACAAATAAGTCCAGTAAAGTCTCTGAGTAGGCAGTATGGTGGGTGGGTTCAATGGGTAAAATGGTCATATTGCAGATCTGGAACATGTCTATAGAGTGTTAAGTTGGATAGTGTTGATTGAGTCTCGGGCAAGTAAATTAGTATTAAAGTCGCCCATGGCTATAACGTGTTCATAGTTTGGCAATAGGTTGAGTAACTGATTTTCTAATTCATCTAAAAAGTTGATTCTGGGGGGCTTATATACTACGCAAATTAAACATTTATTGTGATTTAGACGAATTTCTACAAACATAATTTCTGGTCGTGCATTATACTCACTATCAATGCAATATATTATTTTAGGATGCAAGTCTGCGCGAACATATACCGCTACACCTCCTCCCTGTTTATTTATGCGATCAATCCGACATAATACGTACCCCTCTAAATCCACCAAACTTGATGGTAGTGTTTTTTTTAAGCCAAGTCTTACTCACCAGGATTCCATGTAATTCCAGGTGAGAAAATATCGCCTGGAATTCATGTATGTGACTTGTGAGTGACTGAGCATTGACGTTGGTGAGAGCTGAGGGGTTGGTGGAGAAACAGGATTTCAAAACATACTTTGTCTATAGAGGGTGAGATGTGCCAAGGTCATTGTGCAGAGATGGGTCGGAGGCTCTCAGACTCTGATCTGACAGTGCAGCCAATATGATCAACTAAAACTATGAAAATAATACTAACACTATCACTAGGCTTGTTGCTTAAATTTCTTAGTCCCAGTACGTGCTGCAAGCTTACTAGAAAAACTAAATAAATAAATGAACTCACTAAGAGTTACTACAGACTAGAATGCAAATTAATAAAGATAAAAAATAAAAATTAGTCAAGTTAATATGTAAAGATCTTATGTCCATGGCGATCGCTTACTTCCGTATTTTTCTAGGTCAGCCCAACAAGTCAGACGCAACTTCGTGTCTCCTCTTGCGACAATGAACACGCCATCCTGCGTCCAGACATTGTTGAGCCCATATATGGCGATGGCCTCTCGAAGCAGGTGATATCGTTCTTTCGTCAGGTCTTCGTGTATAACGACACCGGTCGATCGTAACCGTCGTTCTCTGCGGAATATCTCACTTATTTTCCTGTAGGAGGTCAATTTTACAATGATAGGCCTAGGCCTATCGCTATTTTCACGCCTACCTATGCGATGGCTCCTATCTATATCACATAGCTACAGGTCCACGCCAATTTTATGCGCTACCTCTATAGCTTGTTTGTCGGTGTCTTCATTTTCCTCCTCTTTGACCCCGAATATACGAAGGCACTGTCTTCTTTGGTACTGTTCCAAGTCGTCCAATTTATTTTCCAGAGTCTGAATTTTCACGTCTTTGCTGTTAACAGCGGCTTTCAATTCACTTATCACTGCATAGTTGCTTTCAATAGTCTTTATTAGTTCCGCAACTACCGAGCTGATCAGGGTCTCTTTTATGAAGTTGGCAAGCACTTGCAGCATAGCGGTGTCTTGCAGAGCCTTCACCACAACACGTTTCGCCGTTTTCTCCATATTTTCCTTCTGAGAAGGCATTTTGATAATATTAAGCACTAACGTGAACAACTATAAAATACTTTAAGTTCCACACTGTCTTCGATTGCACCAATCACTTATTTCCGCCTGCAGATAACTATGAAGTAGGAGCAATCTTTACGTGACTACTCACTGTCCGCCATGACACAAGTTCAGCAAAAATGCAAAAATGACTGCACGGTTTCCCCAGTATCCAATTTTATTTACACTTTGTACATATACTAGACACTATAACACTTTACTACTGTTACCACCATCCCCTCCAGTTAGTTCGTTCCCTGAGCATCCCCTCAGGGATCTTCATACCTATTATTTGAAAACGTTCATTCCCATCTCCTTGCCAGCAGAGACTAGCCCATCACACACGCGTCTGGCCACTACAAGATTTTATACATCGGCAATACCAGCACAAGGTGCTGAAGTGACCCTGGACTTTGTCCATAGGATATTCTGTCACATTATTATTTTTTGTGCCTTTAGGATAACTTTGAAAGTAGGTGTTCGTATTTTCTCATCCTTAATGATATTAAAGTGTCCATTTTTACCATTATTAAATATTGTGATGTATTTAAATGCCTTGTAAAATTGTGGTTTAAGTTGGTACATAGACCCTTTTGCTGTTATTAGGCTGACACATAGACCCTTTTGCTTTCTCATTATTTAAAATACTGTAAAAATTGTCAAATGTTATTTTTTGTAATGGTTATTACATGGATTGCCTTCAGATGTACATGTCACTTAACAGAAGTAATATCATGATTAAATGACCTAAAGAAGTGTCTTACATTTCCTTCACAGTTCTTTTCTCCTTATTGTCTATGAATCATAATTTTGACACTTAGATCCATATAAAAATAAACTCTATAATTTTAGAACAGTATCTCTATTTTCGTGGCAGAAGATACATTTTAGATTTGACTAAATATCATTAAAAACTGAAAATCAGTTAACGAGCTATTAAAGTTCGCATGCACTGGTAGATTAAGACGCAGTTTAAGCAGCACCTTTTCATACGCACAAACGTCATACAATTTTACAATTACAGTTAAGGTGTGCTGGATTTTTTTTACATTAAAGTGAAAGAACAGGAATTTTCACCGAAATGTCTAAAACAACACTTCTGTCATCCCTTCATATTATTATTAGTTCTCTGATTTACCGCATATCAAGCATTTCGATGCTGAATATCTTCTTTATTTCACATATTGTGACTTAAAGAAACTAGCATCTATCTTAGAAATATTACGATGAGAATTAATAATTTGGACGAATGGACTTAAGCTAAATAAAAAAATGAACAATGTCCCCCTTTTATGTTCAGTCCAAACCAACATGTAATACGAATTTAATAACACAATTTGATAGTAGTGTGAAGAGATCAGCAAAACTTTTAGGCGTCATAGTAGATAGTAATTTAAATTGGAAAGGACATATAAAATATATCGTCAAAAAACTAAACAAAGAATGCTATAATATGACGTGCATGGCACAAATAAAAAGCTTAGAAATAAGAAAGGTGATTTACTACAATTATTTCCACTCAATAATATCGTATGGAATAATAGTTTGGGGAAATAGTAAAGACTGGGAAACAGTACTTAAATTACAAAAAAGAATAATTCGAATCATGAATCATTCATCTATTAGGCAAACTTCCAGGCCACAAAAGAGGAAAACTAAAAATATTAACTTTTCCGTCAGTATATTTGTTATAACATTTAACTTATGTGCATACACTTTTGATCAGCATACTACCCAGGATAAATATGAATATGATACCAGACTTAAAAATTTATTACAATTTCCAATCTCGTAGAATAGCTCTATTTGAAAGATGTCCTAGATACGTGGGCATGAAAGCATACAATCATTTGACAGAAGAAACAAAGCAGTTGAATGATAAACAATTTAAAGCAAAGCTTAAGAAAACACTTTTTGGAGGAAGCTTACTATTCAATAATTGAATTTTTTCATAACAAAAATGTAAAATTTATATGGTTATTTTAAAAAAATGTTTCACCTCATATTTTACATTTTTCAAAATCTCTACTTCTATATGTATTACTAATATTATACCATTGTATTTTCTTTTTTTTTGACGTGTCACCAGTTTACCACCTTTTAACCTATTTTGTAAATGTTTGTGACAATAAATTACTTACTTACTTAGCATAATTATTACATATTCTTATAAAAATTTACATATTGGGTTCAATCTGAAAAGAACAGGACGATCCTGAGACTCAGGAATTCAATGCCAATGTTCCAATTTCCTGCCTTACCTCACCAATTTCTAATACTGCTTCCGGTTTGGATGTCTCCTGCTGAATCAACTTGCCATTTCAACATAATATTTCAACATTTAGGACAGTCAATCCTTTTGGGATCAAATCATCTCTACAAGATAACTTAAAGGTATAACAGAAATAAGTTTATTTCTTCAACACAGCACGAGATAATCGTGGACACAGCGGAAGTAGAAGACCCGGCAGACCTTTGATGAGCTGGCCGGAGAAAATATTTGGAAACAACTCAAACAGCTGTAATAATGGGTGCTTGATTACAATTTAATGGAAGTAATGCATATTTTACTTTCCTATGCTAGAAAATATATAATACTTCATTCATCAAGATTTCTGTTTTAACACTACCGTGCATCAACATGGTCTAATTTAATCCGTTTACTTAGCTTCTTAAACATGGAATAATGACCTCTATGTGTGTGAATTTTCAAATGCAAATCATAAAAAAAGGAAATAGGCCTACGATACCATTATACAGAAGAGGCACGAGTTACAATATTTTTTTACTTTCTTTACCTTTACTAAAGTTCCATCCTGAAATTCGAAGTTGAGTTTTCATAAATAGACCGTTGTGAGGTACCTCGAGTCCAGAAATGCTCCTTTCCGAAGCGTGTCTGTGTGTGTCATTCTGTGAACAGCTCGCTAACATTACGAACGTGAATCGAGAAAGTCCTTAGACTATATAAAATCAAGTAAGCACAGGAGTGCACATACTATTTTATTTTGTGTTCCCAAGATAAAAATAGGTTTTTGGGGGTTTCTAAATTAACTTTTTATGACCTCGTGATCACAATCCATTACAATTGGGTTATTTGTAAACGAATTACGACAAATATAAATTATAACGCTACTACAATTTAAAGGGGTTCGAAACACAAAAATGCATTATCCATTCTGTGCTGCTAGTTGTAGAGAAACAAAAATAAACCACAATGAATCTTACCCCACCAATATTGAAGCAATACTCCGTGAGTTGTGAGGAAATAAACATTGTCGCCTGAAGTCATCGGAGCTTGAACAGCAGTGTGGCTTCGACCACGGTAGAGGCAGGTTGTCGTTACGTGTGTCTTGCATTGAGCTAGTGGTGCGCTTGAAAGTTACACGGTACATTCCACAGCCGAACCACGCAACCGGGAGTGTTTACATCGTGTGTAGCCTCCGTTATTTCTCTTGTTCCTCACTGGAAGTTAACAAATAGTAACAAACGTCAAATATGGCATCTATACGCCGTGTCAACACTATCAAAGTAAAATTTGAAGATACTGCTCCCAGACCAACGGCACTGGAGTTGCATATGTGGATTCAACAAACCTTACAATTATCACCAGACAAGGTAAGCATGCTGCAAATAAACACCCAGGAAAAAGCAGTGTACATAAAAATGGTGTCTCCAACAGTTTCCGAACATATAGTACAAAAGTTTGAAGGTGAGATACGGTTTACATATGATTCGGGTGAACTAGCCCTTGTGAAAGTTAGTAGAGCAGACACTATGGTTGTAACTGTGCGTGTCTTCAATCTCCCCCCTGAAGTGCCGAATCCTACAATACAGGCTACATTAAATCGCTACGGCGTAATTCATTCCATCCGAGAAGAACAGTGGAGCACAGCTTTTCCATTTCCAGTAAACAATGGTGTTCGGGCACTAAAAATGGACATCAAACAACATATCCCGGGATCAGTGACAATTGGTGGATTTCAGGCACAAATCACGTATGTGGGTCAACCAATTGTATGCTTTGTTTGCCATGAGCCCAATCACAAGAAGGAAGACTATCCGAGGAGAAAGACTGTCTTGAAAGTTAAAACACAGCCTCGGAACTTATTACTGAGTGACGTTGTGAGGGGAGAAAATCCGCCACAGAGACAATACACCACATCGACAGAAACGGAACCCACACCCATGGAGGGCCTAGAAGGCTTCGAAGATGACACTGATACGGCTTCGGAACACGAGACCGTTCCGACAGAGTCAACAGAAACAGTAAATACTAATACCGTACGAGTACAAAATGTTGCACACGAAGTAGTAATACCCAGAGGTGTACATATTCTGATTTTAGCTTGCCTGCCCCTTTGAAATTCTGCAACCAGTCACAGCTTTTAACTTGCTTGACTTGAAAGCAAGCCAGATTACAACGATGATAAGAAATGCTGTCGCTATGAGTCACAAGCTCTTCATAACCTGAAGGAAACTGCAAGGCCTGGCGGAGTGCAGTTACATAGTTGAGGAACTTCAGATGTGTTTAGAGAATTTTACCCTGAAGGAAGCCGAGGAGAAAATAAAATGTGGACAGTTTGAATTATCAATGAACAAAGGTAGTACTAGTCCGGCATGGGAAAAATTTTCAAACATTTTCGAGAAAACATCATAAAATCATTAATAACAATAACAAAAATCCCTTTAGGCAAGCCTACAAGCTGAGGTAGATTTCGAAGTGCTTTTGTTTTAATTTACTGTCGCTGCGTAGCATTCTTCTTCTTTAGCCTTGGCATGACAAACCCGCAATAATAACTGCAAAAAAGAGGAAAGAGAACTTTTTTAAACATTCAAATCTCGCCTTATATGAGAACTATCAAGAAACTAGTTATTGATTTGTAGAGTACTCATCAAGAGCTTTTCAACGATACCCCACAAGACGTAGTTTCGAAAATTTCGAATTTCCATCCCCATACCCCTACCCCCACTCGTACTCCCAAAACCCCCGAATCGTTGGTGTCACTGTGAACTCCACAAGGAGTACTCTAATTTATTCAATCAAAGTTTCCCTCTATACTTCATAGGGGCCGAGATATAAATGTTTTAAAATTTCAACCCCCTCCCCCGACCACCCTCTTGCGCCAATTTTGCTCATTAACGAACATGTCTTAACAATTGGGCCTAGAAAAAACATAATAAAATTTGATTCAAATATCTTGAAAATTACGGCCGCTAGCGTGTAAAGATAGATATATACATATATGTATATATATATAAATATATATATACATATACATATACTGTATATAAATATAAATATCTCAATTTTTTTAACAGGCGGTGGTTTCGTACTTAGGGAGGCATGAAACGTAAAGATATGAACGAATTTTTTGAAAGTCATTAGGTAGATTAGATTTTTCTTCGAAATCTACCTAATAATAAAAATAATAATTGTGTTAAGACGCTAAAAGGATTTTAATACTTTATCCACCTTTTATTTATCTGCATGGTGAATTTCTTCTACCAGCATGTAGAAAAGCAAGAAAGTATTACCTACACTAGCAACTACAGTTGTTTAGCTGATGGGAATGTCGCAAGCTTATTCTGACTTGCCTAGGCTGGGTTTGACCTGACCCACAAGTTTAAAGAAACCTGCCTGCTTCCTAGCTATGACGCTGGCAACTTGCTTGCCTGGCGTTCAAGCGGGTATGGGCAAGCTAAAATCGAGATTTGTACACCTCTAGTAATACCACAAATGGTTACACAGGACACCACGATAGAAGATGACGTGACACCACCTGTAAAGGTAACCGTGCAGCAGACTACGCCATCGGGAGACCCGCTGGCTGATCCCCACAGAACCTCATTTTCGGAGCGCGGCGAGGGTTCCCCGCTTAAGAAGTTAAAACAGACAACGCAGCGTGATCTTCCGCGGGACCCTCGCCTAAGAGATAAAGACGCAGTTCCTGCCGGTCCGGTAACCGATACTTGCGGACTTACCACGAAAGCTAAAAACATTCCGCGGCCACACCCGTATGCAGTTCACGGGCGAACCAAAGATACAGCTAAGAAAGAACCTAATGAAGAAACTAGTATAGAGCCGATGGAGGGCGTCTCGCCTCCTACTGATCCCACGCAGCCATAGAAACATCCTGTATGACTGACACATGTTTCTACGCGGTGTGCCATGGAATGTCTTTACACAACTCAACACTGTTTTCATTTGTTTTTGCTGTTTCTGGTCCTACAATCATACTATGGAACCTTAAATATCAACTGTATCCAGGCAAAATTCAGGCGGTGGATGCTTTCTTTGTTCTTATACATGCACGGCATAGAAGTTCTGTCATTACAGAAAGTAAAAGACTGAAATGTTGACTTCATTTCTGCTTCTAGCCTCATACTACAATATACAAATAAATGTCTGCTCTAGTTGATGTTATTAGATTGTATTTCTGGTCCCTACTTTTTGCATATTCAGTGACTGCTATGGTGCTACTCAGAAATTACGCCACGTTAAATATAAACTGTCTACAAAGTAAATTCAAACAACAGCAGTTACGTTCGTTCATCTATACCCATGACATAGACATTCTCCTGTTACAAGAAGTAAACATAAACAATTTCCAGTTTTTGGGCCCACAGTACGCTGCGGTAGTATATACGGGTGAATACAATCGAGGGACAGCAATCATACATAGAGCAGGTTTTAAAATCGAACGTCCTGAAGGTCATAGCAGCGGTGGTGTGACGTCAGTATTTATAGACGGAACACATATTATCAGTGTTTATTTACCATCTGGAACCAACAAGCGTACGGAACGAGAACATTTCCTTCGTGCGGTTTTACCATACTATCTGCGACACAAGAGTCATCGGATCGTGCTTGGGGGTGACTGGAATTGTGTGCTCCATGCGAAAGATCAAACGGGTCATTATAATCCTTCACCGGTGCTACAAGCATTAGCGCAAGACTTACACTTAGTGGATGCCTGGGAGGTTTTTCATGGAAACCATGTTAACTTTACTTTCCATAGACAAAACAGTGCTTCACGCTTTGATCGATTTTATATGTACAAAGAGCGTAAACATGCAATATATAACATAAAAATCATTCCCACACATTTCTCAGATCATAACTGCGTGCTTCTGACCACTACAGTGGAGTTTCAACCCCCCTTATATGGTCGAAGTTACTGGAAACTGAATGAAGCACTCCTCGGAATGACAGAAACAGATCAACAATTTACTCAACACCTCACAGCCTTACGAAACAGAGCTGCCAACTCAAAGTTTACTCCGATACAACAATGGCTTTGTATTATCAAACCAGGAATTCGGTCCTTTTATCAGGCAGTTGGATACCACAATGCACTGGAAAAAAGAGCAACAATTTCTTTCTATGCGCAGCTATTGCATGAACTGTACCGAAAGCAAGAGACTGACAAGGATCGGTGGACCGACATTGTACAGGTTAAACAAAAATTATGTACTTTACAAGAAGAACAACTGAGCGGTGTTATAATACGGTCTCGGATACCTTCCACCCTGGATGACGAAAAAGGTGCACTCTTTCATGTTGTGCAGGAAAAACGAAGAGGAACAACTAAATTCATCCATCAAGTACAGACGAGTACAGGCGTTACGGTTAGAACAACCAGGGAATGCCTCCAAGAAGGAGTTGCACACTTCCGATCCCAATACGCTGCTCCAATAAACACACCCACGTCTGTATCAGAAATTCTCACACACATCCATCACCAACTCAGTGTACACCAGCAAGAAGATCTCCAGCGTCCCATCACCGAAGATGAAGTCAATCAGGCGCTAGAAAGTACGCCGAAGCATTCCGCGCCGGGGCCAGACGGCCTTACGTACCAATTTTACAGGACTCATTGGAGGGAGATGAAAGGATATCTAACTTTCTTGTTTAATGAGATATACCTGAAAGATGTTCCTCTTGATGGCTTCAGTGATGACGTGGTCACACTCATTCCCAAGAAAAAATGTCCCCAGACAATAGCGGAGTATCGACCAATAACTTTATTGAACACAGATTACAAATTATGTATGAAAGTACTAGCCTTACGCTTACGAAATATATTACCAGAAATCATTGAAATCGGACAGACATGTGGAATACCTGAGAGATCTATTATCCACAATCTAGCTATAATAAGAGACACTGTCATACACTTTGCCTTACACCCAGAAGATAAAGGTGCACTTCTCTCACTGGATTTTGAGAAAGCATTTGATAGAGTTTCACATGACTATTTATATCAAGTTCTGCAACGGTTTGGTATACCGCCGACAGTGATAAATGTACTCAATAGGTTACATACGGCAGCAACATCCAGAATGCAGATCAATGGTTTCCTCAGTGAACGCATCCCCATTAAGATTTCTGTAAGACAAGGATGCCCACTATCGATGGTTTTGTTCACTGTCGGTTTAGAACCGTGTCTTCGGATGCTACACACTACAAAATTACAACAGGAAAAATGTGCACCCTCCCCATTTTTCACGGTTCGTGCGTATGCAGACGATGTTGTGATCTTCTTGCATGAAACGACGCAATGTGTAACATTACCCAACATGATAGATAATTACTGTAGTGCTTCGAATGCAAAACTTAACTATGGCAAATCGATACTTCTGCCACTCGGCAGGTGGTCACCTCAATGTACAGTATTAGGTGTGCCAGTACAGACGACAGCAAAAATCCTTGGTCTGTTAGTGAGCAACTCCTTCGACGACATGGTTCATGATAACTGGAAAATCATAACATCACATAGTCGAGCCACTTTATTTCAGCAGATCAATAGAAATCTTAATTTATTTCAACGAGTCTGGCATATAAACGTGTTCAGTTTAGCCAAACTATGGTACGTGGCGCAAGTTTTGCCAATGCCGAGACAACAAGCAAACATCATGGACAGGGCAATCTATTGGTATCTCTGGAAAGGCTATTATTATAAACTTAAGAAAACACAATTACATAAGCCACTAACTGAAGGTGGCTTACAATTAATCGCTGTGCAGGAAAAATGCAACGCCCTGTTCACTAGAAATATACTGCTGGCGCTAAATGGACAAGGAGATCCAGGTGACATACTTTTCTGGACAAAGAATCGACTTTTCACGAACCCCGAAATCGGACGGTTACCAAAATCCTTACAAACAATCGGGAAATGCATCAACGTCTGTGGACACTGAGATCAACACGCGCAGTATATATCAATATCTGCTTTCAAAGACAAATGAAATACCTCGAATCATGGAAAAATACCCTCAACAAAGGTGGACACGCATATGGACCCACCTCCATAACCCGAACATACCTACCGATTGGAAAGTAGCAGCATACAGTTACATAAACGAAATGGTGCCCACAGAAGAAAAGAAGTATCGCCACAATCGCTCCGTGTCCCCAACCTGCAAAACATGTGGTTACCTAGACTCCTTACAACACAGAGTGAAAAGTTGTGGCCAGGCCGCTTTGATATGGCGAGAAGCAAAACGTTTATTACATACAGTATGCCCGGCCCTAAATAGCCTTGACGCACAACAGATCCTCCTTTCGCTTGATCCAACTAGTGACAACAGAGCCTTTGTGCAAATGTGGTTAGTGACTGGTTTTCTGTACTATCAACTCACTACAACAAATCATACTGTACCAGACTTTCTTTGTTTATTACGGCAAGAACAACAAAAACTGTATCATAAATTTTCTGATACCGCAACGCAAATTATACAACAAGTGCGTCTAATAAAATTGTGACAATAAGTGGACATTAAGTGTACAAAGGTCCGACAATGTAACTGATCATGCAAAAACTCAATTCTGATCATGTGGACAGTAGACTACTACAGTAGGCTACCGGTTCGATTATTTCATGACTACCTGTAAAAACAAAATGTTTTGCTTGTTAATTTTTACATCAATGTAGCTATATAATTGTTTTTTGCTTTTCATGTTGTTGCAAATTAAAAATAAAAATGTATTAAATTTAAAATTCTTAAAAAAAAAAAAAAAAAAAATACTCTCAGCGTGTGTTTACATACAATCGCGATCTCATACCGCAGTTTTCGCAGATTCAACTGTTTGGAAAGTCTGATATGGCTTTAAATGAAATTCGCCCCTTCCAGTTTGAGCCCGAAAGAACAAATTCTGATAACAGTAATTCAGACGGTGATTTTGATACCACAAACAAATGTGGAAATGCTTGCAGGATCAGTGTTTTCGTGCAAGTGTAGAGAGTGCATAGCAATGGATGATGATTGCAAAAGTGTATGCTGTTGGGAGTCTGAAAATGTAAAATTGGCTGAGAAGGATGAATTTCTATGTGTAACGCAAAACCCAAATTTCACTAAATTAATTTTAGACCAGGATGTTTTAACAATTACAAGACACAATTTAGCAGCGAAAACAAAGAGTAATAACAAATAAAATAAATACTAACCTCTCCTAATCCAGCATCTAAGACTTCGCAATACGTAGCCTATGTTACAAGCAGTTCACAGCCTGGGTGAATTCATGGACTGCCATTGGATATAAAAGAAGAGTGGTAATTCCTTCATGTGTAGTCAACATTATAACAAATACATTTCCAGAACCAAGTGGTGTGTACGTGGGCTTCAAACTGTAAAAATAGAAGTCGAAAACATTCAAAATTCCAGTTTGAACTTAAATTTATTGAACAAAATTCTTGTTTAGTTCCTGAAGTTAATTAAACGCTCCTTACCTATTAAAACAATTTATTGAAATCTTGAGAAGTGCCTTTTTTCTTAGTTCATCATACAATGGACAAGGTGTTGGATCAATGTTTTTAGACAGTGATAGATCAATTACTTGAACCTCTGGTGATGATTCTCGAACTTGTGTGGGTAAGTTACTTTTAATTTTATTTATTATTTCAAGTTTCCATTCAGTCTTTGATTTTTCATATTTATTCTTGAGTACCCAGGATGCAGAGGGTTTAGAATATTGTGTTTTAACCTTAATCTTCTCTTTATTAAGTGCCAGTATGGTACTTTATGAGATTGTGTGGGGGAAGGGAAAATGTCTGTCCGTCTGTCCGTCCGTCCGTCCGTGTGCCTGTACGCGCGATAAATCAAATACGCTTTATTGGATTTTAATGAAACTTGGTATGTGCGTTTATAATATCCATGGAAAGAACCCTGTGGATATTGGACCAAATCGGTTCACCGGTACCGGAGTAAAACCCAATTTAGTGTCTATTTTAAAAGCGCCATAAATAATATACGCTTAATCGGATTTCTATGAAACTTGGTATACACATTTATAATGTTCATGGGAAGACGTCTATTGATATTGGACCAAATCGGTTGGCCGGTACCGGAATAATGCCCAATTTAGTGGCTCTTTATGGTATCAAATAACAAAAGGCCCCATAACTCAAATACGCTTTATCATGAAATTTTGTATAAGCATATATAACGTCCATGGCAAGAAGCCTATTATTTTGGACCTAATCGGTTGACCGGTACCAGAGGAACAACTAATTAAAAGTCACAGGTTTTTTATATCATGGCTGTACTACAACGCCGCATTTTTAATCATTTGAGAGCTTTGTTTGCAGTGTAGTCAGATGTTTGTTTACTTCGTTGATGTATTAGTCCAGTCAAATTAGATTTTTTGCTGCAGTAAATCATGTAGTTCCAAATGTTTCACGAATGTGTAGTGGGAGGCCCCTTGAACAACGCCTAATATTTTCCCGCCAATTTCAGGTGCTGCGGGGGTGGGGGAGGCTCAAAGTTCCCTTTTTTCAGTTTTCGGCGAAAATCTCGAAACCAGTGCATCATACAGAAAATATTATTCTTTTCAAAATCAAAGCTCATTAAATTCCCTACAAAACAACTCCGAGAATGAGCCGGTAAAAGTGGAAAATTTGCAGAAAATTTTGTGGCGCCTCACGTTTTTCGTCAAACTTGCCCGTCCAATTCTTTTGTTTTCCATTTCACAGGAACGTTATAAGAAAAGAAGTTGTAGAGACGTAAATTTCCTTCAAGAATATATTTACATTTTCTAATTTATCTTCACGTAGTCAAACGTTACAACATTTTAAAATTTTGGGGTCGATTTCGAGATTCCGCTAGTAAACTTCTTGTCATTTTATTTCCATTTTCAAGGGCTTTAACTCTCTGTATCATGTTAATTATTATTTGTGTAAACGCAATGGTATTTATTACACATATAACTAATCATGTGTAGTGCCTATATGTATATATTAAATAGCTAATAATGCAAAAGTGTAACGGGAAAACTTGACTTCGGGAGAATAAGACCCCCGACGTCAAAAATTCCCGGGAAAATATTACCGGTGGTCTATTTTTCCCGGGATATTAGGAAGTAGGGTAAAATCTTCCCGGGAAAAACTGACGCACAACAAACAACACGAACTTCAAAGAACTAATCGCCGCAGGTGGATACAATCTTACCAGGAGGAATTGACTTCACACAGGGGGGTATAAATACCCCGGGAAAATAAGACTCTCCACACAAACATCAAAGAACTAGTAGCCGCAGGTGGGTACTATTTACCCAGGAGGAATTGACTTCACACAGGGGGGTATAATTACCCCGGGAAAATAATACTCCCCAAGGAATCCTTGAAAATATCAAAGAACAAGGTGACGCTGGGGGGTGCTTTTAACTTAAGGAAGAATTTACTTCACACAGGAAGGTTAAAAATTCCCGGGAAAATAAGACTCCCCACAGAAAAATCAAAGAACTAGTCGCCGCAGGTGGGCACTATTTTCCCAGGAGGAATTGACTTCACACAGGGGGGGTATAATTACCCCAGGAAAATAAGACCCACAAGGAAGCCTTGAAAATATCAGAGAACAAGGTGCCGCTAGGGGGTGCTTATAACCCAAGGAGGAATTGACTCCACACCCGGGGGGGGGGGGGGGTAAAAAATTCCCGGGAAAATAAGAGTCCCCACACAAAAATCAAAGAACTGGTGGCCGCAGGTGGGTACTATTTTCCCAGGAGGAATTGACTTCACACCGGAGGGTATAATTACCCCGGGAAAATAAGACCCCCCGAGGAATCCTTGAAAAAATCAAAGAACAAGCTGCCGCTGGGGGGTGCTTTTAACTCAAGCAAGAATTGACTTCACACAGGGTGGTAAAAATACCCCGGGAAAATAAGACTCCCCACACAAAAATCAAAGAACCAGTCGCCGCAGGTGGGTACTATTTTCCCGGGCTGAATTGACTTCACACAGGGGGCATAATTACCCCGGGAACAAGACCCCCAAGGAATCCTTGAAAATATCATAGAACAAGGTGCCGCTGGGGGGTGCTTTTAACCCAAGAAGAATTGACTTCACACGGGAAGGTAAAAAATTCCCGGGAAAATAAGACTCCCCACACAAAAATCAAAGAACTAGTCTTCGCAAGTGGGTACTATTTTCCCAGGTGGATTTGACGTCACACAAGAAGGGTAAGTAGTAATGGCTTAGGCATAGGAAGAGATCCGCCGAGGCCGGTCAGCCAGTAGAGGTCGGTAAAGTAGAGCCTGCAGTACCCACCTTAAAACAAATCATACAAAACCAAAAAAGTATTAACAGATAATAAGGAAATACTATTCAAAAGTTAACCCCTTATGAATTTATTTTCAACCCCGCTACAGGAGTAGTTTTTAAAAAATAAAAATAATTTTGAAAATCTAGTATTCTAATTCATAGGTGACCTTATGACCATCCATGACAAAAGGGCGGTTTTCACCCCCACTTCCAATCTAACCCAATTAAAAATGATTTTTTTTGACATATAAACATCGAAGGGAGTGATATCAACTATCTGACATGATTTACACACCCAAATAAATTATTTTTACATAGGGGTGGTTTTTCAAGGTCATCCAAGTTTTTACAGATATGGACAGTTTAAGCCATTCTAAATCTTCGAGAGGGTAGTTTTCACCCCCACTTCCAATCTAACCCTTTTAAAATGATATTTTCGACTTATATACATCGTAAGAAGTGATATCAACTATGTAATATGATTTGCACCCCCAAATGAATTATTTTTATATAGGGGTGGTTTTCAAGGTCATCCTAGGTTTTACAGATATGGACAGTTTAAGCCATTCTAAATTTTCTAGAGGGTAGTTTTACCCCCACTTCCAATCTAACCCATTTAAAATGATTTTTTCGACATATATACATCGTAGGGACTGATATCAAGTATCTGTCATGATTTACACCCCCAAATGAATTATTTTTACATAGGGGTGGTTTTTCAATGTCATCCAAGTTTTTACAGATATGAACAACTTGAACAACTGTAAATCACCTAGAGGGTAGTTTTCGTCCCCACTTCCAATCTAACCCATTTAAAATGATTTTTTCGACATATATACATCGTAGGGACTGATATCAACTATCTGACATGATTTACACCCCCAAATGTATTATTTTAACATAGGGATGGTTTTTCAAGGTCACCCATATTTTTTGCAGATATGGACAACTTGAACCACTGTAAATCGCCTAGAGGGTAGTTTTCACCCTCACTTCCAATCTAACCAATTTAAAATGTTTTTTTCGACATATATACGTCGTAGGGACTGATATCAACTATCTGACATGATTTACACCCCCAAATGAATTATTTTTACATAGGGGTGGTTTTTCAAGGTCATCTAAAATTTTACAGATATAGACAGTTTAAACCATTATAAATCTTTTAGTGGGTTGTTTTCACCCCCACTTCCAATTTAACCCATTTATATTGATTTTTCGACATATATACATCGTAGGGCGTGATATCAACTATATGACACGATTTAAACCCCCAATTGAATTATTTTTACATAGGGGTGGTTTTTCAAGGTCACATAGCTTTTTGCATATATGGACAACTTGAACCACTGTAAATCGTTTAGAGGGTACTTTTCACCCCCTTCCAATTTAACCTATTTAAAATTGTTTTTTCTAAATATAAACATCGTAGGGACTGATATCAACTATTATCTGACATGATTTACACCCCCAAATGAATTATTTTTACATAGTGGTGGTTTTTTAAGGTCACATAGCTTTTTGCAGATATGGACAACTTGAATCACTGTAAACCGCCTAGAGGGTAGTTTTCACCCCTCTAAGCAATAAATCCCATTTAAATTTATTTTTATACGACATGATTTACACCTCTAAATGATTTAACACTACCCCCATCCCCAGCTTCGCCGAGACCCCGGTTATATCAATCCCGAATATGAAAATGAAGCTGTGATGTGAAATTATTTTCAAGCTGTGATGCAAAGTCACGCTTCAACATAAGACGTCGTCTCAAAGTAATCATACTTTATTACAGGAAAAACTATTTGCGCACAACTCCAAGAAAACCTTGACATTATGCAACTTAAACATGTTTATGAATTTTTGCTAAACAAATTATCTTAATAAGGAAAAGGTAAACCCTCAAAATAATAAAATATCATACCCACCATCTCCGGATGAAAGCTCAGCAACTGTTAATTTATGACAACGACGTACAGGATGAGAGGAGAGGAATTCAAGGTTAAACGTTAAAGGAAAGACACATCGAAGGGTACATCGTTCCTTTTTAAAATTAAGACAAAGGAAAATGTGAGTAAAGATCATCTTTCACCAATTAGCACATTGTCAAGTTGTACTTTTTTTTGTTATGGTAAAACAATATCAACTGATTTTTTTCTGTATCATAAGGAAGTTTATTTCATGCACAAAATTACAATTACAAAGAATCATACAAACATAATCTTTATTTGCACATAAATTAATAAGAACAACGATTAAAGTTTAGATACAAGTGATTTAATTTATTATATCAAACCCTTTTTAGGTGGACAATCTATTCCAAATAGTTCATTAAAGGTATTAACAACGGTGTTGTTAAATTCACTATATTGTATTACTTTATTATCTTGGCAGAAGTATAACAATCCATCTGTATACCTAAACACCTTATCTATTTTGGGGGGAATACCTCGGAAAATATTCTTAATGTAATTATAGTTAGCTGGTTTTACAGCACATTCGTCAATCTCTACAGCTAAACCGTCATCATAAAACAGATATGTTATTCCTCTATACGTGTTTACACCAGCTGTCAACGAGTTGTTTCGAATATCAAAAGTAGGTACAGGTTTAGGATAGCCGGATTGAAGCCTAAATGTTTTGTGTTCAACGAGGTACTGTTTAGTACCGACTATCATAACGTTGTAGGAATTTGGTTTTTGATAAACAGCTGTCACATTAAACTTCTTAGGTAAGTGCTCTACCCAAGTGGGTATGAAAAAGGGAGAGTTTATTTCCATATCTACTAAATCTATAATCCATACCCATTCTCTATAAAACACATATAATGCATTATTAACTACCATAAATGTGTTAATGTTTTCAGTTTACACAGGTCGGGAACAACACTCGGCACGGGTCTTCCAGATTCATACTGAGGAGTTCATGATGGCGTAGGTAGAGTTGATGATGGCGGAGGTCGAGGTGATGAAGGTATAGGCCTTGTTGTTGAAGACGGAAGCAGTGGTGGTGGTGGTGGTGGTGGTGGTGGTGGTGGCTGAGACCTAGGCCGTGATGACTGATCACCATATCGTTTTCTAGCTTCAGCAATATCATTAACGTTCAAATCGAGTGGTGGATGATAGGGATCGTAAAATGCATACATTACAGCATTCTTATCGTTTAAGTGATGTATTCCAAGCGTGTGTCCAATTTCGTGAATGAGTACGTAATACAGACTATTAACATGTTCGTCACCAGAGAAATTCGTTTTTGTAGACCATTGGAAGTCGTCGTTAATGTGAATTTCAGGACGAAGACCCTCGCCAGGATGGAAGGCATGTGATAAAACATGGTCATGTGTCACGAAATCGTCAGAACAATCCATATTGAGAAGTTGAAGTTTATGGTATCCTCTCTGATTAGTTATTAAGATATCTGGTTGTTTTATATCTCTTGAGAAAGTGACACCAGATATAGATGCCCATTTTTCGAAAGCCATATATGCAATTTCTATAGCCTTTAGGTCCATGGTGTTATAATTCCATGTAAAATGTGTTTTGTTCCACTTGTTCAACTCTTCAGAGTACGTTATATCTGGAACCCCGCATGGCGGTGTCCTCATTAAAATCAAAGTGTCATTGTCTAACTTTGAAGATACATTAAGTCCATAATTAGCTTGAAACATGGCAAGAGCTTCTTCGAAAGTTCGTTTGTCTCGTAGTGTGTTGCTATTACAAGACAGATATCCATACTTCTTTAGAAATTAATTGCCATTTCTTGATCGTCGTCCATCATCATAACCTCCGCCCAGCCACAGAGAGAAATCGTTAAAACAATTGCAAGCCGTAACATGTTGAAGTTCCACCAACATGGTCTCGGCAGTGATGCAGCCTCTTATATACCCTGTCGATGACGTAAGCTGTTGCAATCGACACCTCCCCTCTCCTCCATTTTCCTCTGATGCGTAGCAATTAACATAACTACAGCCTGAAACAAAAGAAGTGTTGAGAGAAAAGAAAGGAATTTCTATTTGGTTATCATACGAAAACTTAACTATGTTATACCTTTTGTGATGTACTCCTAAATGTTACACACCTGGTGTCACATTTTCTGCTCCATATTCCCATCAGAGGATTGGCAGGAATTAAACAAGTTGTGAAATGTTCCTCTCCCGTGCAGATTTCCTCGTGGTCATTGAAGTCATGATAAAATTTCCGTTGCTGACCAGCAATCATTTTGTTTGAACGCCCGCATGGAAACGCCTGAACTAATTCCTCGTGAATTTGGTCATACTCTTTTATTATGGTAAATGTAAAGGGATGAACCACCTCTTTGATAACAACACCTCTCTCGTCATACACGCGATAGGTGATAGGTCGCTCCTCGCTCTCCAACATTGGCCAGCGTTCCATCGTAGCTGGTCGTTTTACAAACGCAACTAGCCTATTATATATATCCTGGCAAGGGGAAAAGAAACCCTCACGACCTTGTTACAAGAATAAAACTACGCCACAAGACATTTATGCACAGTCATGGCCATGTGCAATCTTCCTCATGACGCATGATCATTATCGTACTTGTTCAAGGCTAGTTACACTTTAGCGCATTAAAGCCTTAACTTCATTGGCTGGAATAAAATGCCTGTCAGGTGTGGGGTTCGAACCCACGCTCCCCTAAGGGAACCAGATCTTGAATCTAGCGCCTTAGACCTCTCGGCCAACCTGACACGAATAATATATAATCTTACAAACAAATATAAATTCTACTTACCCTACCGATTAAATAAACCAACGGGTTTATTCTGTCTTGCCCAACCTAGCACTATATCCCTCAGGTTCAACTAATTTAAACAATATGACTAAGACAGGTCTAAACGTTTCAGAACTCAAACAAAAAGACTTTAAACTAGCAAAGAAATTATGAAAATAGTAATTTGTGCACAAAAATTACGTAACAATATGACAATACTGAGCAGAGAGGCTCAGGATAGGTATCACCTGCAAAACATGATTCATCGTGAACAGTAGACAGGGGATTCGAAATCATTTATGCAGTTACAATGTACACCTATATGAAAATGACATTCTTAATAGTACATATCCATCGTAGCTCATCATTTTCCAAATGCAACTAACCTTTTTATATATATTCTGGAAAGGGGAAAAAACCTTCACGACCTTGTTACAAGAATAAGACTAAGCCACAAAACCTTTATGCACAGTCATGGCCACGTTTAATCTTCCTCATGACGCATGATCATTATCATACTCGTTCAAGGCTAGTTATAATTTAGTGCATTAAAGCCTTAACTTCATGTGCTGGAATAAAATGTCTGTCAGGTGTGGGGTTCGAACCCACGCTCCCCTAAGGGAACCAGATCTTAAATCTAGCGCCTTTGACCTCTCGGCGAACCTGACACTAGTACTATATAGTCTTACAAACAAAGATAAATTCTACTTAACATACCGTTTAAATAAACCAACGGGTATATTCTGTTTTTCCCAACCTAACACTATATCCCTCAGGTTCAACTAATTTAAACAATATGACAAAGACAGGTCTAACGTTTCAGAATTCAAGCAAAAAGACTTTAAACTAGCAAAGAAATTATGAAAATAGTTATTTGTGCACAAAAATTACGTAACAATATGACAAAGGTACCTCTTCAATACTGAGCAGAGAGGCTCAGGATAGGTATCACCCACAAAACATGATGCATCGTGAACAGTAGACAGGGGAATCGAAACCATTTATGCATTTAAAATGTACACCTATATGATAATGACATTCTTAATAGTACATACGAAATAAAAAATGGGCGAAAATAATGTCAGTAGTGCATTTAAAAAATGAAAATTACGTAAAAAAAATCACAAATCATAATTGAACATGTCCGATTGACAGAGAAAATGAAGCCATTTATACATTTAAAATGTGAAATGTTTACGTATTACTAAACAACAGGACAAATACAACTCTAAGAGCCTTAAGAATTTTAACAATGTGGCTGTAAACTAACAAAGGAATAGGAAAACACAACTCTAAACAAAGGGATTATATAGAACATGTCTAGCAGGAAATGAAAATATTATCAATTGTGCTAAAATGATGAAAACTACTAAATTAATCCACAAATCATGCTTGAACATGTCCATCGACACAGGAAACGAAGTCATTTCTACATTTAAAATTACGAAAGTCCACTGGTTGGGTTACGGTAGGAATGAAAGAAAGATCAATAAGTGATGTAACAATATTGATTTTGTCACATGATATCGTGAACAAAACTGGAAAAATTAAAATGGGTCTTCATTCAAATTCTTAATACCATCACATTCTGTAGATCACATGCCATATGTGAAGTAGTATGAAAAAAACATTTGACGTCACATTGTCTTAATTTACTCAGCTTAGGGCAGCTGAGATCATCAAGGTTAATAACACTTCTTTGCAGTAGTTTTTAAAAAAAATTGCTATTTCTAGTCCCTTGCAATAAAGTTTGTCTTCACACTGTAAAACACTCTCTAGTGTAGATTTCAATGCCACATATGGTATGTATCCAAACTGCCAAGGGATTCCGTGAAGATACGATTCTGCATACTCCTGACACTGCGCGTCCGGAAAAACATCAGCTGGCGGATCAAGCCTAAAGTGTCCAATTCTCCCGTCGTGTGAGATCAGTGCCACCTCCTTCGCCAAGAACTGCTTGGATTGAACTGAAATCCCTGGACATCTATGATGACAAAATTATCATGACATTGGTAAAGATGTTAGTGAGAGCGGTATATTCAATACTTCTATCGTGGAGAAGTAAACAGTAGGCTTTGGTGTTAGCAGGAATGTTGATTGCTGCAGTAATTTTAATTCTGATGGTACAAGCTCCTGATTTTAACTCCTCGTCCTGCTACGAGCAGTCAGTGACAAAGACTGGCGTGTGATTGATAGTTTGCCGCGCCATTAACATTGCCACCATCACTCCTAAAGCATAGCGCTGCACCCTTAAAGTAGCAATGGACTATGCAAAACGAGGATGATAATTATTGCAGAGCTCTTTGTTATCAAAGCGTGTCAGCTGTCCGCTACTTAAAAGGAGTGACTTTATCACTTCTACCAAGATAATAAAGTAATACAATATAGTGAATTTAACAACACCGTTGTTAATACCTTTAAGAACAGTCTTGAACTATTTGGAATAGAATGTCCACCTAAAAAGGGTTTAATTAAAGAAATTAAATCACTTGTATCTAAACTTTAATCGTTGTTCTTATTAATTTATGTGCAAATAAAGATTATGTTTGTATGATTCTTTGTAATTGTAATTTTGTGCATGAAATAAACTTCCTTATGATACAGAAAAAGAATCAGTTAATATCGTTTTCCCATAGCAAAAAAAAGTACAACTTGACAATGAGCTAATTGGTGAAAGATGATCTTTACTCACATTTTTCTTTGTCTTAATTTTAAAAAGGAACGATGTACCGTTCGGTATGTCTTTCCTTTAACGTTTAACCTTGAATTCCTCTCCTCTCATCCTGTACGTCGTTGTCATAAATTAACAGTTGCTGGGCTTTCATCCGGTGATGGTGATATTTTATTATTTTGAGGGTTTACCTTTTCCTTATTAAGATAATTTGTTTAGCAAAAATTCATAAACATGTTTAAGTTGCATAATGTCAAGGTTTTCTTGGAGTTGTGCGCAAATAGTTTTTTCCTGTAATAAAGTATGACTACTTTGAGACGTCTAGTGTTGAAGCGTGACTTTCCATCACAGCTTGAAAATAATTTCACATCACAGCTTCATTTTCATATTCGGGATTGATATAGCCGGGGCCACGGCGAAGCTGGGGATGGGGGTAGTGTTAAATCATTTAGGGGTGTAAATCATGTCGTATAAAAATAAATTTAAATAGGATGTGTTGCTTAGGGGGGTGAAAACTACACTCTAGGCGATTTACAGTGGTTCAAGTTGTCCATATCTGCAAAAAGCTATGTGACCCTGAAAAACCACCCCTAAGTAAAATTAATTCAATTGGGGGTGTAAATCATGTCAGATAGTTGATATCAGTCCCTAGGATGTTTATATGCCGAAAAACAATTTTAAATAGGTTAAATTGGAAGAAGTTGAAAACTACCCTCTAAACGATTTACAGTGGTTCAAGTTGTCCATATATGCAAAAAGCTATGTTACCTTGAATAACCACCCCTATGTAAAAATAATTCATTTGGGGGTGTAAGTCATGTCATATAGTTGATATCACTCCCTACAATGTATATATGCCGAAAAAATCAATTTAAATGGGTTAAATTGGAAGTGGGGGAGAAAACCACCCTCTAAAAGATTTATACTATTTTAAACTGTCCATATCTGTAAAATTTAGGATGACCTTGAAAAACCACTCCTATGTAAAAATAATTCACTTGGGGTGTAAATCATGTCAGATAGTTGATATCAGTCCCTACGATGTATATATTTCGAAAAAATCATTTTAAATGCGTTAGATTGGAAGTGAGGGTGAAAACTACCCTCTAGGCGATTTACAGTGGTTCAAGTTGTCCATATCTGCAAAAACTTGGGTGACCTTGAAAAACCACCCCTATGTAAAAATAATTCATTTGGGGGTGTAAATCGTGTCAGATAGTTAATATCACTCCTTACGATGTATATACAGTATGTTGAAAAAATAATTTTAAATGGGTTGTGTTGGAAGTGGGGGTGAAAACTACCCTCTAGGAAATTTACATTGGTTCAAGTTGTCCATATCTGTAAAAACTTGGATGACCTTGAAAAACCATCCCTATGTAAAAATAATTCATTTGGGGGTGTAAATTATGTCAGATAGTTGATATCAGTCCCTACGATGTATATATGTCGAAATTTTTTTTTTAAATGGGATAAGATGGAAGTGGGGGTGAAAACCGCCCTTTTGTCATGGATGGTCATAAGGTCACCTATGAATTATAATACTAGATTTTCAAAATGATTTTTATTTTTATTTTTTGAAAACTACCCCTATAGCGGGGTTGAAAATTAATTCATAACGGGTTAACGCTTTTGAATAGCATTTCCTTATTTTTCTGTTAAAACTTTTATTGGTTTTGTATCATTTGTTTTAAGGTGGGTACTGTAGGCTATGCTTTACCGACCTCTGCTGGCTGACCGCCCTCAGCCATTACTACTTACCTCATTGTGTGAAGTCAATTCCTCCTGGGAAATAGTACCCACTTGCGGCGACTAGTTCTTTGATTTATGTGTGGGGAGTCTTATTTTCCCGGGAATTTTTTACCCCCCCGTTTGAAGTAAATTCTTCTTGGGTTAAAAGCACCCCCCAGCGGCACATTGTTTGTTGATAATTTCAAGGATCCCTTGGGGGTCTTATTTTCCCGGGGTAATTATGCCCCCTGTGTGAAGTCAATTCCTCCTGGGAAAATAGTACCCACCTACGGCGACTAGTTCTTTGATTTTTGTGTTGGGAGTCTTATTTTCCCGGGAATTTTTTACCCCCTGTGTGAGGTCAATTCTTCCTTGAGTTAAAAGCACCCCCCAGCGGCACCTTGTTCTTTGATATTTGGAAGGATTCCTTGGAAGGTCTTATTTTCCCGGGTTAATTATACCCCCCCTGTGTGAAGTCAATTCCTCCTGGGAAAATAGTACCCACCTGCGGCGACCAGTTCTTTGATTTTTGTGTGGGGAGTCTTATTTTCCCGGGAATTTTCTACCCCCCCCTGTGTGAAGTCAATTCTTCTTGGGTTAAAAGCACTCCCCAGCGGCACCATGTTCTTTGATATTTTCAAGGATTCCTTGGGTAGGTCTTATTTTCCCGGGGTAATTATGCCCCCTGTGTGAAGTCAATTCCTCCCCGGAAAATAGTACCCACCTGCGGCGACCAGTTCTTTGATTTTTGTGTGGGGAGTCTTATTTTCCCGGGGTATTTATACCCCCCTGTGTGAAGTCAATTCCTCCTGGGGAAATTGTACCCACCTGCGGCGACTAGTTCTTTGATGTTTGTGTGGGGAGTCTTATTTTCCCGGGATTTTTTTACCCCCCTGTGTGAAGTCAATGCTTCTTGGGTTAAAAGCACCCCCCTAGCGGCACCTTGTTCTTTAATATATTCAAGGATTCCTTGGGGGTCTTATTTTCCCGGGGTAATAGTACCCCCCTGTGTGAAGTCAATTCCTCGTGGGAAGAATGTACCCACTTGCGGCGATTAATTCTTTGAATTTCGTGTTGTTTATGGTGCGTCAATTTTTCCCGGGAAGATTTTACATTGCTTCCTAATATCCCGGGAAAAAAAGACCCCCGGTAATAATTTCCCGGGAGTTTTTGACTTCGGGGGTCTTATTCTCCCGAAGTCAAGTTTTCCCGTTACACCGGATCAGAGACACACCCCCGTTAGACACATAATGACACAGAAAATGTCACACAGTTCTGCCAGTGCTGAATGAAACAGCCAGCTCAACATACACACATTTCCCACTAGCTACGTACAATTTAGAATGACCCGAGCAGCAGAACACCAAGCGCCGAACAGTTGTTGGGAGCGGAGTATGGTCTATGGTCGTGGATCTCCGTGGGTGGTGGCGGGACAACAAAAAAACAAAAAAGTTAAAAGCACCCCAGCGGCAACTTGTTCTTTGATATTTTCAAGGATTCCTTGGAGGGTCTTATTTTCCCGGGTTAATTATACCCCCCTGTGTGAAATCATTTCCTCCTGGGAAAATAGTACCCACCTGCGGCTACTAGTTCTTTGATTTTTGTGTGGGGACTCTTATTTTCCCTGGAATTTTTTAACCCCCGTGTGAAAACTAGATGTGCATTTACCGGGCTATGTGGCCGTGGTCGTGGTCCGTCTTGCGGTGTTGTTGACGTTTCGCTTCGATCTGCGTCGGGCATCCTCGGATCTGTGTTCATCATGGTGGTCTGCTGAGTACTTGTCGCTGTCTCCCCGCCCGCCGTTATTTATACTTTTTCCTCCTGCCGCTGATTGGACGGCGCTCAGTTGTATCCTTACCTCCCCCTCTCCGGTACAATAGAAAAACTGGAGAAAGTGTCGCTCACACCGGAAGATTGTCTGGTAAGCTTTGATGTAGTTTCATTATTCACAGAAGTACGAATTGAAGAGGCCCTGTTACACATTGGGGAGGTGTTCCCGCAGGACATAACTGCCTTGTTCCGCCATTGCCTCACGACCAGCTATTTTAAGTGGGATGGACGTTACTATGAGCAATTGACGGGGTTGCGATGGGGAGTCCCCTGAGCCCGACCATTGCCAACTTCTTTATGGAGAAATTCGAAGCTGTGGCCTTGGAGACCACGCCGTTAAAACCTAAGGTATGGTGGAGATATGTCGACGACACGTTCGTCATTTGGCCCCACGGGACGAAAAACTCAACCAGTTCCTACAGCACGTAAACTGAATCAATGGTAACATTCAATTCACAATGGAAAAAGAGCTAAACAACAAACTTGCCTTCCTAGATGTGTTGGTAATCAGAGACCAGAACCTGAGATTGTTGCATACTGTCTACAGAAAGCTGACCCATACAGATAGATACCTACAAAAAGAGTCCAACCACCATCCACGCAAAAAATCCGGAATAATTAAGACACTATCACTAAGAGCTCGGAAGATTTGCTATCCCCACCTACTTCGAGAGGAGCTGGACCACCTTCACATTGCTTTTCAAGCTAATGGTTACAGTTCAAAGGAAATAACGAGGGCGTCTAAGCCGATTGGCCCCGAAAAGGACCGAGTGGCAAAAACACCACCAAGAGCAAAGGCCTTTCTTCCATATATACGTACGGTCACGGATCGCATTGGGAAAATTCTGGACAAGCACAACATTAGGACAATCTACAAACCCACCACGAAAATAAAACAGCATCTAAACTCCGCCAAGGACAAACAGGAACCCCTGTCAAAAGCGGATGCATATAGAATACCTTGTAGCTGTGGCAAAGTCTACATTGGTACAACGAAAAGAAGCATCAATACCAGGCTGAAGGAGCACAACAGACAATGTAGACTAGGCAACACGGAAAATTCGGCAGTAGCTAAGCACGCTTTTCTACCCGGACATGACATAAGCTTCCACAAAACAGAAGTACTTAGTACTACCTTCCAGTGGTTCCCAAGACTTTACCGGGAAGCCATAGAAATACAAAAACATACGGACAATTTCAATCGTAAAGAAGAAACGGCGAGAGTTCACAGCAGTTGGGCCCCAGTGATCGCAAGAACCAAATGTAAACCCAGCGTTTTCAAATGTACCGGAGAGGGGGAGGTAAGGATACAACTGAGCGCCGTCCAATCAGCGGCAGGAGGAAAAAGAATAAATATCGACGGGCGGGGAGACAGCGACCAGTACTCAGCAGACCACCATGCTGAACACAGCTCCGAGGATGGCCGACGCAGATCGAGGCGAAACGTCAGCAACACCGCAAGACGGACCACGACCACGGCCACATAGCCCGGTAAATGCACATCTACTTTATTTATTGTTTATGTAAACATCAATGGTGTTTATTACTCATATAACTAATATTATATAATATATATATGCAAGTATGTGTGAAATTGCCCATATAACATATATATGTGTGTGTGTGTGAATGTATGTAGGCCTATATATCTATGAAATACGAACTTTTATGTACGTTATTTATTGTTTAGCTAATCGACGTAGTTTACGTGGTTAGTGTACGACGGTTTTAACTAAGCTTGCTCAGTGGCTGAAAGATCGCCCGCCTATTGCTGTACGCGATTCTTTGATGTCCCTTTCAACCGGAGTTATAGGAACCAACAACATCAACTGTTACCATGCAGTGGACATCGGAACCCATACAATGGAAACTTTTGTTGGAATGAACTTTGCAGAAATGAAGCAGTATGAGAAGAACGCAATAGTCCCATTGACTGCTATGAGCAACACTGTCAAACTTGACAACGAAGTGGTGGTGGTCGATTTTACAGAGGACCATAATTACCAAGAAAACACAAGAGGATGTAGAGAAGCTGTTGAAGTGTGAGTTAGCCCCATACCCCATAATTATTTTCGACGAAGGGATCATGAGGAAAATGAAAAAGTTAGCTTAAATCGATGGCGCGTTCCACCTTCATAGAAAGTTCGCCTCCATCTGCGATCAATATGTGTCTTACATAATCAACCATTACGGCCACAACTCTGCTGTGGTTTTTGACGGTTACGAAGACACAAATTCCACGAAAAGAACCGAACAACATCGGAGGGCATCAAGCAAAACATCAGTGGATGTAGACCTTGATGAGAACATGGTGGCTACTGTTCAGGAGGAAAAGTTCATTTCCAAGGAAAGGAACAAAATCAAGCCGATTAGTATGTTAGCGCAGGCCTTGGGTGCAAAAGGTATACAGTTCACCACATGCAAAGCAGACGCTGACTGCAGCACTGTCACTGTCAGGTGTGGATTAGAAAATACCTCTAATTCAAATGTTGGGGTAGTTGGCGAAGACATAGACCTGCTCGTCTTGCTCGTGGCACTCACACCACAGGCCATGAAAGGAGGCAACACAGAAGACAGGTTGTACTCCTCCCAACAACTTCAGGCCTTGCTATTCAGCCTGTACATTCTCTTTTTCCATTGCTTCACTGGGTGCGATACCACTTCTGCAATTTATGGAAAAAGTAAAGCAGCCATAGTTAAATGCTTCCAGCTGTTTCCTAACGAATCCAAAATCATCGCTGAATTGTTTTACAACTCCACATCCACGCCAGGAGACATTGCTGAAGCTGGGGAACAAATGCTCCTCCTGATGTATCAGACCCCAGCCCACGAGCATGACCTCAGTCATCACAGGTACCGGTACATTTCATTTTGCATTGCATGTACTAACTTCGTTGAAGCATGCTGTTTGATAAATAAATATTATATTCTGTTTTATTCACAAGTACATGTGCTTCCTCAAATCGTGTGCCAAGATGAAAGCTAATTTGTCTTCAATGCCACCTACAAAAGATGCTGATCTATATCACTCGTACAGAGTGTTTCTACAGGTCCAACAGTTGTTTGGAAATGAATCTCTCGAACCTGAACGTTGGGGTTGGACAAGAGAAGATGGGGGATATATGACTCTTATTAAGACCAAGGCCCCTATTGCACCTTAGAGCGTGCTCAACTCCATATTTTGTCGTTGTACCACAGGCTGCTGTATGAGATGTGCATGCCGGAAAGCCGGCATCCACTGCTAACCTGTCTGTGGCAATTGCCACAGCGCTTGCACTAACAGTGCTTCCGTTCAAGAGGAGTTGGAAGAGTTGTATGGTGAGGAGAACAGCTTTAAATGAATGATAGGATGGAAGGGTGATCGGGTATTAAGTTGTGTAAGCCTCTTTTTTACTTTTGCATTATTAGCTATTTAATATATACATATATATACTACACATGATTAGTTATATGGGTAATAAATACCATTGCGTTTACATAAATAATAATTAACATGATACAGAGAGTTAAAGGCCTTGAAAATGGAAATAAAATGACAAGAAGTTTACTAGCGGAATCTCGAAATCGACCCCAAAATTTTAAAATGTTGTAACTTTTGACTACGTGAAGATAAATTAGCAAATGTAAATATATTCTTGAAGGAAATTTACGTCTGAGAACCTCTTTTCTCATACCTTTCCCGTAAAATGGAAAACAAAAGTATTGGAAGGGTTAAGTTTGACAAAAAACGTGTGGCGCCACAAATTTTTCTGAAAATTTTCCACTTTCACCGGCTCATGCCCGGAGTCGGTAACATATAGAGATAAATATGAATATATCGTTTTGTAGGGAATTTAATAAGCTTTAATTTTAAAGAGCATGATATTTTCTGTACGATGCACCGTTTTCGAGATTTGCGACGAAAACTGAAAAAAGGACCTTTGAGCCTCCCCCCACCCCCCGCGGCACCTGAAATTGGCGGGAAAATATTAGGCGTTGTTCAGGGGACCTCCCACTACACATTCGTGAAATATTTGGAACTACATGATTTAATGCAGCAAAACCAACTTTTTTTTATCTAATTTGACTGGGCTATATTTGAAATTGAGTAGGCCTACTACATTAAAACTGTTATATTCAGAAGGTACATTACTGTGAAATAATTAGCGGAGTTATATGCCACTGAATTTTGCGAAATGCTGACACATTTTAAGAATGTCAAGTTGCAATACAATGAGATTTGACAAATAACAGTATTCCTTCACATATGCTTATCAAACAACTTCGTCAAACTGACTGAGTTGGCCAAATGGTAACGTCTTGGATTCGTATTCTGGAGGTCCCTGGATCAAATCGCGGAGCCGGCCGATTTTTTGTTTTTATGTGAGTGCGCGATTGTCAAGGTATCACAAATCTGTAGTTCTACTGGCGCTGGTCAATTTTAATCTGGTTAAAAAAATAACTTATTTTCTGCACATCATAATTGCAATTAAGTTATAGTTGATTCAACAAAAGCATACTGGCACTTTGTTATATCAGTTTGCCTGATTTTATTTATATTAGAATTATGAATCAAAATTGCAATTATACACCCAAGGTAGATATCATTATATGATAAATGTAATCTTTTCGGGGCGTATTTGAACCTGAGACTATGGCAACTTTCCGGCGTTCACAAAGTTACTTTAAAATAAATGATCGTTCATACAGTAACGGTGAACCACAATCTTAAAGGTACTTCATGTTTAACACTGTTTTCATTTCTGAATATAGCCTACATTAGGAAGCTCCAGGCGCCGTGGCACCCCATTGCGCCAATTATGAAAGTGAATGCATTGTATTATAAGAATATTGCCAGTGACGTACTAAGTGGAAAATGTTCACATCTGAAAGCACTTCGTTTCCATAGAAATAAAAGAACATTTTTGAAATGTTAAATAAAAATTAATGTAACATCGCTTTTTGCATCATGCAATTGAACGAGTTGTTTTTTCTTGGAGATACGGTACGACGGGGAATGCTAATGTATAACGGGCATAATTTTATTACGCACTGGATTATTTTAGATTTTTGTAACCACTTTTATTGGAATACGAACACTTTTATTGGAGTCATTTAACGGGAGGAATGATTAGGCTTACAAAATTAAGAGTGGGAAACAGAGAACAGATATTAATTTTTAATAGGGGCACAAATGAATGGAATCATTTGCCTGCTTCAATCTTCGATAGCCATACTCTCTCACAGAAAAGATTTAAAGAAAATATTGAGGACAGTGATTAATTGATTATTATAGAGTTTATGTTCATAAACAATTATTAAGTCTGTTTATGTTTATTATTTCTGCACATTCTTATCAGTTCCTGTTTATGTGTTATTACTGTGTTCCTGTTAATGTATTATTTCTGTGTTTCTGTTTATTTATTATTACTGTTTATGTATTAACATTATTCTCTTTATGTATAAGAATGCATAGCTACCACCAGCTACAGCCGTTACAGTCGTTAAATAAACATACATACATGTATACATAATACACACATTTCTGGGTACGAGCTTAGCTGAATATTATTTGTGAAGAAGGAGTGTGTCTAGCCCAAAGAGGGAGTTTATTAAACAATTTGTCTCCGACATATACAAAATTTACATTAATTAAATTTTCGTATCTGGTGTTATGAGAGTGCTGTGGGCTCCATAAATTAAAAGTGTTTAAATTTTTCTTCATAAAAATGAAATTCTGTAAGATAAAAATGCATGGAAGTTTTGAATATTCCAATTCCAGATAAATAAGGCCTACAAGATTCTCTATTACTGATACCCAGTATACCATGTATAGCTTTTTTCTGACATTGAAAACCTGCTTTAGCTCCACTAGAATTTCCCTAAAGTAGTGTCCCTTAGTACAGGTGAGTATGAAAGAGAGCAAAATATGTAGTTACCATTAAGTTTAAACTAACACATAATTTTAACCTCTTAAGCAAGAAAATTATTCTTGATAGGCGACTACATAAGACATTAGTATGAGCATTCCAATTAAGTTTTGAATGAAGATTTATACTTAGTAACTTAACAGAGCTATTCTCTGCATTTAAATTTAGACTAAAAAGAATTTCTTCAGTTTTATTAGAATTAACAATTAATTTATTAGTTGCAAACCAGAGGTAGGGTCGTCCTACCATATAGTTTATAATAACTGAATTTATCTCTGAGTTTTCGTTTGAGGATAACAAGGTAGTGTCATCTGCATAAAGAGCAGCTTTGTTTGGCACAAAAAATCTTGAACAAAGATGGTGAACAAGAAAAAGTCAAGGACAGATTGCTGGGACACCCCATTTGTTACCTTCTTAAGATTTTATCTCTGATCTTTTATTTTAACAAACTAAAGTATATTATTCAGATAGGAAATCATTAGAGTTCATTAACATCTAGGCCATAATAATGTAATTTTTCAATGAGCTCTTTATGAGGAACAATATCGAAAGCTTTGCTTAGATCAAATAATAATGCCCTTGTTCCCTCCTTATTCTCAAAACCGTCTAGCACAAAAGAAACTATACTTTCAACTGCTTTGATGGTAGATAAATTATTTTTAAAGCCAAACTGAGCAGTTCTTTACATGTGAATATTTTCAAAAAAATGTTCAAGTCGGTTGTTCATAACACATTTGACAACTTTAGAGACTACAGGTATCAGCGCAATAGGACGGTAATTATTTACATCAGATTTTACACTTTTTATAACAAGGTACTATAGTGCTTACTTTTAGACAATGTGGGTAAATACCTTCCCGAAGAATCCCGTTAATAAGAAAAGTTAAAGGGCACACAATATTCTTGGCTATTATTTTAAGAACAAAGTTAGATAGGTCGAAAACATCTTCAGATTTAGAGTTGCTCAATTTACCTAGAATTCTACTCACTTCACTGGCACTCGCCTCAGTCCATCTAAAAGAAAGTAAATCTGGAGGTTTAATACCAGAAGTTTTTAACATGTCTAAGGGGTTAGCTACGTCCCTATACCCAAACCTTTATTTATAATATTACTAATATTAACAAAAACACTCTTTAAAATCATTTGCTGAAGTAGGTACATCACTTCTCAAATCTATGTTTATAGGAACTCATTAATTACCTTCCATGCCGCTTTACACATGTTATTGGCGATTCTGATGAAATTATCATTAGCATTTTTCTTAGATTAATCTGTTCTCTATAAAATATCTTAAGCCTACTGTGAGTTTTTAAAATCCTGGTATCAGTCTTACATTTCTCATAACTAAAATCTAAAAGTAACCTAATCATATGTAAGAAGGATGGGTACAATTTTTTATTTATTACCTGTTTCTTACCAAAGCTATTATTTTTTTTTTCTTAATGGACGGCATTAATTAAAGTTAATAGATAAAATTTGAAAAATATGCTAAAAGCATCATCAACATTTGTGTTGAATAGAAATACATCATTCCAGTTAATATTCCTTAACCAATTTTGAAATTTTCTAGACCAGTATCACTTAATAGCCTGTAAGTTTGCTTATGTGTCCAAGATTTTATATATCTATTTAAATTAACATTTACTAAACAAGATTGTTTAAGTTTTAACAATAAAACACAATGATCAGAGAGATGAGGCTGCATAACAACATAGGCAAATAACAACGTAGGGTAACATAGAAGGTTGCAGGTTAGAATTAAAATTATCAATACAACATGAGTGGCGGGTAGGGCGATTATTTAGACAAAAGCCGTCATACGAACGTAAGGCACTGAGAAAACTTCTTATCTTTAAATCATTGCATCTAGTGTCTAAATTTGTGTCACCAGCAATAACAACTTTAAATTTACCATACCCCTTTTTGTTACAAATGAAGTCCAGTAGTTCAGACATTTTATCTATAAAAATATCAATAGAGAAGTCAGCTGTGAGATAGACTGATGTCACCAACGAATTAATTGAGGGAAAAGCCTCACACGCTTCAAAATGGTTAATTTCGCACACACTTTCAATATCAACAGTTTTAAATGTAGGTTGAAAAGAAGAATTGACAAATATTGCATCTCCACCATAGGGACTAGTCCTACAGAACTCAGTAGCCTTTGGGTCGGTAGAAGTCCAGTTCATTGTGGATACACCAGTGTTCATTAACACACAATAACTTATGTCACTAGTGACATCATCCAGAAGATTTTATAACAAGTTAATTTTATTTTTAATAGACTGGCATTGAGATGCATTATTTAAACATCACTTGGCCCAATACCAACTGCATTTTGATAATTATTAACTAAATTAAGTGCAGGCCTAGGCCTATCTGCATTCCTTTTGTTGGAGTACTTTTCATTTATGGGCTTGTCGTTTATAAGGTTCCTCCTAAAAAGTATCTTTAACAGCAATTCATGGTGATTTGTTCCTTATGGATAACATGCTTGCTAATTCTAAAATCTTGTCTATCACAAATCTTTTACCTAGCACGTTGAGGTGAAGGCCATGGGCTGTGTGAAATATATTCCCTTTATTACTTAAATCTATATAAGTCACATTATTGAAGTATTTGCATTTTTTTGTTAGTTCTTCATTTGCTCGATCCACTTCCTTATTCACAAACGACCAGGAAGCTAGGTCATATCGGTGATGAACCGAGAACACCATTATATTTTGTATCACTCATATGCTGCAGCTTTCTTCATTATTGCCGTCTGAAGGTGTTTAATCTCCTTTCTAGATACACCTTTGGACCCAGCGATAAAGACCACTATATCAGACACAGACACAAAGACATGTTTTCGAAAATAGTATTTTTGGATTCAGGGGACCTCAAAGCGTGTGTTTATGTTAAAAGCTCAACTTCGAATTTGAGGGTCGAAAACAATAATTCCTCTACCTATAGTACCTATGGTACGGACAGAGGAAGTAAATAGTAAATGAATATAAATTGCAGCGAAATAGCCATACTTGGAAGATAGTTTACACTAATGGTTTACATGTTCGTATATTCACTTATTGTCTTTGTTCTTCTTGTACAGAGTTCGATATGGTACCGATCGCACGGGTTTTCACATAGTAAGCATACACAGTCGACGTTGCGTTCATGGAAGTGTGTGTTTTTGCACATTAGGTGATGAAACCCGTGGACTGCCAATCTGGTAATGACGTGTCTCATTTAGAAGTTTGCCTTTGACCATTATCTGTTTATCATGGCTCCTGTGCCATAGAATTCTGGTTGTACTTCATCTCTTTATCATGTCAGTGCTGCCAGCAGTTTTTTTGATGCGCAGGTGTTGGGTAGAGGTATGCTTGTCCTGAGATCTTATAAGAGGAAGGTTTCCTTTGCCAGGAGATATGCAAGTCCTGACCGGGTCATTTTTGATACTCCTATTGCTTTCTTTATGTAGTTTGCTTTCACCCTTTCTAAAGTGGATAGATTCTTTGTTGTTAAATGTGGCCAGATGATTTCGTTGCGGTATGTTAGTATTGGAAGAATTTTTACTCTGAATAGTAACATTGCTCTCTCTAGGTTAAGGGTTTTGATGTTTCTTATTTGTGCGATGCCATTATTGCTTGGGTTGCTTTTTCTGTCACGTGTTTTTTGAAGCATTTTGCGCTTGTTTGCAGCGTGATGCCTAAATATTTGAAGTCTGGCACTATCTTTAATTTTCGGTCCCTTATGAGTATCTCTGCTGATGCGGGTCCTTCCCTCCATTCCTAAAGATCATGGTATCTGTTTTTGATATGTTGATGTCGAGCTTGTGTTTGGAGCACCGTATTTGCATGTCGTTTACTGTTTCCTGGAGTTTTATTATGTCTCTTGAACCCATTACGATGTCATCCGCATATGCGCACGAGAATACTCCCGGGAGTCCGGTGCTTCACGTACTTGACTTGTGGTGAGGAGTCGTTACAAGACTCACGTGGTCAGAAAGGACTGCAAATCTCCAAAACTCAACAAAGATAACAGAGGAAGTAAAAAGACAGTAACTTATGCATAGCATGCACAACGTTCACGCTTCTTGTAGTTTTAGTTTAAAAACCATAAAATACGTATCTTTTTGTTGAAATGCTACCCGTTGGTTCCTACAGAGAAGAATACCAACCAACGAATTACAATTAACTGAAGGATCATTAGTTAAATCGGGGAAGTAAGGCATCATGACATACAGCAAGATTTGCATGACACGTTTGTCGATGATAACTCTATTGCTGAATAATTAAAGAATTAAGCAAGCAGGCAATCAAGGAATAGAAAAAAGATAAAATAAAGTAAATAAAATAAGTTACATGTGAAATTAACTTAAAACATACGTGAGTAGGGATATGCCGTGGTACAGTATGATGTGGCAATGCGCTACAAACCGGAAGTTGCTAGCTCGAGTCTCGATAAAGTAGTTGGGATTCTTCGTTTTGATTAATCCTTCTGATTGCACTATGCCCCAGAAGTGGACTCAGCCTCTAACAAAAATGAGTATCAGGAGCAAACCTGGGGATAAAGACGGTCGGTGCGTAAGGCCGACTTTACCACTTTCATGTCCCGAATTCCTCAAATTCAGGGAGCCTCAATATCCTGGAGCCCTACGGGTCTTCATAGCCTGTATAGGGACCATTTTCTATTTATTAAGTAATTAAGTAAAAATATGAGACATAATTATTGCGTATTCCATCATGAATTACATGCTATTTCTTGGAATGGTAAGTATAAATCGATATCTGATGCACAAGCTACCTATAAATAAATGTGTCACCAGCGCAGCGCTGCAATGACAAGAGCATTTGCTGCTGTGAACACGATATAAATAGCATTGTTCTATGATCCAAGATGACAACTCGTACGGTTGCTGGTTGTCACATGTCTATATCTACCGCGATTCATCATCTTTCCTGCATAAAGCGAGAAAAGGTGAAATCAAATGGAAAGAACGTTATTTATCTGCTTTTTATAGCTCGTTTTCCGAAAGGATTAAGATACATTTTGATGTCTTCTTGGCTGGCTTATCTTCACACAAGGTGCAGCGGACTTATTTTCTGGACCAGCATTATTTCTATTTCTGGAAGGAATAGAGTTGGTGAAAATCATTTGGCAGTCTGGTGGGACATAAGCTAGCAATGTTGTATTGTAGTATTAAGCCCTCATTAAGCGATGCTATCAATCCGAAATAAGTCATAATATACCTTAGTAGTGTCACCGTAGGCCTGTTCCGGGGAAGGCTCTGACTTACACCCTCAAAACTAGATGAAATCGAAACTATACAAAGGGAGACATTCGACCATGCTCTAAAAAGTAGACGCAAATAAAAGTACTTCAAACTATTTTATCGCTTCACATTCCAGTTGAAGGAGTTCTCATTTAGTGAGATATGGAAACCTCCATTAAAAGGTATCAAAATTAAATTCCCTGGTAATATATTTAAGCCCTTATGAGAACCTATTAATCATTCCGAATAAACCGTCCCCATTGCGGGAGTCTGTATTCAGTAAGACAAGGGAAGACCTGCGTCCTTCCCTCGAAAGTTGTTGGAAATAAAAGTATCTCTCACCATTCTGTTTAAACCATCAATCATCCCGTAACAAGAGGGTGGTAATCACCTACCCCAGCCACCCCTAAGCCCAAATAAGTGTTAGGTAAGCAAAACAGATATCTGCATGACCAAATTAATTAAATTTATCAACAAAAAATATGGAAATGTTATACAAAGAATTAGGCCCTTCTGAATTAATATTCACCCCCACTAAAGGGATAGATAGCATTCTAACACATTAACAATATATTTTCAAGATTAAAAAATCACAGGATGCTTTATGGTGTGTCTATAACCTATTTACACCCCAAAAGGGGTTGATTTTATGTAAGGGTGGTTTTCAAGGCCATACAAGTTTTCGCAAAGACAAGCTAAGCCATTATAAATCATGTAGATGGTGGTTTTCACCCCTATTAACATTGTAATTCATTTAAAATTTATTTTTGAGATAAAATTGATATTATGACATAACAAATGTAGGATATATTCTACAGTGTGATCCGTTTGAGATGTCAGAAAAGTAAAATGTTATATTTAAGAGGTTAATGTATATAGCTCTGTGCAATTTGCTGTAATGTAAGTGGAAAGGATGGGAGTTAACAATGAGTGATGTTTCAGACTTCGGCCACATGGCTTGGCGGCGCTATCGTGCGTAGAAGACAAAATGGTGGTTACGCCACAACAGCGCGCTCAGTGTTTAGTATGGTATTTATGCGAAGTTTTCTAGTGTAATACAAACATAGCGGGCTTTCCGACGTCAGTACAACTGTCGGTATGCCCCTTCGCATCGAGACATTGTTAACTGGTATCACATGTTCTTGGACGATGGTCTCAAAATGCCTCGTACAGGCGGAAGGTTGCGTGATAGGACTTGACTCCTCCAGATTTTTTTGTGTGGCCGTACATCAAGTCAACTGTGTACACACAAAGACCACAGAATGTAGCTTACCTACGACGGATGATTACAGCGGCCTTTCAGTAAATCACTCCAGAAATGCTCCGCGCCACGTGGCGGAACCTGTCCGCGAGATATGATCTGTGCCGCATTCGCAATGGCGGTCATGTAGAGTGCTAATGTGCTGGAATACAAAACTTACAGGTTTCCTACACCTGTCTGTACCGTTAAAAATTAAAAAATTTAAATAATTTCTTGTACACAATGCTTTACTTTTCTGACATCTCTAACGGATCACCCTGTAAAACCTACTTACACCCCAAAAGGGACTGATTTCATGTAGGGGTGGTTTTCAAGGTAAAACAAGTTTTTGCACAAATGGGCGAGTTAAGCCATTATAAATCATCTAGAGGCTGTTTTTCACAGAAGGTCAGATTCAAACAAATTTAAAATTTATTTTGAAGATTAAAAAATCGTAGTATCTATATCCGAAAGTGGAATATTTTATGTATGGTTGGTTTTTCAAGGTAAAACAAGTTTTTGCACAAATGGACAAGTGAAGTCACTATAAATCATTTAGAGGGTGGTTTTCATCCCCCACTACCAATCTAACCCATTTAAAATGTATTTTCAAGATTAAAGCTCTTCGTAAGCTATATCAAGTTACTGTAAACAATTTGCATCCCAAATTTCAAGAACCATATGTTTTTACATAGATGTACAGTTTAAATCATTATAAATCATTCAGGAGGCATTTTTCACACAAATACTATCTCTAGAATAATCAATATGTTTAATTTTGAGACTATCACTGAATTAAACCATTCCACAGAAGGGATTTTTTTTAAATACGCTTACACCCCAATAACTACTAGATATCCCGAGAGTAACCAATAACATTGAAGTGATCCTATTACTAAATTAATACATTCCAATGAAGGATATATTAGTATAGTAAGCTCTCATAATGCTTACCATTACGCCAAGCTAGCAGATCGTAATTTCTGACAGTGATGTACAGGAAGAGAGGAGAGGAAATAAAGGAAAGAAACATCCAAGGATACCTCCTTGCTTTTTTAAATAAACCCAAATAAAATGATCATTCTTCGCCAATTCGTACACTGTCAGGTTGTACATATTTCGCTATGGTGCAATATTATCAGCAATTGATTCTTTTTTTCTTTGCTGTATCATAAGAAAATCTATTTCAACAGAAAGATAAAATGTCGGTCAGGTGTGGGGTTCGAACCCCCGCTCTCCTTAGGGAACCAGATCTTAGACCTATCGGCCAACCTGACTCGGATGGAAGAAATAGTTTTGTATGCTATATTATACGATGCAATACATACAGAGATAAATTCTTTTTAACATGTAATTTCGGTAAACAAACCGATATCTTTTGTCTTCCCCTACCTAACATTATATCCTTCACGTTCACCTAATTTAAGCAATATGACAAAGAAAATTCTATAAGTTTAAGAATTCAAACAAAATGAATGTAAACTTACCAAAAATAAGAAATGTAGAACATGTCTGCTTGGAGATGAATTACGGAATAAGGTGACAAAGGTACCTCTTTAATACAAGTAAAGATACCCAGGAAAGATATCACCCACAAAACATGATTGATCGAAGCCATTTATGCATTAAGAATACAAAACAATATGACAAGGACTTTTTAACAAAACACACAAAATAACTATAAAAATTTGTAAAAAATCGTATTTATACAGACGATATGTATTATTCCTATCCTTTATATTCTTTGAATCATGAATAAAGACGTAGGACAAGGATAACAGGGTGACGTCAGCAAAACTTGAACGTGTCTCACTGACAGAAGTTAAAATAAAGGATTACAATGATTCGAAGAAGAATTATTTAGAAAAAAGTTTGATTTACTTTTTCTTTCTAAAAAGCACAAACCTTTGAAACGTTCGTGTTCCCTCCCTCATTCCATTGTCCAATTTTAACCTTGCAAAATGCACAACGAACAATATCATCGTGTCCCGTGTAATAAAATCCTTCGGAGGCTAAACGCGTTGAAAGGGACAGTCTATCTTTCATGTTTTCAAATGATCACTTTCTTTTCCATTTGTTCCAGCATGTTGAATTGAATTATTGAGATCTGTTTTTGGAAGTCAGTGCTGGGAAGAAATCATAATTACTATATTAAATTGTCTTAATAGTTGCTTCTTAACTAGATCTGCAGGATCAAAGCCCTTCAGTATAAGCCATGACGCTGTGTAGAAGAGAAATCTCCAAGATGACGGCTCTTTGTCGAAGAAAGAAGCAAAGAACATTTAAGACAACTCCTCCGACAGTGTTGTTTCGAAAAACATATTTTTTAAACAAGCCGAAAGCCAAGTATACTAAATTTGGGATTTATCCCACTCTGGACTACACCATTGCTGTATAAATCGGACATATACGACGAAAATGTGTAGTTCTAAGCTATTACTAATTGTCTTCGGTACTTGCTCATCTAATCAAGGTGTATGAGAACGTCTTTCCTGCTTTCTTACCTTTGAAATGTGTGGAAGAAAAAGTTAAACAGAAAACAGAAAAGAAACTGTTTGGATGTAACATTAAGGTGGAAAATAATCACGTGACTTTAAAACTGAACAAGATTCGTTATTTGATGGACCACAACACTTCGCTTGTGAACATCATGTCCAAATACGAAATGCTTCAGATAGACATCAAGAAACATATATAAAAAACCTCTGTTCCAGAAAATGATGCAATTCAATTTTCTGTAAATGATTTTCTAATAGAAGAAGTATTAGACGAACTCTTGTCAATCTAATAATCTGTTTTTGTTCAAATATCTATCCCTTTTCATCACCTCTTAGAACAGTTGTAAATCAGGAAGGTGAAGAAGAAAGGTCATCAAGTTTTCGAATGGTTGTCCTCGTTCATCCTGGCATGTTCTCAGTATGAAAAAGAAAGTGATCGTTTGAAAACATATAAAAACATATGGAAGATGGACTGTGCCTTTCATGAATCCAACGCTTTTGGCCTCCGATGGATATTGTTACACGAGACACGATGATATTGTTCGTTGTGCATTTTGCAAGGTTGAAATTCCTCAATGGAATGAGGGAGATGATCCTCGGAGAGATCACGAATGCTTCTCATAGTTTTGTGCAATTTTTAAACAAAAATTAAATAAAACATTTTGTACATAATTCAACTTGTAATCCTTTACTTTAAACTCTATCAGTGAGGCATATTCAAACATGTTTTGCTGACGTCACCCTGTTATCCTGATCCTACGTCTTTATTCATGATTCAAAAGTGTATGAAGGATAGGAATAATACTTATCGTCTGTATAAAGACGATTTTTTTTTTACAAATTGTGATAGTTTACAGTTTGTCTGTCTTGTTTAAGATATCCTTGCCATATTTTTTTTATATTCTTAATGCATAAATGACTTCGATTCCTCTGTCTCCTGTTCATGATGAATCATGTTTTGCGGGTGATACCTATTCTGAGAGGTACCTTTGTCATATTGTTCCGTAATTTTTTGTGCATAAATGACTATTTTCATCTCCAACTATATATGTTGTGTATTTCTTATCTACTTGTAAGTTTACAGTCGTTTTGTTTGAATTTTTAAACTTTTAGGGTAACGAAATTATGGTGCCGTAAACATTAGCCATGGCACAGACTTCAGAGTGCCAGCTAGATGGTTATCTACCGTGAAAATTTGCATTTCTTGTGATATTGTACACATCAGTTCCAGTAATCTAGAAGCAACAGGAAATTATAGTGAGTGATAATTGTTGGAATAATAATAATAATAATAATAATAATTATTATTATTATTATTATTATTGTTATTATTAATATTATTATTACCACAGTAGAATTCCAAATATCCGGTGGGAACGGGCTTCATGTAGATAATTGGACAAATTATGAAAAATGTAATGTCAAAAAAAACTACATTGTACAATACTGTTCTTACATAAAGTGTCCCATATTAAACATTTCGGTCAGAGTCAGTTGTTTCGTTGACAGAATGTCAATTTTCTCGATTAAAAGTTTTGATTTTCGCAAATAATCGACCCTGAAATAAGGATTCCCATGCTTGCTGCTGGAAAAACCACTTGAACATGGCCTCAAACCGATAAGCGGATAATTGGTGATCCGGATAGTTGGAGTTCGGATGATTGGAGTTCTACTGTACTACTATTTTTATCGTCTTCAGTTCCTCAGTTTCAGTAATGCGATTAAGTCATTAGCATTAAAAGCTACGGATATCATCAGTAAATATAAATAAAGATAAAACAGAAATAAATAATGGAATTCTAAAGTGAACATTTTCGTTTACAAAATTTTCCAGATGTTAAAAGGGGGTTATTTTCACACCAAAGATCAGTAACCGAATGAAAGAATAAAATTGACAGAGTCTTAGGAGGTAATAAATTAACCATGACTAACGAAGAATAGAACCATCTCAGGGTCTTCTTTTATCTGCATTATTAATAGTTTTATAATTATTAAATATTACATATTATTTTAATTATTGTATTTATAACTTATTATATTATCTTGTATGCAAACTACGTAGTGATTTCTTTTGTGATTGTACTACAATATTTTGAACTATACCACTATTACCCCAAATGTGTCTTCCTTATAAAATTGCATTCTCGATCAAAGAACATTTATGAATTAGAAACTTCAACTTTTTCAGTAAAATATAACTCTAGTCTTCCACAAACAGAGTCAATATATCTGACAAGAGTAAGATCAATTTGTTGTCCAAACTGATTCTCAAGAAATTGACTGGTTCAAGTCATGTAAATGCACCTCGTCTGATGTTTCCGATATCGGTTTAGTCTAAAAAAAGGTTCAGAAGGTGTCACATTTTTCTTTGGCAGACCCCAAGTATCTAACAGAAAAAGACCTCCACGATGCTCTTATTCTAAAGTAATCACAGGGACCAAAATGTAAGTAAGTGAGTTTATTCCAGTACAATAAGAAATAAAAAATACCCAATAACAGTTTTAGCTCTTAGTTTAATATATATTAATACCTAATATGCCAAGGGCTCATGCAACAACATGGTAAAAAGTTAGTTTATTCTTTTTAACAATAAAAGCACTTCATTCATTCATATTATGCATTTTATGAAATTCGTTAACGAAATTTAAACAAACTCAATGAAGCCGTTTTCGAGAAAATTGACAAAAATTACATTGTCGTCATGTAAAGTGGTAGTAAAAATGAACAGGAAGTCACGTTTCAAATCTCATCCCCGGAGGATGCACATCAAAATAAAATCTGAAGTAATGCACTCACGTAACTTCCTTTACCGTAAGCATACAATACACCTTTGTCACTTCACATTCTGATTGTATTGAGAGGCGTATTGGAAGGAGTGTTTATTCAGTTGTTTCAACCTGATGCAAAAATTTACTGTTCACCAGGCAAGACTGGGTTCCACGAACGGTGGCTGGTTTATAACAACCCTTTGGATAATATTCCCCAGAAAAATCAGAACTTTAGGTAGCAACTCGCGTACAAAACTTAAATTAGATAGCTTGAGCCGTTTTAGAGAAAATGGTGAAAATATAATTTTCTTTAACTTATGTAAAATACTGGAAATAAGAGAAAGTCGTCATCAATCTTCGTATCACAAATCACAACCTGAGAAGATATTTAACCCAGATGTAATTTTCTTAAATGCTTTTTCGATCTCGAGTTATGCTCTTCACAGACACGCACACACACACACACACACACACACACACACACGCGCACACAAAGAGCTTTTCTGGTCTCAGAAACTCCGAAACGTATACTCATGTTGAACACGCGACATCAAATTTCAGGGTTGAACACAATACTTATTCTACCTAGAGAACCTTTGGTACGGGTAGATGAAACAGTAAAATAATAAAATTGTTTGATCCCCTTTTTTCTTTGAGCAGTTATCGAAACAATTTTATATACTGAATTTTGAACGATGAGATGAGAGATATCCAGTAGGTTCGTTTGAAATAAAGCATTCCTGACACAGTTGTCGATTTCAGTTAACCCAGATGAGTCATGGAACATAATCGAATAATATATTATCTGAACTGCAAGCCGCGTAATCATGAAAATGCAGCTGCTTTATGAATGACTTCATCTCTTCAGGCCTTCACGGTTAATTAATGTACTTCACGAAAAGCAAGATAGGCTACTCTTGAACTCTACTACTTTCCTTGTATATACATACTGTGGGATTGTGATGTCTTGGGATCTACCAGAGCAAAACTGTGCAGTGGTAAGTTACTGTGCTAGACAATGTAAAACTCTGTTTACGTTACACTTCCTTCAGAATAGTAAGCATTTCATCCCTGTTATATTAGGTTCATCAAGTTCTGAATAGAACTGTAGAGCAGAAGTGACTACTTATGATGTCCAAAATGTGAGGAAGTCCAATATTTTAAAAATATAGTTCATAATCGAATAATTCTTAATAATTATTCATAATAATTCATAATTAATAATAATTAATAATTATTAATTATTAATTAATAATTATTATTCATAATTAATAATAATTCATAATTCTTCTCATTATAAAGAAAAATATAAGAATTTGTGTTATCATTCTTTACCTTCCTTTACGTTGCTTCCAAGACCTGTGCGTAAACTTTACTGTATTTCCGGATTTCTTAATTATTATTTCTTTTTGTTTTACTTTCAGTACGGCCTACGTACTTCCCATAAACATCCCACATTTTCCACACTCCTCTCTTGCGAGAATTTAATAAAATGGACTAATTATTTTAAATGGACTTATGAGAACTTAGGAATTAATAGTTCATAATTCAATAATTATGTCTACAGTTAATCTTGTTTTGTTACTGGTCATTGCAAGAATGTAAAATTTTAGTTCACGATATTGTATATTTTTATTCGAAGTACTTTAAGAGTAGGAATTGCGATTTAACACAATTTTAATTCATACTAATTTATGCTAACGAATTGCTAAAAACTAAATAAAATCTTCTAAAAATCTATGAACAATGTAAACTTATAATCAAATTCAAAACAGCAATATTTAAATGTTGTAGATTTTTCTGCAGTAAAATACCACGAGAGGCTGAGATTTTACGAGCTGTTGCGATACAATTTATTCAGGAATAATCACATCTTCGAGTTATATTTAATAACACTGTTCACGAATAGTAGGAAATGAATTCATAAAGAAGCAAAGAAATTGTATAAATACACTGAATAAGTAACTGAATTACTTGATTACCTTGTCTGCCAAATCTTATATAAAAAGCAACTCGATCGATGTCCTCTTCAGACTAAATCAGTTGAATTACAGTTATCTCATTAAGCAGTTTTAATACGTAACAGAGAGAAACAAATGCTAGGGAGCGACAAAACAGGAAACAAATGGCATCGATGTACAATTTTATCAAGAACGTAAAACATGATTGGCAGAAATTTAATATTTAATTACTCTGCGTCGGCTGAAAGTGGCATGACATCATACGAATGAAATAGCTTAAAAAGGAGCTTTTCTGTGTATGTCCCTATTGACTAAGAATCCGCAGGCCGAAATTCAATCCCCAATAATTCTTACGGTTTTATGAAATCTAGAACAGGTAATATTTTATTTATGATAAACTATGATATGATGAGCTACTTGAATCAGGAGTGTAGATTTTATGCCGTTCAGTTCTGCTGTTCTTCAACGAATCGAAAAGCACAGCTAGATGGCACCTCAGAGGGATGGGAGGGATGTAGCTGCGTGAAGTCATGGAGTCCAATATTATTGTTATATAACTTTATATAACAATATATATATATATATATATATGCTGCAATAAGTCTATGTATAAGCCTCATCTCTGACAACCTAACGTTAACAATTGCTTATTAGCAGGTATTCGGCACAAAATTAATCGACCACTATAATTTGACATTTTACTACTAAAATATATAACAATCGTCCTTTTTTAAAATTAAGCGCTGAGATAATAGAATGCAGTTATCTCATCTGTGTGATTGCCCGATAATTTCTTATTAGTAATATTCAGAGGGACATTTCAAATTATGTAAATAGCTCTATCTGAAGTATTGGGTATGAATTGAATTCAATCATATATAACCTACTTAAAGTATCACTTTCCATAGCTGATATGCACCTTAATTGACTAAAATACTTTACTCCAAAAGAAATATTCTATCGTTGATTTACGTACTCATATCGATGGTTGTATGGCATCTTACCTTTTCATCTTGTTTTTAGCCCACATCTTCAAGAGGGAATGAGCAGGGACTCACCTGTAAACAATGAGAAATCAAATTAGAAATACAGATGTGCAGTCAAACTACTGTGGTACATAGAGAAAATAATCCGAAAGGTAGTACTAAGGCGGATGTAATGTCCAATAGGGTGGGACTAAATTTTCTTCTTCCGAATCGCTATAGTTCGGAAAAGTTGCCTTCTGTAATAAGAACAAAAACGACGTAAGAAAAAGAATTATTCACATCAGTAGTTATAGACGTCGTTCATCTCGGTTTTTTTGCTCATGGGAATGTGCGTAGTGATGTCACTTCAAGAAACAAAACGACGGATCTTCCGGAACAAGATGGTGACACTTCCTGTTCCGGAAACAAGATAGCGTCCATGGCGGAGATATGAAATTTGAATTTTTAAAATTTGGCGGGAGATATGAAATTGTACGTTTTAAATTTGGCGAGAATTCAAGATGTCGGAAGGAAACTTTCTCTTCCAGAAACAAGATAGCGTATGGGAGAGAAAATTGAAAACTGTACGTTTTTCGAATTATTGTTTTCAAAGGGTGGGAATTCAAGACGGCGACTGGCGAGAGGTATGAAAAATTGCATTTAAAATTTCCTGCTTTCAGAATGGTATGAATTCAAAATGATGACTGGCGGGAGATATGAAAAAATATTTTAAATGTATATCCTTGCTTTTAGACAGAGACCTGCATTACCGACCCAGAAGGGACGCCATCCTGGCGGGAGGTATGAAATGGAATATCTTAAAATTGGCGGCAATTCAACATGGCGGAAGGCGGAAGATATGAAGAAGTGTATTTTAAATTTTCTTTTTTATAGGAGGATGGATTCAAGTTGGAGGATGGTTGGGAGTTTAAAATGGCTTAAGTTCTTAAGTTTCCATGATTTTATTCGAAAATGGTATCCATAAAACATGATGTCTCTCTAACGATATGTTTTCGGATTATGTTTGGAGGATCGAACGGCAGACAGCGAAAATACAATTCTTGTTAACTGTTAGTGGGTTCGATTTGTAGATTTATAAGGAGTTAGCGTTAATTTTAAATCTTGCGTCATTTTATTACAACATAATACTGTGAAGGACTTAAAACATATGTCAGGATGTTGGATTTGGTTACAAGGATTATTTTACGAACGACAACATTTTATAGTATATATATAAATTTGTCAGGATCTTTTAATAAATACATATGTATTACAACAACAACAGACCTTGGTTATTTATTTAATCTGTTACACAATCGTATAATCCTAATGTTTCCCATGATGCTGGAACGGTTTGTTTATTTAGAAGATTCAATATGTCGTTCTGCATTAGAACGTACTTAGTCATAATGTTCGTTTATAATGTTCGTCTTTATAGTTAGGAAATTAATTTCGGGCACTTTAATTTAATACGTGTTCTCTCGTATTGTATGTAAGAATCTTTAAGATTCCTTGCCAGTTGAAGTTTAAACTTTTCTTTCTTAACCTGGTAAGGTTTCGAGGTAACATATGTTTTCACAGAGTTTAGGTAAATGCATTAAGAACGAAAGTTTCGTATTTCCGCTCAAGCTGCATAGTACATGGAGGGGTAGAAACCGAAATTTTGTTTCGATTGATGAAATAAATTCTACGAGCCAGTACAACTCTTGTTTGATTTATCTCTACAATTTTGTCGACGGTAGAGTTTAACGCTTCCTCCAGATGTTTGGCAATGTCTAGCGCTTAATCCGTTGTCTTGTTCTCTGTAAATGGGACGGTTTTCCGGAACCTCTTTGTGCGATGGTCGGCTCTAGAAGCTTTATTCTGAAATCAGACAAGACACTTTAAAAAAGCAATTTTCCATTTATACTGTGACGAAATTTTATTTGCAAACAACTCTTTACGTACTTTTCTCATGAGAGTCTTGCTCTCTTCTCCAGCAGCTTCAGACATCTAGGTGCCAGTTGTTTCTAGGACGGTACGACGAAAACTGATGTCTTCATCATGCTTTTGTCTAGTTTTGTTCTGAGAATATAGAAAGTAGCTGTATAAGAAATGAGTGACCTACTTTTAAAACAGTTTTTAAAACAAAATACGTTTACAATGACGCACTGTGTGAATGTACTGGAAGATACTTCTGACCTCCTTTCGTTCCACAGAGCGTTCCGAACAGTTTACAGAAGATGCGTGCAGCTTCTCTGTCAGGACACGATGAGGAGTTGAAGAGCTTCACAAAATCCTCCATGCTGTCTCCGTTACTTGTGTGATAGGTGAAGATTCATGTGTATTGTCCACACACGGCAGATGACAGTCTTTGCAGTCTTAGAGTGTTGTGTGACCAATTTATAGAATTTTGAGTAATAAATTTTGTTATCCCCATAAAGAGCGGTAGAAGCCCAAATGAATCAAAGTAAAAAGTGAAATTATGATTTTTAAAAACACTGCAACCGAATACGAACCCTGTGAATAATGAGGATTAATACTAATAATAAAACGTTTAGGTCTATTCGCCACGCTTTGTGGTAACATGTCGCTTGGAAAAACTCCCGTGAAATGCGGTACATTGCGCAGTGTATGGTTTATCTGATTGGTGTTCATTTTTAATAATCTGTAATCACTTCTCAGTCTGTATTGATTTCGATGTAGTTGTCGAATTCCGAGTAGAGAATACATGTGATGGCTTGTTCTAGTGCCTTACTCAATTTAAGTTCTATTCTTACATTCCCGTTATGGGGCAAGGTCCTATGACCATGCGAAGCAGATACGTCGGGAGCAAGGTCAAACATCTGCATGAATACCCCTTTTATGAACATGTCGTGGCTGATTTGCATTCCGCTATTTGAAAGATGTATTCCTGAACCAGTAAACAATGTGTCGTATGCTAGAGTTGTAATCCATTCATGATCTGTAGAAATGTTTCAACCCTCTGTTGTCCATTTATATGCATGGCGAAGAAAGTCAAAGCAAAATGTCGAAATTCGTACGGATTGGAATCCGTGGTGCCTGAAAATGCTGCGTTTGCCAACAGCAGGAAAGTACCGATGTGGGCGTTGTCTATGGAAAGAAAACTAGCTCCTTGGCTAAACGTAAACTTTTTCAAATCCACTCTCGTGATAGGATAGTGTTCCTTATGACCCAACGATAAAGTTTTAGTGTGTGCAAGCAAAATGTCTTGCGAAGCTCTAATTTTATTCACGTGTAAAGCGGCATCGTGGACTTTAAATAAAACCTTAGAAGTATCATTTACGCCTAAGAGATAAAACTCTCTCCTTGATTTTGTAAGTCTTATCTGCATTTTTACTCCAGGGATCAAAAGTTTCAATACGTTAAGGAGATCTCCATGTAGTTTACCTATCATGACGATTTCTTTAGAATTCTTGGATTTTTCGAACCTTTCCAACCATCCGTTATTCTTATCATTCGATCTAAAGTTTAATTTCATTATGTTAATTCTTTAGGATCGGTCACACATTCGATTCCGTTATCCACATACAGAAACGCGATTGTCAATATGCCATTGCCTGTCCATATGCCAACAGAGTTTCCAAATACGCTCTGTAATTGTATAAATCCTCGGAAGGGAAAACAGACGTTACGTTTCACGAAATACTCAGTTGACTGAAAAGAGAATGATGCAAGTAACATGATCGCCGTCACCTAAATCCTTTCATCGCTTTTGACAAATTTTCCTTTCACCATAAGCTGTAGATTTAGATCAATGTAATGCTCGTTATATGCAGGAGATACGAATTCCACAACGTTCTGATCCATAGTCCATAGTTCTGTCCATACATAGTGACATGCCCCATTGCGGATGTTTGAATAGGGGATTTAGCGAAAATGTCAAACTCAGACTGTTGCAGCGAACACATTCACTCGACTGACAACTTTCTCCTCTTTACATCGTTAAATATATCTCTCTTCGGAGGTTTCTTCTTAGGAGAAGATCTTTTTATCTTTTTACCCGCACCTCTCATCTTGTTCATCAGTTTTTGAGTCGACTTTTTTACTCTGTTAGCAACAATGTTTTTTACTTTTTCTCCAGGTTACCTAGTAGCAATATCTGTTAGAACATTCGCTCTTGTCGAAAGAGTTTCCAGTCCCAATGCCTTTGCACCCGAAAAGAGAACACGTTTTATCATCCTAAACAACCGTCCCAAAAAATGTCATATACCTCCACCGTGTTCAACAAAAGGACTTCCTGTATACAGGGGACCTAGATTGCCTAAACGCCCTCCGGACTGAGGAACGTAATAAGGTGTTTGAGGATCCATTTCCAACTGACAAAACAAATTGATGTCTCTTTTTAAAATGTAAAACTAACATTGTGGGTTTCGTGCTAACAATTATGTTCGAAACGTTACCTAACTTTGTTGTAATATCTATGCCGATTACTTGAAATTATGTTTTTTCTTAACAGGAACGTAGTAAACGATTGAAAATTGTGAAAAGCTGTATTTCGAGGAAACTGAATAATTGTGAGACAACTCACGTACAAAACTCGTACTAACTCTGGTTCTATTATATTACAGGAAACAAAAACGAGTTCTTTTTCGATCTTTGTTACCGTATTCTTTGTCTCCTGTGTCGATAAGAAACCTTGAGAATAGCTAATTTCACACAATCCACCCATCCAATGATCTCTCTCTAACGTAATTTTCTGTGCTAACTGCACTTGAAAACTAGGAAGAGTATTAGTTTGAAACGTTTGACACGAAGCATAGTTTAGGAAAGGAAAGTCAAATTCTTCCATTGCACGAGATCTTTATCTTTAACCCATGAATCACACTCTGGACCATGACCTTGCCATCTTACGAGATGTTCTTTACTGCCCTTTACGGTACGCGTGCGTAGAACTTTATCGATTTTGTAAAAAAATGTCCTTGGATATCTTTACGAGTGTAAGCTCGTAACCGTAAAACTGTTCAAATGTAGGATTCTTTTTAAGATCTTCAAGCTCGTATACAGGCTTTCGGGAATGTTTGATTAATTTAACGATTCTGAAAACTTCGGTAGAATAATTCTGCTCGAAACCTGTAGCGAATTTCATTTTCTCTTACCTATTCTTACCGTCTGCCCTACAGAGAACCTTACTGGTCTTGGGTTCGCGCGATTCTGTTTCTTAGTCATAGGCCACCATGTTTTTAAAACATCGCGGTTTGTAACTTTGCTAGGGCCATTCCAGTCGCTGTATGTACGCTATTGTTATAACAGATTATAAACTTGTTCAACACATTCAAATATTTGTTTTTTTAACATAAAGTATTTGTACATTTTAGTTTTCAGAGTGCGATTGAATCTTTCCACCACGGAACATTTTACATCAGGATTCCTACACACTCGAAACTCTATTTCTTCTTTTTTTAACAGATTTTGGAAAGTTTTGTTTATAAAATCTTTTCCCTTCTCTGTTCTCACAGGCACCGGTTTTTTTCTTAAGATTTCAAGACTGAACTGAATGCTTTACCACATCCGTCCGTCTTTTAGTTTTCAAAGGAACAACCCATACATACTTTGAAAAAACATCGACAAGTACTAGTAAATATCTTATACCATCGTTATGCTTCACAAGATTCTGAACGTCTGCTAGATCAAAATCCAACTAGTCGTAAATGTTGTTTATAGTACAAGGGTTTATGAGAAACCTTCTCCTTATAGATTTATTTAACTTATATACATCCCGTTGAGTCAACCACTCCTCTCTGATTTTATCCGTAACGGTACAGGCTTGTGCTAGATTACCCACAGGAGAGAAACCCGAAGGTTACTCAGAATTGTAATATAACTCACGGAATAAATTCATTCAGCCAAGGAGCTTGTAGGAGGGATCCCGGGAGTTAGGGTAGCACAGGGGAAACACCTCACAGTTTTTTTAGGGAGAAAATTACTCACCCTACGAGGAAAAGAGATATGAAAACATGGGAAAATAGCTCACCACGGAGAAGAGGAAAATAACTGACCCTAGGAAAAATGACGGGAAAATTACTGACCGTGTTGAAGGGAAAATATTTCACCCTTTTTATATTATTAACTTCTGAACCTAGGATTTTCAACCTGAATGTAAGAAAGCGGAGCTACAGACAAGGATAACACCGAAGTAGTCTCACAGCCGCACTGAAATATAAAACGATGACAATATGTTAGATCACCAAAGTTGTACTTTCAACCTTCATTAGCTCAATCATTTCCTCTGTTTATAGCAAACCCAACCCAGTTCTTTTGTTGGAAATAATTTTGAGACGCCCTGTTTATATTTCTTTAATCCTAGTGGATTTAATATTGTCGTCCTGTAAATGTCCACCAGTTGCTTTTAAAATGCCTTTTTATATGTGTAGGTCTTCCTTCGTCACTTGTTTCAAGTAGATGTTTTTTCTCGTCAACAATTCTCACAAGCCTACTCTAGTTTTGCAACGTGTGTTATCGATCATCAAATTGTTGTTTTCTATACGAATTTGTGAATTACCAATCATATATTCTCCAGATTCTTCATCTTTATAGATTCCGAACAGAGTATCTGTAATTCTAGGGATTTTTAAACAGCCTGCCAGATATTTACCTGCCAATTCTCCTAATACATTGGGTTTGTCCTCTGAATCCGTTCCTTCCTCGTCTGATACATCTCGTTTAGAATCGACAGGTAATGACAGAAGTCCAATGTTTTCTCCTTTCGCGTTCTCTTTGTGCTCTATCTAGAATAGGATCCTGTTTCTCATGTGTTTTGACCCACTCTGTGTAAGGATGTCTGACGACTTTATTCTTATACTCTTTAGCCCAACGTTTTAAACGTTCGTACTCTCCGAAACTGATCAGTGACATTTTCTGTAACATTACGTTTTCATTCGTAATGTAGAGTACTGTAGAGTACCCATTATAAGTTTCCAACTTCAAGTACCATTCGAACTATATCTAAGGAGTATTAGATTTATTCTGGTTTAAATTCTGTTCCTACTGTTTAGTTAGTATTTGATCCAGTATATGTTTTCATAGTAAGCCAAAAATACTTTTCTATAAATTAATTTTCTTTACCTTCTTTAAAGCATATTTTCTGTTATAATTTTTTTTTCTCTCATTCATTTAAGATATCTTGATAGTTAATTGTTCATGCTGAGTTCATGTTTTAAAGATTATAGTACATAATTCAGGGTCATATTCGATAGTTATTAAGAAAAACTATTAACCTATAAATTGAATTTGATAGTTATTAAGAAAAACTATTAAAATATAAATTGAATTTATCAGATTTATTAGGGTGGAGACCCTAGAGTAAGGTTTATTAACATACTCAAATTGCATTATCACCTTAGAGTGATTACATAAATTAAACCCAATGCATATATAAAATCGTGAATATTTGATTTCTGATGTAACATGTTGGGATACCAAAACGGAAGATATGATTCAAGGTAGTACATGGTACCCTAAGTCTTTGTACTGCTACAGTATATCTAATTTTGAAGGCTGTGATTACTCAGGTTAATCTTAATATAGAATATTGTTCATTGTGATTTTATTGAGGTTTGGGTCAATTATATGTAGGTATGTTACCATATAATTGACCCAAATGTTACATAGTTACAGAGTTGGCATTGCTTAGGTAATTTGCTTAATGAAAGAGTACGGTGACAATTAGTGACCTTTTTAACTGTTTAACTTTTTAACATTTTCAGTAGATACCCTAAAAATATTTCCTTATTCCATCTTAAAATTTGTCTTGGTATTCAATACTACCTAAGGTTATATTGTTGAGTCTTGTCAAGATTGATATTAACTATTTACATATTAAATATTTTGATTGTTTAATTCAGTGGTCTGTATTGTCTATAATCCTGCTATGTCAGCCTTTAAGAATTGGTAAATAATTATCTTTTAAAATTCAAACTCCTGAGACCTCTTAAATTAATTATAGTAACCATTTTTGTTCTCCAGGTCATTTATAATTCTTGGCTCTAAAATTATTTACTCAGTTCCTGATAATTATTTAATCTCAGAAAAAATTAAATTGGTATTTAATATTTTCTAATTGTAATTTCTTGGACTTATTGAAATTCATAGTATTTAGCTTGTGGTCCTTACAGTAATCTTATTCAATATTTTATAAAATCATATTACTGGTTTTTGGACTTAACTAAATCTTATTGTTCTTATGTAACCTATTTAGCTTTTGACCCTTATACGGTAAAAGGTTTTGAATGTTTTCTGAAATCAGATTCTGCCCCTTTTATAACAGTTACTCAGCCTATTTAGCTCTTGTTTCTTATATAGAAAATTTATTCTATATTTACTTTTAGTCTATTTTACACTTCACACTGGTCATTACAAAGTCTAAAATCATAAGACGCTTCCCATCACTTTGGTCTAGACCACATGATGAAATGCTTATCACCGACACAATGTTCTACGTGAAACAGCGATTCCATGTTACAGAATGTTGAAAACGTGGTAGTAGTATCCAGCTGAATTCGACTCCCTACCGTAGTAAATCAATGAAAGTTTCTCGTCGTTCATCTGTTGAAGCTGATCTTCACTCAACTTTCCAAACCTTTGTGTAGAAAATCACTGCACCCAATCATTAAATCAAGAACGATGCTTCTCCCATACCTTGTATACACGGACTGAGATTCCTTTATCGGATACGCAAGTCCAATTTGCAGCTCGCTCAACGGCTTTTAAACATTTCACATTGGGAATGTGCACATATGAATAACATACAACAATGAAACACCTAGCGATATGTACGACAAGCTAGTGTTTATAATCATATTGGAATCACCCTATTGCGATGTTTTTTGTTTTGTTTGGTGATAATGTGAAGATATGAAGAAAGCAGATATGCTGTATCTATAGCTAATGATCCATTAAAAATAATAATTCATCCTCACCAACAACAATGTATAAACATCCAATCAAAATTAGGTTTAATCTTAAAAGTACAACAAATTTTACAGTGATCGGTTTTCTTTGCCGGTCACAGCGAAGGTCTCAAGCTACTACTGGGCAGAGGCCAGACCCTACTATTAATGAGATGCAAAATTTATGGTTCCTCAACAGGATCTTTTGAGCTTTAATGATATCTTGACCAGGGGCTTGAAGAGACAGCAAGCTTTAGAGAAGCTATAGGAGGAGGTAATGGGAGAAATAACTTAACGCTGTCAGACCATGATGGTGGGTTTTCAGGTACTACCGAGCAAATAAAGGATAGAATTCTACTCCCTTTTCAGGCACTGGAATTACCCAATCCTCTAGAATTTATTCTAAAAATCTCCCAGATTATGAAAGTATGGCAACCGGAGGAAACGTATACGTTTCTCCTATTCTTGGTTAATTTTCAGAGGCAGGCCACTTTACTAAAGTTGTAAGATACGTAGATATTACAAGTTATTTAACCTCATACCCTGGTGCTCTAGCTACAGAAATCATAGAGGCAGTTAATCAAGGAGTTAACATTCAGAATTTTCATTTAAATTTGATTAGGAAGTTTTACCACCTACGGTTTTACATCAGTTGATTGATGAGTACTATTTTAGAGTGCAGCAACAAGAACAAGACTTTTTTGAATTTGCCAGGGAAGTTGAGGTTGCCGCCGCCGCTCTAAAGGTTCCGTACACCGAGCAAGACACTGTGTCTATGGTACGTGCAGGGGCGCGGTTGCCTGAAATTCGCGCTTTGTTTCTAACTGCATTACCGCCAGTAACTTGGGGACAGCTAAAGGAGCTGGAACCTAGACTTAATGACTTGGTGGCCGTCCAGGCGGAAGGGACCGCAATCACAACTCAAATGTGGTTAGGTTTGAACAGCAAGTATCAGTCGGAGACAGTTCTAGAACCGTCTATCCACGTGATGAGGATAGAAGGCGTCCATTTTGTAACTACTGTCGGAGACCGGGGCATGTTGTAGCCCAGTGCCGTTATAGACCGGCAAGGTTGTCCCAGGGGACATCCCTACAAGTATCCGTTGATAATGCTAGTCCGAGCCGCGTTAGAAGAGCAAGATGGGGAGATGCCAGTAAGGTGGAAACATTTCCTAAGGATTACGGTATAGAGGCTAAAGTTGTATCTAGATTGCCCACTGTGAACCTTACTTTAGGTGGTATCAGTTGCAAAGCCTTGCTCGATTCTGGGAGCGTTCTCTCTCTATTGGCTTTTGATTTTGCTATACAGAATAATATTGAGATTAATACTACCGACAGGCCTTGAGTCAGTCATGGTTAAGTCTTTGAAGCAAAATGTAGTTTTTTAATGGAGTTTAGTTGAGGTATAATCTTTTCAAGTTATGGAGTTTTAACTACAATTATTCTGCTGAGTGACCCATAGTAATGGGGTTTTAACATTTATCTTTTAATTTATGCTCTTGGCCCTCAGTCAATAGCATTAATATGGTGGTAAACTATGTAGAATTGGTAATTTAAACTTGTTAGTCATGTCTTAAAGCATTTATCTTTCTGAATATTGTTCTTCTTTTATGTATATATTTATTTCTATTTCTCTGCTTATGCTTTAATTATCACATTATTTCATTGCGGTTTGATTTATTATTTATTTTCCAAATTTTAATAATTATTACTTATTTTAAGACCTGGTCCTGATATATATAACACAGTGTGTGGGGATTATAATCAACCAAAACTTTTTCACAGATTTGCTACAATAAGATTTTCAGCCTTGCTAGCCTTAATGTGTGTTTAGACAGATTTTTTATATTTCCATGTGGTTTTGTGAATTTAAAAAATTATTAATATCAACATGATATAATTCATAATTTGTCTAATTTATGTAAAGCAAATTTCCCCCTCCTTTTTACGGGCCTCACTCTGTTTAATTCCATACATTCAAATATTTAGTAACTGGGTTATAACTAATACGGCTCAATTGTATGGTTTCAGAATTGCTATAAAATACTAAACATTTATTTTACATGAGCTGCATTCACGGTCCAGCAGGTGCTATTAAAAACAGAATTTGGTCAATCAATAATAGAGAAAACCAAACATGTTATATATGAGACCATAATCTGTGGTTCATGAATGCTTATATATCTATGTTATATATACTTGAAAGCTACAGAAATCAAGTTATGTAATGAGACAAAGAAAGAAAAGATTTTTTGGTGAAAAATTTTGATTTTAGGGGTAGAAGGATACCTTAACATACATTATCGGTCTTTTTAATCCCCGAAATACAGGAAAAAACTTTAGTTTGGTAGAATGTCTGAACAGTTTATACTTTTAACTCTACTCTCGTGCAATACTGAATTCATTTTCTTACTAAGTGGTAAGGGCTGATTAGGTTTTGAGGCGAACTTATTTCAACAACTTGGCTGGAAAGAGGGAATACAGTTTTTGTAACACTAACCTAGGGCTCTACGAGAAACAATAAGAATATGAAAGAATGTAGTATGTACTTAGAATTTGCTAGCTTACGTATTTTATCAATTTCATCATTGGTGGTCAGCAACTATCACTGTGCATAAGAATACGGAATAAATGTACAATGAATTAGTGCGTTATAATATTTAGAATTTGAAATAATATAAGTACATATAATTATGTGAATATTAAATTTTCCGCTTTTTCTGCAAAAAGTAAATATTGTATGAATAGTTATATCAACATTTCTCAGGCTAGACAAGAACATGCAAGAATTATAAAACGTGCTTGTAAAGTGTATATCACTATGCAATGTATTTTATTCTATTTTCAGTAAGTTCAGTATTTCAGAAATCTCGAAGCTATAGATCGAACTTGAATGAGATATAATTTCAATAAGCATGTCAATGCTTCATTTTAGACTCGAGGGCTTGTGAAGAAAATTTAAATGAAAGAAAATTTGAACCATATTATTACTTGGAAAGGAATGGGTTGAACCTGTCATTCGCATAAAAATAGAAAATTGAACGCTATTCCCAGTGGATGATTCAATTTGGCCGAGAGTGAGGAGAATGTGACAGCCGGCAACAGGGAGTGCACAATGGTGCACACATGGGAAGAAATGTTGTGAGTGTCCCTGAGAGGCACTACACAATGCACCACATATTTGGGATGTTTTCTTCCAGGGAATAAAAATAACTGCTACTCCCTCTAAGCATGCACGTCTCTCTAAAATGGTCAAGTCCAGTGGCGGCTCGTGATATTTTATACGAGGGGAGAATGCGAATGTAGGCTATAAATGTCAGACGGAAAATAGTCAAAATTGCGGCTAGAAGTTCCTTTGGAATATCCTTTGTTGTACCTTTGAACACACATGAACTATCTAGTAACGACATTTCAGGACATTGTCAAATGCCGCGGTGTAATTAATGAGTCCTTTAAAACACCTGGGTTATAATTACCTGTCTCATTAAGTCCATGCCAATTCAAAATCCTCGCAAAATTTTACAGCATCAGTAAAGCATGATAAAGATTTTGTTTCAACAAGCTCATTATTCTTACGAATTGGTAGTCAGTACAACCATCAAGTTGTACTATGATATCAGCCTTTCCTTAAGACGGCGGGACTCAATTTATTGTCTAAAATGTTGTTTTGACCAATAGTGTTTTTTTTCCTTCTATCAAATTAAAGTTGCAAGGCTTCATATCGGTTTTAATCTGTTTATCTTTTTCACCGTAGAAAATACATGGTAAACAAAACAATGCATTAGTTATCACGTTATCAGACACTCCAAGACCCAGTCCAGTTTTTCCTTACACGTTATCGTGCCTCGACAGGCGATAGAAAGGTGTTACGAGCGAAAGGTCCTACAACTACGAATAGTGATCCCAGTGAGTGGATAGATGTAAAGCGAAAAGGATTAAGGGACAGTGGAAAAGCATACATCAGTAAAAGAGGTAAGAATGTAGAAGAACATAAGAAGCCAACAGACAATTTTGATTGTAAATGTAAGAGATCTGGCTGCAAAGAATTGAGTGCTGAAGAAAAACGTTCCAATTTCCTAGAATATTATGAATTATCCTGTTTTGAACAGACCCTTTATTTAATGAAATGAGTTTACCTGGAGGAACCTAATAGACGAAGGAAAGGACTAACAGATACAACTTCTGCATTCATTATGTGCGAGTGAGCAAGCGCGCGCATAATGTGTTTTGTTACGGAACTAACGTCTATGTAACGTCTTACCTCGTAGCCCTGTTCCGCGGGAAACAGTCACCTTCAATGCTGTTTTTCTCAGTATTTAGAAAATGTATCATAGACGTGTGTTCGCGCATACACTTCAATTTCTCTAAACACTTACCATTACCAATCCTTTGTAAAATCGGTAGCCAATATCAAACCGGAACTCTCGTGCCTTTCACCAACTGAGGGTCCAGCAAAACAACATTCTCTGAGGACATATCACCAGGTCAAAATGTGGTTGGGACATGTGCTGCCTCCTCAGATGTATGGGTGGGAGTTAACCACCAACAAATTTCAAGCCCCGGTGCACAGTGAGCTGCAGGCTGCACCGGATGAAATATTAAAAATTATTTTTTGTCGGTGCACAAAGGATTGTGCCACCACCAAAATGCTGATGCAGAAAGACATCAATCAAGTGTTCCTCTGCGTGCCAAAACTGCCAGGGGAACTGTCTTAATGGGGTCCCCCTCTTGGACAATGAGTTTGAAGAACTCGACATCGATCATCTGCCAGTTATCCTAGAGGATGTATCCCCTTTCTTGAAGGATGGAAGAAGAAAACGAAGCATAACCCATCCCAGAACCAAGTTCCCATGACGAACCAGGACGCTCCCGCTCCAAGAGAGCAAGGAATTTATAATAATTTTTGCTGTTTAATTGTACTATAAGGTGTAAATATATTATTAAATTAAATGTAACATGTTTCAGAAAACATTTACGAGTTAATGTGTTAATAAAAAAAGTTATGCACAAATTGTTGTTGACTCTGGAATCAACTTACCCCAATGCCATTGCGGAGCGAATGTATAGTTTATACATATATATAATATTAACTGTACATTATATGTTATATACACTGAACACAAGTATTATTGCCTATGTATAGGGTTATTATGGCTCCTAAATAGCATTAAAGATTCTGTAATCCTCTTTAAATTGTCAATTTCAAGTATTATAAAAAATTTCCATCTTATAAATAGTAATTGTATTTCTGTAGGGGTGAATGATGGAGCTCTCAAAGTGGTTCCAATAGATTCGGGGTGTCGAAGATAGTATTAAACGACACAAAACAATATTGCTTTTGAAGAACTACATATATACTTGAAGATATATTATAAATATACAGTAAGACTCAGACAGATTGCACCCGCCGCGCCGCGCGTTGGGTTCCCCGCAGATGACGCTCTTATCCCCGGCAAAGGCAAAGGAACTGCCCGGCAGTTGACTGACTCGTCCGTGCGTGACAATGAAAATAAATTAAATAAGTTTGAAAATAACGAAAATAGGAACCTACCTTATTACAGGAGATGCGGGAAGTGTCCTCCTCCTGCATCCACACATTTTTGGAATCGTGATAGGAAATTCCGATTAATACGCATTAATTGTTCTTCCGTTATTATTGAGTTTATCTCTATCCTAATGTTTTCTTTTAGTCGTGACAACTACAGAATAACACTTTCACGTCTGTACAACACGAGAACAATGCACAACTGTTGACTTATCTGCGGGGACACAGCTGGCCGCGACGCGGGTAGTGTTGAGTCATCTCAATAGAAGAACGGCGCGCGGCAAACGGGTGCAATCTGGCTGAGATTCACTGTATATATATACACATACACATTTGTAATTTCTTTATATGCCACTTATATATATAGTACATTCTATTTATACATATAAATATATACAATACGTATATATTGGATTTTATATAGGGTTTGAGCAGTGGAAGAACGGAAAATACGAAAGTTAAGTTTTTCTGCAAAATCCCGGAATTTACACATAAAGTTAAATTGCTTTAAAGTTTAAACGGTTGAAGGTGAAAAGTAAACCATCATATAAAGGAATTATCATATAAAGGAAATTTTATGTTCTACAACTTCCTTCCTTATGACTATTTCGTAGGACTAAGGGCCGAATATAAGGCAAAAATTGTGAGGCAATTTTTTTTACAAAATCAGCTAATTTTGAGCGCGGATATCTCAGAAACCAGGCGAGATAGCTACAAAATGAATTGATTCGATCTTGTGAAGCATTTTGTCAACTTTAGTTTTGTACAAAAGGCACTTAAATCTAGGACCCATAATGTCAGAGATATAAGTGAAAAACCGAAAAAAGGGACCTTCTAAGGCCCCCCCTGCCCCCCGCTCACCTCCTAGGAGTGGGGACTTTTAGTATGTTTACCTCCTAACTAGTCCAAACAAAGGCCCAATGTCAAAAGTTGTGTTCCTTCCATTTCCCTCTACATCTTTTCATTGATTGGACTATTAGGAGTCTTAACCATTACGCCACGAGTGAATCTTGACAATGAAGGAAGCTTTCGTATATTTGAATTATGATAGGGAGGATTTCATGAGTTCATGAGTTTTAACGCAAGAATCGAATTTTACAATTTTGAGGTATTCTTTTAGTTATGAAAAGAGTAATGTTGGTTCAAGGCAATTTTCCTGCATCAATTAAGCCATATTTTATGTTATAATACGGTGTTTTTTATAATTGTGATATATTATGTATGGTGCAAAGGTTTTTTATTTTGATATATTATTTTGTTTTTTATAATTGTGAAATGTTCTGTTGGCATGTATACGGCGTTTTTTATAGTTGTGAAATATTAAGTTTGTGCATGGGAAAATGGTGATATCTCACTAAAGCATAATACAGAGAGCTGCAGGCAGCGGCCGACGGATGGTTAGGAGAAGACAGTGTAGTGACTAGGCGGGGAAGCGGGGAGAAGACAGTATAGTGGCCAGCGGTCAGCCGGGGAAGTGGCCGAGTAGAGTGGGGACGAGAGTGTAGCGTATAGTTCCAACTTCCCACCTTTTATACTACATACATTCCATTTCATCGTGTGTCACTTACAGTCTGATTCAAACAACCTGCGACTTGTGTTAGTTAATGAAAGACTATATTTCCATGGCAATTCTGAAGCTATGCGAGAGATTTGTTATTTGAAAGGTTACTGAACAGCTTCCAGAACCTCTAATACAAATAATACAATGTAATGCAGTGCAGCTCTCCCAATTCTTCTCTTCGAATGTACTGTCTCAAGTCGCAGGTTGCTTAAATCAGGCCGTAGGGCGTTGTCTGGCTTCAGGGTTGGTATAATTAATATTTTCCGCTGCCAATCTGTGGTATGATTGGATGTGAACTAAGTTGTCCATGTTAGGAAGATTACATATTACACCACAATTCTGGCAATGAAACAAGCTGCCAGGAAGCTTTTGGTTTACCTTCCTGTGCAAGTTTCCAGCAAATCTGCAGATTCCTAAATATTACTTGAGACTGGCAATATAATGTCTATGACTAATGTAATAACTATAATAACTAATATATGCCATTATGGTACGGGATTCGATGCGGGATGATGCACTAGAGGTTCATACGGCGTCACACTCTCCCCGATTAAAGTGAATCGTAACGTGAAACAATGAGGTCAATCAAACAAAAAAGATAATTCCAAATATCAAAATATAAATGTTCTAAATAATACATTCTGCATGGATAAATGCAAATGCAATCAAAAATATAACCATTAAACTTATTACCAAATAATTAAATTTGAATCAATCATTCTAAATAATTCTCATATCCATAAAATTAAGAAACTCTACAGTTGTATTCTAATCGGAAGGAAGGGGTTACTTGTTACGTACACTTAATGAAACTCTGAGACTTTAGCTTCTTCCTAACAGTAATAATTTAACGTGGTCACTTAACAGTAATAATTTAATCTTTGATTTAATGTCTTCATGAAACCATCATTCACCATGGCCACGCCTCGCTGGACCAATGATATGGAATTATTCCAAGTAAGTATCTTAAAATAAAACCTTTCCTTATATATATTAAAACCTTTAACTTCAGGGTTGGTATACATACTTTAAATAAAATGCAATAATATCTTCAACAATAGTTCTTGTCATTTTCTAATGTGAGTAATGTTATTTCGTTACATTATATTTCAAAATTACTCGAATTAAAGTGTTTTAAACCTCAGACATCTGAAGGACATATAATAAATCCAACAGTAAGGTTCGATTCCCACGGGGATCAACTAGAGGAAGTTAACGAAGAAAAAAGACGAATCTATGAACCCACCATTAAGTATTACAAGGATAAATGCCATCTAACATCCATAATAATAACAGCATTAATGATTGGAGCACTTGGTACCATCCCAGCACGACCTGCAAAAAACCATCCTTGCAGACATGTCACTAATGGCACTGAAAGGGTACATCGCAATTTTTGGCAATCATACCTTTCGACCATGACTTCTAGTTTTGGTTGTGATTTATTTATATAATAACTGTTAATGCTTCAATATTTAGCTAATCTATTTTTTTACTCTATACATGTACCCAATGTTGTTGGTACTCTTTGTCATCGGCAACCTGCAGGTGTTGGAGGAATAAATAAAATAATTAAACTAAGACCTATGAGCAATTTCAATCGAAGTCTGGCATGATTAAATTCACAATAAATTTCTGAAGCCATTTGAAGAAGCTATTTAAAGGTAACGTTAAAGTTACTTTATTATCATACTTGCTGGAATAGCTTTGGTAATCGCTAATATAATCACACAAGAATACGATTTAAATTACTATAATAAAAAATCTGTGAATTAAGATGAATTTCGTTCAATTAGCAATTATCATCGTACCAGTAAGATTATCACTTTCTGGAAATGTAATCGTAATCTGCTTTACTCTTGATTAAATTGATTAGTATTATCTGTAGTCAGGAAAACTGCCTGATCTTTAGGTAGAATAGAATTTTTCGTTTTGAAATAAGATAATAATAAACAAAATATTAGGCCTATTAGATATCGTTAAAATAGTTACTGTTTAATGAAGCTCAAAAACACTTGGAAATCAGTTATGTTAACAGAGAGTATTATTGTTCTTGTGGATATTGTAATAATAATTTCAGCGAAAGCGTAGTGAAGATACAAGGAAGCCTTATACTAGTGCAGAATATTTATGAATAACAATAAAAACATGGAGCTACTGACACATTGTCGTAACAAAAGCTGTTTCACAGAGAGAAAAGACAGTATGACAACTCCATGAACGCTTCCGCATTCAATGCTACAGACACTGGTGGACTCTGAACCATCTCTTGAAAATGAATTTAAAAATAGCACGGGATGAAAGTTTGCCTCCCTCTATTCCAGAATGCTGGTGCTTTATAAGCCGTGCTCTTGAATGATTCCTAGCCAAACACTGGCTCTTTATTAGCTGCCATTGTGCTTCTCGAATATTGGACACGAAGCACAAAGGATCTCTCGCACAAAACTTTTTGTAAGGTATGGATGGGCTCCTGAAACATTTTTACGCGCTCCAAGAGCATGGGAATACCTACCGCTATTCCTTATATTTTTATGCTCCATCCATCCGCTGTTTCATATGCACCGTGACTTACCAGCAAAAATATATGAAGATATTCATTTTAATACTAACAACATATTTAGCAGTCAGACTGTATTTTCCCGTAAGTAGGCCTATATTACTTGAATGTCAGGAATGAAATAAAATGCATTTTGTTCTGGTACTTTCATTTTGGGTCATTCTTTAGACTTCATTTCCATCTGAAAATATACGTAGGCTATGTTTAAAAAATAAATGGAGGCTAACGTATTAATTCCTATGCTTCCTTTATTCAAAGGTATAACATTTTAATGTAACAATGTCTTCATTATTAAATTGTCATTATGTCGTTGCCAGCAAAGTTATTTGTTAGTTGTTAGATAAGTCGATGGTGTATTAGATGAGAGAAAATGGAGGCCTTACTGAAATGAAATATGGGAGAAAATAGAATCAGGGGAACTCCCCAGAAATTTAGACTTCATCCACCATGAAATATATATGATCAGTAGGCCTATCGAGTTGTTCATTTATGATCATTGTAAGACTAAAGCGAACAAATGCGTACTTCGTAGTTACAAAGCTGGCAAAAAGGAAATAAATGCATTGTGAAAAAAGAGTAAAACACTACAACTACAACGTTTGGAATAGGGGAGCCAGTTCAGGACTACGGCAAATCAGGTTGAAAGCGCTCCCACAGGTAATTTTGTATACCGAAACCAAGTATCTGCATATTTAGCAAAAAATTCTGCGATCTATTACATCAGAACAAAATGAATCATATTCAATAATAAAGTATAAATATGGATTATGGGCTGCCTATGTATATAAAATCAACTTCTATCTTCTCTTTCGGATGTTTTTCTAGCACAGCTCCAGGATACTCAAAGAAAATACTCTTTTTTTTCTTCTAAAATTTCAATTTACAGTACTTGAATCACGAATACGTTACAGAATAAATTCTTGAAAGGAATCTGTAATAGAAGTTTACGACATTAGTATGAGTTTTCTACAGTGAGTCCATTTTATGAGGAAACCTCGCATCACTACCACATTGCCGCGCTAGCATCGCATTGCATCGCAGTTGTACAAAGCATACAAGCGGTTAGTTGCTTCGGTGTGTTGTAGTGAGACTCTTGTCTATTGTTGTCGTGTGTTACATAAGACAATAATCGAAAATGTATACGGTTGAACAGCGAATTTATTTCGTGGAATGTTACTTATTGATAAATATCCTGACTGTACCATCCCTACAAAATCGTGTCTTTCGAAGTGGAAGAAAAAGTGACGTACAACAGGTTCAGTTTGTGACATACCGAAGAATAGGCCAGTAGAGAATCGAAACAGGGGTGTATGTTGCAAAAGGTGGGGTAGAAGATTTTATTTTTTTAACTTGTATATATGGACACAAACATGTAAAAAAACAAAAATGCTAACATGGGCGACCTCGGGAAAACTTTTGGCGGCAAAAAAACCTCGAAATTTTAGGACATTTTTTGGTTTTACGCCTATAACTCCTAAACGGTGCATCCTAGTGAAAACGTTACGATATAACTAATTAAAGAACATTAAATTATGTGTCGAATGAGTGCCGTAACATAATAATTCGGTCAGGTAATATGGTCGAAAACCACGGTCAAAGAACAACGATGTTTTCCAACTTTGCCAAAAACTGAGATATAGTATTATATATGAGTCTGCAGCTTGGAAATGAGTACTCTGAGAGAAAAGCTCATGAAATAAAAGTTGTAGAGCATCAAATTCTGCGTCCACTGAGTACAAAAATTGCCGGTTTCGGTGAAGTACACCTCTCGAAATTGGCGATCCCCCGGTGTATGGTAATTGGCATAAGAATCCCATGAAGGTACCTGTGAGTTGCAAGTCTATAGCCAACCAAACCGAAAGTATATTTCTATCACATTTCTTAATAATAACAGTAATAATAATAATAATAATAATAATAATAACAGTAATAAATTATTATTTAACAATCATTTAAGTATAATTATATTTAGTGTATGTTTAGTGTATAGTGTCTGTGTACGCAGCATTCACACCGCTTCCCTCCAATGCTGCAGAAGAGTGACAGCATTTCGCAGTATTGGATGGAGGCTATCTGCTTCATAAAGTTGTTTGGCCACCCAACGCCTCCTTCGATACCATCGCCAAGAGTTAATCCTCTTTTTAAAAAAATACACTATGGGTCCACGAAAGTTGTCGTTGTGTTCGACAGATAGGCCTACCCTGCTCAGAGTGGCACCAAAAGATCTGAGTATTGCGGCGGATGAAGATTCGCCATTCCCCCCAAGTAATCTTTGATGTAAATACAATTAACCAAGTCGCTCAGGAAAAGTTTTTGGTCAGTGAGTTTTATAAAAGTCTTCTCATTGAAGTCCTGAAAAGTCACTTCGAAGATTGTGACATTAAAGTCAATCAGGCCCATGCTGACTTGCTCATTTCCAAGGCCAAGGAGCATGAAAATGTCCCAATAATTGGAGAGGACATAGACTTTCTTGTGCTTATGATAGGCCAGCCATGCATCAATTAGGTCTTTCTGAAGCTGCTGATGTGCAATATTTGAGAACATCTTTCAAATTCGACCAATCCATATCCAGCCACATCCTTTTCATCCACGCGTTTAGTGGATGTGATACGACATCTGCTATTTTTGGTCGAGGAAAGATGAAGCTGAGCAGCATGGTCACCTTTTCGAAAGAGCTTCAGGACATCTCCCGATGCTTCGTCGACCCATTCACCAGCCATGATTAGATTGATGAGGCTGGTGATCTCTACACCGGAGATCCCACCAAAGTAGCTCTGGACGAACTGCACCAATCCACGTTCACACGAGCAGTGCCCAAGGGAAAAGTGGACCTCGCAAGACTACCACCTGATTATGATGCTGCATGCCGCCATTCGCATCGGTGTTTCCATCAAATACAGACATAATTGGGTAAAACAAGAAACCTTGAAGAAAGAGGATGGGTGCGTAGTAATGCAGGTCTAGTGCCACTAAAAACCAACAGATACGTGACTCCCTTGTCTCTACTCAAGACAGTGTCATACCCTTGAAAGATAGCATGTAGTAGAGCCTGCTCTTGCCGTAAGACTGTTCTGAAGTGCTCTTCCATATGCAAGCACTACTGTGTTCAACAATGTGAGAACACTCTATCCACTGGTAGTTGATGATGATGACGACAAAGATCACTTCAACCAGCTATTGGAGCCCGAGGAACAACCAGAGGAGGATGATGAGAGCTTCTTACCACTTCCACAGATGCAGAGGTTTATTTAAATTATACACATTTTTAAACATATATTTATAGACTAATGGTTTTTCAGGTACTTAGAATGGCTTTATTTGGTGACAGGTTTCGGGCTTAGCCATACTATCCTTGATCAGGCTTATTAACACATTTCTATTATTAACAGTTTTTTTGTAGATTTACATCATCGTAAATTAATAAAATAACGGTATGGTGTATAACTCTTATGTGTTTTTAAATTACATAAATGTTTTCTTATTTACTCATGTGTTTTCATATTTTTTTCTCCTTATCACATTTTAAAATGATTATTTGATGATACTAAAGCAAGAATAACTCTGTAGGATATATGTTACCGGCAATGTGTGAAATCCCGGTATTCTATAGAATGCCTAGGTAATGTATAGAATGCCTGATGGTTTTAGGCAAACTATGAAATATAAGTTTTTTGTGAAAATGTTACATACTTTTCCTAGGCATTATACAGAATGACCAGTACCGTTTAGGCAAAGTGTTAAAAGGGAACAAGATGAAAAGCCTTTATTAACTAATACGCATTTGAAACTGAAAGAACAAAACTACGAAATAAAACACAGGATAGGCTATTCTTACCGGAAAACGGTGAAAGCAGAACTGAGATTGAAGTACTTGTTACAGTAAGTACTCACCTACCAATGATATTGCAATCTAATTTTCTCAGCAGCCTGCCTCTTCACACAAAGAAGTCCTACTACATAATAACAGTTATAATTTTTCATTACACCATATTTCAATATAGAATGTTGATTTCAGAAAATGTGTATTTTATCAGAATATAAAGATAACGAATCTCGCATAGTAAAATTTAGCAGACTATTTATTTCTCCTATTTCAAAAAGTCTAAATACATTTTAAAGATATGAGTTATTCTACACTAAATATTTGTGACATATAGTAGAAATTATTCCGTACAAAGTTATTTTGTTAATAATTTCAGTTCAGGATATTTGGTTGTTTGAATTTTTTAAAACTGTTATACAAATTTATTTTCTTTATGCTTTTAGTCTATTTTGTTCTTCCGATCTGAGTTCAATCAATTATTAATCAATTATCAATTATCATCATTGTCTTTATTATTAAACAGTGGTAGCGGGGGAAAATTGCGGGATTAGGTGTATTATATACTTTGCCGGCAGACAATCCGGCAAAGTATACAATGCCTAGGCAATGTATAAAATATCAATCATTTCATACTTTGACGTTCGATTTTAGGCATTCTATACATTACCTAGGCATTCTATAGAATGCCGGATTTCACATATTGCCGGTAACATATACACCCGTACTGTTGAAGCGTTCTAACTCATAGGAACCTTCATATGCCAATTGCCGGAAACCGGGAGATTGTCAATTTCGAGAGCTATACTTGACCTAAACTAAAAATGTTGGTACTCAGTAGACGCAGAATTTGATTCTCTACAACTTTTATTTCATGAGATTTTCTCTCAGAGTACTCATTTTCAAGCTGCAGACTCATATATAGTAACATATCTCAGTTTTTGGCAAAGTTGGAACAAATTGTCATTCTTTGACCGTGGTTTTCGACCGTATTACTTGACCGAAGTAGTACGTTGTGGTATTCATTCCACGCAGAATTTAATGCTCTTTAATTAGTTATATCGTAACTGTTTCGCTAGGATGCACCGTTTAGGTGTTAGAGGCAGAAAACCAAAAAAAGTCCTAAAATCTCGAGGTTTTTTTGCCGCCAAAAGTTTTCCCGAGGTCGCCCGTGTTAGCATTTTTGTTTTTTATATGATTGTATCCATATATACAAGTTAAAAAAATAAAAGCTTCTACCCCACCTTTTGCATCATACAATACCTCTACTGACCGGCCTAGAAGCGTGAAAGGCACGTTTTAACAGTAGAGAAACTTGAATATCCAAGGGGTCAGCCCACAAAGCGACAAGACTGCTGAATTTCGACCTTATAAACAAAGGTTTGTGCAGGAACTTAAACCGGCAGATTTCGCCGCAAGAATAAGGTTCTGTAATTGGTTCCTTGAAAGTGTGCATGATGGAAATTTGGATCCACAGCTAATGTTTGTCTGACGAGGCATGGTTCCATCTTTCGGGACATGTAAATTCCCAAAATGTGCGAATGTGGAGTACTGAAACCCGTATATTGTACAGGAAGTGCCTTTGCATCCCGTTAAAATAGTGTTTGGTGTGCGGTAAGCGCGTGGTGGATAATTGGGCCTATATTTTTTGAAGGGCGTGTAAACACAAATTTCTATGTAACAACAATGCTGCGTCCATTTCTTAACGAATTGACACAGGAAGAAAAGGATTATGGATATTTTCAACAGAATGGAGCCACAGTGCATACCGCTCATAATTCTATAGGAACTTCACGTAAAGTTCCTATAGAATTTTTGATGACAGGATAATTAGCACAGATTTATGGCCCCCTAGATCAGCCGACCTAACGTACCGTGATTATTATCTTTGGGGATACCTAAAGGGAAAAGTTTACCGAAATAATCCTCATACCTTAGAAGAACTTAAGGCCGAAATAACACGTGCAGTGCAGTGTATTACCGAAGCGGAATTACAGAAAATGGCAAATAATTTGTTTAAACGATGTGAGGCATGTCTTACTGCTGACAGGGGTCATTTTCAACAGTATCTAAAATAAATGGTGAGTAATAAGCCTCAACATGTAGGCCTATTTTGATAATAAATTGGTTGAGTTATTCTATTAAGTATTGCTTCTAAAGTCTTGATTTGCCGGTAGAAACGGAACACGGTCCCCGCCGGTGCAAGCACAACAGCGGGGAAAGTGTGAGCAGGGGCAACGCTGTTAAAAAGTTTCCCCATAAAATGGCCTCCCTGTAATACTTAAATAGTTAAAAAGAAAAGTTACTCTAAATTCACATCTACTACACGAAGCTGGGGTGAAATTTATTGTAAGTTCATTAGATGGCAAAGTGTAAGAGCGCCAACTCGTTCGTTCTTCTGTATAGTTACTCCGAAAAAAAGAAGAAACTAAGTTTATAATCCAGTGTTAGAAATTTCAGAGTTGAAATGCAATTAGAGAGTAGAGAAAGGTAGTTTGCATATAGTTAAGACAGACTTGTGAATATTTGGTGTATGTACAGAAGTGCCCTTCTATCTTCTAAGAAATAAACTTTCGTTCGAATTATAATTCGAAATTTATGTTTTAAGTTATTTAAAATTTTCTTTTGAAGTTTTCTATCTACAAACCGCAAGAATTACAAATTCAAATGTTCTTTCAGCGTATTTCAAAAGAGTTGTGCAATTAATTTCTTACCAGTCTCTTTGCTAAAAAGAAAAGTATTTCCATCTGCTAGAAGTCTAAGTAATAAAATGCTGTTGGTACGTAAAGCAGTTAGACTACTTTTCTACTACATTTTTATAGTATGAATGATGCAGTGAATTTCATATGAATTACGTACGTTCCAAGTTGTTTTCTGAAGAACGGACTAAGTCGTTATTGTTAAAGTCAATCGCAGTCATTTCGTATAGCGGAAGTCTTGACTTGTCTTCATTTACAATAACCTTTCACTATAATGGGATCTGAATATTGTCTTATTTTCATGTTAAATGCTTATAACTATGTCTCCTACAGTTTGGATGTTGTGTACGCCTGTCATCTATACTAAGTGACTAATGATGGCATAAGATAGAAACAACAAATAACAGAAAGTTCCCCTGATATATCGTTGCTACTACAGTGCATATTATACTATAATTACTCTCCATATTTTATGAATTATACAAGGAACTTTCCACAGGACATTCAGGATAATATCCACATAGTAATTGTACATGTTCTGCGCTTTATCTGACCTCACAAGTATTATAATAAAGGTGGTACAAGAAGTGGGAATGTAGCTTTATTCATAGTTATTGAATGTACGTTGAATTTTGGGACATAAAATTATATTTATTTTATTTTACTACATCCATAATAACAGGACACATCTTCAATAGGCTAAGTAGTAAATAGTTATAACTTAAAATACAAAATTGACTATATGTGTAATCATTTTAGTGCCATTACTGCACAAAACAAATTGCTAAGAGGAATTCTACTTAAAATTTTACCAAAGAATGACGCTCACATTTGACTTTCTAACATTGCTAAAATTGCACACTATATTAATAACTACCAGTATAATACTCTATGTTTTAATAAACAAGTACATTTTTTGTGACGCAGTGAGACAACTATAAATATGTGTAGGGATAAACATATATATGATGGATACATGTATCCTAGAATAGTTCTTGCACTTAGGCTTTCCTCGTACATGAATACTGTAAAAACAATTTTTATTTACATTAATATATGAAATACTGTCAAATGAAGGGATATAACATTTTAACATTGTATAAAACTTTGAACCAAGTTGTATTTTAATATTTGTGGCATAAGGTTTATTGCTTGATTCTTCATTAAAATGTTGTGTCAGGATACCACAAACAGTATGAAATTTGTTAACCATGGGCAACACAACTTCCTCACTTCACACTATGATCAAATATTTGAATCCACATTTCAGGGTTTACTCATTCAGTTGTTTAATCTTACACAGGTGTGTTCGCTCTGGCCACAAGACTTTGGATTCTCAGTGCGTACAAATGATGGATAGCTTATAACTATCATTCATAGAATTTTTGCGAAAAATGTTTCAAATAAAAGTTGTAGCTCTTAGTAGGCTATAAGTACTTCAAATATAAAGTATAAAGAAACACGTCAGAGCCGTCTTTGATAAAATCACAATAAAAATGACTTCTCTTGGTGTACAGTGATATTAAAAGTAAGGCAAAGTCATCACCAATTTTCAAGTCACATCTCCAGAAGATAACCGAAATATACAAAATTGTTTTCATACCAATTTTTCATGCTCGAGCTATGCGGATCACAGAAGCGTACACACATAACAGAAAATTAACAAGCGTACGTATTGCCGATCTGGTATATCTAGTCGATTCTTGTGGATTAATGCGAAATCAATATAGATTCATATGAATTACTGTGCATCCATGTGTATTTAATGTAGATTAATGTGGATTCAAAGTGACATAAATTTACCTGAACAATAAAGTTTTTATATTATGCTTGACGCTAAAGGGAAATTTTGACCATAAACTTAACACTGGCTTATGATTTAAAACTTAACACGGAACTATGTTTTCAAACATAACTGAACTATAATTTGATACTTAACAGTAGTGTGCTTTTCTGACTGACGTCAGACGTGGGTTGGAAGGGTTGCTTATGTGATCAGGTGGGATGGTTACGTCATCAATCCCCCGTCATGTGACCGCTTACATCAGCGGCGGGTCCGTTACCCTCCATGATGCCATCCAATATGGCGACGCTTCCGGTTCCTATTGCAAATGGCGGACAAAGCGCGAGATTTGAAAAATCAAAATGGCAGAAGGCGCACGCTTTGAAATTGTATATTGGTATTTCAAAGTGACGGACGGCGGGAGGTTTGAAAATTGGATATTATAAATTCAAGATGTTGGAAGGCGGGAAATTTGAAAATTGGATATTATAAATTCAAGATGACGGAAGGCGTTCAATTTAAAATTGCAAGTGGTAGAAGGTTGGAAATTTGAAAATGGTATGTTATAAATTCAAGAAGTCAGAAAGTCCGCTAATGTTATATTTTGGAAATTTCAATTGGTGTTAATTAAAGATGCGGAAGACGCTCAATTTTAAATTACAAATGATGGAAGGTGGGAGGTTTTAAAATTTTGAAAATCAAGATGGCGGAATGTGGGAATTTGTATATTGGAAATTCAATATAGCGGAAGGTGGGGAATTTGAATATGGTATATTTTGGAAATTTCAAGGATAAAGAGGAAATTCAAGATGGTGTAAGGCGCGTAATGTTTGCGGTAATTTAAAATCTATATCCCTAAAACAACGTTTTTCAATTACTTAATAATATGTTATACGGCTTTCCGTTCAATTAATAAATTACAAAATTATTCATCAAGTTATAGGCGACTGATATTTCGTGCTGAGTGTACTGACCAGTGCAATGGTTTCATGTATCAAGATTGAGTAGGATGATGCTGACACAGGAATTCTACCTGATATCTGCTATTCCGTCATTCATCTTTCATAACATGTGTTAAATTCTTTCACTGCATTGTTCATTATTGCATTACCTGATATTCTTACCTCTGGTTACTTTATTTATTCTTTTATAATAGTAGCTCAATATTTTTTTATTTCTTGCTATTCTTGCTTTTTAATATACAATAACAATAACAATAATGACTACCATTCGGATACAAAAAGGCGGAAATTCAAGATTGTGGATCAATTTTGTAAAACTTTCATTTTTATTTCACATTTCGACTTTGAATATAATTCATTTTATATTTTATTCAACAGCCTTAACCGGACGCATCACCAGACACACGTATCATATTATGCATTCTCATCAGTTTGTTCGCATCTTTTTTCACGTATCATGTCTTGAGCAGGTGTGTTGTGCCAGATTTGAAAAATCTGCCACTTAATTTCACGTTCTGCCGCTAGGCGGACTCTGTACTTCTGCTTCTGCTTTTGCTTTGGTGGCGCCACCTATATTGGCCTTGCTGAGTGGTCGATGTTGTCGAGCAGGCAGTGTCGGTGGAGTTATTGAAGTGAGTGGTTGCTGGTTGGAGTCGTTCTTCGGTGGGCGTGAGTAACGAGTATTCATGAAAATCTATTATTATGTTGCCTTATGCAACTGCTAGTTCGTTATCCTTTGAAGATATCGGTAATTTCCTAAATTAGTACACTGTTGAAGTATGAAGCATGCAATGTTCGAGATTAAGTTTTCTCTTATGCCACATTTCAGATAATTTAGCCATTAGTATCATAAACCTGTAATTTCAGGGATTTTCCCCTAAATTGTACTATTGTTGTACTGGTAAAGTTATTTAATCTTAAGGGGCCTTAAAGTAATATTTTGTGAAATTGCATAGTCATTACGCAAAATTTTCATTTGACATTGGATCTCCATGCTGCCTGCGCAGCGGATCTTCTTATACGCGTTCAGTGGATTTGTTGGTCGCTGTGATGCGGAATGCTAACATTAATCTTACAATACCAGTTTTCTTTGCCTGTTGGTTTTTGAGCAGTCAATAATTCACCCTAGTTATGTCGCGAAAAGAATGTATGCATATTCAAGTTTAGGTAACATTCTGTGGAGCCTGTATGTTTTCCTCATGTAAGATTTTCGGGCTGGTAATCACCCTATTTTCACGCATTTGGAGGCCTACATAGCGAGGACTGCTTCTGTGCTTTCCTGCTCCATTATGCCCTTTTCTATATTAAACAGTAAAAGTGCTATGGTAGTATTAAACACTTCTTAAACTTGGTGGCCTCAACTAGTTTCTATCAATGCTAGGAATAGCCTTGTGATGCATTTGAACCCTCATGAGAATATTTCAAATTGGAAATACAGAAGTGTAAATTGAATTCAGTATTTGAGGAGAATTCTTGAGTAATAGCCAATACTGGAGGAAATCCATTTTCATGTAAGGTGTGTAACTTAGCATATCTTTTGTTAATTTTTCCTATCCCACCTTCATTCGGCATTGAGTTAGGCATTGTTCTTTACATTAAATTAATATAAATATAATATAATTACAGTTCTATAATGGGCTATACCAGTTCTTAAGAAAATAATTCTAACCTTGGTGAGAGTAGAGTATTCTGCTGATGTCCCATTTAGGGTGTGTAAGAAAATAGTCTTTCTTAAGAGTTAGGCCTTTCTTGAATTTGTTCAGGTTTTGCATTATTAAGCAGTTTACTTCCACTCTGGTGGTTTTACTGAATATTGTATAAAATATATATATTTCTATTCTTGTTATTGTTCAAAGGAATGTTATTAAAGATACTTCTTTAAAATTCTTCTTCTTTAACGTTTTGTGGGTGAACGTTTGACTGCCGTAAAGATAAAGATCTACTTAAGGACCTTGCCCCAGCACCTTCCCCACTCCTGAACTATCTAAAATATAAACCACCCCCACAGTGTTCAAGGTCTTCCTCGCGTATCATATTACAACTTTGTTCACACGTGTTATGCGTAACATATTACATCTGGGACGCGATGCAATGTCAGCAGTTTTTAAGCATCCGAACATCTCACTGGTCACTATACACTTCATAGCGTCACTATACAATTCGATGGCGTCACCGCATTAGGTTCACTTCTTAACAAACCGTCATCGACTACTGATCTAAACGCTAAAATGGAAAGTTCATCTGCTTTCGTCTACCAGTGTGAAGAGTGCTCCTCCGGATTTAGGCATAAACATAATCTGAATCGCCATGTGAACACACATAATAAAAAATCAGAGTACAAGTGTATCATTTACTCGCAGGGTTGTATTAACAAGACACGTCCTTAACATGTACTTTACCGCCAATGTTGCGTGGAAGATTTGCAACGCGACATTTAAGTCAGAGAGGTATTTGAACATGCATATGCAGACAGTCCACCATCGAGGAGGGTCGATGCCAGACACATCGGAATCTATACCAGCACTAGTCGCTTCCATCTTCCAGCGCATAGCGGGGATGGAGGATTCCGGCATGAAACGGTTACACCGCATCCACCGATGCTGGGAGAGGAAGATGGGCATTCTGGTGTACAAACACAGGTTTCTAGCGATATTATTACCATTTCTTATATTTCAGTGCTTAAAAAAATACATAATATTAATATTATGTTTTCCTTGTTATAGAATAATAGACCTATGCCAAGACCAGCCGACAGTCACGGCCAAGGGTTATTATGCATACGCGGGATATTCTATAGGTATGTACAAGGAAATATCTTAGTAGCCTATTATTATATTCGCTTACGCAAGTCTCGACTTTTCCTGTTGATGTTTTTCCTTATTACAGAATCAAGATGGAATGGCCCGTGGTATATAGCATAACACTGGAGCAACCTCAACATCTGCAGAAACAAGTGAGTTTTTTCCAATTCAGTCTGCTTTCAAGACATGACTTACACTGCAACAGATTTGGCGGCTGGCGTTATGGTGAGAATCCTATTGCCGTTCCAAGATAAAATAGAGAACCTCCTATGAGATTTACTATTAAAATTTATTTCCATAAAATTTAATCTTTTCGTAGAGTGTGAGTTTGACATTTTGGAATACAACATTTGCGTGAGAAATTTCATAACTAAAAATGAAATCTTACTCAGAACGTCAAACATTCATGAAAATAATAGTCTCCAGTCACATAGCTAAAATTCAAGCAGAGATGGCAGAGAGTGCGTTGAGGGAATATGGGTGGTTTTACATGCGATTACATGAGATTGAAGTACGAATCAATGAATACGCTCCATTTGCGGTGCGTGGCCTCATAATCCTCTCTCAAAGATTTCAGCATCGCAACTCATTATTTAATATTCAAAATGGAGATGATTAATGTTTCAAGTGTTATATATCATCAAAATTTCTGGATTCTGATAGGGAAATCTGGAAGAGCTAAATTGACAAGCCCGAATTGGGTGACAAGTACGGATGGAGCTGCATAAAATTCACCTTTTCACTTCATGACATTGACAAGTCTTCCAAAAGAAACAATATTGCATTCAATGTTTTCGGTCTAGAGGAAAAACGAGAAGGGAATCACATTTCGCATTACGTGTTTCCAATCTGTTTGGGACTGGACGGAAATATATCCGGTCCAAGAGGAGCAATGTTGGGGATTGGACCGAAAACCCGGTCCGTGAGAGGGTAAATGTAGGATAGATTAATAGGGTAGCTTCATGTAAGGATGAAACAATGTACATGTGAGAAGTATAAAATTTCGGAGGACCATTTAGAGCAAGAGGGGACTATATCACGAGGACACTGGGTACAGAGATCAAAGGAAACATATTGGTTAAACAATCTAGAATGTAATGAAATACTTGCACTTTATTAATACTTGTAAACACTCGAAGAAATAATATGTGAACACTGAATAATAATTGAAGAAACACGTTGAAACAATGAATTGGAATTGTCGCGAACAGGGTTGCACGACTAGAAGTAATTTAGTAAATTTTGTAATTTACCAATGAATTATATCTCAAATTAACGGTAATAAAATTTGTTGTAGAATGAATGTATTTTAAGTTATTAGCACTTGATTGTTCACGTTTTATAGCTTCTTGGTGAGTGATGACGTCACACGCTATGTACTTACTTGGAACTAATAAGTGAATCTAATGAACTTGTAATACGGAGAATAAGTAAATTATGTATAAGTAATTTACTAGAAATTAATAAAACTTATAAGGAAGTTTTATTCCAATGATTTCTAGTGAAAATACAAAGCGCGCGAAGAGGCCTTTGTTACTAGAGAACCGGAGCAGTGTCAGACCGTGACTTGATCGTGTAACTGCAGGCTTAATACTGAAACTACTGTAACTAGTAGAAATTAATTAATATCACACGATAATACTTGTAAATAAAGTATTATATAATTATCCGCTAATTAATAGAAAACCTCCGTTCTATTGTCTGAATTAGGCGGGATACTAGAATGAGCTCCAGCACGTCTCTCGTGAGTGGAGGCTCGACACTAACTAACTCTTGGCATGACGCTATGATGTCACGCTGATGCGAAGCATGCACCTGTCGCTAAACGGGGATTCACAGAAATAAGCGGGCTTATACTCATATCAATGCGCTGAGAGGGAGAAATGCACTGAGCGGAACATTTGAATATGCACTGTTACTAGACATGTAAAATAATGCTAGTAGAACCCTTAGCTTTCTCCAACATAGACTCACCCCGTTAAAGTATTAACTTTAAGAAAAATAACTAAGGAGAAAGCTATAATAAAAAGGATACACTTGTATATACACGTAAGCACTGACTTTACACTATTTAGACTAGCAACACACGCAAGGTTGTGAAGGTCTAGTTGAATACTGGCTGGAATCCAGACTGTTGTTGTAATATCTATAAGTGAAGACTTCGACTTGTGAACAACAGCTGACTCAGGTACTTGTAGTGTAGATCAGGTGGCTTGTTGAAACACAATCTGTAGAAACTTGTTGAAGAAATGCGTGATGATTTCTTTATATCATTCAGGGCACAGCTGATGATCTTATATTACTAACATGGTATCTTGCCATAATGGAGAAAGACCATTGGATAAACATTAAGTAAGATTTTAACACAAACAGTGCTGAAAAGTTGCTTTCTTACATATATCACAGTGTAACGGTTTGGCTATCTTTTCATAGTTCTTACAGACATAATAGCTCTCTAACTGGATATATGCAGATGATGCAAGTAAATAGCTTTCACTATTTGGAAGATGAGATACACTGCTTTGTATTGTTTCTAGATGAGAACAGACACTGCGGAGTGTTGTTTCTCGATGAATGCAGACACTGCGGAGTGTTGTTTCGCTCTGAAGACAGACACTGAGTGTTGCTTTTAGACTGCAAAGCTCGGTAGAACGGATCTGATTTACCTCTTATATTTACACTATCACTTGTTTTAAATCTGCCTTGACTGTTGAAAGATTTATTGTGAATAGATGGGTGCAAATGTTCGTTCCTGGTTTTGAAGGAAGCGAAGCTATTGCGAACTGGTTTGACCGCTGCACTGGGTCGGTTTGTCTCTAAGCGTTTGCTCTGCATATGATGAGAGGCTTTGTTTGTATTGTTTTGAATTCTAATTTGTTTAGAATTGCTCTGTAGTGAAGTGCTCTGTTGACTTCGACTGATGTTAAAGCATGTGAGGGCGTATGCTGTTGATTTTTCTTGCTTAGCTGTAAAATGCAGTAGCTTGCTATGTTTTAAGTCACATTTACAGTAAGAAGGCAATTCACACTCTTGTACCTTGTGTTCTGTGGAGAAGCAATTAAAGCACAACTGGTTTGATCGTGCACAACTCCATCGTTGTTGCACTGTGAATTTGCGGAAAATTTTGCACTTATGTAACGAGTGGTTTCGTTTACACAGAGAACAAGTTTGCTGATGTTTAGGTTTGCTCGTGACAACGAAAGAATGCATTTCTGTTTCTTCGTCTGTCGTTAAGTTTTCATCATCTTGAAGCGAAACCGTATTCATGTCACGATGCAGAAGTTGACTGTGGACTGATTGTTGACAACCACAGAAAGATTCTAAATTGCACTGTTGTACCGTATGATTTGATGAGAAACAATTGACACACAGGTGCTGTGACTTGACGAAATTCCATCGCTCATTGACTGGAATTTGCCGGAATTCATCACAATGATACAGCTTGTGATTGCGTTGACAATAGGCACACGATAATCTGCTTGTACCTTCGTACGACTGTCGCGGTTCTCGGACAGTGTATTTTGGAGATCGCAGCTCAACCTTTCTTGCAGGTGATGGGCTGGACACGTTGTTGGAATTGGATAACACTTCTAATGAATGAGCCTTGGCTTCTAGGAAGTTCATCAACTCTTGAAGTGATGTGAACTTTTTTGAGTCATTTTTACTTTCCCATTCTTTACGTGTAGTCTCACCAAGATGATCCAATATTAATTGAATAAACATGACTTCGTGTAATGGGATTTCAAGATTGAGGGCTTCGATGGCGTTAAGATTGCTTTGAAACTGATTTAGTAAGTTTCGCAAGTCTGTAACATTTTCGTCTTTCATTATTGGTAATGAAAGTAGATTTTTTATGTGAGCTGTGGCAATAACTCGAGTATTATCATATCTTGCACACAATAAATTCCATGCTATTGGAAAATTCTCATTCGTGACTGGAAGATTCTGAAGGAGCGCGTGGGCTTGTCCCTTCACAGAACTCAGCAAATAATGGTATTTCTGGATGGGATCCAATGAATCATTGTTCACCACTAAACTACTGAAAGTGTCGTGATAGTGCTTAAAGTTAGTCACATCCCCACTGAATACAGGAATTTGAATCCTTGGAAGTTGTATATTTCTATTATTGCACTGTGAAGCAGAAGATTGACATGTGTGATGAGAGTTACCACTGTGATTAGATCGTTGGCTGTGATGAGATCCTACACTGCACACTGGATGTTCGTGTAGAAACAGAAGACCACTTAACTTTGCTTTAAGCACCTCGTAATTGTTTCTCACTTCTTCGTCATATTGCATATGCAGTTCTATTTCTTCTTCAGCTTCAATGAGAGCTTCTATCTGAATTTGTATGGACTTGTATTCCTCCCAAATTTCAATAAGGCTGTCAAATTTTACTTTTAGTTGAAATACATCCACTTCTTCAGGAATATTGTTACAGAATTTCTGAATAAATGTGAATTTTCTTTTAAGAAAACCCCTTTTTTTCGTTAAGTCTCTCAGTTCACTTTCCATGATGAGATGAGAAATTGAAGTTTAAATATGAAATGTTACCACCACTGCACGATGATACATGTAAATCAGCTGTTCACTGCTTTCTTGAAGTTCGCTGGTGACCGGAATCCCACGATGAGTCGAATCACTGCTGCTTGATGCTGTCCGCGATGCGAAGTTCAGGGTTGCTGGAACTCACGAACTGACCGACGCGGAAGCACAGATGGATGAGACGAACTCGAGAAACGGTATTTGCGAATACAAGTATGCAATAAATATGATTGTACCAATATGATCCTGCCCGTGAGGAGCCAATGTTTGGGACTGGACGGAAATATATCCGGTCCAAGAGGAGCAATGTTGGGGATTGGACCGAAAACCCGGTCCGTGAGAGGGTAAATGTAGGATAGATTAATAGGGTAGCTTCATGTAAGGATGAAACAATGTACATGTGAGAAGTATAAAATTTCGGAGGACCATTTAGAGCAAGAGGGGACTATATCACGAGGACACTGGGTACAGAGATCAAAGGAAACATATTGGTTAAACAATCTAGAATGTAATGAAATACTTGCACTTTATTAATACTTGTAAACACTCGAAGAAATAATATGTGAACACTGAATAATAATTGAAGAAACACGTTGAAACAATGAATTGGAATTGTCGCGAACAGGGTTGCACCACTAGAAGTAATTTAGTAAATTTTGTAATTTACCAATGAATTATATCTCAAATTAACGGTAATAAAATTTGTTGTAGAATGAATGTATTTTAAGTTATTAGCCCTTGATTGTTCACGTTTTATAGCTTCTTGGTGAGTGATGACGTCACACGCTATGTACTTACTTGGAACTAATAAGTGAATCTAATGAACTTGTAATACGGAGAATAAGTAAATTATGTATAAGTAATTTACTTGAAATTAATAAAACTTATAAGGAAGTTTTATTCCAATGATTTCTAGTGAAAATACAAAGCGCGCGAAGAGGCCTTTGTTACTAGAGAACCGGAGCAGTGTCAGACCGTGACTTGATCGTGTAACTGCAGGCTTAATACTGAAACTACTGTAACTAGTAGAAATTAATTAATATCACACGATAATACTTGTAAATAAAGTATTATATAATTATCCGCTAATTAATAGAAAACCTCCGTTCTATTGTCTGAATTAGGCGGGATACTAGAATGAGCTCCAGCACGTCTCTCGTGAGTGGAGGCTCGACACTAACTAACTCTTGGCATGACGCTATGATGTCACGCTGATGCGAAGCATGCACCTGTCGCTAAACGGGGATTCACAGAAATAAGCGGGCTTATACTCATATCAATGCGCTGAGAGGGAGAAATGCACTGAGCGGAACATTTGAATATGCACTGTTACTAGACATGTAAAATAATGCTAGTAGAACCCTTAGCTTTCTCCAACACAATCAAAATAGTTTAAAAGGAGTTAGCTAAACACAGAGATCTTTTGAATGTGTGCAAAGAAGAAAATTAACATTATGTGTCATTTCCGATTTCGACGCATTCGTATGACCTTTCAGAACATCAAATAGACAAATGACCAGAGTGTGTAAACGGTGTTTACTCATTACCAAGCCTACACTGAAAAGTCTCCTGACGAAAGATTGAATGAGCATTTGGTATTCTCCAACTTGCTCAACTCAATCAGATGCAAGATTCCCAAAAATCCCGAAGTTGTATTCAATAAACCCGAATATTCGCAAAAGATTGGATTTGTCATCTATGCGGATTTCGAGTGTATATTGGAACCGATTTCGGGATATTCGGGGGATCCGCAGAAGAGTTGAACCACTTCTTACCAGAAAAGTAAATTTTTATTTTTAGTTATTTTATCAAGGATGCTGAGGGCGGATTTTCTCACTTCAGATTGTTTAAAGGGGAGGATACTAGCGGTGAGCTTATGAGCTCGCTCGTCGCTGATGTAAAGGGAATTGATAAAATAATACATGCTATAAACAAGCCCATGATCCCCCGACAGAAGAAGAAAAAAGATTATATAAGAGTTGTAATATGTGACATATATGTTTTGAGGGTAACTTTACCGATGTGAACTACAAAGTAAGCGACGATTGTCAAGGTCACCGGTCGGTTCAGAGGAGACGCTCACAGTAATTGTAATTTGAACAATAGGAATCAGACATTTGCCCCTGTAGTATTGCATAAGTAATCTATGATGTACATTTTATTGTGAAAGAACTAGGTTACGATCAGAATAGAATAAACAAATATGCAATACTCAAGAAAAGTTTGTAACTTTTCAAAATTTATTCCCGCCACTTATCTGAAAAGAGGAGATAATATCTATATTATACAGTTCATATACGTAGACTCTTTTCGGTTCTTGCCTGCAAAAGCTAATAAACAATCTACCTAAAGACACATTTATAGAAACAAGAAATTAATTTGGTGAAAAAGCCGATTTTATGTATCGCAAGGGTGTGTTTCCCTACGACTATGTCACCTCAATGAAAATTTTGAACGAGAAGAAATTGCCGCCAAAAGAGGCATTTTACAATATACTTGTCAATGAGGAAGTTTCTGACCATGAGTATTCTGACGCGAGAAATTTTTGGGATTAATTTTTGTTAAGCTCTTTAGGTGAATACTCAGATTTCTATCTGAAAATTAATGTGTTGATTTTAACCGACGTCTTTGAAGATTTTAGGCATATGTGTTACCAGACGTAGGGTATGGATTGTTTGTACTATAGTACTGTTCCAGGCCTTGCGTTTTCTGCAATGCTCAAGTTCTCAGAGGTAAAATTACAGCTGCTGACCGATATTGATATGGTTCCATAATTTAAGCGGGGCACGAGAGGTGGTTTATGCCAATGTGTCACAAGGCCCGCTACCTCAAGTATTGAACTGTGTGAGGACTATGACGGGTCACAGAAAAAATCTCTTCTGTATTATGTAGATGCAAATAATTTTTACGGCTACGCTCTGTCGCAGACGTTATCATTAGGTGAGTTCCAGTGGCTCAGTCAACATGAGATCGCAACTTTTTACGTCAAGTCCATACCGGTCAATTCCGAATTAGGCTACATACTTCAGGTCGACATAGAGCAGCGTTTCTAAACCATTTTGAACCCGAGGACCACTAAAATGTTAAAAAATTTTACGGACCCCTAATTTTACATCCCATTTTTAAAAGAAGACCTATATTCTTAATATTTGGGGTATTAATTATAGGTCAGTATAATGAAATTTGTGGAAAAATGTAATTCTTTACTTTCCACTTCCTTTATGATACTTTTTAAATTATGTCTGCGGACCATCTGCTCCATCGGAATAAAGTATCCAGACCATCTCCTCCAGTTTCATTAAGATCTCCTTTTTTGTGCTGAAATGAAGCATTCTCCGGGCAGTAAAAATAAAAAAATAAAACTTTTGACCACTCTTCAACCTAAACAAAACTATGCTGTCCACTATTCCGTTCTTAAACAAGCCATGGAGAAAGGATTGAGCATGTCCAAGATCCATAGAGGTATGGAATTTCAACAAAGCTGCTGGTTGAAACACTACATTGATTATAATACCGCCAAGTGGAGGGCTGCAACCAATTCCTTTGAAAAAGATATCTTCAAATTGATTAATAACGGAGTTTTCGGGAAAACTATGCAAAATATAAGAAAACGTATAAATTTTTGGCTTGTGACACATGAGAATGAGGTTCGTAAGCTTGTAGCCAAAAGTAACTTTATGAATAGAACCATTTTTGGTGAAAACCTGGTTGGCGTCCATCTAGCACAGACCAACCATGTGTTCGATAAGGTCAAGTATGTTTGGTATGTGTATTTTAGAAATTTCAAAACCCAGAATGTATGAATTCCATTACTACACTATCAGTGGATTGCAGAAACGAAGTCTGAACGGGGTTTCTTAAGAGCTACGGTTTAAAACCATGACTTGGGTTCCTAAAACGAAGTTTCTCGTAAATCAGCTCGACCTCGACTTCGGCCGCGGCGTGAAATCTCCACCACGTCACAGTCAGGTTTAAAACTGCATCTGCGTTGGTCAGCTGTTGGAGAATGGAAGCCTACGTAGCTTTGCGTGAGCGTAATCGACTAATTACTCGTTTGAGGATGTTTAATCCGCATCGGAGAATTCTGGATAGGAGTAATCCCTTTGAAATGTATTCAAATGATGAATTCAGAAGAAGATTTCGATTCACAAAGGAAACAGTTCTCGATTTGGCAGAAATACTCAGGCCTGACCTAGAACAGGCAGGAAACAGGGGTTCTGGCATTTCTGTTGAGTTGCAGATCTTAATTGCTCTGAGGTAAGTGAAAATGGGTCCGCCATTATGGGTGTATAGGTAGCATACTTGCCTACCAGCATGGCGGTCAGGGTTCGATTCCCGGCCGAGTAGTGGGTTTCTCAGTAACGAAAAATCCCCGGGTTCAGGTCTGGACATCACCCAGGCAAATTATAGGCTACTTAAAAAGCCATAAATTAGAAGTGGTCCGCAGTGGGTTTTTCAGTAACGAAAAATCCCCGGGTTCAGGTGTGGACATCACCCAGGCAAATTATAGGCTACTTAAAAAAGCCTTAATTAAGAAATGGTCCGCAATGGGTTTTTAGAAGTGGGTTTTTCAGTAACGAAAAATCCCCGGGTTCAGGTCTGGACATCACCCAGGCAAATTATAGGCTACTTTAAAAAGCATTAAATTAGAAGTGGTCCGCAGTGGGTTTTTCAGTAACGAAAAATCTCCGGGTTCAGGTCTGGACATCACCCAGGCAAATTATAGGCTACTTTAAAAAGCCTTAAATTAGAAGTGGTCCGCAGTGGGTTTTTAGAAGTGGGTTTTTCAGTAACGAAAAATCCCCGGGTTCAGGTCTGGACATCACCCAGGCAAATTATAGGCTACTTTAAAAAGCCTTCAATTAGAAGTGGTCCGCAGTGGGTTTTTAGAAGTGGGGTTTTCAGTAACGACAAATCCCCGGGTTCAGGTCTGGACATCACCCAGGCAAATTATAGGCTACTTTAAAAGGCCTTAAATTAGAAGTGGTCCGCAGTGGGTTTTTCAGTAACGAAATATCCCCGGGTACAGGTCTGGACATCACCCAGGCAAATTATAGGCTACTTTAAAAAGCCTTAAATTAGAAGTGGTCTGTAGTGGGTTTTTAGAAGTGGGTTTTTCAGTAACGAAAAATCCCCGGGTTCAGGTCTGGACATCACCCAGGCAAATTATAGGCTATTTTAAAAAGCCTTAAATTAGAAGTAGTCCGCAGTGGGTTTTTCAGTAACGAAAAATCCCCGGGTTCAGGTCTGGACATCACGCAGGCAAATTATAGGCTACTTTAAAAAGCCTTAAATTAGAAGTGGTCCGCAGTGGGTTTTTAGAAGTGGGTTTTTCAGTAACGAAAAATCCCCGGTTCAGGTCTGGACATCACCCAGGCAAATTATATTCTACTTTAAAAAGCCTTAAATTAGAAGTGGTCCGCAGTGGGTTTTTCAGTAACGAAAATTTCTCGGGTACAGGTCTGGACATCACCCGGGCAAATTATAGGCCACTTTAAAAAGCCTTAAATTAGAAGTGGTCCGCAGTGGCGTTTTCAGTAACGAAAAATCCCCGGATTCACCCAGGCAAATTATAGGCTACTTTAAAAAGCCTTAAATTAGAAGTGGTCCGCAGTGGGTTTTTAGAAGTGGGTTTTTCAGTAACGAAAAATCCCCGGGTTCAGGTCTGGACATCACCCAGGCAAATTATAGGCTACTTTAAAAAGCCTTAAAGGTGAAGTAGTCCGCAGTGGGTTTTTCAGTAACGAAAAATCCCCGGGTTTATGTCTGGACATCACACAGGCAAATTATAGGCTACTTTAAAAAGCCTTAAATTAGAAGTGGTCCACAGTGGGTTTTTAGAAATGGGTTTTTCAGTAACGAAAAATCCCCGGGTTCAGGTCTGGACATCACCCGGGCAAATTATAGGCTACTTTAAAAAGCCTTAAATTAGAAGTGGTCGCAGTGTTGAGAAGCCGAAGGCTTACACTACCCCTCATAATTCTATTCTAAAGTGAAAATGGAATGGCATTATTACTATGGTATTATTATTATATCTCACACAAAATTATGTAAAAGCACAATCGAAGTTTGATATCAACAATAGGGGAGTTTTTAAAAAAGAATTATGCCTAAAATAGGCTACAGGCATGTATAAATAGTGCACTGAGAAAAATCTAATTTCAAGTTTTTCTTTCCATTGTTGCACGAAAATCCATTGTCATAAGGTTATGATGTACTAGCCTCTTGTAAATACTTCTGATACGGTATTCATTATTAGAGCTCAGGTCTTCAAGTTTACAGGATACCTCACAAGAGTAATTCTTTCGTAGCCCTATTATTGTAGTTCATAACTGAATAATGGTGTTAGGCTCTAATGGGGCACATTAATTTTGTTTCCTCCTAGACTGTAAAATTTAGCCTATGTAAACAAAAATTCAGGCCCTGATTATTTCGTTATATTGACCTAAATTGTCACAATGATTCAGACTGCAGTCTACAGAATAAAACTTTATGAATTCTCTGTCATTACCTTATATAATTTTTCACCAAGAATTATACAGGCCAGTGACAGTGAATTCCTAAATTTTCATACTGTACGGGTACAATAATCAAAAATTAAAAATATTATGAAAAGAAAAAATAATAGTCGTGACCGGGGTTTGAACCTGCGATCTCTTGAACCACAACTCAATACTCTAACCACACAGCCACAAACGACATTAGGAACAACGCACGAATGTTGGCAATGTGAAGAGTAAAGGCTTCTCGATGTCGCACCTCGAGAATTTAAATTGTGTTTGTAGGTATATGAGATGTGATTATATAATATTTATTGTAGTTTCCAGTTCGGAAAAATGGTATGATGATACTGATACATTAATATCGAAACCTAATTCGTGTGAAAAGAGAAATATGAGAAGAAGAGAGTTTGCAGAATAAATGCAAGAACGGCTTTTCCTACCCGGTCATGACGTCAGTTACAGAGCTGCATTTTAAAAAATTTGCTTTATGCGGCGACTGACGGCGACCGTGGTTCAAAAACTCGACAACGGTCAGACTTCGTTTTAGCCACCCAACACGGACTCAGTCCTCGACCGTGGTTTAATAACCTTGACTTTAAACTTCAACTTCGTCTTCGTTTCTGCAATCCACTGTATGAAAAATTTCTACAAGGATGCGATAGAGTTATGCTATATGGACACTGACAATTTTATTTATAAAATTGAGACGGATGATCTCTTCCGTGACATTCTGCATTTCCGAGATAATCTGGATACTAGCTTCTACCCTCCCGACTATCCAATGTATTCAATTGAAAACAAAGCATGGTCGGAAAATTTAAAGATGAAGGAGCTGCTCACTTCATAAAGGTGTTCGTAGGTGTGCGAGCGAAAACGTACACCATCAAATTTAATGACATAGTTATAAGGAAATTGAAAGGGATCAAGATGTGTCTTGCATCGACCCTCTTCGACGGATGGTAGAATCTCTGCATATGCATGTTCAAATGCCTCTCCAACATGAATGTCGCGTTCTAAATCTTGCACGCAGGGAAGTGCATGTTAACGACGTGTATTGTCAATACGTCCCGGCGAGTAAATAATACACCGAGGGTGTTGCATTTGTAATCTCATTTTTATGATGAGTGTTCACGTGACCATTCAGATGATATTTATGCCTAAATCAGGAGGCACTCCCTTCACACTGGTAGACGATAGCAGATGAACCTTCCATTTTAGCGTATAGATCACTAATCGACGGTTTGTTAAGAAGTGAACTTTATGCACTGAGACCATCAAATTATATAGTGACGCTATGAAGTTAAGAAAGCCCACTTAACAGGTTTTACATACAGGTTTTTACATACAAAACAAAATTCCAATAAATAATCCCAAGCAAGAATAAAACTCTTCCCTCACTCACAGTATCAATATTGGTACAATCATTTTAATTATTAAAGCATATACATCAACAGTATTACTACATCTACCCTATAATAGATAAGTATAAGTAGTCACCAATGAGTTGCCCGGATGCTTAAAAAATGCTGACATTACAACACGTCTCAGATGTAATACGATACGCATAATACGTGTGAACAAAGTTGTAATATAATACGCAAGGATGACCTTGAAGACACATGCTCAAGACATGATACGTGACAAATTTGGGAAAAAACTGATGAGAATGCGTAATATGATACATGTGTCTGGTGATACATCTGGTTAAGGCTTGCTGAATAAATTTTACTTCAAATATTGAATAAATTATAAAACGAATTATATCCAAAGTCGAAATGTGAAATCAAAATGGAAGTTTTGCAAAATAGGTCCTCCCACTTTCCTCCATATTGAATTTGCACCATTTTGTACCGGAACGGTAGTCATTATTATTATTGTTATTAATATATATAAAAAGGAAGAATTCGCAAGTATATCGCAACAGATTAGCAGATAATGCAAAACATTGTATTATTATAAAAAGAGCAATAAGTTAACCAGCGGTAAGAATATCAGGTAATGAAATACTGTAACATACAGTGAAAGGAATTAACTCGTTATGAAAGATGATTGACGTAAAATCAGATATCATTTAGAATTCCTGTTTCAACATTCTCCTCTGCAGAGTTGAGATATGATACCATTGCACGCTCAGCACGAAGTATCACTCGCGTTTAGCCTGATGAATAATGTTGTAATTTATTAATTCAATGGAAAGCCGTATAACATATTATTAAGTAATAAGAAAACGTTGTTTTACGGAAAAAGATTTTAAATTACCGCAAACATTACGCGCCTTCCACCATCTTGAAAATCCTGTTTAATTTTGAAAGTTCTAAAAACGTACCATTATCATATTTTCCACCTACCGCCAACTTGAAATTTTTATATACAATTTTCCATCTTACGCCATTTTGATTTGCACAATTTTCAAACCTAACACCTTCCATCATTTGTTATTTTAAATTAAGTCCTCCCACCACCGTTTGATGTAAAAAGATCCAAATTTCCCGCCTTCTGACATATTGAATTTGTAGTATAACATTTTCAAATTTCACACATTCCACCATCATGAATTTATAATATACCATTTTCAAGTTTCCCCACCTTCCGCCATTTGAAAGTTTAAATTGACCGCCTTCCGGCATCTTGAATTTATAATAGAATAACAAATATACCATTTCAAATCGTGCGCCTTCCGTCATTTTGAACTTTCAAATCTAGCGATTTTTTCTCAATTTGCAATAGGAACCGGAAGCGTCGCCATATTGGATGACGTCATGGAGGGTAACGGACCCATCGCTGACGTGAGCGGTCACGTGAAGGGAGGGGAAGTGATGACATAAGCATCCCACATGATGACGTAAGCAACGCTCCCATCCCTCCCAACCCACCCCTCTTGTCAGTCATAAAATCACACTACTCTTAACAATTACTGTTGAATTTAAACACAGTTATACCGTAAAATTGAAAGATAAACAGAGCAATGTGATATTTGCATGATATCTGGAACAATTGTTGCAATGACAGTTAGATCCGGGAAGCTTCAATAGATGCACATCTGTTTCTAAAAATTGTATTTTCTTGTAGGAATCCTAAAACGGGTATCCATGGAGAAAAACGGAACATTAATTTCACAATCAAGAGTTTATGTGTATTATTGGTATGTGAAGTAAAAGTATTATTATGTTTCGGTGTAATTCGAAATAAAAGAATGATGGGTAGTTCTAGAAATTTAATAAATCTCATTTACCACACCTGTAGTGTTCAACAAAGCGAGTACTTTAAATCAGTACAGAGACACATCTCAGATTAAATGAAAGTGCGAAACTAAACCAAACTAAACTCCGTGGCACTACATCCCTGAAGGGACCTGGCCTACCCCCCGAACGCTTCGTCGTCTACCACAGGCAGATGGCAGGATTGGGGCATGTGTTCAGCATGCCGACACCCATGGCTGTTAATGGTGGTTTTCGTGACCGAGTCGCTACTTCCCTATCAAGTAGCTCCTCAATTTGAATCACGAGGCTGAGTGCACCCCTTCCAGACCTTCCTACCTCAGAAAAATCGGAGGAGGTACCAGGGATCGAACCAGAGCCTACGGTTCCGTAGTCACCGATGCTAACCGGAAGACCATGCCGGCGCTCAAATAAAAGTACTAAGGATCTAGAAATAGCTTTTCTAAGAATAATTTTCCCAATCAACACATCCTTATTTTTTATAAACATAATAAGTTTAATTAGGCTGATTTTTTTTAAAACTTCATTAGGATTAACTATGAAATGTAAGTTATTGAATATCGAAAAAACTTAAAAGCCTTAATAATTTCATCCAGCCATAAATATTTGTATGCATATATCTTTAATATATGTTTACACACTTCCTGAACGTGAAAGTGTGGCAGAAAACCAAAAAAAAACATTTGATTTACAAAAGGTAACACTAATAATGTATCATTAAACAAAATTAAATTAATAAGAGTTAAAGATAACAATGTAATAATACAACTATCTAGATACTGAGAATACTGTTAAAATGATTAATTATTAATAGTTTACAAAATTTAGTTTGCAAACAGTAATTAAAAAGACTAAAATTGTAAAATGATATTTATAAATGAATTGAAATAGTAAAAGATATTTTCTTTGAAAGTATTATAGTAAGTGGGATTAAATAGTGGTTTTCTTTTCTGCTCAGTAACAACACAAGTTTGTACTTTTCCCGCCAAAAGAACGGACACTCAAATAATAAATTTTGCACTGTTTGGCTGCCCTCTCCACATTTACGGGTACAAACATCATAATTCTGAATTTGAAATATACGTAAGTAATTTGCATATTTATCTGTTGAAAATTGTGTGAGTTCAAAATTTGGAGTTATGTGCTTTTAAATTAATCTGATGTGCACGGTGGGAAGAAAAAAGTTTTCATTACAGACGCTTTGACGAACCATATGTTAACAGTGTCCTCTTTCAAAAATTTATTTAAATAGATAAAGGACAGAGATGGTATGACAGTGCGAGAGTTGAAACAGCAGCCTATTTTGCTAGTTCGTCGGTACGTTCATTGCCTTGAATGCCAGTATGACCTCTTACCCATATTAAGCATATGTGATTTTCACTTCTATCTAATAAAGTTCTAACTTCATGTATTAATCTTACCAAATTTAACTTATTATTAAGTGTTTATAATTTGGGTAATTAAATATGCACACACTCAGGCTAATGTCATTACACCATATAACCGCTTCTCTCATTGCTAATAATTCTGCTTGAAATACAATACAGTGTGGTGTTAGTCCCCACATATTCCTTGTAAGTTCAGCAGAGTTTCTGTACACCACACAAGCGTACCCCACCCTACCTTCATTCGACTCCTCTAATCGAGACCCATCAGAGTAAATTGTGACGCGGTGATAAAATATTTGAAAGAAGAGTATTCAAATAAGATTTCAAAGTAGCTGGATGTCCTGAGCCTGTCGGGGTTTGCAAGCTTTCAAACTGGTAATGCGAAACACATTAAGGATTTGCAAGACCTCTTTTGATGTTACTTAAATCTGATTTTTAGAATACCTGTTAGATAAAACGGTTCGATTCAGGTTATTATTAATGCAGCATCCATGGAGATTGTTCGATAGCCTCTAATTATCCTTAACATATGCCATGTTGTATTTTTCGGAGAAGTTTCTTCTGAGTCCAGGTCTTGTGCAAAGCACTTTGAAATAAAGTCCAGTGACTTTATAAGTCATAGGCAAGAATTTCTTAATATTGTGGAATTAAGTCCAAAATGTTGGTCTTCAAGCAGCTGACTGAAAATTCTGCTAGTCTTGGTATTTAAATAATTAAATAATGCTCTCGAAATATTAGTTTCCTATCCAGCACAATGCCTAGGTATTTCAGTTGATCATGAACTTGAATGGGTTTTTATCCATAGTTAGGTTAATTTTGTCTGAGTTTCGCTGTCTACTTGTAAGCATTGCTGCAGTCTTACTTGCATTAAAAGTGAGTTTATTTGCTTCTTCTCACTTGTGAATTATTTCTAAACCTTCGTTAGCAGAAGTCGGTGTCAGACTTAACAAGAAATAAAACATCATCAGCGAATGAAAATATAATACATCTTTGTAGTAGAGTTTGTACTAACAGATAATCGTATAACATGATCCAAAAACCTCGGCTGCAAGCATATCATTTCAAAATGTTAGTTACACTCCAGTAAAAAAGTATTTAACCTTAAACTTCATATGTTTTCACTTTTGAACGGTGAGAACGTGCCACCATTTTAGAATTTAGAGCTAGATATGTTTCAGAATGGTTAATGTATCGAATTAATACGGTTTCATGGTTGTTATGTACGCCTATCGGAATCCTTAAACGGGAATAAGTAGGCCGAAGTACGGAACTTGCGACATTCCCACTTATAAGTATACTTTTTCATACGGTTGCTGTCATTTTTTATATATTTTTATGTACTGTATTTTTAGAAAGCCTTTACTACTCTGTTAGAGTTTGTGATATTCTTAGAGGACGTAAGCCTCAATTTTACAGTTGGAGCATCTGTTAGGTGGGGCTACGATATCTGGATGATATGAGGTGATGATTTATGAATAAGTAGATGATACGGTTAAACCTGAATTCCTATGTACGTTAGGTTAATAACAAGATTATAGTGACAAGCTGAATCAAATCATAAAATATAGAATTCTCATTGGTCAGAAAGGGAATCTAATCCGAAAGTTCTTACCATAAAGCCTGTATATTTTCCTCCATTTACTAACTAATCTTATGATATTTCTCTCTTAGTTTTCCTTCTTTACTTTTTTGTAGTTTGTGTAAAATAGTAAAAGTAACTAATATTGTATAATAAAATACGAGTTAAACCCATTCAAATTACGACAACTTAGTTATGGTTGAGATTAAGCTTTAACCAAATTAATATCTATGAAGGAGATTTTATAGATAACAAGGCTGAGCGCAGAGAGTAAAGTTGCGGACGGAAAGTAAGATGGAAATAAGGAATGAAATCAAAGTCCGGCTCGCCACGATGGAGATTAACCAGTAACAAGAACTGTGGGGGTCATGCTGCGGGTCCAGCTGTGGTTAATTACCATGGGCAGTGCATCAAAGTACATGCTGCGGAATACATGAATAATAAACTGGCGAATAGTTATTAATGACATCTACCAGCTAAACTATTTCTATACAAGCACCAAATAATAACGATCATGTTATTCATATTACAAATATTAAATAATCATGAATACAAAATGCCATACATTGTCCCGGAAGAAGACAAGGTGTACGGCATTATTTTGTGGGGCAACTCTAGCTACGTGTGTGATATTCTGCGACTGCAAAAGAAGGCCACTGGGATAATTACTGGATCTTCATACATGGCTCTTTGTTTTCTCAATATAAAATTATGACTGTAATAAATTCATATATTTGTTGTATATTAATTCACACAAAGAAAGAGTTGCCATTTTTACATTTCAGAGATAACATACACTGTTACAGCACAAGAAACAATAGACAAATATATATATATATATATATATATCTATTTGTCTATTTGTATATATATATACATCATCATAGATTGGCAAAATCAGTCAATAGTTATGAGATTATAGGGCATAAATCATTTAATAAGCTTCCTCCTTTATTACAAAATCCAAATATAACTTTAACCTATTTTAAGAAAACCTTGGTTAATCAGTCACCCTTCTTACGATTTTAAAGAACTGTTTTATTGTAATTTAATAGAGTGATTATGAGAGTTATCTCATCTTAATTGCAATGTGCATGACATGAATATGTGATTTGTACAGTGTGTTTTATTACTTTGGGGAGATAAATGTATCTGCGAAAAAATAAGTTGACGATGTCTATCGTCAAAATGACTTAATGACAATATTATTATTAATTAATTTTAAGGGGCGCAAGGGTTTCATCGTTTCAGTGTGCTTGATGACACATCCATATTATTTGAAAAAAGCAAATAATCCCGAATGTTTTAACAGGAAACGGTCTGCATCGCGAAAGAAAGCCATGGAATTATGTAAGCGCACATATTGACATTTAACATCTAGATAATCTATTCTCGATTACAAGTAATCATATAATCCCGTTTCATTGCATTTAATTTCACTCCGTTGAACAATTCAAACAACGCGATACATTTGTACCAATGTAAATGTTATTAAACAGTTGGAGAATGCTGATAATAATTCATGATCAAATATTAATACCATGAAAGCGAATCAGCGTACACAGTTTTCGACCACAAAATATCGATAAAATTGTATATAAAAATGCGTGTATAGCGGTTTTGCATCTGCTACTACCGTCATTGTGCGCGCCTGTTTTGGCAACAGCTACAGGCAATAAAGCATCGATCTGCACTGTTTGTATCCAGCTATACACCGTAATTCCTGATCAAATAATGCATGGTAATGAAAGCATTGCTGATATAGTTTTGAAGGAATCCGTGAACTTTCTCTTCATTAAAACCCCCCACAGAATGTCAAGACCATCTTGCTGGAGGCAGCACGCCCTTCATGCATTATATCCCTACTCACTACAATTAACTTGCTGATGTAACGTGACTTGAAATCCTCTCATCTTTAATTAGCAAAGGGGGATAATGTTTATAAGGAAGCTCCACGTGCGGAAAATAAATGTAATGAGAGTAAGAGGATGATGTTTCTCCCTAACTTAAATGTAATATTTGACTAACTAACAGTATATATCCTTATAAATTAGGGGTTGAAACACTGAATTAACTTATAGAAGTATCTAGTAAAATAAAAAATAGATTAATAAAAAAGTTCTCCTCTACTAAATCTATTCACTAAGAATACGGAATATTTTCAAAGGATGAACCCGAATATTATTATGTGAAGGAAAAGTTAAAGTCGGATCTAGATAAGTTAGATATTCGTGCTATAAGGGATTGATTTTGAAAACATATGATGCACCTACCTATAATGGATCCATTAAGATTAGAGAGTTCCATGATTTTCATACGAGAGCCTTAATTATAAATTGCATAAGACTGCTCACGTTTGACCATAATTAAATGTATAAGGTTTCAGTTTTGTGCATACTGTTATAGTTAATAAAACAAACTACGAGGGGTATTCCGAAAGTAAGTTTCGTCAGTTTGTCACACGGACACTTTATTGACCCAAAAGCAATACAGCATGGCAGCATGAACTATACACCGTGCACTATTTTTCGACATAGTCGCCAGCGACATTGAGACATTTGTCGTAGCGTGCGATCAGTTTGAAGAACCCACTGTGGTAAAACTCGGTGCCCTCCGATGCAAGGAATTGGCGCACAGCCTGCTCCACCTCAGCATTGTCGTGGAAGTGACGTCCCGCGAGTGTGGCTTTCAAGGCAGGGAACAGGTGAAAGTCCGATGGGGCCAGATCGGGACTGTAGGCCGGGTGCTCCAAGCGCTCCCATCCGAAGCGACGAATCAGTTCTTGTGTGAGCCGTGCTGTGTGTGGTCTTGCGTTGTCGTCCAAGAGCACCACACCGTCACTCAAGAGGCCTGGCCTCTTGCGTCGAATGGCGGACCGGAGGTGGGTGAGGGTGTCGCAGTAGCGTGCCGCATTGATGGTCCCTTCATGGAGGAACTCAAGGAGAAGCATCCCTTGCGCGTCCCAGAACACGGTGGCCATAACCTTTCCTGCGGAGGGTGCCACCTTGAATTTTTTCCGCACAGGTGAAGTGGGATGCTTCCACGTCATTGAGGCGGCCTTGGTTTCGGGGGTAAAGTGGTGCACCCATGTCTCATCGCCTGTGATGATGCGGAACAGAAACGCATTGCCCTCTCGCGCGTACCGCATCAGGTGATCGAGGCTGCTTCCCATGCGTGCAGACTTGTGCTCCGGGGTCAGGTTGCGCGGCACCCATCGGGCCGACACTTTGCGGTAACCCAACACATCATGGATCACGTGATGGGCCTGAGCACGACCAATCCGCAGTGTGGATGCCACGTCGGACACCGTTATGCGCCTGTCCGCTAACACCATGTCCTGTACTCGAGCAATGTTGCTTTCATTCGTGGATGTGGACGGACGCCCACTTCGACCGTCATCCTCGACACTCTGCCGTCCTTCACTGAACATGCGACACCAGCGACCAACCATTTGACGCGACATGACCTCCTCACCATACACGGTCTGTAGGCGTTCATGGATGACGGACACACTAGTCCCACGTGCCCATTCATACCGGATAACAGCACGCACCTCCGTGGGCGACCACGTTGTCAGTACACGTCTGTCTGCCATCGTGAGCGGTACACTAATACCCGCGGGCACGCCAGTCTGCTGCGACTCGCTCTTCTACGGCGCAGTGCGCCTGCGTCATGCCTCCTCCGCTGACGCCACTTCCGTCGTGGAACCAGCCACGGGTGGGGATTCGTCTGGCGTTTGTTTGGTTCCCCTGGTGAACACGCCGCTCCTGCCATACATTGACGAAACTTACTTTCGGAATACCCCTCGTAGTCTATCTCGGTAGTCATTCAGTTGGTAATAATTGTTCTCGTGTTTTGCTATAGACGACAGGCGACAAAGGCATGCAAAGAGAAGGGCGTATCTTGGACAATAACCTGAAAGCAACGCAAATTAAAACATCAAGAAATGAACACAATTTACAATAATATTGAAATTAACATGAACAGAACTGATTTTATTTTAAATAGGAATTCTTTGATTCTTTCAAGGCTTGATATTAATCGATATCGGATGTGCCCAGTTGGAAATCAATAGTTGGAATAACAACTACTTCAGTTTTTAATGAACACCAAAATTGTAATGTATGTCCATAAGATATTGTTACGTCACACGCAATAAGCATATTGTATGGTTGCACAATAAAATACATAATGTTCCTTTGAGAAGACATATTACAACCTTACTTTGACATATACCAATAGTTTTAGGAGGTTTTAACAAATCATTTATATGATTTTCATAAAAACGATTCTGCGTATGGTTGATCACACCACGTAACCATTCGCTCACAAACCTGCTTTGGTGGAAATACCGGAACATAATGTTTACTAAGACAAAGTTAGGGTTATTGAAAACTACTTTTCCCATAAAATTAGGCTACTTTCACACGACTCTTATTTTAGTTGTAAAACGAAAAGTTTACTGTATGTTACGAAAAGATAATTTAAAGAAATTTTACAGCTGAAATTTTATTGAACAAATTATTTAATAAATTATTCTTTAATGTTATTAACATCACTGTTGGTGGTACTTGAGATTTTAAAAATAGTTTGTAACAAAAAATAAACTACAAGGATATTTTTAATCCTGATACTAAAACAACTCAATTATAAATATTCATACTGTAAATCTAGCCCCGATTGTCAAATTAATACCATAGTCAAAGAAGATAGTGTTTACTGCAGTAACTTTAAACGTCTGTAAATGCCTTGGAGTGGAGAATCTAAGGCAGGCCTGCAGAACTTCTTTCACTCTAGGGAGGCGGCCATTCACTATCGCTCCAAACGTCCAAATGGAGTGATGTCAGTCCAAAATCTCATAATGAATGTGAAGGCTGTCGTCCATTTGGCGTGGAGCGATGGACCGGTTGGATATCCAGTCGAGCAAAAATCCATCCGTTCACTCCATCCGTCCATCAAGCCATCGTACAATGAATGCGGAAAACGACGTGGAGTGACTCCAAGCCATCCCGCAAATCTGCTAGTCAGTGGCCAAACCCACATCCAAATAGCCTCATTCTGTCTTCAGGTGTCCTCCAGTGCAGACGTGTTTTCTAATTTCAGCGCCATGTCGGGGCGAGACACTCTACTCGAAGTAATCGAATCCTATAAACAGTTTCCGTGCCTATGGCAAGTTACTAACTGCGATTATCACAACAAAATTAATAAACGGTGCAAAATATGTTGCACAAACTTTGTCGTATATACGTGTTAAAAGGCTAGCACAGAAGAAAGTAAGTTATAGAGACAATTAAATTTTATTTATTTCAATTTCATAAACTAACAAGTACAGTATCTAGAAAAGAAAGCATCAGGGACGATCCTTATGTTCAATCCTTTTACTGTGAATAATAAGTTAACAATAATAATAATAATATCAGGTAAACTGATGTAACAAAGTGCTAGTATGCTTTTGTTTAATCAGTTATATTTGCAATTATGATATGCAGAAAATAGGTTTTTTTTGCTGATTTCCGAGGTAAGCTCCAGATTCAATCACTCATTAAGTAGAGCTTCAGGGAGAACAAAGGTCTAGTCTTTTAATCAGCTAGAATCGTCCAGCATCAGCAGAACTATACAGATTTGTGATATCTTGACAATCGCATACTCACATAAAAATACGGAAAAGATATGTCAAATTGGCCGGCTACGGGAATTGAACCAGGAACAATCAAAATGTGAGTCCAAGACGTTACCATCTCAATTACCTCGCCCAATTTAACGATCTACTTTCATAACCGTATGTGAAGGAATAATGTTATTTGTCAAAGCTAACTGTATTGCAACTTCCAAAGCCGTATTATATGAATACTGTAAAACAATATGTTGTCATGATAACTAATTTGCATTTGATAAATGCTTTCTAATATATTACCATAAAATAGGCACTAAGTTGGGCTTTACTCCGGTACCGGTCAACCGAATTTGTCCAATATCAATAGGGTTCTTGACATGGACGTTATAGATGCGTATACCAAGTTTCATGAAAATCCAATAAAGCGTATTTGAGTTATCGCGCGTAAAGACACACGGACAGACATTTCCCCTTCCCCACACAATCTCATAAAGTACCATACTGGCACTTAATAACTTGCGGTTTGCATGCTTTCCTCAATCTCGAAGGCAAAAATGCAGGATGCGTTGAGATATAGCCGAACAATAGAAGCAAAATGTTTCATGAATGCGTTTTTACAAGAGCCTACGGTAAATTTGGGTGGCCACGAAATTTGATTTGAACCCAGGACCTCTTCCCTATTAGCCTATACCTCGTCGCTGTAATTGGTTTTGGTATGTTCATTACGACTGAGCTAAACTGACTGCATTTACAGCAATAAGTAGATTATAGTTTTTATGTTACTATGGACAACAAAATGTCGTTAATATTTTAATTGATATGTATGTTCTGAAATTCTCGTTTAAGCTGTATATATTTCGTGTTTAAGGACGTAAGGCACAAATCTTTAATTTCGAGTTTTTAACATTTATGCCTTCTCCTCATATCTAATAAATACTCAATGAACTATTTGTACTTGTGCCTTAAACCTCTGCTCAGTTATAAGAAAAGACATGTGAAACTGCACATTCATTCTACTTCATGGCAGTTCCATAAAGGCGTAAGGCACACATCCTATCTGTTATTGAGGTGTGTTTATCAATTATTTTTATTTTCTGCAGTGCTACCATTCAAGCAAATGTTTATAAAAAATGAACTTGCATTTCTGAAGTATAACTTCATTCCTTTTATTAATATAGATTTGCAAACAAGTGAAAAATTACAGTTTATAAACGTGACACAATCTTGATTCTATATTAAACGTAACATTTATGCTGGTATGATATGTAAAAAAGGTTTTAAAATGCTTAAACTACATCATTTTAATGCCAAATTTTAAAAAATTTCCATACCCCCCAGACCCCCAGGCAGACCTTGCCACCCCAGTTAAAAAACTGAAATTACGCACATGTTCAAAATATATTGTTTTGCTTATCATCTGTTGTATTAATGAGGATACTGGTATTCATTGGCAAACATGCAATTTTGTGTGTATTACATAGGCCTACTAGTATTCATTGGCAAACGTGCAATTGTCACTGTATAATACAGGTTTTTACTAAAATAAAATAAAAACAAATAATATGATACAAAGTAAAAAGATTTTGCTACTGTAAAAGTATTTCAGTTTCTGTTTAAAATGTTTAGGTGCCTCTAGTTGTAAAAGATCCCAATACTCTCTACCTTGTAAATTTGCAGAACACTAATTTAGCCTGTCCTTCAAAAATATCTTATACTAGCATGTGCCTGCGGCTTCGCCCGCGGCTTCGCCCGCGATAATTATTTCAAAAATTAAAAATTAAGAGCATAATAGTTAAATCATTATATTTATTAACACCTAAATCACGTGGACTACAAACCACGATTAGATAGCGTCGCCTGGTAAAAGCGACCTCAGATTCGAGTTCATTGGCCCAGAATACACCTGTACAGTGAGTTTCGTCCAAATCGAACGATGTTTAACCATATTTAGGTCTATGTTGATTATCCCTCTTCCGTGTAGGTTGAAAATTTCATATGTCTACGGGCCTTGACATTCTAAACCAATGAATCGACCAGCGTAGGCTTACAACATTCAAGCGATCGCGATGCTTTTATTTCCACGGTATGACAAAAATAGCCAAAGCCAACTGCAATTGATTTGACATTGAAATGTATTACTGAAATCTGATGCTTCGACAGCGCTAAAATCACGTTTTCTGCCAGTTTTTCACTCATAACTCACGAACGAAAGCTAAAATTAAAAATTCGGCTTCGAGGTGCATTTGCCCACCTTTCAGTGCATCTATCTTTAAAATTTCAGATCTCTGCGTTCAGTAGATCTCGATGGGCATCGCGGACAGACAGACAAACACGTCCTTTTATTATTATAAGATAGCATGTGCCCGCGGCTTCCCCCGCGATAATTATTTAAAAAATTAAGAGCATAATAGTAAAATCATTATATTTATTAACACCTAAATCACGTGGAGCGCATTCCACGATTAGGTAGCGTCCCCTGGTAAAAGCGACCTCAGATTCGAGTTCCTTGGCCCAGAAAACCCCTGTATAGTGAGTTTCGTTCAAATCGAACAATGTTTGACCATATTTAGGGTTGATTATCCTTCTTCCGTGTAGGTTGAAAATGTCATATGTCTGTGGGCCTTGACACTCTAAACAAATGAATCGTCTAGGATGGACTAACAAAATCAAGCGATCGCGTTGCTTTTATTTCCAAGGTATGAGGTATGATGACAAAAATAGCCAAAGCCATCTGTAAGTGATTTGATATTGAAATTTATTACTGAAACTGCTGCTTCGAAAACGCAAAAATTGCATGTTTTTTGCTCATTTTTCACTCATAACTCACGAACGAAAGCTAAAATTAAAATTCCGGCTTCGAGGTGCACATTCCGACCCTTTAGTCCGCCTATGTATAAAATTTCAGATCTCTGCGTTGAGTAGATTTCGCTGGGCATCGCGGACAGACAGACAGACGGAGGACAGACACTTCCTTTTATTAATATAGATAAAGATAATAGATAACATGTGCCCGCGGCTTCCCCCGCGATAATTATTTCAAAACTTAAGTGCATAATAGTTAAATCATTATATTTATTAACACCTAAATCACGTGGAGTGTATTCCACGATTAGGTAGCGTCCCCTGGTAGAAAAAGCTACCTCAGGTTCCAGTTCCTTGGCCCAGAAAACCCCTGTTTAGTGAGTTTCGTTCAAATCGAACAATGTTTGACCATAATTAAGCCTATGTTGATATCCTTCTTACGTGTAGGTTGAAAATTTCATATATCTGCGGGCCTTGACACTCTAAACAAATGAATCGTCCACGATGGACTTACAAAATCAAGCGATCGCGATGCTTTTATTTCCAAGGTAGGCTATGAGGTATGATGACAAAAATAGCCAAAGCCAGCTGTAATTGATTTAACATTGAAATATATTACTGAAACTGATGCTTCGAAATCGTAAAAAAAATACACGTTTTCTGCCCGTTTTTCACTCATAACTCACGAACGAAAGCGAAAATTAAAATTCCGGCTTCGAGGTGCATTTTCCGACCCTTCAGTCCACCTATGTTTAAAATTTCAGATCTCTGCGTTGAGTAGATTTCGCTGGGCATCGCGGACAGACGGAGGACAGACGGAAGACAGACGGAGGACAGACACTTCCTTTTATTAATATAGATTAATAAAAGGAAGTGTCTGTCTGTCTGTCTGTCCGCGATGCCCAGCGAAATCTACTGAACGCAGAGATCTGAAATTTTATACATAGGCGGACTAAAGGGTCGGAATGTGCACCTCGAAGCCGGAATTTTAATTTTCGCTTTAGTTCGTGAGTTATGAGTGAAAAACGGGCAGAAAACGTGTATTTATTCCGTTTTCGAAGCATGAGTTTTCAGTAATACAAATCAATTACACTAGGCTTTGGCTATTTTTGTCAAACCTTCGACATAAAAGCATCGCGATCTCTTGAATGTTGTAGCTCACGCTGGTCGATTCATTTGTTTTTAATGTCAAGGCACGCAAACATAATGTGAAATTTTCAACCTACACCGAAGAGGATTATTATTATTATTATTATTATTATTATTATTATTATAGGGATGATCAATATTAGCCTAAATATGGTCAAACGTTGTTCAATTTGGACGAAACTCACTATACAGGGGTTTTCCGGGCCAAGGAACTCGAATCTGAGGTCGCTTTTACCAGGTGACGCTATCTAATCGTGATATGTAGTCCACATGATTTAGGTGTTAATATAATGATTTAACTATTATGCTCTTAATTTTTAATTTTTGAAATAATTATCGCGGGCGAAGCCGCGGGCACATGCTATCTTAAAATAATAAAAGGACGTGTTTGTCTGTCTGTCCACGATGCCCAGCGAAATCTACTGAACGCAGAGATCTGAAATTTTATACATAGGCGGACTAAAGGGTCGGAATGTGCACCTCGAAGCCGGAATTTTAATTTTCGCTTTAGTTCGTGAGTTATGAGTGAAAAACGGGCAGAAAACGTGTATTTATTCCGTTTTCGAAGCATGAGTTTTCAGTAATACAAATCAATTACACTAGGCTTTGGCTATTTTTGTCAAACCTTCGACATAAAAGCATCGCGATCTCTTGAATGTTGTAGCTCACGCTGGTCAATTCATTTGTTTTTAATGTCAAGGCACGCAAACATAATGTGAAATTTTCAACCTACACCGAAGAGGATTATTATTATTATTATTGTTATTATTATTATTATTATTATTATTATTATTATTATAGGGATAATCAATATTAGCCTAAATATGGTCAAACGTTGTTCGATTTGGACGAAACTCACTATACAGGGGTTTTCCGGGCCAAGGAACTGGAATCTGAGGTCGCTTTTACCAGGTGACGCTATCTAATCGTGATATGTAGTCCACATGATTTAGGTGTTAATATAATGATTTAACTATTATGCTCTTAATTATTAATTTTTGAAATAATTATCGCGGGCGAAGCCGCGGGCACATGCTACCTTAAAATAATAAAAGGACGTGTTTGTCTGTCTGTCCACGATGCCCAGCGAAATCTACTGAACGCAGAGATCTGAAATTTTAAACATAGATGGGCTGAAAGGTGGGCGCATGCACATCGAAGCCGGATTTTTTATTTTAGCTTTCGTTCGCGAGTTGTGAGTGAAAAACTGGCAGAAAACGTGATTTTAGCGCTGTCGAAGCATCAGATTTCAGTAATACATTTCAATGTCAAATCAATTGCAGTTGGCTTTGGCTATTTTTGTCATACCGTGGTAATAAAAGCATCGCGATCGCTAGAATGTTGTAAGCCCACGCTGGTCGATTCATTTGTTTAGAATTTCAAGGCCCGTAGACATATGAAACTTTCAACCTACACGGAAGAGGGATATTCAATATAGGCCTAAATATGGTTAAACATCGTTCGATTTGGACGAAACTCACTATACACGGATTTTCTGGGCCAAGGAACTCGAATCTGAGATCGCTTTTACCAGGCGACGCTATCTAATCGTGACATGTAGTCCACGTGATTTAGATGTTAATAAATATAATGATTTAACTATTATGCTCTTAATTTTTAATTCTTGAAATAATTATCGCGGGCGATCGCTTGATTTTGTAAGTCCATCCTGGACGATTCATTTATTTAGAATATCAAGGCCCGAAGACATGAAATTTTCAACCTACACGGAAGAGGGATAATCAATATAGGCCTAAATATGGTCAAACATTGTTCGATTTGGACGAAACTGACTGTACAGGGGTATTCTGGGCCTAGGAACTCGAATGTGAGGTCGCTTTTACCAGGGGACGCTACCTAATCGTGGAATGCACTCCACGTGATTTAGGTGTTAATAATTATAATGATTTAACTATGCTCTTAATTTTTAGTTTTTAATTTTTGAAATAATTATCGCGTTCGAAGCCGCGGGCACATGCGGGCACATGCGGGCACATGCTGTTTGTCTGTCTGTCCACGATGCCCATCGAAATCTACTGAACGCAGAGATCTGAAATTTTAAAGATAGATGGACTGAAAGGTGGGCGAATGCACCTCGAAGCCGAATTTTTAATTTTAGCTTTCGTTCGCGAGTTATGAGTGAAAAACTGGCAGAAAACGTGATTCGCGCTGTCGAAGCATCAGATTTCAGTAATACGTTTCAATGTCAAATCAATTGCAGTTGTCTTTGGCTATTTTTGTCATACCGTGGAAATAAAAGCATCGCGATCGCTTGAATGTTGTAAGCCCACGCTGGTCGATTCATTTGTTTAGAATGTTAAGGCCCGTAGACATATTAAATTTTCAACCAACACGGAAGAGGGATATTCAATATAGGCCTAAATACTGTATGGTGAAACATTGCTTGATTTGAACGAAACTATACAAGGGTTTTCTGGGCCAAGCAACTCGAATCTGAGGTCGCTTTTACCAGGCGACGCTATATAATCGTGGTATGTAGTCCACGTGATTTAGGTGTTAATAATTATAATGATTTAACTATTATGCTCTTAATTTTTAATTTTTGAAATAATTATCGCGGGCGAAGCCGCGGGCACATGCTAGTATGTTATAAAATTAGACTTTAAACCACCTATTTGTGAGTGGTAACACTGTTTAAAAACATCAATATTTCTCGAAACTATGTTCTTGTACCTTACGCCCTTCTGGAACTAGGCCCTTCATATGTATGTTATGAAATTTGCGTTTAAGCTGTATTTATTATTTAAGCTGTTTATCTCAATATCTATTAGATGTATAAAATTGTTTTAAACAAAAAAGGTTCATTTTAATTTTTTCTACAACTTTACTGTGGAAGGTTTTTATGTGTCGCATACTGTAGGCATAATGGAGATAATCTAGAAAATTGAAAATGGAAGTGAGTAAAGTAGCCCCTACGTAATTTTTGCGGTAAAACGGATATAGTCATTTTATTAGCCATAGACAAGAGTTTCAAATTTTAAATTTTTATTTAAATCGTTGGCGCAAATTTTTCAAAAGTCAAGGTTCAACCTTACTGTTCCACGAAGCAACTGGCGCGGGTGGAGTGACAGTGAATACCACCTAGTATGGATGTCGTCCTGTGGACAACATCCAAGTGGATGACGATCATTTGGAGCGATAGTGAATGGCCGCCAAACTCAACTATAGCCACCCGACCAAGGGCCACATCACTGAGGACCTTGTATCTTGCATTAGTCCACTGCAGCTAAAAATATAAATGTTGTATTAGGTCTACAGTTAAAGAAAAATTAATATGCATATTTAAATTTTAAGAGTTGCAACTAAAATTATATTAACATTATTTACTTACAGATGATGTTATAAGATTTCACAATAAAAACCACTTAAACACAAACGAAATTTACTAATAATTGCACTGGCATTACATCTATTCTTAACAGATTCAATGTGACACATTACATTTCTTAGTTGCAACTATTTTGTTAAAGTTTGGTATCATATTTGAAGTGGCCGTTCTTAATATAGCCTCTAAATTTGCATCAATTAAAGATGATCAAACTGTACTAGGGCGTACAGTCAAGTGAACGGAATCTTTACGATATAACGCGAAGTGATTCATGATGGTAAAGGAATACTAAACCGCCTCCACCACGCTCACTCACCGTCCCCGATCTACCGTTGCTTTTAGCGATTTCGGATACGTAGCAGAGGTTAAGAGCCTATGCAAGGAATTGACTTTTGACATCAGCCAACTCATCCAGGAGCTGTTATTGACATTCGCTGTGACAAACGCCTTCTAGCCACTCAAATGAAATACATTTCATACTCCACCTTTCATCGCTCACCTAGGCTAATGTGTAAGGTCATAGGTAATGAATAATATTATATGTGCCAATAGAGATATAGCATACCAAAGTTTCCCGATAAGCGCCGTTCGAAATAACAGACGGTATGAGTTTTTACTTAATTTCTTGTTTAACCAATTTCACCAAACCTTAACCAACGTTCTCTCGCGATTTCCTCGTACACCGAAAGAACAAAATTGTTCAAAATTGTTAAAGCCAATAATGCATACTATACGTACTTTTTTTTACAATGGGCAATTCCAGAAAGTTTTTGTGTCGAAAAAATTTAGAAAATTTTACAGCAGATACGTGCATATTAAGATAGAAAAGTAAACTGAAAAATAATGTAAGGAATTTTCAACACACAATACACTAGGTATACTTTTCGCCAGCATACCATAATATGTTATTATGCAACTATGTATCATTAACTAACCTCATAATATTCCAAGCAAAGACGTAAAACTTAAAGCGCAACGGTCTTTACTTCGATATCTGTCGCAAAAAATCTTGTCTAAGCAGGAAACTAATCGACCATAATAATCATCCACTTAGGGCAGATTGTATAAACAGTTTGATCTTGGATCAGAGACTAAATTGATCTCAGTTCACGCTGAACTCGGAAATTTTTGTTGTATAAACGCTAATCTGAGATCAATACGCACTGAACTAGGATCAATTTTGACTGGAGAATTTCTCCGATCAAACTAGCTGATCTCAGTTCAAGGGGCTGTTTTCGTATTTGAGACATAAGATTAATTCATTATAAACATAATATTAGGCCTACCTGTGTGGTTACGATAAATATAAAGAAAATACACAATAGACAACTTCATACATTTCTAGTTATATGCAGTTGTGCGTACATTTCTAGCTATAAACCAGTTGTGCGCATATAGGCTATATTTTAAGCTCCTTATAATGTAGTGTATCATAACTCTACAGCATAACCTGCACGTTATTATTATGTTGCACTAATTACTATAATACGAAAATAACCCTTGCACCACAATTGCAACTAATACGAAAGGTAGGGTAAAGGAGAAAAGATATTGAATAGTAGAAAGGGGAAAATAAAAATTTTCAAAATCTTCAACGCTGCTAAACGAGAGACATAGGAGACTATGGTGGAACTACTAGGAAATCTCGAGTGGGAGGATCCTGTTTTTGGATTTTCCCCAATTGCTTTCGTCGTTATCTTTCTTTATGTGACCTAATAACTCTTTCAGAACTGATATTTCACATTGTAATAAGGCAGTCATGAGGTAAAAACTTCAGTGGGCTATTAAGTTTAAAATCGATAGAGAAAAGTTGAGTGGAATAGGCTACCTGGTTTCCATGAATGACAAACATAACAGATGAACAAAAATTCCTTAAGTTTTACATCTCCGCTCATAGCCTATACAATTTATGAGACGAAGCATTTATATGTCCTTAGCCGTGAAAATCTTAAGCCGATTTATAACGCCAGGAATGAAATTACAAGAACATTTTTCATCGCATTTTCCTCTTTCACGGATATTATCGCATCCGTCTTTTTGGATTCTATAATATCTTTATATTTTACCTAGACAATTTCAATTAGGAACTATCCTTTTTCTGCTAAATTTTGATCATATTTCCCCTTCCTTTCGCATAACACAGTCTGAATACGGAGGAAAACAGAATAACAATGCTCTCGTCTCGCGATACTCATCTGTTTTTGCGATGTTGCCAAGTGCTCATGTATGAACTAGGATCTAAATTGAACTTCAATTTGTTGATCTTAGATCAGTGTTATACAATACGACTCGAGCCTGAACTCAGATCATTTTCTGAACTTAGATCATAATTGATCTCCAGTCAGTGATGTTTATACAATCGGCCCTTAAACAGACTAGAGTTGACAACGCAGGGGAGTTAAAAGTTGTAAATTGGTAATTCTTGGAAAGTTAATATCGCATTGTTGTCAAAGAGGAAGACCCAATGAACTATAAACCAGCTACACGATGTTTTTCCACTGGGCGTGAAGACCGTGTTTCCCGCCGCTAATGGAAACAAGGTCCCGCTACTGACGCTGGCTTTGCTATGCTCTGCAGTAGTTCGTTGGCCTTGATGAGGTCTAGTTCAGTGTAAGTCGGTGTAGTTGTATGGTGGACGGGAAAATATCTTTCCGTTTCTCTGTACGCTCCATAACTCGAATACACTTTATCGGATTTTCATGGAACTTAGTATACGCATTTATAACATCCATAGGACGAAGACTGTTGACTTCTGGCCAAATCAATTGACCGTCCCGAAATGACGTCTAATAAACTGTCGCATGCTTTTTAAATGTCAAATCATCATTATACTACAAAACAGCGTTGCTAGATTATGTTCTACCTAATCCCTGACGTAATTGTTTTTCACTTCCATATTAGCCAGAAACTTGAAATTTGGCATAAAAATAGCTTGTAGCCTGCGACCGACGGAAATATTCCTATAAGTTCCTATTTTTAATTTGTTACCCACCAAAAATAATCAAAATGGTGGACACATCATTAAGGTCTATGCAGACCTTACTTGGAGGATTATAGTAGCTAAACGGTAAGACGAACAAAAAAACCGTTTGCACCATCACTCTAACGGGCTTTTAGAGATATACAGGTTTAGTTCTATGACTTTTGTCCTATCTCTATCGGTTATACCTTAGATGGGGTTAGATTTTTTATTTCAGTAAATTTTATATACTTTCCTCATATTGTGTAATTTTTGACACATTTATAGGACAGCTGGAATCGTACAATTTGGCAGGAATATTGGCACACCTATCTGCCATACGCATTCAAAATTGGGTGTTTCTAACTTCCTGGCATGTATAAAAAAAACTGGCTGGATAGCCGTGACGTGGTTCACATCTACGACAGTCTAGATCAGGGATCGGAAAACTCACCAACTTATGGAGCTACTTCATAAACCCAACACATGTGGTGAGCTAACAAGGCATTCTTCTTCTACTTCATGGATTGAGGCCTTAGGCCTGTTTCCACATGAAGAGATCGAGTCTCTCCGTCTATGAATTGGGCGTCCCACTCTTCTTTTGCCTTTAGGTTGATGGGGAAGTAAAATCTGTGGTAATCTATTTGGTGGCATTCTTTCTATAATATGTTCTAGCCAGTTATTTCTTATATGATATTTTCTGTCTTTTACATTGTATATTTTTAACTCTGTTCTAATAGCCTCATTATATTTTTCGTCTAAAAGTGTGTAGCCCGCTACTGAACGTAAGAATTTGATTTCGGCTGTCTCTATCTTTCTTCTTCTGATCTAGTAAGTGTCCAATTCTCACAGGCATATGTTAACAGGCCATTGTTTTATAGAATTTTATTTCAGTTGTTCTTAATGTTTTATTTTTCAGTGCTCTTCTTATTGTTCCACACATGCTATAGAATCTGATTAATTTTATAATGATGTCGTTCCTGTGGCAGTAGGATACATTAAATCCCAGAGAATTAAAATAATTTACTTGTTCTATTATTTTATTATTTATTACTGTTTTACATCTTAAGTGGTTTGTCCCTTGGAACGCCATCACTTTTGTTTTCTTCTCGGAAATTCTCATATTGTAATTACTAGCTATTTAATTTAATTTGTGTACTGACATTTGTAGTTCGTCTTCTATTTTACTAAATATTACTTGATCATCCGCAAACCATACGGTGTTTAAGGCCTTGTCGTTTATTTTAAAATTTATATTTAATTTTTCTGACCATTGTTTAAGACGTCGTCAATATATATGCTAAGTAATGCTGGAGACATTGGGCAGCCTTGTTTAACGCCTTGGTTTGTTTGAATTAGCTTGTCACTTTTGTGAATTGATATATATGTTTCAAAATATAAGCTTTGAATTGCTCTTATTAGATGTTCCGGGTAGCCTCTTTTATGCATTATCTCCCAAAGTTTTCTTTATATTAACCTGTCGAAGGCTTTCTGGTAATCAATAAATAGTATATAAGTTGGTAGATTAAATTCTCTTCTTCTCTATATGATCTGTTCTATTATAAATATGCAGTCTGAACAAGAACGTCCTTTCCGAAATCCATTTTGCTCCTCCGAAAATATATATTCATTTATTATGTTTAATCTGCGAGTTATTATCTTTGAAAATATTTTATAACCTGTATTTAGTAAACATATACCTCTATAATTCTGGCAATCATTTATGGCATTTCATGGTATTATGCCTGGAGGGCTTTTGAGCATTTTCTTTTCGCTCATAGCCAAGTTGCGCAGCCAATGCGGTAGTATTAACCACGCTGCTTGTCATAGTAAATGATTTGTTCACTTTCGGCTTTAGTAGAACAGTTTTTGGGGTTTTAAGTATTTCTCTAAAGCAGTAATTTTGTGATATTGAGTTGCGATAGCCCGGGATCACACTGTTAGAATAGTAAGTCTTATGTAAGTTACGTGCCCACATTTTAAGACCTAGGTGTCTCTTGTATTCTGATTGAAACATCCAGTTTTCCTTCTCAGCCTGCGTTGGTGGTATGGGACACCTGTGGGTTGAGAGGTTTTTCGTTTTCAAAATTTGGTATGAGCGGTATGGGACGTCGTTGCTTCCTTGCTTTGAGTAGTGTTTCTCCTTCTACCTTCCTTTTGGGCGTTGTGGGACGCCCTGGGTTGTGCTGGTATCAATGTAGTAATTCTTCTGATGGAGTGTGTAACCCTCCAGTTAACTGCCGGTAAGGCATATGTTTTTTGAGCAAGTTTTTTTGGTGTTAAACTTCTTGACCAGACCAGTTTATTGGATTGCTGTGTCGTCCTTAAACGTATAGAAGTTCTTTTTGGTTCATTTTTATCTATCTTACAGATCTCTCCGGTATTATTTCTATGTTCATTGCAGAATTGCCCCTAGCATGCGTTCAGTTTTGGTCGACAAATTTTCTCAAGTTAAGTAAGTTTTGTGTGCCCTGTTCTCTTTTCAGGTTGCCGTCCGTGGTGTCCTGGCGACTGATGGCTGGTTGTTAGCCGGGATGCATTTCTTGCATAGATTGGAGATAGCCCGGCCCCTTTGTTTTAAATTGTAAATTTCCTTTGGCTTAGAATAAGCCTAGGAGGTGAACATGGTCGGCGACGTAGGTATACTCTGGAATACGTCTACAGTGCTGTAACCTTTGACGTAAGATACGTCTAGGATGCCTGGGATGTAGGTGACTACCGGAAACGTCTGCACAACTATTATTTTGGCTGTATTTCTTTCAGGGTCAAACAATTATCACCCGCCCCGTCTCCGTGACCGAGTCTTGGATGAAGTACCTGCACCTTGTTCTTTGATTCAGTCCGTTCGGGAGTATTCAGTATAGGTCCGAGGTAATCCGAGGTACGATGCCAGGCTTTTTCTATGAAATTGTTTATTACCCCTTCTTTTCAGGATCTGCTATTCTGGCTTTCTCGGGCAGTCTATCCCCAGATATTCAGGTATTAACTTACAGTATTACAGTATTTTAGTGTCTTGAATTTTGTCGTGGGTTTATTTATTTGTAAACTTTTTTATTTAATCAAATGTGTGAGTTGCTTCGCTAGTTTTTATGCTTGAAGTAAATATATGTTCAGTAAAAGTTCTTCAATTAGTCTTATTTTAATGTCCATGAAGTGTTTTTTTATTTGTAAATTTATTACCATGACTAGTTTCTCTCACCGAGCCCCAGCTGTTTGGCTTCCTTCTGCAGAATTAATTTTTTATCTTGGATACAAACACTCGCTCATTCTTTGGAACTGCCCAACCCTTTGTGTTATATAAAAAATAAGGACTTGCTTATTGCAAAAAAGGAAATTGAAAAATGTAATGTAGTTTCATAAAAAAGGTCAAGTGTATAGGTCTGTTGTAAGAAAAAGGAGATTGACTGTGAAACTAAACTTCAAGGAAAAGGAATAATATAATGGATATATGTGTACTACCACTTGCTTAAAAGATGCGGATGAAGTGAAAATAATTCAGAAAAATAAAAAGAACTTGAAATATGCAAAGTAACCCTTGTAAAAGAAATGCCTAGTATTTAGTTAAATTCAAATTATGGAAGAAAAAATAAATAGTACATTTAAAAAGGAGATTGAGAAACTTAGTGTTTATAAAGCAAAACAAGGGGGACACTGATGAAATAAAGAGAAATGAGACTATTGAAAACAATAAAGAAGCGTGTATATCCAAGTGAGGATTATGTGAAATTAATTTAAATGCCCAACTATGTACACGATGCTAATATCTCCTTTATATAATGAGAAGTGCACGTCAAACTAAACTCCCCTTTTTTCAGAAATAGAGACTGTGCTGGTCTGCGTTGTGTTGCAGATCTATTTTGCCAGACATTTCCTGGTGTAGCCGGATCGGACTCCTGTGCTTCATTACTCTTCTTCTCTGGTGATCTTTGTCTCCAGGCATTTTTCTGCACCTATCACCTATCTTAATACATCTTGACGCTGACCATTTGTGTTCTCAGTTAGCATGGAAGTATTGATATGTGCATATGCTGAGTGCATGACAGAAAGTTCGACATAGTCATGTTGAAGCCATTTTTTCTTTAGAGGTTTGGACACTGTGATAAGGGATCATGGTTTGGACCCTCGTTTAATATACGTATAATATAACACTATTTCTTATTGAACTATTAACTATGGTGTAATACAACATGTATGAAATGACTAAGATTGATTCTTATGAGATCTTTTTCTATTGCGTGCCTAGCAAGGACACTAGTGCGCCAGTTTGTTAGTAAATAAACATAAACTGCTGTTCATTAAATATGGTGGTGCTAATATGTTCTTTCTCTATTGCGTGCCTAGCAAGGACACTAGTGCGCCAGTTTGTTAGTAAATAAACATAAACTCCTGTTCATTAAATACGGTGGTGCTGATATGTTCAAAGATATGACATGTGATTTGGACTCTTTAATAAGAGCATGCTATTATTTACTTATGATCGCAATTTCCTAAAGACTAATACATACTGGATTTTTATATTATTCCTGATAATTTAAACTTTGGCAAATATAAAGGGTGAGTTGCCTAGATTGTATAAAGTTTTCAATGAACATTGTAATAATCAACATTTTCATGTAAAATTATATGTGCTTAAGGCAGTTCCATACAATTCTTTTAGGTGTCCGTTTTTCTTATTGTAAGTATCTAGGTGTAATTTCTATCCTGTAGATTTAGAACACGAGATATATATATTTATTGGCTCTACTTAAAATTATATATATATATATATCTTGAATTTTACAAGTAGATGTAAATATTTACACTTAATATTTCTAGTTACACATATACTTATATTCACACCTGTTTACTCTTATTTGTCACTTACAGATTGTGACGTAATAGAGTGAGAATATTTATTTAAACAGGCGCCACTCACTCTTATATACAATAAACCACATACTTGACTGTAACCTTCCAGATTGTGTCACAGAAATTATTGCCGGTAGCTTCAGCCGAAGAAGGGGTGGGTCAATGTTAGGAAGGTTTCTTAATGTATCCTTATGAAAACGAGTCAAGTTTTTCAAAAACAACTTGAACAGAATTTTATTGAATATTAAGTACATTAATTTTTCAATTAGTCTGAGAGACCTTCTCAAAAGATAATACAGTACAATAAAGAAATAAAGTCAGTCTTGGTCGTTCTTCTTCTTTACTTCAACTGACTACGAAATCCTGAAGTCCAACAATCACTTCTATTTCTCCAGTCCTCTTGAACATCTTTCTCATACACTCCTAATAATACACTCCTGCACCTTAGAGAAATACTTTAACGTCTTTTCAAGACGAATACAAAACTTATTCGCTATAGACCTATTCTCTTTTCTTTTTCAACTAAATCTCTTCATCTAACCTGACCTACCTACTTTACCATTCAAAGAAATCTTTCATAGAAGAGTTCACTGTGTTTCTTAAAGATGACAGAATAGAATTTACCCAGAAGAAAGAAAAGGAAATTTAGGTTAGCGATTACAACATGAATGTAACGGCTAGCCACTGACATGAGACTACGTAGGCGATCACTGGGGAATCGCTTCCATACTCTCACAGCCAGGGAAATATTAAAGGCCTAAAAAAAGAATTTAGACAAGTGGGTGCTAACTGGGATCCTCGCTGTCATAAAACGCTAATGGGATAGATAGTAGCCGTGAAAGCCCCAAAGCTCGATTCGTCTTTTGAATCTGACTCCTAATTAATTCATAACACTCAGCAGACTTCGGCATATAACTGCCTACTTTGTCCTTAACAAATATATACATTTACGTTATACTTAGAATACTTAGCTTCGTCGGTGCTGACCTCTAATAGAATCTTAGCTACCCACTCCACCAAGTTTATACACATGTATATTTTATTCGTTCTGAGTTTTACACACCTATCAATAATTTTTCTCTCTTCAACAAAATCTTTTTGTTTTACTTTCAGCAACAAAATCTTAGACCAACAATTACGGATCTTTTACGTCGTTAAGATTCCAAACAAATGAATTGCATTTATCTTTATATATATATCGATGTAGGTACTTTTCCCTATTACTTTTACTGTTATTATATGAAAATCAGGTGGACTGACAGAATATCTAACGAAGAGGTCTTAGAAAGAATAGAGGAGCAAAGAAGTCTATGGACGACACTCATTAGAAGAAGGGCCAGACTAGTGGGGCACATTATGAGGCATCCAGGCTTGGTCAACACCAGGCTTCAAAACTTAGTGCCCGATCGAATATGTTGACAGCAACTGTACTGTACAGACTTTGCTCGGCGTATGCGCTAGCTACCATATGCTAGTTCACGTGATAGTAAACAAAGTGGATTACAGGTATAGGAAGACCACAAAATAACTTATCATTCGCTAAACTCACATTACAAGCATGCAAAACGATATGTTCTCCTGTTTGTGTGTAATAGTCCCTCCCAAATGTTTCAATATATGTTTGCGTTTTAGAATACTTTACTTTCGGTATTCCGAACACGTATTATAAATTTATAAACACGCATAATGACAAGGTACACTGTTGACCAATTTGAGAGGCACCGTACTACGAGCGCATTGACTTCTCAGTACTACTATGAATGACTGTCTTATCAGCCTACGCAATCGCCCCCACCCCCTATACTCAGGTTGTTGGTAACTGGAATCATCTCCCTCTGTGGGTTCGGGCACTAAGTTTTAAAGCCTAGTCAACACTATATTAGAAGGAACAATAGAGGGGAAAAATTGTAAGGGAAGACCACGATTAGAATATGCAAAACAGATTATTGGCGATTTTGGATGTAAAAGAGACAGGCTCAAGATAGGAAGAACTGGAGAATTGCATCAAACCAGTTGTAAAACTGATGACTACAGAGAGAGATATGACTCGAAAATAATGAAGTCTTTATCTAGGGGAGAAATTCTTTAGCGTGCTTAATGAAATGTCGATTTAACTCTTCTGGTTCAAGTTTATTTATTTCGACACTGAATTATTACGTACGGGGGAGAAACCATAGTTCAATGTACTTATCTGTTGCGTGATGCGGTAGCTACGCCGACATCTCATACATCTCACAGACCACGACCTGTCCACTGCCTGACGTCCCATACAGATTATCTGTAGAGCACCTTCACTCGTAGTCTTAACGATCTCCACTATAATATGCCGTCTCCAAAGTAGGTAGTACGTGGCTCGCGAACCCTCGGGCCACGAGACGTCCAACTTCTGCCATATACCGATGACCATACAGAGCTCAGGAATCCAATCCCACGGTCTCTGCATCCACGAAGTCTCACAGGTTGAGAAGACAGAATCCTTTCTGTCTTAAGTAATTCCAAGGATCACACCCTCGGACCAACTTCAGCAACAGTCATACAACCTCGTCGACTGATACCGCCGACTGACTACTGTTGACTCCTCCAACTTCTAAGTATCACTGCTCATTTCCACCCATCACGGCTTGCGAAGATTGACTCCACCACAGGCCACTCTGCCTGTCGCTCCTTCACGTTCAACCTTCTACTCCCGTCGCTGGCTTCAGACTCTCTCTCTCTCTCTCCACGGCCGCTTGTAAATGACTCTCTCTGCAACAGCCATCCAATTTCGTCGACAGATAACGCCGACTGTCTACTGTTGACTCCACTCAGTTGGTTTAAATAACTTACATCACCCACATACTTTTACTGTATGCCTCTGATGCGTTTTGAACTTACACCACCCACATACTTTTACTGTATGCCTCTGATACGTTTTGAACTTACACTACCCACATACTTTTACTGTACGCCTCTGATGCGTTCCACTAACCTAACCAACTTCTTTCTTACAGTTCGTCTTTCGAGTCTTCTTCCATTACGACTTTTCACTAGTTACTTATAACTTGGAACGACTTTAACACTGTCTGTTACTAACTGTTTCTAAATAACGTGGAATGACGGGATACACAGATCTTACTGACTACTTCTTCCAATTCTCGCAATAAATTGTCTCTGTAGAGTGAGATTACGAGGTGCACAGATCTTACTGACTTCTTAACTGTCTCTTATAAACTTTTAATGGCCTCCTATTAACTTCCCAATGGCGGGGTGCCCAAGGCACCCGCCACGGGCTACGCCCGCTCGGCTCGACGACTTCTCCTTATTCACTTGTTGTTCAAGTCACTTCCTGATACTGACTGATTCTGCTTACTCACTGATCCTCACTCTCCGCTTTTCCCCGTGATACTCTCTCAATTGTTCTCCCCCTATCCCTCTGTTCATTACAAACTCTTGCGCAAGCGCAGACTCTCGAATGTTCTCTCACCAACTCGTACTTCCAGCATAAAACTTTCATAAACGTGGTAATAAGTGATTTAATTATTGTTCACCATAAATAATGTCATGCTACCTTCCACTTCGTTACAAGATATACCTACATTTATATTTACTTTTGTATGTTGTATGATAGCTATTACTTAGCCATAATCTGTGTCTATACAAATTAAGTAAAAGGTTATGTTTTCTGCCTATAATTTTGAATGGTTATATAACTTTTTGAAGCAATCTGAGTGTCACTCTTCTGCCAAGAAGGGAAAGGATTGTAATGGTGGTTGCTACCCACCCCCTTCCTGTAACTGATTTCGTAATTTCTAGACCGTTCCGTAGTTTTTTCACGCGCAATCGCGAGTTTCTACATCGAGACATGTTTTCATTCACTGAAGTCAGTGAGTGTGTGTCTCTGATTCAGTTATGTCATCCTGAAAACCTCTTCTAAGTCCAGCTGTGGAGCTTGAATTTGGTGAGTGTTTCTAGTCATGGTATTCTACTTAATTTTCGTTGAGTTTTGGGTATGAAAATCAAGATAGTATTTCGGTCGCTTATAATTAAACATATCTCAATCTACTGGTTTTTCTAGTGATTTTTAAATGTTGTGCTTTTGCTTATTTCTTCTAAATCACGTATTTAGGCATGTAAAAATTTGATTCAAGTTTGACATGCCTCACACTTTCGATATCTGTAGAAATACATATAGTCTGAGTTTGAACATGAATCACGGTTACGCAGTTGGTAATGTAATAAGCTACATGTATTAATGCGGTCAATTTACTTGATATCAAGATTGCTTCATCAGTAATTTCACCTTAACAAGACTATTCAAAGACACTAAAATCTTGTGACAACATTACGCTAGGGAGTTTCCATCTGTTTTATTTTACTTATGAATGACTATATTTCTAGAAATTCTGTATTGATCATAAACATTCCTTGCTACGTTTCTATTTATTTGATTAGTAACTTGGGATAGGATTTTACGTGTGACAAGGATCACTATTTTCTCAGGTCAATGTATTGTACGCTGCACGTGAGTCATTCAAACAGTTCCCGGTCTCCTTTTTCTAAATTTACACTTTCTTCCCGTGTTCGATTATGTGCTGCATTTAATGTTTAATTGTCCTCAATAAGGTACGTCATTCTTATGCTATTTTGCAGTTAAAATTTCCTTCTCATGTATAAATTACTCCATTGCATTCGTAACCTCATAAAGTTATTTATCATAAGTTATTCAGTATTATTTTCTGGAATGTACTTAAAGTCAATGGACCGCATTAAGTTATATTCTCGTGCTACATATATATATATATGTATATATATCTACACACACATATTCCGTTGTCTGCGGATTTATTAGTTTTTGCAATGAGATTTTGAGATTTGAAGTGAATTAATTCTACACTAGTCTGTTCTTTGTAACTCTTCAGATCATCCTTTTGAAAACCTAGATTATTCTCCGGTTCTATATAAATATTGTTCTGCAAGGTAGATTTCCTGTCTCTTTCTATTCTAGCTATTCTATTGAAAATTTTGTCCAAGTGGATTTTTCTACTTGTTAAGATATTATACTGATCTTTTCCCACTTTATATCTGCATGGAAACTGTATAACGTCATAACTTGTCATTGTTATTCGACAATTAAAAGATCTATAAATACCATATTTTCTTAGTCTTAAATCTAATATATGGTATTTCTTAATGATCAATGCTTTTTGGATTTATGTCATTTTATTGGAATTATCTTTGTACATCGATGGAGATATTTATAATATATGCACATGTTAAAGATTTTGACTATTATTTATAATTCTGTTTTGAATATGATATTAATTCCTCGTATCTTCTCCGTTCCTGCAACTATAGAAATTTCGATCTGACTACCTCTTTGGGTGGTCAGCATGCCTTCAAACTTACTGAGCATCCTATTACTTAGTTTTCATGCATTGAAGTACTTCCTGTGAACAAAGAGAAAATAGTACTTAGTCACTTTTAAGTGAGAAACATATTCTAGTTATAACTATTCTTTTCTATCCAGCATTTCCTCGTAATGTTAAAATGAGTCATTTTAAAACTGTTACTACCTAAAGAGGTTACAATACCTGTTACAGAGCTTAAGAAGCTGGTTATGAATACGCCAGCCCTTGCCATGCCCGATTTTTTCCAGGAAGTTTGCTTTCCTAACCTAATTCATAGGTCAATTCAAGATCCAGATTTATCGTAGGATAACAATCCTGTGATAAATCTGTTGATGCTACTGTGAGCGTAAATACGCATGATGTCATGAAGTACTTTTTACAGACTGTTCTCTAATATTTCAGGACAGACCTTTCATAACTATCAAATTACAGGTAAAATGTTTATAATAAGAATGCTAAGCACAAATGACCGCAGATTTCTGTATCGAAATTTTGATATAAATTGGCATTATAACTTATGCTCGATCATCGTAAATACTTAACAGTTTCTTTAGAACGAGGTAAATTTACAAACGAATCGAAATAATACGCATATCGACCGACCTTTTTAATTGCTACCCAGTGTGATCCTGTGTTCAAGTGACTATCTAAATTTACCATGACATTCTCTTGAGGCCAAGGTTTTTTAGGTAGCGTATCTCGCATGAATACACCTCTAAGATTAGGTATGCGTAATTTTTTCACATGCTTAAGAATGTCGATATCGGTTAGGGCTTTTTTTAGCTTTACGCACCTATTTTTTAAACCTGCACCCTTTGTGTATGGACGTAAATACAAGCCTTTTCCTGCGAACTTGTTATCCAAAACTTTACCTACTTCATTTTTTTTAAATCGGATCTATGGCTCCACGTCCTCTTTTACCTAGTGCAATGGCTTCCATTGTTTGATTATGACGTTCGGATTCTTGTAACGACTTTTTACTTTTTTGCAATATTTACAGCATTTACAATAGCCGCACTACCACCGGGTAAACTACCAAGTGCCGAAAGCCCGAACCTGCAGAACTACAAAGCTATTTTAGATTATACAAACGTACATAGAAAAGGTCATGTGAAAGATGAACCTCTAATGGGGTCATTTCACAGGAAAGTGACAAATATTATCACTCCAATGTATAAGGAAGAAAAAGGTAAGCAAACAAAGACGGAAAAAGGTGGTCTCATAACCCCCTTGAAGGATGTACATATTAATCATAAGATCGACTAGAAGTACTGGAACAATCCTAATTTATTGGTAGACTTAATCTGTTGGTAGCTTCGTCTCAAGCGGGCAATAGTGCTCATGATAACGAGATAAAAAGATATTACAGGAATTGAAATTAAAAGGATATATCAACATGAGAAAACACATTTGCGAGAGAACTCCATAGGCCTGTAAGAAGAACATTTGATAGAAGACATGTTATTATGAAAGGTTTATATGACTTGTTTCAAAGTGATTGAATGGACATGACATCATATGCTAAGCAGAATAGAGGATTCAAGTAAGTACTGGTGGTAATCGATGTATATTCAAAATATGCATGGGCAAGTTAGCACAGCAGGTTACGAGTCAGATGAAGAGCATTCTACAAGAGCTTCCTGTGGTGCCAACAAATTTTCAAACTGAAAAAGGGAAAGAATTTTATAAATAGGACTTCCAGGCACTAATGAAAAAGAATGGAATAAACCACTATTCCGTACATAGCACAATGAAAGCTTGCATAGCAGAACGTTTTATAAGAACTTTAAAAAGTAAATTATTCACTTATTTTTCTGCACAAGGGTCCTATAAATGGATTGATATATTACAGCATTTTGTACATCAATACAACCAAACAGAACTTTCCACAATTAGAATGGAATCTATTAATGTTACTAATATCAATTTCCTTTGTACAATATTCAACTATAAGGATACGTTGAAACGTAAACCCAAATTCAAAGTTGGTGACTCTGTACGTATTTCAAAATACAAAGCACTGTTTACTAAAAGTTACCTACAATCATGGACTACTGAAATGTTTAAGATTGCTAAAGTGTAGCTAACACGTCCTATAACTTGTCTGTTGAAGTACTTTCAAGGGAATAGAATTACTGGCACTTTTTATACTGAAGAATTACAAAAAACTAAATATCCTTCTATTTATTTGGTGGAAAAAATTTAAAAAGAAAGGGCAATAAAGCCTATGTGAAATGGTTAGGTTTTCCAAGTGATCAAAATTCTTGGATAGACATAAAATACATAGTTGATTGAATGGTAAAGACAATGTATGTACTTAAATAAAATGTAATATCCAATTAAAAAATTTGTATTATTTTTTAAATAAAAGGAAAGGTTTTATTTTTCCCGGAACTCCTATTCCACAACACTTCCTATAATGGAACTACTCATATGTTAAGAATATTGTCATGGGCTCATAAATAGGAGTAATTCAATATAAAAATGACACAAAATGAATTACAGGATAAGAGAGGAATTCAACGTTAAACGTAAAATGAAAGAAGCATTCAAGGATGCATCGTTCCTTTTATTGAAATAAGAACAAAAAATGTTACTAAAAGTTGTTTATTTGAAGATCGTCCTTCACCAGATCGTACATTGTCAAATTGTACATAATTTGTCGGGGTTCATCATTGTCTGCAATGGTTTTAACTTCTTCTTGAATCATAGAATATTTCGAAAGAATATTCATTGGAGACGTGCTGTTGAGCGTAAGAGAGTTTATTTCATTCTCAGATAAAATGACAAAATTCCTGTTACAACGAATCATACAACCGTTTAGATTTTTCCTAGTCTTCAGTTGCACATTCTCTTCAACACATTTGTAAGGTAATTTGGAGCACAGATGTTCACATAGTTTAGGAAGATGCACAAGGATCGTGCTAATGTAGTATGGAATCAGTAACACACTTTTTCCGCCACCTTTCTCGATTTCAGCAGCCGCAGAATACTTCATAGATGGATAATACCCAAAACTGAGGTATAAGGACCTTTGAGAGTTTATAAAGTATGTCTGTCGTAACAAAGCATGTTGATAATGCACAGGTGTCCGAGTTGCCCTCTTCTTGGATCTGGAATTCATTATCTTCGTCATATCTTCTCCCCATGATCAAGGCGCAAACTGCTCTGACGATGACGAAAACAGCCTGTTTTATGCTGAAACAAAGAATGCATCGTGTCTCAGTGAGCTGTCTGGAGGACAGGGTTTGTTCCCTTTTACAAGGTTGTTAAATTCTAGCCATTTGAGCATGGCTTGGGCGTGCTTCAAAGCGCAGGAGACGGCTGGAAATATGTGACAAGATAGCCCACAGTTGTATTTATGAATCAAATTGCCCCGAGGAGGACAAAACAGCTCCTCTAGGCTAATAAATGTTCTGTTGCAGATACTTTCCAGAAATTCCCATTTTCGTTGACCAAAAGCGTAGATAGCAATGTAGCCAGCCACTACATCGTTCGAAATAGAATTTAGAACAGAATAAGGTATGAATCCATCTGATAAATGCATTCCGTTCTTCTTTTTCTCACTTTGCGCGTAAATTTTAGGATTTCCACCATATGGGCTGGTGAAATGGTAAGTTTGAATAACATCTGAACTGCAAAGGGAAAGCTCTTTAACAATCTTTACTCCATAGAGGTACTCATAATCAACTGCAAAAGCTCGAACAAGATTCTTAAATACTAATGCTAAAATAGTATTGAACTCACCTATTTATAGGCGTGAACGACACACCTGCCCCCACGTCTTCTTCCGCATGGAGCTTTATCAAACTTGTCCTCGATTCTCAACTTAATATTCCCCAACACTTCATATAATGTATAACCAGGCTCCATCGAAGCATGCCGATTTAAATAACACCTGCACATGTAATTATCATAACCACATTCCAAGACGTCTCATTATTCACAGCCACTACAAACCACAAAACCGCATTCAAGAAGTGTTCGTAATCTCAAGGACCACGCCCTAATTTATTACAACCGGGCTCCATGAAAGCATGCCAATTTACATAACACCTGTACATGTAATAATCATAACCGCTTTCTCAGACAAGGTTAAACTTTGAAAGAACTCACTCCGGTCATTCCCCGCATACGGCCTGCGGCGCGACACACGTGTCAAGCGAACCGCATGACGTCATGCGGTTCTAGCCGGAGCGAACCTCATGACGTCATGCGGCTCCCATTCAAACCTATATTGAAAAACGAGGCATTTGGACGTCTTCACCCTATTCTATTACTACTTTTAGATATTGAAGCTAGTATTATGTATGTGTGTTATTCATATTAATTATACGTGTCACATTGAGGTAAAATAGCAGTCAATTTAATTAATATAAATAACCTTTCTTGTTAATGTCATAGAGTACAAATTAATTATTGAAATTTAAAGAATATTATCCAGATGAATGTTATTTATAAATTCAAAAAGATTATTATGTAGTTGAGTTTTATTTACAAATGTAAAAGAATATTATGCAGGAGTGATATGTTCATAAATGTTGAATAAATCCTCTAAAATTGATAACATTGCAGTAGATTTATGATAACATGAAATATGTAATAGAAAAGCTTCAGTTGATAGGTGAGTTTTTGAGAGGAACGTTTATAGCAAAATTGATATATTCATCTATCAAGTATAAAGTTGACTTTTTCTCACCCAGAGTTGTTAATACTTTGAGTCATTAGAGCAGTTAATAGAAATTACACTGCAGGAGAATGTGATGTGATATCACAAAGGTTTAAGGATAATTCCAATGGTACTAGTTAATTGTAAGAGTAATGGTAATTTGTGGCGAACGGGAAAAGGACAATCACGTGTTAGAGGATCCCAGGGATCCTAATTAAGAAAAGGCGTGAGTCATACTGCAATTAGATGTTTCTAATGCAATGAAAGTTGACATTTTTGCTAGAAATTGTCAGATTAATATACTTTGCAGTAAATGTAAATGGACAAGCCGGTCAACAAGGCAATGCAATCAGAGGAACGAGCGATTAGGATGCTTGAACAGTCGCAAGTATCTTATCGTGGAGGCTGCATGCGGTCGGTGATAGCGAACTTTGCAGTTACGTTAGAAGGTGACGAGGGGTCACCGAGTGATATTAGTTTCTGTGAGAATGTCGACATAGAGGTAACTGAGATCGCAAGAGGCATATCTGAGGTAAGAGTAATAGGGCCGAGTTCCCGGAGAACCATCAGACTAGGTAAGGAAACCAGGGGGACGCTTCTGATTCCATGTACTTAGGTCTTTGTAAAAATAAAGAGCTATTTTAATAATTTAAATGAGCCTGAGAACTTTGGTCCTTATGAAGATTATGTAATAAGCCCACAACCGGTTGAAAGATGAGCTAAGAGTAGCGTGATAGACGAAGAAGTACAGTTGTTCATGAGAGAAGTAGCATTACAACAGATTGACAGATGAGCTAGGAATAGCGTTGGTATACACAAAGTACAGTTGTTAATGAGAGAAACAGCACTAAACAAGTCAAGTTATGGAATACAAAAGATTGATAGATGTGCTAGGAATAGCATTGGTAGCCACAAGAGCACAGGTGTCGCTAGTAACAGAAGAAGCATTAACTAAGAAATGTTTAGGAATAATATTTTGTAAGTTATTTTGTAAGTGATAATAAAATGAAAGCGAAAGGTAAGTTTCATTGATAATGAATAACAGCTTTGACTCTGTGATTTTATATTGTAAAGAAATTGCCTAGACAAGTTGATTATATGATGACAAGATTGGCTTGCAGGAAATGATTATATGTTAACTAAAAACGACGTTATTCTCCATACACAGTTATATTAACTATAGTTAATTTTCCCACTAGAGAAAGATAAGTTAGAGATATTGAACAGCAGATGTTACAACCAAGAGTGTTGTGTGGATCTAGTTTAACGACTTGTGATAAGTCATTCCTTTTATGTTAATAAATTTAACACATGAAATTTAGAGGTACGAGGGTACCAGTATTAAAGGAACCCCCTACGTAGCTGAAATATCTGAAAGGTGATAACTCAGAAAAGAATAAGATCGCTAGTTGAGAATCTGCATATAAAAGAATGTACTTAAGAAATTAAATAAATATTTATTCATTATGTAGACATAAAAGAAGTAGAAATATAGTTAGATTTTTAGGATATTGTTAGCCATAGTAGATATGAGTAAAATGTTCCTTTAATAATAGATTTAAAATATGTGTATACTGCCCGCCTTATATCTCCGAGCTTCGCGGCCGTTAAACTTCTGAAAATTCCAGAGGAGAAAGTGGAGTAGTGGGCGGGGATGAAGGTCAACCGGGTGCGAAATCATCCCTTACTGTTCGTGCAAAAACATACGGTCATTTCAGTTGCTACGTAAGTTTAGACGTATGCGAAACTATACCGATCATTTTCTTTCTGTAATAAATTAATTTTAAATAAGTTTATCAAAAGTACTGTAGTTAATCTCCTAATCAGTGTGTAGTAGGTATAATTAGTAGGGCCCTGATTTATTGGTGAAATAAAATGGCTGATTTCGGTGTTAAGTTCCTTCTATTTCGGTGGGTATTTCGTGAAATAAATTACTTTATACTACATTGGGAACATTGCGCAATGATAAAGCTTGCTTCGTTATTTACATGAACTAACCCCCCCCCCCCTCATTTCTATATTGTTCTGCCCTTGTATGAAATGTAGTAACTTTCGGTTTAGACATGATTAGAGTTAATGTTCGAATATAATTACGAGAAATATTATCGTAATATCTAGGCTACTAAACACCATCAGATAGCCATTTGCAAACAAAAGTGCCAACCATACCACAGTGGATAATAGACGAGATCTGTTGAATACAAGTAACAAACAATCTACACTCTTCTGCTGTAATCGATCATAGGCATCGCTAACTTGACAAAGAGATAGCAGGAAAGGAGAGTACTCAACAGTACAAACCAGGTCACAGACAATCTTTGGAATTTGAGGGGTGGGGATATTTTTTAATTTTGTTTTTTGGATGTTGTAATTTTGGATCTTTGATTTTTATATTTTGGATTTTTTTAAATTTTGGATCTTTAATTTTTTTATTTTTTGGTTTTTTAAATTTTTTATTTTTAGATTTTTAAATTTTGGATTTTATTATTTTTTAAAGGTTGGATTTTTTATTTTAGATTTTAATTTTTTTGTTTTTTAAATTTTGGACATTTAGATTTTTTATTTTTTACATTTTATATTTTTTTAATTTTAGAATTTTTGTTTTTTTAATTTTGGCTCTTTGCATTTTTTTATTTCTTAATTTTGGATTATCGATTTTTTAAATTTTGGATGTTTAGAGTTTTTCAATTTTCGTTTTTTTAATCTTTATTTTTTTTATTTTGATTTTATGGATTAAATTTTGGATCTTTGAATTTTTAAAATGTTGATTCTTTGAATTTTTTTTATTTTTTATTTTTATTTTTGAATTTTGGATTTTTAGATTTTTCAATCTTGGAATTTCGATTCTTTAATTGTTGGATTTTTAAATATTGGATTTTTGAATTTTTTATTTATATATTTTTTAATTTTTTAATATTGTTATTTTTATTTTTTAAATTTTGGATTTGTGGAGTTTTTAAATTTTGGATCTTCGAATTTTTTAATTTTGGGATTTTGGATTTTTTAAATTTTTTATCAATGAATTTTTTATTTTTTGGATTCTTTAATTTTGGATTATAGATTTTATTAGTTTTGTATGTTTATATTTTTTCGATTTTGGATTTTTAATTTTTAATTTTTGATTCCCCTTTGAGTATTTTATTTTGTCCTTTCAATCGTATAGCAGCTGATTACTCCCAATCATTGAGTTGATTGGTTTCTGTGCTGTCCGTTCCGACACATCTCATTAATTTCGTGACGATTTTTGAGCGTGACACATTTCTCGATTTACCACCTACCGCGGCTAAAGAAGTTTCACTTCAAAACCTTGAAGACGAATACTATAACTAGACATTGGATTTGATAGTGAAATTGATCCCTTTGACAGTGATAGTGACTGTGGTAGTGAATGTGATAGCACGGGTTATTCAAGTGACGAAACAAATGACATCACTGAGCTCGAAAGCAGCACCCCTTAAAGAACTGTGAGTGCATGCATGTTTTTAGTTTTGCCTTAGTTGTATAGCAACCATCTTCTATCTCTTTCTTACCTCTATCCACCCTCTGCCACGTTCAAATTTCTGTTACGTGGGCTAGGCTCGGATATATAAGGCGCGGAGTATATAGACCTGAGAGAGTTCATTAAAGTTTCAGTAGTAATATCTGATATTCAAGACATTCTAAATAATACAGGCAAAGCTAGGTATTCTTCGACATTAGATTGTGTTAGTGTATATCACTAAGTTCTTATTGAACCTGAAGACAGATGTAAAATAGATGTTTCAATGCCTACAGAATATTTGAATAAGAGATTATATTTTAAACCAGAACATAACGATTTAATATAATCACCAGTTTGCTTTTAGAGGATGCTTAAATTAGTATTGCAAGATCCAGTAATGATGATCCATATAAATGGAATTTTAATTACAAGAGAAACGTTAAAAGGTCGTAACACGAAAGCATAACATAATAATAATATAATAATAATAATAATCTTTATTGTTCAATGAGGTTCTACATAGTAGAGTTCCTATTCAACATTGTCATAAATTTCCAAGCAAAATGCTTCGCTTCAGGGAAGTTACAAATAGTTGTTTGGAGAGATTAAGTTCAAGTCGATCCCTTGTTCTAACAAGAAGAAATGTTTGTCAAGTTTATCTATTAAAAACTATTAACAGGGTTAAAAATAAAAAAATAAATATTATTGTTGAAGTATGAAGTTATTTGGATTAAATTCATTCAAGGAATAATATGCATTAGTTACTAGTACATGTCGTATAGTTCTACAGAATTTGATTTCGGACAAATTCTTCACCTCATGGGGAAGCTTATTGAATATTTTGATTCCCATAGCAATGAACCAGATAAAACTGAATTATTGAAGCCAGAATTAAGTTATTCTTTGGCCAGCCAGACTAATATAGAAAATTCATAGATGGATTTAGTGCCATTGCGAAGAATTTAACATATTTATTGAATAAGCGATTGAGTGCCAACGCGACAGTCCTAAGTTAAATGTGTGGTGCTGCCTAATGAAGGCTGGTGTTGTTGGATCGTTCTTCTTTCAAGAGCCCACAATGACAGGTAACACACACCTAAATATGCTGGAAATTTACGCTGTCCCACAACTACCACCAGAAATCGTGTTTCAACAAGACGGAGCTCCTCCACATAATGCTAACCATTTGCGTTCTTTCCTCGATTACATGTTCCCAAACAGTTGGATTGGGAGAGAAGGACCTACACCATGGCCACCAAGATCGCCGGACATGTCCTCACTGGATTTCTTTCTATGGGGTTTCGTGAAAGACAAAGTGTATCGCACCCCTGTGACCGAAATTGCAGATTTACGTGGCCGAATCTACGATGCAATACGACTAGTCACACCGGAGATGCTTTCTCGTGTGTGGCACGAAATTGAGTATCGTCTGGACATAGCCCGGGCCACAAATGGTGCTCACATAGAGGATTATTAAAACTCATCGTGTTTCTCTTTGCAACTATGAAAACATCACGGCAATAAATGTAATAGTTTCAGATACACAATTATTTCTTTTTCGTCAGGTCTTTCCCGGCCACGGTGTATCATAACACGAACACCATATCATGAATATTGGATGTAACTTGATTGCAAAGGCACTATAAACGAATGAATATGATTTGAAGTAACAGCTGTTTTACCGCATTTACGCTGTCAGTGAACACGATTTCAAATAGATTTCACAGCGTGAAATAGCGCGTCTTAAATTATATGAAAATGCATCAAACTTAATTATGTCCACTGGTGGAAAAAATACGATTTGAAACGATGCTTCTCATATATTGATTGTGATTAAATATAACATTAAGAACACCAATTAACTCTATGTTTATCTATAATTATTTTTAAGAAACATTGTGCACACTAAGTTAAAACGATTTAATGGCCAATATTTCATTAGACCATTAAGAAGTCCGTTAATGATTCAACTCCAAGTTTCAAACTCATACGACTAAATAGATACAAGAGAGAAAATAGGTTATTATTCTTGTTAAACAACGTATAGCCTAGGTCTATATTGTATGATCCTAATAAATAAGGTTATTAAAATAAGGGGTAGTTTGGTGAAATATTAATCGTTTTGGATATGACAGCCATAATTTCATGTGTAGGTTGTAATTACTATTTACTAATTTGTGGATTGACAGTAGAACATTACATTAATTAGACACATATTAGACACATTAGACATATATTGATTGTTATTAAATATAACATTAAGAACACCATTTAACTCTACGTTTATCTATCATTATTTTTAAGAAATATTCTGCACACTAAGTTAAAAAGATTTAATGGCCAAACTGCTTATTTCATTAGACCATTAATAAGTTCGTTAATGATTCAACTCCAAGTTTCACACTTATATGACTAAATAGATAGAAGAGAGAAAATAGTTTATTATTCTTGCTAAACAACGTATAGCCTAGGTCTATATTGTATGATCCTAATAAATAACGTTATTAAATTAAGGGGTAGTTTGGTGAAATATTGTTCGTTTTGGATACGACAGCCATAATTTCATGTGTAGGTTATATGTACTACTGACTAATTTGTGGATTGACAGTAGAACATTACATTAATTAGACACATTTAAAAGGATTGGGTGCATAACTTGGATGGATCTTTTAATGCTCGAGATGAGTAGCCTGTTGTAATTTTTTACTATATGATCGTCTTCCCCATTTCTTTTATCATTCAGTTAATTTTAAAGTCTGATATTTCCAGTTACATCTAGCTTGTTTCTTATATATTAACATTTAGGCTTTGAGGCGGAACTGCCCTCCTAATCTGACATTCGATTCCCATCAACAATCCACTGATACTCACTTGTGGTATTTTATCTTGCAAGCTTCTCAGTTGAATCGGCCACGGGTCGTTCAGCGGTTGCAGTGGGAGTCTCTTGCTTTTCTCAGGGTACTTTAGGGTTAAAGTGGGCTTAATGTTGAAAGATTTTACAAGTCAAAGTTCATATCCAAAATAACAACACTGTTTATTAGTTAGAGTCGGTAGCACAGTAAAATATGTTCTGAGAATTATATTTATATCTATCGGGAATTTGCTAGTTAATTGTCTGATGTTGCAAGGCTGGATTACCGTTATCTATTTCAACCGCGTAATCGGTTCTCTGCAATGTTACGTAATGTTACTACGAACTTACGTGAATCACAATTAATATTCCTGTTAATTCGTGATTTACTTAATACTAACTGATATGAAAATGGCATGGACTATAATTCAGTCCCACCGACAAACACACGTAGACTTAACACTGGCTTTATATTAATAATTACTTTTGTGCCGGCAGCAAACAGCTCGACACGCCTTAGGGTACGAACAAGACGCAGCTTGGTTGGTCCCCTTCCTGGTCTCCTACGCTGTTGAGCCAGGCGCCGAGCATGAAGTGTGTATGCACAAGACGCAGCCTGGTCGCTAACTGACAGGTCGCATGTTATGGATTAAGTTTCTGAATTATCTCCTTTTTTATATTCATTTCTTTGTTATTATATTCTCATTCATAAGGTTTTGAAGACACAGAAGACAATGGGAATGAGTTTATGAATTTTATGAATTTAAACTTTTATGAATTTGAACTCAATACAGGAAGCTTCATCAAAATTAGTTACATGTAAAATATGTCACAAGAGTATTTCACTGTTTCACAGAATTACTTAATTGAATGTGTATTTTATAGTAAATTTAATGCTCTACAGCTTTTCTTCTAAAAGTTTTCGTTGTAAACACAATACTTTAAGTGTTAAGGTACAAAGTTCGCCGAAAAAGTGGCGTAAAAACTTTTTTCGGCAAGAAAAAAATATTTTGGGCAGGGAATATACATTTTTTAAACGGTTTGAGATGGAGAACCAATGTATGGATAGAAAATTTATTATTATTATTATTATTATTATTATTATTATTATTATTATTGTTTTCTTGAGTTGGTGTGACCATTGTATTCAGTCTTCAGAGCACAAGAAGACAATAAAACGAATACACTTAACCCCGCAACACGAAAATTAACATAATATAAAATTATTAGGTTGCTATAAATTATACAAAAATACTGAATATAAACCATACAAGTCAGTGACTGTAGCCATGACTGATCTCTACAATCCCTTCACTGAGTAGTAACAATATTTATTTTGGTGGTCTGAGCCAATTACAAAGGATAACTTATAAACAGTCCTTTGTTTGTGTAGCGATTGCGTAAGTATACAAGTGCAACGCCTGAATCTAGACTACACGCTAGCGGCTGGTCGCATGAAAAAAGAGACCTAGCAATCTACCAACATACTGCGTTCTGTCCAGATGGCTGGCAAAAGACCATCCAAGCTGCGTCTTGTTCACCCTCGTAAGAAGACATGGCTTCATTCTTCCTGCTGCCAGCGGCATGCGACCATCCCGGTTCCGTCTTGCGCGCGTACCCTTACTGTGCTCAGGAGCGAATATACAAGTGTCTTTTGCACCGCATGCACTGCAACATCATAGTTTAAGGAGCATATTCCCCTCTTAAAGACTTAAACAAATCACCTGTCAGTTTTATGTAATTTGGGAGTTTACCTTCTATAAGCACTGTTTCTATTGGTTTTCCATTTCTAGCGTCATACCGCTTAGCAGATAGTAACTCTGTGTTTTACTGAAGCTTCTCTTACTCGTTATACTACTGAATTTCCTCGTACAACTATTCACACACATTCCCCCAATGAAAGTTCTAAGTATTCGCTTTTACCTAAAGCTACAGCTTATTCTCTCCAGTTTTTTAGTGAATAGCACTGCACTATCGAACAATACGCTGTCTCAGGCTCCCTGTTATGTTTCTATAGTGTGCATGGACTTCCATTGACTTTTTCTCCGAATTCCGTCTGGCCTTACTAAACATCCTACAAACGTCTACTTTTTCCATGTTGCTGCACCAAATATTCTATATGTAATCCTATATTTTAATAATCTAAATGATTAATAAATTGTTGTAAGTTACTATTTTTATCTTGGTATCTTTACTCGTTTTTTGCTTATTTTAATATGGTGCTTTCTAAATTAATTATAATATGTAAAATATTTAATAGTCATTAATTATTGTTACGTTATCAACGTATTAATCATAGCCGTGGCTATGATGATCTCAGCTTAATAGGCCTACTTATTAAGGAATTTTGCATATACTCATTTAGTTCTGTTATATTTGAGGTAATAAGGCACAATGAACTGATATGTTTCCCAATTTCTAAAATAAGAAATACTATAGTTTAAAAAATCGCCATTGAACACGACCCACTGTATGGAGTGGCGTGTGATAAAAGACTGCGAAGAAAATAGTTGTCACAGTGAATAGGCCCAAAGGTTATTTATTTCACTCTATTCTGTTACATGAAATGTAAATTTTTATTCCCGTTTATTTTGAATCCTTTAATAATAAATGTAAGTCGAACTAATGAATCTCATAGGAACATTATTAATTTAATGATAGCCTAACGACAATAACGAAAATACAAGTACATAAAAAGTCATTATATTAGTTTAACGAAACTAACCAATTGCACAAATAATTCGTGAATACACCTATAAACCAGACAAGTAAATTCAGATCATGGGCCTAATGAACAGGATTGAAAGATTTGAGGCAATCAATAACGTGGCTTGCGGTCCATGGCTTCTACGGGAAACTGTGCTAAGAAATATGTAGCATCTCCCTAAGCAAGTTTCCGTGTGTGCACTACGTAGACTTAAGTGTGAGGTTTATCATTTCAGGGTGTGTGCAAGAAGAGTAAAACTACTAAAAGAATATGTTATTGAAAACTAGATTTATAATGCGCTTGTTTGGGTCTGATTTATGTTAATACATGAAAGAATAACTAATTTACACCCGATCTAATTAGGAATTAAGCTGGCATATTATATATCAAACTGCTATTAAGCAAAGAATACCTCCGCGTTAGTCTCCGTGACCTTTGATCCGGCCAGCGGAACATTTTAAAATCGCGCTCGAAAAAGTAAATATTTTCTGTTCTCTGTTGTTCGACATATAGATATGATGGCTGAAGGTATCAAGAAAAAATTGATAGGATATATCATGTAATATTTTACCACCACTATTACATTTAACAGCATCAAACTGTTCCCCAAAATATCAAAAAATGTTATGGACCCTGATCGTGTGACGTGATTTTAAACCATTTTCGATTGCTTTGGACGAGAGCGCCGACTTGTCTGATACAGCGCAACTAGCTATCTTCATACGAGGCGTTGACGATTCATTTACCGTAACTGAGGAATTGCTGACTTTACAGCCTCTAAAAGGGACCACAAGTGGAGAAGATATTTTTCGTGAGGTTAAAAGTGCTATCGAACAGTATGGTTTGCAGTGGTGCAAATTAATTGGGGTTTGCGCAGATGGTGCGCCTTATATGGTCGGTTCACGAAAGGGTTTCATCGGAATTTTGACAGAAAACGCAATTGACTTGGACGTGCAAAAAGACGATTTAATAATCCTACATTGCATTATCCACCAACAAAACTTCTGTTCTAAGTCCGTTCGATTGCAGAACGTCATGGACGCAGACATAAAGACCATTAATATTATTTGATCCTGCGCCCTTAACCATCGCCAGTTCAAAGCATTTTTGGATGACCTCTCTTCGGAACATGGTGACATGACATTGCGAAGTAAGATGGTTAAGCAAAGGCAAAAGGCTGAAAAGATTTTACATCTTAGACAGGAAATGGAAATCAAAGAAAAACCTTTGCCTGAAGTCAGTGATCAGAAATGGTTATGTGATTTAGCATTTCTAATTAACATCACGGATCACTTGAATGAGTTGAATTCGAAGCTTCAGAAACAAGGTCAGTTGGTATACGAATTTTACAGCCATTTGAAGCGTTCCAGAACAAAATTCGCTTGTGGGAAAGACAAAAGCGATCTGGAAGCTGTTATTTTTCAACACTATCCAGTCACATTTAGATTCTTGCATTAAATGCTATGAAAACCCGCTATACTTCATATTTAACAAGAAGGGCTGTTCTTATGAATTTCAAAAGTACGTTCAATATATTCATAAATCAATGTAAATAATGGTATTATAGATCAAAACAGTTTCTAATCTTAGTAAAAATTTAATAGTTTATATTAGGGTAGTAATATTAGTAGTTTTTCAGCTTGCACTCAACGTAAGCCTTTCTGCTAGAAATAATATTGTTCTGTATATGCTCTGTATTCTACTATAGTTTTATATTTATATTAGTTTTATATTAGCTGGATGACAGAAAAGCCTAGTAGTTAATTTCAAGTTTACACTCATTGTATCTTTTATTGCTAGAAAGTAAGATTTGTTTTGTATGTTATATTACATTATGTATTAACTATAGCCCTAACATGCTATGTAGCAAAATAGGGTTAAAATAAAGGGAGATTCATTAATTAAATATTGATTACACTCAATATGCCGAAGAACTGAAATCACTGTCGGGGCAATTTTTTAATAGATTTTCAGACTTCAAAAACTTGGATTGCTGCTTTAACCTTTTTGCTACTCCGATGAAAAGTGACGTCGAGAAGGCTCCGACACACCTGCAAATGGAGTTGATCGAGCTTCAGGAAGACACACATTTGAAGTAAAAATTAGTAGACGTGGAGCTAAGTGATTTCTACAGAACATACCTTGCCGAATAAAAGTACCCACAGATGAGTGCATTTGGAAATACCTATAAATGTGAACAGTTTTTTTGCATGATGAAAACTAATAAATCAAATTATCGAACGAGACTTACAGATGAAAATTCGGAAAACACCCTGCGCTTGTGTGTTAGTGGGATTGATGTCAACATTTATTATCTTGTTTGTCAAGTTCAAACTCATGTTTCTCATTAATTTCTGCTGATTGTAAGTAAATACATAATCAGTTCGATATTGTTTTCATTTATGTAACTTTAGCATTATACTTTATAAATATAAAAAACTGTATCATGATTTTTTTTACAAATACCTATTATCTTCATAAATATCGTAAAGTTTAGCCCGCATATTTCCAAAGGTTGCCCATACCTGGTCTATATTATGAATGCAAGGTAAAACAGTTTATTATTAGGTATAAAAGTACATAAACATAAACAGTGGAAGGAATTTCATAACATTGTGTATAATAGTGAATTTGAAATTTGTTGGGTAATTTTTCGCACCAAATATCTTCAACAGATACTAGTTAATGCGATTAAACACAAGAAGGGTTGCATAAACCTATTTTTGATTTATGGGTATTGGAAAAGACCGTTTTCACGTCAAAATAATTACAAAACCAATTCAAGACTGTTTGCCAAACATATTATTTCAACCCAAATCCTGAAACACCAACGTTTACATGAAAATAGGCGGTTGTACTTAAACTATTATTTCATTCAGTAAGCCGGCATCTGAAAGTACTCTATCGAACTTCCACCTACTCCTGGACCGAATCCAGTATCCCATAATATTATACAAAAGGGAAATGTAGAAGTTAGGTTTGTGGTTTTATGATTATCTAACGACGGGGATTTACTGCAATTGAAGCCTGTGACCAAGCCGATGTGCCGAAAGTTTGTCCTGCAGGAGTTCTTTTACATGCTTGAAATCTACTGACATGGATCTATCACACTTATGTACAAATAAATGACATCAACCTGAGCCGTGATCGAACCCGTATCCTTGAGCACAGAAAGCCAGCGCGATACCGACTGCGCCACCCAGGCTGTCGAAAATGTAGAAGTGTCTGTAGTGAATGCACCCTAGACGATATGAGAACGCCACTGAAGATGGAGACAGATAATATGTAGCATTCTGAGTGTGATAGGTCACAAATATTTTCAGAAAATTGTCTCACTCAGCTGTGCCAATAAACAGCGAGAGATGCGCTGTAAGATTCTGGCGTTTAAGAGGAGCTGGCGTTCGTGATATCTGCTCTTTAAACGGGAGTCGGACCGCGGAAATTTCTTTCTTTCTCTCTTCTCGTCTCTGCTGGTAAAGTTATTGATATCAACTGAAAAAGCAGCAGAACTGGTAACAAAAAACCCGCAAAGTATAAGGAAAATATGGTGCGCCTACAACAGGAAGGAATGACACGTTATTTACTGCAACAGTTGTTTGAGTACTGCAAATAAAGGATGTCATATTAGACTGAGAAAACAATTTTTCATCAGCAGCACAGACCGCGGATGAATCCCGCGGTGAATTGTATCTAACTTTATCGCATGAATGACTAAAATTACACCAGAAGATTATTATATTTCAATATACTTACTACTCAAATAATGTACCGGTACCAGTATTATTAGTTAATATTAGCGAATAATAAAATAATACATATAATACACATACTGTGATGACTAATAATCTAGTATATTGCGCCAATACTTACTGACATCGACATGCTGGCAAGAGAATTGAGCGCTGAGTACAATACGAATCGGCAGTCTCCACTTACCTAGAAATAAAAACATGGGAAGATTAGATAACATCATATCTTACATATGTTATAATAGGTAACGTCACGAGTGACTTGGAAATCTGCCGATAGATTCCCCAGTGACGAAGGTACGAGTTCTAAGCCATGAGTTGCATTAACAGTGACTATTTAACGAATGATAAGAAATGAATAATTAACCAAATGTATTTTATTATTACAAAATTATTATTGCAAAGTTTACTAATTATTACAAATTACAAAAATACAAATTATTACAAATACAAAGATAAATAATATAAACACAATTATTAAAATTACAAAACAGTATTATTAACACCGCATGAGCATAGCTCGTGTTGAAATTAAACTTAATTTTTAAGAATAGCATTTTAGATTGATACGGTACTATTAAGAGGTATTCATAAAAGGGTCAATATAACACTGTAGCTGTTTTCTGTGAACAAAACATGACTATAGTCCGTGGAGTGAACAAAAACCAATACACCTGTCTCACTCTTAGACGATATGAGTAATGTGCTACAGTGAGACAGACTTACTTATTTTTGTGTCCTTTAGGTTTGGTTCTTAAAGCGGATGGACTGTAGTTAATAATCATCCAGTTAATCAAGTATTGTTTGCTAAAATTTAATGTTGAAGATATCATAAGTAAAACACAATTACAATATTGTTATGGTTCCTAGCAATGCATGATAGTAAGTACCGATATTTTAAATATACATGTATGAACACATGTAGATGGTCTGCTGTCTGACTGCGACAAGACAAGTCTATATGGAGACTGCCTGACCCCACTCCCAAAGGCGTTCCCTTCACCCGCAGCGTACATATATGCTATGTAGAATATGTAATATGTGATTGCAATTATTAAATAGTAACGTTGCTGAACCATGGAATACATTTCCCTTAAAATATTATAATACTGATTCCCAAACAGCGTTAATATTCACTGCACTTCCAAAATAAATCTTATCGTCCGATACAATGGAGACGTACGCATAAGCCACTGCCTACCGAGTATCCGACTTGATTAGAATATAAAGAAAACAGGACGTATCTTTATCACCATTTTAGATAATAAAATAAATTCGATAAATATTGAGCGAATCAGGTCTGTGATTGGCTGACTTCAAATTCATTCTTACGTGTTATTGGTCGAAATCTACAGAAAGATGTATGAGCTAAGTACTCTTTACTTATTAGAATTTTGTTTTGTGATATTTTTTTCCCATGAAATAATTCGCAAAGACCACGTAACCGGAACTTACTTGTCCCCAAAAATATTACTAAGAATTATACATTTTTATTTTTAGTAACCAAACACAAAAAATTAAGACCGTCACGATGCTACGATGATGAGTATAAGAATAGTAGGCCTATATTTTATGAATAAGCTACATCTAAGAGAGCATAACAAAGGGCTTAAGCGTTCGGCTCAAGTAACTAATAGGAAATCAGAAATCAAAAAAGGAAACAACAGAAAACATTCAGATCAAGGTTTCAAACCTTCATATTTACTAGGAGAACAAATAAGTAAGCTACTGTGACATCATTGTCACATTTCACCGTTCCTTGCCTTTTTCTTCTATGGCTGTTAATAAAATTTTTCATTATTTTCTGGCGCCTGCACGCTGCTCCTTGGTTTTGCGTCCTTGTGCTCAGCTAGGGGTACGGGCAGGACGGAACCGGGATGGTCGTATGCCGCAGGCAGCAGGAAGAATGAAGTCATGTCTTCTTACGAGGGTGAACAAGACGCTTCGATGGTCTCTTGCCAGCCATCTGGTCAGGCCCCAGTTTGTTGGTAGAATGCTAGCCCTCATTTTTCATGCGACCAGCCCCTAGCGTGTCTAGATTCAGGCATTGCACGTGCGCACTTATGCAATCGAGGCACAAAAAAAGGACTGTTTATAAGAGACATCCTTTGTAATCAGCTCAGACCACCAAAATAAATTTGTTACTACTCAATGAAGGGGTTGTATAGATCAGTCATGGCTACAGTTACTGACTTGTATGGTTTATATTCAGTATTTTTGTATTATTTATAGTATCTAATAATTTTATATTATGTTAATTTTCGTGTTGCGGGGTTAAATGTGTTCGTTTCATTGTCTTCTTGTGCTCTGAAGATTGAATACAATGGTCACACCAAATAAAGAAAACAACAACACCAATAATAATAATAACAATAATAATAATAAGTTTCTATCCATACATTGGTTCTCCATCACAAACCGTTTTAAAAAATATATATTCCCTGCCAAAAGTCTACTTTTTTGCCGAAAAAAGTTTTTACGGCTCTTTTTCGGCGAACTTTGTATCCAAGCACTTAAAGTATTCGGTTTACAACGAAAACTTTTAGAAGAAAAGCTGTAGAGCATTCAATTTACTATAAAATACACATTAAATTGAGTAACTCTGTGAAACAGTGAAATACTCTTGTGACATATTTTGCATGTAACTAATTTTGATGAAGCTTCCTGTAATGAGTTTGAATTCATAAACTCATTCCCATTGTCTTCTGGGTCATCAAAACCTTATGAATGATAAGGTAATAACAGAGAAATAAAAATAAAATTGGAGGAAAATTGAGAAACTTAATCCGTAACATGCCACTGCCCACACAGATGTGCGGTCTGCCGGTTAGCGATCAGGCTGCGTCTTGCGCATACACACTTTATGCTCGGCGCAGGGCTCAACAGCGTTGAGACCAGGAAGGGGACCAACCAAGCTGCTTCTTGTTCAAACCCTTAGGCTGGCATGCGGGTTGCGCGGTGACAATTCTGGTTTTGACTTTGTGAAGTGTGGTAAGAAGACGGACAAGAGGTTTCCCGGCCATATGCAGTCTTTAATAATAATTTTTTATTAAGCAAATTGGAGATCTCGGTCCGTCTGACCGGATTCACTTTGTATCAGCTATCATTATTCCTTTGATTCGTCGTAATGATGTTCAGATGCCAGTTCCTTGTTAATTCATTGATCTTGTGCTTGGTCAAAGATTGCAGTCATGTTGAGTTTTTTTGATACTCAAATCCTTGCTCGGTTTAGTTTTCGTATTCAAAGCAGTGATAAATGCTACATTTCGGTCACTTAAAACTTGTATTTTCTCACAGCATTTTCGCACTTAAATAAATGCATAGAGTATTATATGTATAGGCCGATCCGAGAAATTGTATGAATGATAAATTTCATTTTTCTTTCCGTTTGTGGTAATATTAATTTGTTATTATGAAATGACTTATCCACCTAACCACAAACCCAATAGACCAAAAGTTCAATAGATGCAACGTCATAAAGCCCTATAACATTATAATATTTACTAGATTTATGCACATATACATTCCTATTTATGTATCACTATGTCATAAAATATAAGTTGCATATAAAATTATATAGTCACATACAATACAATCACATTTAAGATAGCATAGTGCTATATGTATTCAACTAAAACCTAACCATTAAAATATATACACTGATACAGATTTAATCACACTGATTTTAAAAAACACACTGTTGACATCTGTTAAAATATGTACACTTATGCCGAATTTTTTCAGCAATAGTCATTAAAAATATAATTCTTCTTGAATATATGACAGTCAGTTGTCTATCCGATAAAAACAGTAGAAATTATTTTGCCGAAATCTTCTCAGCAAAGTCGTTAATAATAAAATAGTACTTGAGTGCACTAGTTGTAAAAATAGTTGGAATGTAGGCGGCTTGTAAATGTATTCCGTTGCATCAATTGTTTTGGCTTCTGTTACATGCGGATATGCGCATTTCGATCCTTAGATCATCTTCAGTCCTGATAGTTTCCGACGTGTGGAGTGCTTGAGTATAAATGTCATACAGTATGACATTTATACTCCGTTGCATCAATTGTTTTGGCTTCTGTTACATGCGGATATGCGCATTTCGATCCTTAGATCATCTTCAGTCCTGATAGTTTCCGACGTGTGGAGTGCTTGAGTATAAATGTCATACAGTATGACATTTATACTCAAGCACTCCACACGTCGGAAACTATCAGGACTGAAGATGATCTAAGGATCGAAATGCGCATATCCGCATGTAACAGAAGCCAAAACAATTGATGCAACGGAATACATTTACAAGCCGCCTACATTCCAACTATTTTTACAACTAGTGCACTCAAGTACTATTTTATTATTAACGACTTTGCTGAGAAGATTTCGGCAAAATAATTTCTACTGTTTTTATCTGATAGACAACTGACTGTCATATATTCAAGAAGAATTATATTTTTAATGACTATTGCTGAAAAAATTCGGCATAAGTGTATATATTTTAACAGATGTCAACAGTGTGTTTTTAAAATCAGTGTGATTAAATCTGTATCAGTGTATATATTTTAATGGTTAGGTTTTAGTTGAATACATATAGCACTATGCTATCTTAAATGTGATTGTATTGTATGTGACTATATAATTTTATATGCAACTTATATTTTATGACATAGTGATACATAAATAGGAATGTATATGTGCATAAATCTAGTAAATATTATAATGTTATAGGGCTTTATGACGTTGCATCTATTGAACTTTTGGTCTATTGGATTTGTGGTTAGGTGGATAAGTCATTTCATAATAACAAATTGTATGAATGGTTTAATCAAGTATTTCGCCATTGGTAGGAATTATTATATTCACATATAGATCAATTTGATCATGATGAAATATGTTTCAAACTGAGTCCCTTCCTTATTAATTACATAATTTGATCATTTAATTCTGTTGCTTAAAATAGTGCATTCGGTTAGTATTAAATGAGGTATTTTCCACATACTTTGAAATAGCTGCCCTGTTATCTGTTTTTCAATAATCAGTAGTAGTGTGCTTTTATCAGATACCCTTGCCGGTGGAGCACCGATGGAGCTCATGACCCACAACACAACGGTGCGCTTCCGATTGCCTACCCTACAGGGGCAGCGGGCAGGATGATATCGTCATCCAAGATTGTGGCGCGCTAACCACGAGTCCACACGAGACAACCGACACCACCTGTGGAACAGCGACATATGTGTTTTAATTTCTGAATTTGACTATAGATATTCCACATTTATGCAAGACCGAACCAACTACCACTTTTAAAGTTTCTAACCGCAATTTTGGTTTTACTAGCGTGTAAGTTAAAATTTATTTCCCTGAAACAATAATTTTCACTATCGCCCTGGGGTCGACTCAGCCTCTAGGTAAGACTCAACCATGGTCTACAGAGGAAATAATATTATGTTATATGGCTTAATACATAATACATTAATCATTCGTGGATTGAATTTGTAAAATATATTTATGAGAAAGCAATTATTGTGTTTTAAGCAAGTAATATGCAAGGGCTGCAAATGGTAATTGTTATTAACGGGGAGGAGACCCTTTAATTCCCTTTTATCGAGAGCTTAAAGGAACCGACCCGGACAGTTACCTAACGTCCCATCCTTACCTTCACATGGTGCAGCTGTTAGTAGTCATGCTCAGCATGACGAACTAAAAAGAGGGGCTACTCACCTATTAATTACTTAAAGCGCTGGTCAGCTTGGTGAGTTTATGACCGAATCTAGTATCATTCCCATCCCGCGAGAGCCAATGGCAAATCTCCGCGGTATCATCCTTGCCTGAATCACCTCAGACGAGTCGTGGTCATCACCCCATGGCTTCGTCCAGGGTCTGGGCCTGCCTTCGGGCAGAACACTCATCATCATCAATATGCAAGACTGCTTCACATTCCTAAATGTGCTGACCTTCATTCAAAGCGTCATGTCACATTGCTCGAGAAAAAATTGTGATACAGAATTTTTACCTGATATCCGCTTTTATCTCATCCATCTTTCATAACATGTGTTAAAACATTACAATGCTTTATTCATTAATACATTACTGCTATTATTACCGCGCGTTAATTTATTACACCTCGATTAATAATATGCATTACCTATAGCGATTCCTTCCAATTTTTATGTATAATAATAAATTAAAGTAACATTACTATTACAAATGGTTGTTGTTATTATTATTATTATTATTATTTTTATTATTATTATTATTATTATTATTATTATTATCATGAAAAGACTTATAGCGAGAGAATTTAAATTGTATACTGAAAAACAAAATTAAGATTGGTGCGAGATTTAAAACTATGAGCAAAAGAGTTATGGCGTGGAATTTGAAATAGTCTTTCGAGAGAGTTCTGTTATGCGTTACATTTCTCAGTAGAGACCGAATGTACGTATCATATAACACTACGTCAGGAGTTTGTTTTTTACGTACACGAGAACAACAGCAGGTCTGTTCAAGATCACGCGTCAACATATTTCGCTCGCATAAGCGTAGATTTACATCCGGTGTGTGGTATATCCGACACCTCGTTTGCATTTCTCACTGTATGACATCACGGCATGATACAATGGTGACGTGATTCCAGATAGCGGACCACGTGCGAGATTCAAAATTTAATTTCGGCCGGCATTAAAATTTAACATGGTTGAAGGTGTAAGATTTTTAACTGTATATTGGAAAGTCAAGATGCCGGAAGGTTCGATTTTCCAAAACTTAAATTTTTATTTCAAATTTCGACTTTGGTTAGTGAGTAAGTTGTTTACGTCGTTTTTGTACGTAAACATCACAGCCGTAACCGGAAGTGTTCCAGACTTGCGTCGAAAACAAGTCAGTTCACGTTCTGGCAGGAAGTTAAGTAGGTCATCCGAGCATCTCATTGGTGGACTACTTTCATCGAGAGGGCGTGGCTAACTTCACAGCGCATGTATAGTTCAAATTATAATAACAGCTGTCAGAAAAACAAAATGGCTTACGACGGAAGATTTACATTTTTTAAAATACGTATTGATGAGAAGGAACAAATAAATTCTAGCGGACGATTTGAAATTGTAAATCAGAAATTCATGATGGCGGTAGTTCCGGTTCATGCCACAAGAATGGGACACTTACCGTTCCGGTTCAAAATGGTGGAGCTTCCTGTTCCTATCCAAGATGGCGGCACTTTTCGTTCCTATTGCAAATGGTGGAAATTCACAATGCAGACGGCGGAAGGTTTGAAAATTATACATTGGAAATACAAAATACCGGAGGGCGGAAGGTTCGAAAACTACTGCGGAAATTCAAAATGACGGAAGGCAGGAGGTTTTAAATTGTGTATTTAGAACTTAACATTTTTAACTCCGATTTCACATTTACTATTAGATTTTTGGAATTTGAGCAAGACTTCCATTTTTAAATTCAATTTTGTATTACACATTTGTACAAGACTGATATCATGAGTAAAATGTTTGTCGGTTTTTGTACGTAAGGAAATCATAACCGAGACAGGATGTGTTAAAGGTCACGCGTATCATATCACAGCGGATTATATTATGCATCGACATCAATTTTTTAACGAAATCATTGCATTCTATGATCAAAGTAGGCTAGTATGCCTAACAGAATTTGCTATAGGATTTTTCGGAGGACCACTGGATTATAATCCAGAAATATGTAAGCTTAGAAGTGCAGGAATGTTGAAGGAAGCAGGAATAATGGAGAATGAGAATTGTCACTTTATTCTTCTGCTCTAGTAGACTGCTGCTTCTCTTCTTTCTTCTAGCTATGCTTAATATTAATTAGTATTCATTTTATTTCACTTGGAAATTTTAGGAATAATGTCAAAGGTTATGTACTTTGTTTATAAGATATTATTTCTTAACAAGAACCTATAGTAATTTTATTGTAACCTTATTTGTGTACAATTTGAATTTGTTGAGCTATATCCTGCTCAAAGATTACTACAGCAATTTCTTTTGATTGCTCGTAGAAAAAGAGGAGCTGCAAATATGCCAAAACTCCAAAAAAATGATAAGCACTGAATTACTTTAGAAAATTACTAATTTGCTAGACCATTCCTTGGTCTTTGTGAGTTATACCATATTTTGAATTTGTTACTTAACTTTAGTGTGACGTCATTGATGAGAATGTGAATGCAATAGCCGGACTAAGGCTAAAAATAGGAGGCACGGTTATTGCTGCTGTAGATGTAGGTTCCTGGTTGAAGTCATCCCGAACGGTGGCCAAAAGTGAGTCATCAGGCTCCAACTGCGCTCCACGACGTTCCAGGGTTGCTCGAAAATCCACCTCCAAGTGAATTAAGTACTGTTGAATGCTGCGAAGTCCATGTCGCGTTGCTGTACGTAGTAACTGTGTTAATGTATATACAGACTTGGGGTCTGTATGCCAAACTTGGGCTGTGCCCTTACGAAGCGAAGGTTGGTGAAGAAGTGAATGAAGTCTAACGGCCAAAATGCGTTCACATAATCATCTTACAAAAGAGTCATTCATAAATTCGATGGGAGCTAATCTGGAACTTTCTACATGCTTCCATCCTAAAGCAGGCTTTTATTAAATAAGGTAACATGCAGTACTCTTTCTGAAACATACAGAAAAATATATGTGAGAATTTGTTTTATTAAACAATATGCCTTTGTGGAGAAATAAATAAATTTCTTATGGAAAGTAATCTAACTTTTCAGTACACTGTCCTTAAAGGCAAGTATAGACAATCGATAGTCCGCTCTTAGCGCTCTACGCTATTCTGGCTATAAGGGCAAGTAAGAGTATTATCGATTACCAAGCTGGCAATCGATATCTGATCGATGTCGGCAAAACAGCATTCTACTGCTAATTAACATGAATTATTGAATTTAATGATAATAGTTAATAGTAACAGGAATAAATATGCAAAATTATTCCTTTGCTTATTACATTAATGTGTACAATAGATATTTTCTGTATCTAAGTGTAAATAAAGAGATATAAGTGTGTCAAGAATTCTGTTTATTAGTAACTGGCATTAGTGCCATCTAGTGACTTGTATTAATACCTTGTTGCTAGCATTTGCTATAAATTAAAAAATGAGCTCTAAGCTCTGTGAGCTTACAATCACATATTGATAAATTTCATTTTCCAATGAGGGATAATAATATTTTCTAGGTTTGTAAGAAGGTACACCATATATTCTCAAATAAAGAAGTATACACCTAGAGTTTTGTTATAAATGGATATTGTTTAATATATGTTAAAACATTATGAATAAATAGTCGGCTTATTAAGCCTAGTCAGAGTGACTTTTCAAAACATTGAATCTCAGTAAAAAAAATAAAAAAATAAAATTTATTTATGTAATCTTTCTGCACAACGCAGATTGCCTTGCAGACAAAGAATATCTTTCAACAAAATATACACTTACTCAAAAGTTACAAGCTTTCAGTTAGATCATAAACATAACGACAGGAAAATTAAAATAATCAGTAGTAAAACCATTAAAATAGAAGAAAGGAAACCTGTCCAGTTTAATTGTTGTTATTGTACAGGTGGTTTCTTAATATTTGGATGGATCCCTTAAGTGATAATAACGCCACTTCAGTGTACAGATTTTGGGACAATGAGAAACGTTTACAGAAGTCAATAAAGAACTTTGTTATTGTTCTCCTAGTCCATTAGTCCAATGAATTCAACATTTTTCAAATCGTATTTCTTCTTGAAGTACTCAATGGTTGGTTCATATATCTTCTATTTTTCATTATCAACTGCTGCAGGGTGATCTTCTTCAGTCTCAAAGCGGACTGTAGGGTCTACTATTAAACCAGCTGTTCGGTTTTTGTCTATTGCAATGATGTCTGCTCTTCGTGTTCCTCCATCCATGGCAATGCAGTGCACCTCCTCGTAAACGTCATAATTCTGCAGTTTCAAGGCAGCCGCTATCTTGCTCCTTATTTGATGATGGCGAGTGTTCCTTAGAAGCTCCCCATGATGACGAAAGCCTAGAACGTGTGCCAAAGTTTCTGCCTCACTGCAGTGCCTACAGTGGTTGCCGTTCTGACTTCGTCCATGGAGGGCACGTACTGCAGCAACATTTGCTTGCAACTTAGTAGCATCTCGCCACTCGGAACTAGTTAGCCCTTTTTGATTTACTAACCATTTGTTGGCTGGAGGGCAATCTTCATATAACTTCACACCTTTGCCATGTGTATGAAGCGAGCACCATTTCTTAAATTCTTGACCCCTTAAAATACCTCTTAGGTCAGCAGCTTTTTTTTTAGGTTAAGGCTTCCGCATTCTTGGGTTATTCCAAGTTCATTAATACATTGTAACATATCAGCCTTTAGATCCCTAGTTATGTTAATGTACTCATTTTGGGATTTCTCTAAAGATTTACAACAGTTGAACTGCTGTATAATTGTTTCCCATTCAGTTTTGAAAACGCCCAAACCTTTAACACTTCTAGAGGAATACAACATCGAATCTGGTGTATCAATTGGTAGTTGTAAAATCTCCTTAACTGTACTCTTAATCATTTTGTCCAAAGTTTCTAGAAACACCTTGCGGAGTTTCAATTTATTCAGATTCTGGAATCGATACACTAGAGATGGTAAGATAAACTGATTAATAACAGAAAACCCGGCTATGGCATTGAATTTTTCATTCTGACTTCACCTTTTCATCTTAGCCTACACACGGCCACGGCCATTTCATTATAGGTGATTAATTCACTATGATGTTTAAACCCTTTTTTTTGTACTTTGGGATGGTATGAGACGCTTCAAGGTATTTAAACTATATGAGGTGTTATGGGATGCTCCTTAGTATCTCAGGTTAGGACATTTTCATTATGGTTGTAACTTTGTAGTATGTACCGTATTTTACGGACCATAAGACGCACTTTTTTACCTTGAATACAGAACCTAGAAAGTGGGTGCGTCTAATGGTCCGAAGTACACTAAAAAAATTAAATTTTGGTAAATATTGCAGGAATACCATAGTTATAAACAAGGTGTTGTAAACGATAAGATAGCTACAAATTTTGGCACAGATTGCACATCAGTGCACTTGTCCCAATCGCAAAATAAGGGTAGCTGAAAACCAGGTATAGAATGCGAAAAGTAAGGAATGTTGAGTTCTTTTATACGAAAGGAGTTGAGTCCGCCAGGAGGTTTAAATGAAAGCAATGGACTCTATAAACAGCCTTGTCCCGTTACACTGACGTATGCTGAATTGAGGGTTAGAGGGTGAAAAGTTATTTTTAATCTTTCATGAGAAATCAGTTCAGTTGTTAAAATTTACGCGTTGTGTCATGTACAGAAGAGATTTTCGTACAACGCAGGTTTTAAGTTAGAAGAGATTTGCATTGATTCCATTGTACAAGACCATAATTTGTTTATGCAGTGAAGTATATTATTCCCTTTATAAAGTTTCCTTTATAATCACATTAAATTTATTTTTACTTCCTCTGCCCGTACCATAGGTACTATAGGTAGAGGAAGTATTGTTTTCGACCCTAAAATTCGAAGTTGAGTTTTTAGCATATATACACGTTTCAAGGCCCCCTGAATCCAAAAATACTATTTTTGGAAACATGTCTGTGTGTGTGTCTGTGTGTCTGTCTGTGTGGAAGTTTGTGAACAGGCTAGCTCCGAAACGGAGAATCGTATGAAAACAAAATTTCGTATTTGGGTCAGGTACCTTCTGATGATGTGATTCGAAGATTGGCGACAAATTTCTCTTATTTTTAAGGGGACTTTACATGAAGAAATTTTCGTTTTTCGCGATTTTCTCGAAAACGGCTCTAACGATTTTCTTTAAAATTTGCACATGTGTTCCTTTTACTGAGAGCTAAAACTTTTATTTGAAACTTTTTTTCGAAAAAATTCTCTGAGGGTAGTTACAAGCCACCCACTGTTCACCCACTGTTTGTATAAATTTTGTCTTGCGTTATGAACAACTGAATACGCGCTCTTTCACGGCCTCTTATTATATATAAGAATGTGAAGTGAGAAAGATGTATTGTTGGCCAGGTATAGAGTAAAGAAGTATCTGAGGGAAATATTCGATAAATTTAGGAAATTATTCTTTACGGCGGAAAGTTCAATAAACGACTGCAGTCACTTGTTCTTTTTTTTTTAAAGTTTGTATAGCCTGCGCTTTTAGTCGCATCATTGAAAGAAGAGGTATTTATAGGATAATTAGCGTAAAATTGTGTCTTGCGATTCTGTAAAAGGATAATATATTCACATATTATGTGAATACTGCTAAGTTTTATTTGGGCAGAGGAAGTTATGTGACTTTCACATCAGATTTTTTCTTTAAATATCTATCCTAAATCAAGGTGCGTCTTATGGTCCGGAGCGCCTTATAGTCCGTAAAATACGGTAGTATGTAGTATGGGATGCTCTAGTTTGCCTTACGTTTCTCTCTGGTGTTTTGGTCTAATATTGCAGGTACTCTGTGATCACTCTTATGTTAGACATCTTCCATGCTTGTTTTGTTTGGCCTTTTACTTCGCTCTCTCTCGTCATTTCTATATTATGTCACCTTTCGCGTTACTCAGTACTTTACACGTGGTTATCATGTTTAAATTAACCTATCTTTGTCGACTTAGCTCACTTTAAAATTGATACTTAATGTTTTGTATTTAATGATGAGTATTTCCCTTTCGGTCGCTAATTTTGTTTTTCACTCTGCATTAATTATGGGTGATCACTTACTAATGAAGCTCAATATCTTCATTCTTTGCAGTATTGATGTACTATTCGCCTCTTTTGCAGTATTTATATGCAATGGTATTGCAATCTTCTACGTTCTTTTCTTTTTTTTTCATGCCGTGTCAGTTACATATTAATACTTCTAGCCATTCTGCGCATGCGCGTTCCACTTCTTTTCCTCTGGGCTCCTATTAAATCAAACGTATGGTGACGGAGATTATATTAAAACCCAATAAATGATATTTAGAGCCAAATGCTAATTATGTTAATACTACCAATAATATAAATTTAAAATCTATTTAACGATAACTATTTATATTTTGAATTTCCAACTAGTATGTAAATGACTCAATGATGTACTTTATGAGTCAATGACTCAAGTCAATGACTCAATGAGTCCGTCGCCGTGGGTGAGTTGGTAGCGCGCCTGCCTTCCACTCCGGCGGCCCGGGTTCGATTCCCGGCCGGGTCGGGGATTTTTCAGTAGTGAAAAACCCCTTTCCCGGGTTCAGGACTGGGTGTTTGTCAGTAGGTTAAGTCTTAGGTTAAGATAATGCACATTGTGCGCGATTCCTTAATTATAAATGACTCAATGAAAATCAAGTTAACCGATTGAGTAGTCAGTTATTTCTTATACCTACCACAAAATGTCTGCCAAATCTGTTTAATAAAATACTTCATAACATTTATTTTCAACCCCAATTTAAGTGAATTTAATGAAAGGTCGAAGTAAGTTACCTAGCATAATACATTTATTTTTATAGACCTAAAAGGAATATGTCTACAGAAAAAACTAATTACCAATTATTAATAGTTTTGTTTCAGAATATTAATTAATATCAAATTTCAAGTAAAAAATAAGTTAGCTCTTATACTACCATTACTTTCACAGGGCTCTCAGAATATAGCAGCAAAATTAGTTTAATTAAAATATTTTAATACAGTACGAGGTGTCCGGATGAGAGGTATCCAAAATTAACAGTTAATAAGTAGCACAATAATTTATACACAGGCGGCCAAGGTATATCATTACAAAGAGAATCTCTGGAAGCTTTGTTTTGTTTGGTTTCCAAGGCTACGAATGTTCATCGTTGATAGTTATGCGACTTAAAATGGCGACAGTGCAAGAACAAGTTCAGTGTGTTTTGTGCATGGCAGAGTTGCAATCTGTTACGTCTGTAAACTACGTTTTTGAAACCGATATGGACGTTAACCGCCTACAAGGAGAAGCATTCGATTCTAGGACAATAAACCGAGAACCACAGGTAGTCTGTTACGTGTAAAATCTCCTGGAAAGCCACGGACCTCCAAAGAAAATGTAAATCGCACTGGAGAAGCATTTCACCGAAATCCACGAAAATCTGTTCGTGCTGCTAGTTTGCAGCGACAGATTCCACGATCCACATTGCATGATATGTTGCACAAAAGGCTCCGTCTAAGAGCATACAAGAACATCTGGATAGAGAAATTCCCGGGAGGTGGATTGGCAAAGGTGGGCCAACTGCTTGGCCTAATAGGTCTCCGGATTTAACCCCATTAGATTTTTCCCTATGGGGTTATGTGAAAAACATAGTCTACCAGGTCAAGGTCAATAGTCTTCAGCACCTGAAAGCCCGCATAAGGGAAGCCATGGCAACAATTACACCAAACATGCTCCAGGCTACATGGAACGAGGTGGAATATTGTCTGGATATTTGTCGTGTCACCAGAGGGGCCCACATTGAAATTTATTGAGGATGTGAAACTAAGATAAAACAAAATTTGAGGGTTTCTTGTTCCGACTGAAACACACGATGTAACTCTTGTGGTTCGTTGTCTGCACCCACAAAGTTTTCACCATTGTCCAGGTACAAGTCTGAAGGAACGCCTCGGCGAGAAACAAATATGTTTAGTGAAGGGATAAATGCTTCAGAAGTAACTGATGTCAGTAATTCTAAATAAACTGCTTTGGTGACCAGACATACATGCATCAACTCATCAACATCATATCCCAGAAAATGGGGCCACAAACAGATCCTTGTGGGGACTCTTTGCTGAGTATTTTCACGGTTCTGTTACCTTGGCTGTCAATCATGACGAATCTTTCTTGGCATTAGTCTTTGAAGGTGTTGTATAACTGTGCCGGGCATTTAAGTCCCCTCAAACCAAACAAGGCCGGCCACCAAAGGTTATCAATGTCCCTGAGATATCTCCGAAAACTCCTACAACATATTTCTTCCTTGCAGATTCTATCAATCTAATTGCTCGATCAATATCATCTACAGTAGATTTCCCTGTTCTGAAGCTATACTGATGAAGATGCATTCCAATTTGTTCTCTATTTTTTTGTAGCCTATGAAAAAGTCTTTTTTTCAAACATATTACGAAGGACACTCAGCAGACAGAAAGGCCAATAGGATTTTGGTAATAGTTGATCTTTATTCTCCCCTTTATGTAGAATAATTACCTCACTTTGTTTCCATATGTTCGGAAATTTTCCTTGTCTGAAGCATTCGCTCATCAGTTCAGCCGCAAAACGTGAAATCTGTTGAAAAATGTGGTGAAGATTTTCTGATTTTATTCCATCAGGACCTTGTGCATTTTGTCTTTTCAGTGAATTGATGGTCGTCTCTACTTCCTCTGGTGTTATAGGCTCAGTGTGGTAAGGTTTATTCAGTTCACTAGTGAAACATTTGTGTCCGGGATCATCACTTTCAGTGCAGTCATCCGTAAGCAAGACATTGAAAAGGAGTTCAGTAGATTCCTTCCAAATTGCAGTGAGAGAACCATCACCCTTGCATAGTGTCGAACATGTGGGAGGAGGTCTAATTCTACCAGCAACAATTTTGAAAGGAATTCCCCACGGATTTGCAGAAAGCTGTTTGTGTACAAACCTCTCCCAGCTCCTTAGTTTCAGTTGTTGGAGTTCATCTTAAAACTTCTGTTTTTCTACTTTTAATATTCTTACTTCTGGATAACGGCACTCCTCGTAAATTCTCCTGGCTTTCCTTGCTTCACTTCTTAATCTCTGCAAGTGACCATTCCATGGTGTGTCAGTGACTTTTACTATTGACCTCATCAGATCCTTCAGTATTTGGGAGAACGTTGGTCAAAAGACTACCTAAACAAATTGAAAGGTAGGGCCAAATGGCGGACTGAACAACCAGATATAAAAATTGGAGACATGGTCATTATATTCCATCGCCTGATGGATTGTTTTTGTAAGCTCTTTAGCTAGAGTCTCAACACAACCATTTAATGTGGTCAATTGCAGAGGTATGAAGGCATTACGAAATAATCCCCAATCAGAATTTCTAATGTATTATCTACGCTTTCCTTTATTTACCGTACTCGATAGTGCTTCTATCTTTGGGCCGATTTCAAAACTGCTGATATTATGATTCCGTAAACTCTTGCCCTTCGTTCCACCGACTTATTATTTTGGCTCCTGGAAGGCTAATTTGGCTAGTGTCACATCGATGTTGGTACCATTTTTGCCAGAACATCCTAAATATTGTGACGTACTATTTGAGTAAGAATATTTATTTGAGGGGCCCCACTCACTCTTATAGACAATAAACCACTTGACCTTAACCTTCCATCTACTTTCACAGAAATAATTGCCGGTAACTTCAGCCGAAGACGGGGTGGGTTAATGTTAGGAAGGTATATTATTCTATCTTTATGAAAAATAGTCATGTTTTCTTTTCCAAACAAATTTATCACAATTTTATTGAATAACATGTATGTTTATTAATTTACTTATTTAGTTTAGTTTGAGAGACCTCCTCAAAAGAAAATATTATACAGTGCAAGATGGTCGTCTTGACTGAATCCTGAAGTCCGACAAAATACTTCTACTTTCTCAGTCCTCTTGAAAATATGTCTCATACACATATAACACAGTCTGTCACGTAGAAAAATATTTCAACATCTGGTCATGATGTATACAAAATTTACTCACTGTAGGCCTACTCTGTTTCTCAAACAATTCTTTACCTATCTGTTTTCAAAATACTCAAATCTCTCAACTCAGCGGACTTCGGCATACATCTGCCTACTTGATCCTTTACAAACATATATTTATTTTACAATCAATTTGACTTGCTTCGTCGGTGCTGATTTCCAAAAGAACTCCACCCACTCCACCAAGACCATAAGCATATATAAATATATTTGTTCTGGGTTTCCTCATTTTTACCTAATAGTAATTTCCCTATTACTAACAATATCTTTGTACTTCTTAAATGATGCGTAGAGAAATCCAGATACTTCACGTACCAAAACCTTGTAAAAATAATTACAGTTCTTTCTCTCAGTCTAATTTAAGACTCTTACCAACTGAACTTTATGTGTTTTAAATTTTACAGCCAATTTACTGTTACAGTACAAATATGAGATTTCACTTCTTAGTTTGTAACGTAATTTCTTTTATCTACGAGGAAAATATCAAATTCTCTCTACAATCTCTCCGCCTATTCTCTTCTTCTTAGTACAAGTTACTTCCTATTTATGTTTGTTTATAGCTCACAGAGTTATGACTTGCGGAGAAAAATATAGGTCATTGTACTTATCTGAGTTGTACTGATGTATATCGCCGCACGTCTATAGGCAAAGACCTCATCACTGCATGTCGACCCACACAGACGAAGTAGCGTATTCTTCCAGTCGTATTCACTGCCAGCCATCACAATTGCTTCCCGCATCTCCATATGTGGTTCTTCTATAAAGGGGTAGAATTCCACTGCAGAAACACCGCCCCCAAGGTTGGCAGTACGCGGCTAGCAGACCCAGGCCAAGTTACATCCAATCTCAGTTTTAGGATAACAGCCACGAAAGCTCAGGAATCCACTCCAGTATCCTCACCAAATTCAGATCATCACAGGCCTAATTGACAGCGTCCTTCCTGCCGTCCCACCTCCAAGGATTACTTCCTCGAATCAACTTCCTCAGCACATCTTCAATCGTCGACTGACTACGCCGACTGTCTCCTGCTGACTCACTACTACGATGACTACTGGTGACTCCTCACGACTGATCACTACTCGTGACTTCTCCCGACGATTGACTCTCCACAACTCCTCACTGCCTCCTGACTGTCCACCACTCCTGAAGATTGACTACCAAAAACTCTCCTTCCAAGGTTGACACTCTGTGGTTCGCAGACCAAACGAACACCACCCACATATTCAATTGTATGCCTCTGATGTCCAACGTACATCACCCACATACCTAATTGTATGCATCTGATGCTGTCCAACGTACACCACCCACATAACTAATTGTATGCCTCTGATGCCGTCCAACCAACTCCCTTGTGTTCTTAACTGTTCTCTCTGGAGTCTGCATCACTACTTTCTTCCAACCAACTCACTGATCAGAACTTACTACTTCCTACTTATAAATCATTTACAATGACAGTACGAATTTTCTTCCACTATCACTTTATACTGTACGGCCGGATATAGTCCGAATTTTCTTCCACTGCGGCGGGGTGCGGTATGCATCCGCCCCACATGTTAGGCGTTCACATCTTCTATAATTAACTTAAAATGGCGGGGTGCAGTATGAACCCGCACCACGGGCTACGCCCGCCCTCCTCAGCGACTTCCAGCTAACTCTCTTCTCGAAAAAACTTATTTTTTACTCCTCCACTCTTTTTCTAACTGTCTATAATTAACTTACAACGGCGGGGTCCGATATGCACCCGCGCCACGGGCTACGCCCGCCCTCCTCGGCGACGTTTTATTAACTCCCTTCTCAAAAAGCTCCCCGTTACTTACTGTCTCTCTTCAATTTTTCTCCCACTCCCATTCTGTTCTTTTCAAACTATTGCGCAGGCGCAGACTATCGTACTTTCTGCCACAAACTGGTTCTTGTAGAGTAAAACTTTCACAAACACTGAGTGGTTACGGGTGGTTTAAATACTGTTCACTGAAAATACTTCCACGCGAACTTTCACTTCGTTACAATATGTGGGTAGAATGTTAGGCTCATTAAAAATAAATGTATTTCACTTACCAGTTCTTCTAGTGCCGGACCTCTATCATCAGTCTTTTTGTCGAACTAAAGTTCAAAATGAGCATTTGCATCAGTTGAAAGGATGACTGTTAAATGCGCGTACGTCGAACAGATGTCGTGCACTTTGCCCAGATTTGGCTCTATTTCATCCGATAATTGAAAATATACAGTTGCCAGACCAATCGTTCTTGTATCCTGTGCAATTCCACACATGCAGTGGATTAATCATTTAACTGCGTTATTTTGTCACGGCAACGTCACTATTGAAGATTATTATTGCAAACGTAGAGGCATTTACTGTAGACACGATTCTTGCAGTCGCTGGCATGCATGGAATTTTACCCACTATCGAGTACGCTTCCTGTAGAAAAAGAATATGAACATTCATTTCCTCAGCTAGCTTCCTCACCTGCTGAAGGACAGATTTGCTTCTCATAATATTTAACGATGCGATTCGGAGCACGTTTTGGCATTATGGAAGGTAGGTGTGAAAATGAATGTTGGGCCATTCCCCATTGGATTAAATGTTGCATATCCGTGGGTTTTTACAAGTTCTCCTATTCTTCGAAATGCCATTTTAGTAAGGATCAGAAGCTCCTGATTTACAGCCTTCAGTAGCATTCTATCAAAAGCTTCAGGCTGTGGGAAAGTTATTTCCTCTACTTTGGAGAGAGGTATAGTGACGAAAGGCTCATTATAAATGCGCACTTTGACAAAATTATGAATTTTCCTGATATTACAAAGAAAGTATTAGGCAGCTTCGCCAATTAGTAGATGTGACAAAATGGAGTTTAAAGGCACTTAAAACTTTAAAGCTAGAGTTGGGATGTGGGTGTTATCGCCAGGTCACCGGGCCTCTGGAGCGGACCGTAGAATTCAAGGTATCGTCCCGGCGATAACAGTCTCGAGAAACGATTGGATGCTTTGAAAACACAACTTTATTGCATTTTCAGACCAATAAAAAAACCATCGCAAATCTTGTTGTTCTTTAATCTAATTAAATACACATGTAAATGTATTGGAACAGTGCATAATCGGAGGACCAGCTTTATTCATTATAGCGAATAAATCCAGCTTAGTGAAGTTGTAACTTCTCACTAGCTAGATCATTGCACATTAATGATTCGTGCAAATGATGAAATTTGAATGTTTATATGAAGCTCAGAAACGAGCATTCACATTGAGTTAAGTGATTTGCACACTTTACTTGCTGATTGATTAACGCCTAATTTATTATCAATCACAATTACATTAAATCCTCTTTGAGACTGTGAAAATCTCACTAAACCAACTAATCCTTGGTCCAAATATGCTGTGAACGTAGCTTTGATATGTAATTCACGAATAATTACTCACAAAATGAAGGATCTTCGCCTTGACTAGTATGAAGGTATTGAAGATTGATGAAGACTTATTGTCTTCGGAAAAGAACTCCTTGTGGTCCTTAATATAAGTTCATGCAGTCTCCATGGTCGTTGAATCACTGAATACGTGATGAAAATGAAGAAAAGGCCTTTCGCCCGAAAATAGCAACATTCTGAACTGCTGGAAACTCTGAGTTGAAATGAAGACATTTTGAGTTTGAGATTAATGACAATAATTTTCAAGACAATTAGTAAGTAAAACTATGAGGTTTTTAAGAGAAACAAATTAAATTAAATCAAAGCCATCTATAAGCTAAATTTATAACATAGCATTAGCAAGTAGGTATCACAAGACATAACAGTGGGATATGATGATTACTTATATATTAGTGGAAAGCTACTTAAAAATCAAACGGGAATGTGTGCTTCACGTTTCTGACAAACAATTGCCAATCTTGCAAAAGTTTCATACATTTTTAGAACACCGATGCAATGCTCTTGAAGCTTTGCATTAAAAGCTCAAAGTAAATGAACAAAGGCGCGATGTTTATGTTGCGTGCACATAAGATGCGACCACACTCTATGAAATATCAGTATGAAACAACAATGCATTGTTTCTTGTAATCTTCATGATATTCACCAGTGTCCCAAATTCAAACAATAATTATCCAATGAAAAAGATATAGTGTAATCAGACTAGCTTCAATATGAATAAATTGTTTAAGCAACAATTACATTAAAAGGAATGTAATTATATAGGTTGCACTTGGTGTGGTAAGTGCCATCATAGTCTACTTCATAGAAACACTGAATCACAAGGACATGCGACCAGTTAAAGTTCTTATTGTATATTAAGGAATTCAAGAAATACACATGTATTACTAGCATAACTTATACTAGCATACTAGTATAAGTGAAGATAAAAGATTGCCTAGGTGATGAACGCATGTTTCGTGCTTTACTTGACAGTCGGTCACAGTCTAATTATGCAACCGAAACATTAATACAAAGGTAGGGTTTACAACGAAGAAAGAATCAAGTACCAATAGTGGGCATGAACAAAAGCGACATCCACAACAAACTGAATTGTTCAACTTGAGGTAAGTTCTACAATAAATTAATATAGATCCGATTTACATTTAAAGTTGATGGAGCCCATTGGAAATTCCCTCAAGATGTGCAATTAGTAGACAGGATTTCTATGAATGCTTTTGTTTAATGCGTCATGTTTGAGTTATACATAATATGTAACAAAATTCAATGATATTCATTATTATTGTGGGCTCTTCTAACTGCCAGAGACTGGATATTACGTTAATTCAAGTAATTAATTAAGGTGCGTGGTATGCAGGGAAATTTCGTGGCCCATGATTCCTTAAAGTTTATGTTGGTAAGAGTAGTGTTCAATAAAGTTCGTTATGGCTTATGGTCTTTTTTAGTTTGAATGAATATTGCACATTTATTGTAATACTGTTCTTGCAACAATATTTGATTATGGCCATAGTATTGTAATATGTTCTGCCAAAATAAACCATTCATTCATTCAAAGCTACAGAAAAGGAAGAAGGAAACCAACTATCAACTGACTAAGAAGTTTTTTCACCAGGGTCTCTGCTGTTATCGTTATTCCACTCTTGATAACATGAAGGAAGCGATGCTACGATGATTTTGTTCGCTCAACTTCATAAACTGGCATTCCACATCTTGTTATTATAAATTGTACAAACAACCACCTGAGGATATATTTTAACACTGTATCTGTTTTCCTATATCCCCTACGTTCGGGCCTCCCAGTGGAGGTTTCGTTACGCTTATTTTCCGAGAGAGGGCAGATGGACTGGTGGTAAGCCCATCGTCTCTCAACCCCCCTCCGGAAATTAAGGTAGCCTTTTACTTGGAAGTGAAAGGGCCGAAAATTTTCTAATTTAGGCTTGGAGTTCTTTTGCGTGCCGTAAATCTACGACATGGGCCTCCCGGAGGATCCGTGCCCAAGATTTTTATGACCGCGGCCGGGTCTAGAGGCGGGCCGCGGCCGACACTTTTTAACACACCAAAGAATAAAACACTGTATACCATTCTTGTCATTTGATGCTGTGTGTACATAGAATATATGCGATAAGGAAAATAAAATTACTTACAATTTTTAGACTTACATTCGTTGTTAGTTAATTAACTATTTTAAGTTGCACTGAAGTCGTAACAATATGGAAACCTTGAAAATCCTGGTAGGCAGGAAAAGTAATTAAGCTCCTGATTTCCAGTTGTCCTAGGCTTTAATTTAAAATCCTCAGTACTATTATACAACGAAATTACAAATTGGATTTTGTCCTTCTAATTTTAAGTTTAAGTCTTTTACGTATCCTGCTATATCTACCCCTAATGTCAAATCTCCAGCCAATTACTATGGTCACTTAGCTGAATGAGTGATACACCTTTCACTTCTAAGAAACCTAATTTCTTCTCGAAGGGGCCATAAGGGTTTTAAAACTGAATACAAGAAACCCAGCGAATTTCATATTTACATAATAAGCCTTAAAATTCACTACCTATCAGTATGTCACTAGTCAAGACTGATGTCGATTCAGTACCCTGGAACTGTTTTCTGACTTCTTCTTAATAACTTCTTTCTTTACTAATTTCTCAATATAATCCATTTTTATTATTTTAAGCATAGGCCTAGTGCTTCCCCGTGCACAATTCATTACTCAAGCACAGGCTTACCAGGATTTTATGAGATACTGGTATTCTGTACTGATAGAAACCAGCTTTTAGCACATTTTATTTTACATTACATTTTTTGGCATACATATTTACAAATTTTACCTAAAATTTTAGGAGGTCGTTTTATGCAACAGAAGGGGCTGCATGTTTGATACACCTGCCTTAGATGATGAATGGTTTCACGATTTTTTTCGCAATAATTTTAGTTTTCCTAGCAATTTTTCCTTTCATCGTGATACCGTATTAATGAGTGAAAACCCATAATAATTACGGAAATCAGTATTACTTGTCATCCATGTACTAGGCAAATTCTGTAGAGCTATCTCAGATAAAGCTGTGTTAAGCTTACAGATGCTCATGGCTGAGATAAGTTTTGAACCTTGTCTACTGCAGCTGCACTATTTGAAGCATATCATGTCAAAGGTTTAGCGTAAAGCTTACAAATTTTCATTATAAGGATCCTGGCATTTGTTCACAATAATATGAAATAAGCGAAAGAAATATCATATGTTTAAATTATTTAAAGGAAAAGAAAATTGTACACTGACTGGTACTAAAATTAATTTATGTATGTATCAGGCTGATTGTGAGATTTACGAGTAGAACATCAAATAATCCAATCCAATATGCTTTAACAGAAAACGAAAACTTCACAACTTTTCCGAGTACCGGAACGCTTTTGAAGGGGTCGAACATGGGTTTTCCGTTGCAAACCAATTGGTTTAGTGTTTGTGTCAGTCTGATCGTTAAATTGCGCACATAATAAGGCGTGATCTTAATAACATTTATCTGAAAATCCGGGAGTCTCAATCTATAAAGTCCGAAGAACCTTCATAGCTTAAAGTTGGTAATAGTATTGAAGGTAGGTATGAATGAACGGGTATGTGCCTCTTATTTATATCTGTATGTAGTCTGCTGTATGTGTATGTTTTTGTGTACTACGTATGACAGCCAGTCTTCACTGTTCACGCCTTTAAAATCAAATGTCTTTCAACCAACATAGAAGTAACATAAACTTCTACATAATGAAGGTTATAGGCGTCTTTATAGAAGGAAACTGTTGAAACATAATTATGTTTATTCATCTACCTCGACTGGTGGACTTTAAAGTGTCTCAAACCTCACTGTTTCATCTCTATATAGCCTATATATAAGAGGCTTTGTCCTGACTGACTGACTGACTGACTGACAGAGAATCAACGTACAGCCTAAACTATAACAGGTAAAGACTTGGAATTTTGACAGTACCTTCGTATCATAATGTAGGTGCTCACTAAGAAAGGATTTTTAAAAAATGATTGTAAATGCCAAAAATTATATGTTTTTGAGAATACTTAATCCCTTTTAACATCGAATTATCAAAACAAAATCACAGAACATATTGTTGCCATTGGTATCAGATGGGTTGGAATTAAATGAAATGGAAGTTTGACAAATTAGAGAAGGTATCAATATAATTCATGTTGTCTATATTAATAAAAGGAAGTGTCTGTCTGTCCGCGATGCCCAGCAAAACCTACTGAACGCAGAGATATGAAATTTTAAACATAGGTGGGCTGAAAGGTCGGAAAATGTACCTCGAAGCCGGAATTTTAATTTTAGCTTACGTTCGTGAGTTATGAGTGAAAAACGGGCAAAAAAACGTGCATTTTTTGCGTTTTCGAAGCATCAGTTTTCAGTTATACATTTCAATGTCAAATCAATTACAGTTGGCTTTGGCTATTTTTCTCATACCTTGGAAATAAAACTTTCGCGATCGCTTGAATGTTGTAAGCCCTAAATGTGGTCAAACATTGTTTTATTTGGACGAAACTCACTATACAGGGGTTTTCTGGGCCAAGGAACTCGAATCTGAGGTAGCTTTTACGAGGCGACGCTATCTAATCGTGGTATGTTGTCCACGTGATTTAGGTGTTAATAAATATAATGAGTTTACTATTATGCTCTTAATTTTTAATTTTTGAAATAATTATCGTGGGCCATCGCTTGATTTTGTAAGTCCATCCTGGACGATTCATTTGTTTAGAATATCAAGGCACGCAAACAAATGACATTTTCAACCGACACGGAAGAGGGATAATCAATATAGGCCTAAATATGGTCAAACATTGTTCGATTTGGACGAAACTCACTATACAGATGTATTCTGGGTCAAGGATCTTGAATCTGAGGTCGCTTTTACCAGGCGACGCTATCTAATCGTGGTATGTAGTCAACGTGATTTAGGTGTTAATAAATACAATGATTTAACTATTATGCTCTTAATTTTTAATTTTTGAAATAATTATCGCGGGCGAAGCCGCGGGCACATGTTAGTCTAATATGTAGTAGTTCGATCTCCGGATTAGATAACAATCACATCAGTTTTCAAAAACTGCAATCAGTTGCCAAATTATCAACTGCTTCATGGACTGAATACCTTTTGCTAAGAATAGGCCAAGTGTCAAGAAGTCACGATCTAATAGCATGGTTTCTGATGTTAAAAAGAGCTTCACCATACCCAGTGGAACCAGGACATGAGGTAAGGGTTTCAATCTCACTACATCCTCTGTAGTGGTTGTCCTGGCTCCTGCCTAGTATAATAGCTCGCACTGGGGTCAAGTTGCCTGACATTCTCAAGCCTTCTTTCCATTCGGAAAGTTGGTTTCCATAACCAGCTCTGATGTCTCATCTATATGTTGGCTGCAGGTACCCTGGAAATAAATAGGCATTATATTCATTCACTCATACCAATTCTCAAACAAATTCTAACACATTTATTTGCTTCATTTGCCAGATTTAGGTTTAAATTTCAATAAGATGTAGAAGATTTCGTATAACGGCCTCCCAACTAGCGCTAAAAATCAAAGGCCTTTAAATCATTGTTCTGTGAGGAGGATGGAATCGGGAATGTCTAAAAATGTATTGCATTTGCAAACATTATAGGAATTTCGACTTTTTAAAACTGTAAAATTCTACATAAATATACAATTGTGTTCTACTACTCAAAGAATGTATCAAAGACCGTTATTTCTGTGAAGGACAATACAACAAGGTAACCTATCCCAATGACAGGGTTCCTGGAAGCAAATGTAAGATAAATAGGCATGAAAACAATGGTAGAATCTATGGGACGCAAATACCGTGTCGGAACATTTGTTTTAGAAATGAGATTAAGAGGATTTTCACGGTTAAAATGTAGACTCCGCAGACTAGCATGTCCCCCGACGACAATCCAGTAATAGAACTTAAAAGAGCTGCCAAACGTCTAGCTGTTCTCCCTCTCTATTATTTTTTCCTTTTTTCTTTTGTTAACCATTTCCTTTTTATTTCCCGTTTTATTTACTCTTCCCAGTTACCCAAATATATCATTGTGACTGGTTTCCAACGTTGCCACGCGAACCTCTTCAAGTTCAATATAAACTACCTCAATAAGTGGCATGCATGCGTTTCAAGGCGTATAATATCATGAGCAAGTGCGTCCAGTGCTTGTTAGTGCGAGTTTATGTATGTAAGCGTACATATTTGTGTCTACCGTTAGTATTAATGCGTTTTTAAAGACTTGCTGTCTACTTGACTGTTTCAGGAATTTGTTATTGTGATCCATTTTCGGTTTATCTTGCATCTCATTCAAAGTTGTTCCTATATAAATTGAGGTTATAAAACAATTTCGGCTTATTTTGCAGCTCAATGAACGTTTTTATATAAACCTATATCAGCTTATCTTGCATCTTAGTCAGATTTGTTCCTATGTAAACTGAATGTGACTTTAAAACTTTTTCGGTTTATCTTCCATCTCATTCAATCTTTTCCCTATACCAACAAACTACTTCTGTTATCAAATTTATATTTAATACATCTAACTACTGCGTGATATTAAAATGTATTTCGTGACTTGCAATTGTGACTAATACAAATAGTGTGGTGTATTCATTTTTGTAAAAAATAATTTAGTTGGTGGTTTAGTAACCATTTTATCTTAAAGCATTGCAATGATTTCAAATTTAAGTTATACCCTGATGTTTATTCAGAGTCAAAAGGCCGTTAAATAAAAAATGCAGTCTATTAATTACATCATATACTTCGTTTACTAACTTAAATAAACTTTTGTATCATTCTACGTTGAAATTTTAAAGAAGGGTTATCGTGTTCAAATCATTAGCATAGTGTATCAAGAGTTTGCTAATTTTCCATCTTCAGTTATAATTTTAATAGCATATTATCCATTTTGTACTTTCGGATAAGAAGAATGATTTTTTGTCCTTTAAATATTATTATTTCACGAAATTATTTCCTTATATCTTCATTCCTACCTGTCTATCTAAAGTCAATTTGCTGTCGCTAAAGTTCTCATTTACGTTTGGGAATATACAGGGTCTTTATTATAAGTTGAGACGGGACGACCGGTGTTTTCACTCTCCGCTACGGAGTCCGCATTAGCCGCGGGAGGCACGCGCGCGGCTTCCCTGCTTAAAGTGTAGGCTATATAGGCTTACCTTATAACATATGTTGGAAGTGTCGTCCTTCCTGTGTATCTGGAAACCACAATCTGGCTGACGCGAGTGAGTTCTTCCACTGTAATGCCCCTAATTTCATTCGTAATGTTTTCTTTCAGCTCCAATGTGTGATGATTTGTTCGAAAAACTCACTCGCGTCAGCCAGAATTTGGTTTCCAGATACAATGCCTGTATAACACAGGAAGGACGACACTTCCAACATATGTTATAAGGTAAGATATATAATACTTTATATAGCCTACACTTTAAGCAGGGAAGTCGCGCGCGCGCCGCCCACGGCTAATGCGGACTCCGTAGCGGAGAGTGAAAACACCGGTCGCCCCGTCTCAACTTATAATAAAGACCCTGTATATGCAGCTAATCCGATAATATTAACCGATTGATAAAAGTAGCCGAAATAATTAATTTAACGTTATTTATTCATACATCATGATATAATACACAACAAAACAGAATTAAAAGCTATTTATTTATTTATTTATTTATTTATACATACAAGATAATACGTAACTATTAACCACCATAACAATCAGTAAAGAAGTTTTTAATTGTTTCATTAACCAATATTTCCTTACCATGGTGTTTTTGAAAGTCGACTGACCTGTAGTGAACACCCCTTAGAAAAACATCTAACACCTGGCTGTTGGTCTTTTCATATTACACTAGCCATCACAGCATGTCAACACTGTGATCTTCACAAATTAAAAGCAGCAGTTAAACTGAGTAGTAACATGTTTTATTGCTTAAAATAGAAAGGGAATGCCACGCCCTCGAACACCCCCTGTACCCTATCCTGTAAGCTGGGAAGAGTACCGTTACTTCCAATCCAACACAATACAGTTGAGTTACAAAAAAAAAACCTTGAAAACAAAGTTTTGAATGTCGTACTGTACTTGGAAATAAAGCTGCACAAAGGAAAATGTGATAACATAAACCGAGTCTTTCATCACAAAAAAAAAATGTGCGTGGAACGCCACGTTACAGAAGTGAAACTGATTTTAATTTTAATTTTTTCAATTTTTTACTATCGAATTTTTTCAATTTTGCATTATTGGACTTTTTTATATATTGGGTTTTTGGACTTTTTAAATTTTGGACTTTTGAATTTTGAATTTTGGATTTTTTAAATTTTCGATCTTTGAATTGCTTGTTTTTTATTTTTTAAATTTTGTATTTTTAAATTTTGTATTTAATTACCTTTAAATTTTGGATTTTCGGATTTTTAAATTTAAATTTTGTATTTTTAAGTTTGGGAAATTTGCATTTTTTAACTTTGGATTTTTTTATTTTTAAGTTTTGAATTTTGGATCTTTGAATTTTTTATTTGGAATTATTTATTTTTTATTTTGGATTTTTTAAATTATGGATCTTTGAAATTTTTATTTTTTGGATTTTTTAATTTTAGATTATTGATTTTTTGATTTTGGATTTTTCGATTTTTTTTGCATTTTCGATTTTTAATTTTTTAAGTTTAGGACTTTGGGATTTTTTAATTTTGGATCTTTGAATCTTTTAAATTTTGAGTCTTTGAATTTTTTTATTTTTTAGATTTTTTAACTCAGAATTCAAGCCAGGGATAATGATTTCTCACGGCAAGGATGTTCTGTATTAATAGCTAGAAAGGTTTCCTCCTTCTTACGTAAGACCGGTGATGTATTGCACTGTATATTTGTATTGCACTTTAATTATATGTCTAGGGTAAAGTATTTCTCCTCCCACAGTTAGGCAGTTACATTAAGTAACAATGTATAAATTTTGTATAGGCCTAGTAACTGTATCATGTTATAGGGTAATCTATTTCATCCTTATGTCATACTGAATTGTGAAAATTGCTCTTGAAAGGCTACCCCTCCTGTCTTAGTACTATTTGTATTCATTATAATGAATTTGTGTACATATTTTCATCAATCTTATTTATTTTTATATAAATCTATGCTATTTGAGTATTATGGGAAATAAAAACCCTGTTAAGCAGTTTTGGTCTTTTATTACTTATTAATTACAAATGATTCTCTTCCGGTTCTGTTTCTCTCTGTAGTCTGCGGATCTGGGAACAAATAAATTAGTTTTTATAAATATCCGGTACAGAAAAGTCAACCAGAACCATAACGGGTTTCCCATACCACCCACAGCGATTTTATTGATAGAAGAATCAAAACCTCAGAATCACGAAGGGTGTCCCGTACCACCCACAGCAATTATATTGTTAGAATAACTATATACACAGACGAACATCAATATCTGAATGAGAAAGGATACGAGCTACAATAGATAGACTGAAAACAACTACAGTCAAGCAGCGCGGTGCCGGCCTACGGCAATCATTGCTCACAAGTAAGAACCTCGGTTATAACTTCAAGAAGTTCTTCTACACTGACCTGAAAAATGTGGAACTATAGCAGGACAGCTATACTGAATAAACATGAAATCGAATCCAACATCTGAACATAAATATATATCAAGGCAGTGCGGATTAATACTGACGAAACTGCCACTGATTAACTGAACCCGCTATCCCGAAGAAAGGATTTGTCACAAGGTTAAATGAAAGAGAAACCACCCTGTAACAAAACCATATCACCTAAGCACGAGAAGGAATCCCTTTAAATAACCAAACAAGATTGCTCAGCCAAATCATGGCACCATAGAATTTACGCAGACAAGGCCTAACTCTCCGCTAAATCCTTCAACACTATCATGAGTCAAAACACACGGAAACTAGATAAGCGGGTCGGACTATACGAAAGGTCCAGCAAGATAGAACAATGGGCACAACAGAATGACAGGCAGAAAGGCAAAAAAAATCACCAAAACGGATGCGACCAAGGAGAGGTCAACAAACAAAAACTGACCGCCCTAGTTTGGCACCTGAATATACAAAGTCAAAACACATGGAAAATCATATCCGCGTCGGACCGCCTTGTACGGAACAGAGAAGTCAGCAATCATCCGTGAAATCACCAAGGCCAACACAACGAGAAATTCATAGACCTAAACAATAAAATGTTGAACAAGGTAAAAAGGTGGATGAACGGGCAAAACACCGGAAAGAACACGTAATTGAATAGACAGAAAACGGACGACTGCAAGAATGTGAATCAACAACAATAAGAGAGAGGTGCCTGGCATCTAACCTCCTCTCCCCCAGAAGAGAAAGTCACTATTGTGGCAAAAAGGGATATGGAAACGTGTCCCACCCAACACCAAAATAGATCGTCACCATTCAGAGGAAGAGGAAGGAACGGGAGACCAACGTCTTTACAATACATAAGAAAAATTGAATTAATTTAACAAGTTTAAGAGGAAGGAAAGGGAGACCAACGTCTAGACCTCGGGTGCGCAACTTTGGCACGTTGTGCCACTATGCAGTGACGTAATGTCTCCCACTACAGTCGCTCTTGACGTCAGTGTAAATCAGTTTCGATGTGATTATAAGATTGTACTGTGCCTTACCTTAAAAACTGCTATAATCCAAATGCACAGTACGTTAAAACTCTTTTTCTATACATTCTGCGAGTATGTGAATTAGAATAGTAAGGTTAACTATGTTTACTTCTTGGCTTGAAATAGATGTATGAATTATTCTATTACGACGCTGTGACGTCGTCAGTAATCTTTGTTTATGGCGCTGATGTCGCATTACATGGTAGGAGTAGGGGGGAAGAGATGTTTCTTGTTAGCATCAAAATATCAGTCTCACCACTCTTCATTCTTCCGCTGTCATCTGATCTTCTCTTCGTTTCCGGACTGTGTGCGTGTTTCTTCGGACGCATCATGATGGATGGAGTTATGCTGTCTTCACGTCGTTTGCCGTCTTGCTGGCTATTGTAAGTAGTCGATGTGATTTATATAATTGTATTATATTTTTTCTGGATATCTTCTACATACAATCGCCAGTATAGACCTGCTTTGCCGTGAACCCAGCATAACATGCGTAAATCTTGTGTGAGTGTATATTCTTTTCTATCTTTCTTTTCTTCTTCCTTTCTTTCATTAAATACAGAATAAATAATGACGGCATTTAACATAAATTACAAGGCACTATAATTAAATATAAATTTGTATATATATATATATATTGTATTCAAGCATTATTGTACATTAATTATTGTTATAATTAAATTTGTTTGTGGAAACCAAAATCTTTAATTATGCTGGGCCCTTATATTCCTTGGTACGTTTTCCATTTATGATTCAACATGATTTTCTTTATTGGCTTAAGTATAACACAGTATTCTCAAGGGTGTTATGGCCAAGTACGTTACGGGATGGGTTTTGACTTGGGACTTAGTAATTATTTTTGATATTTCACTGCTACCTCTCAGCCAGGTCCCCGACCCTAAGTCAAATTAAATAAAAACCCGTAGCAATTGGTAGCAGTAGCTTCGTATAGTATTTTCTAAATTTTCGTATGGTAGCAACCATACTATTGGTTTCCACTTAACGTTTTGCTCTACTGCTTATGGGATTTTCTAGTTTTTGCTATCTGCCACTACTTTTTGTGCCATTTTTTGCATACTTCAGGATTATCGTTAATTCAGACCTTTTGTTTTTCATATCTGCGTGTGTGCCTTTGCTTGTGGCCTTCTTTGTCACGCGTGGAGACTTTGACCTTCAGAGCTATTTGTGTCTCCGACCTTGGCCTTCCATGCAATACCGGACTAAGTATCGATTCGGGGGGGAGATTCTCTCCCAGTTCGAGAATATTTACTTGAAATTTCTACAGTTAGTTTTTTCTAATATCGGCCTATTGCTCTTCAGTCTATATTTCATTGCTCATATAATTTTTCTTTTTTCATATATTATGGCTCGTGAGACTGTTGTGTTCGATCTTCTGAACCATGAATAATTGGTCTACGAAGCTACAGTTAGAGGGTTGCCAGAAGCCAGTGGTCTTCCCGTGGATACACTTCTCCTTAAAGTAAGGGAGTTATCTGAGCAGGATAACGTTGCCAGCCAATATGTCATCCCTGCGGTGCAAGCTTCCACGTTTCAACGTTTGCTGGAACAAGTATTGTTCCAGGTTAAGGAAGCTACTTCTGAACTTCAGCTCACTTACACCGAGAGTAAATATAACAGGTATTTCACCAAACTTAACCATTATATCAACCGTATAAAAGATTACATTGCTAATTTTCAAGAATCCAAGCCTACTGAAATTTTTCAACAAGTTTTACTCAATTTGGAAGAACATAAAAAGAGTTTGATGATGCTTAAGCAAAGATCTAAAGAAGTAACTTCAGTCACTGTGCCTTCTCAAGAATTAACTTCAACTCTTATTGCTAATCCGTCAGTCTCTGTACCTTCTGTACCTTCTGTACCTCATGCACCCTATGCTAGCGACATGACAATTAGTCTTGGTACTCCCTCTACATCGCAAAATCTGAGCCAACCAAGTTATTCTGTACTTTCCACTTTTTCTAAATTACCAAACCCTATAATGACTTTAATTCAAACAAAAGAAAAGTTTTCTGTTAATACCCCAGAAGATATTATGTCATTTCTTTACTTACTACAAGATATGCAGGTAAATAATGTTTCCTTAAATATTCCATCGGTTAGTCTTTTTCAAGCTTTAAGTACGTATACTTGTGGGCTTCTGACGCAGTATTTAGCTCAAGCTATTCAACAGCAATTTACTATTCTCCAATTGCATAAATTTATTATTCATTCTTGTGTGCCTCAACGTCTTATGGGAGTTTTAGAGCAGCAATATTTCTATAGAACTCAGAGGGGAGATGAAAATTTTTCTGAATTTATTTGCAATATAAAGTTGCAAGCACACACGTTACTATTACCCCATTCGGAAGAATATGTAGTCCGCACTATTGGTTTAAATTCAGTACATTCCGAAGTCAGATCTCTTTTTTTTGGGAATTTATCCGCCTAGGACATTTCAACAATTGGATCAAATTGCTCTTGGCCTTAACGATATACTGTTAGCACACACTGCTTCTCAAAATTTAAATATTGAAGTACCTCAACTGCCTGAACCGCAAGCCACACCAGTTATCCAATGTAATTTTTGTCATAAACCAGGTCATTTGGAAAGAAATTGCTTTAAGAAACAGGATAGGCTGCGACAACAAAATTTGAATACAAGACCTAGGCCTATTTCGAATTCTAATAGTAATAGGGGCCAAAATTTCCCTCATCCTAATGTTTCTCAAACTCCTCCACAAAGAAGACCCACCTGTACATATTGCTATAGAGTAGGCCATCTGGAACAGAACTGTTTTCAGAAAGCGTCAAGGAACAATAGGTCAGCACCACGTTTTCAAAATTCTTATCCCTCCTGACTAGAGGTAGAAAAACCTGACGTTTCACCAACAATGTGTGCGATGCCGAGTATAGACCTCCCATATGTAGATATTGTTGTTAACACTGTTCATTCATGGGGACTTATAGATTCTGGGAGTAGTCTTTCCTTAATTAGTGAGCAATGTTTTTCTAAATTATCGGCTCCTCTAGCAGTTACTAATTTACAATTGAAAGCCGCGGGTAGTCAACCACTTTCTGTCTTGGGCCAAACTCAGCTTAAAATTAGAATTGACAATTTTTCATGGAAATTTGATTTTCTGGTAATTCGCAATCTTGTTTCTCCACTGATTCTGGGCGCAGATTTTTTTAATAAAACGGGGTTAATGCTTGACCTTCAGCAGAAGCAAATTTATTTCAAATTCAAACCTGATGTTCGTATTCCATTGAGATCAAAACAGATGCTTACTTCTAAATACATTCCATATTGTGCCTTTTTTGATAATGATTCTTCTAGTCAAAATTTTTCTGAGGAACTTAAATTAGACCATTTATCCCCTGAGCAACGGAGAGATATTATGCATTTATTCAATCAGTTTCCTGATGTGCTCACGGATAAATTGGGGCTTACAAATTTATTGACATACCAGATTGAACTCAAGGACACCACACCAGTTAAATTACCCCCATACAGACTAGCTCCTCCTCGTTTAGCTATACTACGAGAGCATATTAATTCATTATTAGAGCAAGATATTATTCAGTATTCCACCTCAAATTACTCAAGCCCCATATTTCTGGTACCCAAAGGCAATGATCAATTTCGACCAGTCGTTGATTACAGAGTATTAAATAGCCGCTTACATATAGAATCAGTTCCCTTACCTGATATACATTCATGTTTCCATTGGTTTTCTAAAGCCCGTTTCTTTACTACACTAGATTTGAACAGTGCGTATCATCAAATTCCACTCTCCCCTGATTCTTACAAATATACTGCCTTTGCCACCGATTTCAATTTGTTCGAGTATAAACGTATACCTTTCGGTATCTCTATTGGACCTCAAGTACTTACCCGTCTATTGGACAAAGTTTTCTCTGACATCAAATTTCAATTTGTCTTTAATTTTTTGGATGATGTCGTAATTTACTCCAATACTTATGAGGAACACCTTCAACACATACACGAAGTTCTCCTTAGACTCAGGAATGCTGGGTTGACCGTCAAAATGAGTAAGGTCAAAGTGGCCTCTAGCCAACTGAACTTTTTGGGGCACATTCTGTCTCCTCAAGGCTTGAGAATTGATCCCGACAGAACTTCGGCCATTAGAGACTTTCCTCCACCCAAAGACACTAAGGGGATTGCTCGTTTCTTGGGAATGGTGAACTATTTTTCCAAATTTATTCCGAACTTCTCTCAAATTGCCTTCCCGCTTAATAAACTTAGGCGCAAAGATCAAAGATTTGTGTGGGGACCCGAGCAACAGCGCGCATTTGAGAAACTAAAACAACTTATTTCTAATCCTCCTGTGCTCGTAGCGGCCGACTTTACCAAAAAATTCATTTTGCAAACCGATGCTTGTAGTTCCTCTGTTGCTGCCGTCCTTTTGCAGGAGTATCCTGAAGGCCGTAAACCGGTTGCATATGCTTCCAGGACGCTCACGAAAAGTGAAACTCATTTTTCGGCTTATGAGTTGGAAGCCCTTGCTGTGCTTTTTGGGGTAGAGAAATTTAAATTGTATTTAGAGCATGTTCCATTCCATCTTGAAACAGATAATCAGGCTTTATCTTCGGTTTTGGCTCGCCCGAGGAAAACTGGGCGTATTGCTCGCTGGGCCTTACGTATTTCTGCATTCTCATTCACGGTTTCTCATATTAAAGGCGCCTTAAATGTAGTTTCCGATGCTCTTTCTCGTATGTATGACTCTGAAAATAATGTAAATTCTGATCAAGAAAGTTCACATTTAAATGGTAATTTTGAATTTCCAAATTCCAGTAATATTTCTGATCAAGTTAATGTTGAAAACATCACTGCTGGTATTCTTGCTGACTTGCCATGGGCATATCAGGGTTTAGCTGCTGCTCAAGATTCGGATCCTTATATTTCTGCCATTAAGCAGAGGATCGAAGGTGGTGAGGCAGTGCACCCTTATGTTCTGCGCAAGGATTTGCTTTGTTGTATTCCAAGAAACTCCACTGAACCGAAAATTGTATTGCCTGAAACATTTATTGACTCTGTTTTTCATTACTATCATAACTTGCCTATTGGAGGTCATTTGGGTAGTTATAAAACTATTGCCAAAATTAGGGAAAAATTTATTTGGCAGGGGATGTTTGAAGATATCAAAGCTAGAATAAAAGCATGTAAAATTTGTGCCCTCAGCAAACCTGCTTCAGTAAAAATCTGGGGTGAATTATCTTCTAGTATTGCAACTCGCCCTATGGAAAAGATATTTATTGATTATGTCGGTAAACTTCCTCGTACTGAGTCTGGTAATACTTATATTTTGGTGGTCACTGATGCTTTTACGAAGTTTGTTTGGTTGTATCTTGTCCGTGAAGCTACTTCTCTCAGTACCATCAAAGTTCTACGTAATATATTTGCTTCCTTCACCTATCCGAAATACCTAGTCTCTGATAATGCATCACAGTTCACCTCTAAAGCTTTTAAGAACTTTTGTTTTTCTTCCGGTATTCAGCATATATTTACTGTTCCGTTCTATCCTAACCCAAACCAGTCAGAACGCATAAACAGGAACTTAAAGTCTGCACTTATTGCCTTCCATTCTTCCAATCATGCTAAATGGGATACACAATTAGATTGGTTACAGTTAGCCTTTAATCTTTCTCGCCATTCTGCTCACTCTAGTACTCCGTTCAGCCTTCTCATGGGATATAAACCTTCTTGCCCTCTTTCAAATTTGTGGTCTTTGCAGGACATTTTGCCTGATAGTCCTTCTCCAGACGATATTAAGGATAGATGGAGGAGAGCTAAGAATAACTTATTCCAGACTCATCTTCGAGACAAAAGGAAGTATGATACTCGCCACAGGCCACCTAACTTCAGAGTTGGCAATCAAGTCTATTTACTAAATCACCCCCAAAGTAAAGCAATAGATAAAGTAGCGGCTAAATTGTGTGAAAGATATTCTGGACCTTTCATTATTAAATAACAGTGCTCCCCAGTTACGTATATTCTTCAAAATCTTCAGAATCCTAGTATTGTCAAACGTGCTCATGCTTCTCAGTTAAAATTTTTTGCAGTTAAGTAATTGATATATTTCACTTCAGTTGTATTTTTGATAAAATTTGGATCTTGTTTGTTGTAAATTACAGTCTAGTTTATTCAAAATTTTTGAGCAGTTTTTGGAAAGAGAAGTGAAAGAGAAGAAAGAATTTATTCATATATAGCTGTATAATACTACAGCGTTTTGAAAATTATGGTGTAGTTATTTTTGTAAATTCCGTAGACTAGAGGTTTTGAACAGGAAGCCTGGCCCTGCTCACCACTTCTACTCTACCTATGAATTCTATACACCATCTTATTTCTCTAATCATTTGGAAAAATTTGAAATATGTACTATCTCATTATATGGTATTATTTTGAAGGCCATTGTGGGTACATATATTCTTTTGTCTAGACTGTCAAGATTCTAGTATTTGTATTGTTCATTATATCCACCGGTGGATAAAAAAAAATCTGGGTAATTAATAAATTACTCGATGTATTAATAAATTAGTAGGTAAATTCATAAAATTATATAAAGAATTGCATATAGAAATAACAAATAAATAATACATGTATTGTTAAAATTCATCATCATATTAATTGTGGAGTATTTGCATTTTTCACTATATTTTTTGGGATTTGTATTCATTTGGTTGTAGTCAATTTTTCATTAAATTTATTATTGTCATCATTTAACATAAACAATCCAAAATTTCAGTATTTTCATTGTACTTTCTCACCATACATACTTCCATTATCATATAATTGTATCTCAATTCTATTTTTGTCCTCTGGCAATTTTTTCTAGTTTTGAAAACTTATAGTTTCAAATCTTTTCATTTTGGTTTTGCCAGTTGTAAGTAGTTCTGATTTTCCTTTTTCCATATTTGGAAGAAGTTTAAAAACAAAAAAGGCATATATACTGTATGGTAGAAATACAGATATATGAGAATCTGTTTGAACCTAACTTTTCTTAAGCCTATATGCCTCATAATCCTAATTTCATAAGTAAAGTTGTAATTATTGTCAAAATGAACAAAAGTGCCATATATTTAGAATAATTGTGCCATTACAAATTTATATGAAGAGTTTAAATATACAGAATATTAAATTATTAAATTAATGTAAACTTGTGACCCTATTTCAAGCCATATATATAATTCAAAATTAGCATAAGGTTTTGCTTTGTAATAAATTGGGTTAAAAGATTTTGTCGTTGTTTAAACATTTTCTATGGAACAAAATCTGCTCGCAGTTTGTTTGCATTTACAGTAACAATACCCCGTGCCAGAAGAGGTCTCAAGTTGTGCTACACTACTGCTGTTGTGAAAAGACACTGTATATGCAGTACTTGCTACATGTGTTAGAAGATTCAAGAGGATCTGCTCTGCATTGGGAAGGAACATCCCAGTTTGTTTTGACCTGCCTATTGGTTGGGTCCGGTATTGTTGGATCACCTTGAGCATCGCACCTTCAGCAATCAACAACCTGCTGTCTGAATGTATTGTATGCATGAACTCACACACATATCACCATATAGCTGGACTATTACTTAGCACTATATGTTTTTTGCAAAGGAATTTGGACATTCTTGCAGGGAAATTACTATGTGATCATTCACAATATTCATTCTTGCATTCTCTACATAGCACTATTCTGAGACCATATTCTCTTTCTGACAGACACTCTGAAAATTTGGTGGTGGTGCTTGTTTCGGCGGGGGTGCTGTACTGTGCCTTACCTTAAAAACTGATAATCCAAGTGCACAGTACGTTAAAACTCTTTTTCTATACATTCTGCGAGTATGTGAATTAGAATAGTAAGGTTAACTATGTTTACTTCTTGGATTGAAATAGATGTATGAATTATTCTATTACGACGCTGTGACGTCGTCAGTAATCTTTGTTTATGGCGCTGATGTCGCATTACATGGTAGGAGTAGGGGGGAAGAGAGGTTTCTTGTTAGCATCAAAATATCAGTCTCACCACTATTCATTCTTCCGCTGTCATCTGATCTTCTCTTCGTTTCCGGACTGTGTGCGTGTTTCTTCGGATGCATCATGATGGATGGAGTTATGCTGTCTTCACGTCGTTTGCCGTCTTGCTGGCTATTGTAAGTAGTCGATGTGATTTATATAATTGTATTATATTTTTTCTGGATATCTTCTACATACAATCGCCAGTATAGACCTGCTTTGCCGTGAACCCAGCATAACATGCGTAAATCTTGTGTGAGTGTATATTCTTTTCTATCTTTCTTTTCTTCTTCCTTTCTTTCATTAAATACAGAATAAATAATGACGGCATTTAACATAAATTACAAGGCACTATAATTAAATATAAATTTGTATATATATATATATTGTATTCAAGCATTATTGTACATTAATTATTGTTATAATTAAATTTGTTTGTGGAAACCAAAATCTTTAATTATGCTGGGCTCTTATATTCCTTGGTACGTTTTCCATTTATGATTCAACATGATTTTCTTTATTGGCTTAAGTATAACACAGTATTCTCAAGGGTGTTATGGCCAAGTACGTTACGGGATGGGTTTTGACTTGGGACTTAGTAATTATTTTTGATATTTCACTGCTACCTCTCAGCCAGGTCCCCGACCCTAAGTCAAATTAAATAAAAACCCGTAGCAAGATCAGCGCAGCACTGGCTGAGACAGTGTTCGATGTTCGGTCTTTACTGCAGTTCACTACACCAAGAGTAATGGGTGCTGTAGCGAGCGAAAAAGCACACGACAGCTTGTCATCAAGGCATCGACTTTTCCATGCTAACTGGGAAAACTATTATTTTGTCGCACATGCATAATTACATAAAATAATCACAATATATTTTTTCCAGGACGCAAACGTGCCTGAATTATCACAGCTCCGATGGATGTGCGACCTGGTATTTATGACGAACCTTTGTGGTCATTTTGATTCCTTGAATATAGCTCTACAAGGAGAAAATGAAAACATTGCTTCATTAACCGTAACAGTAAATACGTTTATAGGACGTTACAGCAGGTGTCCGCGGCTTCGCGCACGATGATAATTTTAAAAAGAATTAAAAGCAATAATTAAAGCAATATAATTATTAGCACTTACATGAAACTCATTCATAAACTAAACGATTAATAATTCGAAGTAGCTCAAAATCCAGCTTTGGAGTGAATTCCAATATTAGAAAGAGCCGCCTGGGAAAACGACCTCAAATTCGACTTCTCTGGCCCAGAAAAGTCCTTCTTGGTGAGTTCCGTCGAAATTGATCAATGCTTACCCATTTAGGCCTATATTCATTATCCCTCTTCCGTCTATATTGAAAATTTCAGATCTCTAAGGACCCTGACATTATAAACAAATGAATCGTCCAGGGTGGGCTTACAAAATAGAAATGAACGTTAATTTTATGCTATATGTATGCGTTATGTTTGAAAAATTGCGATGCTCTTATTTTCAAATTGGGACAAAAATAGCAAAATCATTTGCAATTGATTTGACAATTGAAATGTATTAACGAAAACTGATGCTTCGGTAGCGGAAAAAATTAACGTTTTCTGCATGTTTTTCACTTGTAACTCGCGAACGAAAACGAAAATTAAAAGTCCGGCTTAGAGGTGCATTCGGCCACCCTTCAGGCCATCTAAATTTTAAAATTCAGATTTCTGCATGCAGTAGATTTTGCTGGGCATTGCGCATAGACAGACAGACAAACAAACATACAAACACTGCCTCTTATTTTCATATTATTATATATTGGAAAAAGTGGGATAACCAACTAACTGTCGGATATAATTTTTGGTACGACGTAGCCTACTTATGTGAACAAACATGTTCTAAAATGAGTTTCCTAAAAGGTAATGTACGGTCTACATTAATCGACAAGCATTTAGGTTCGTTACTTCGACTGTATACAACATCTTTATTCCCTGCCATTGAAGAATTAGCCAGATCCAAACGCTTGCAATTGTCATCACAAAGAAGTAGATAAACTTAACTTCATGTAACATCAATTACTAAACCAGGATCATTTTTTTTTTTACGATTTAGAGTCGTTTTCTCCAAATCCGATTGAACTTGGTATAAACCAAACCAGTTTAATTTGGGTATTAAGTTTAAACTGACTTTCATGTTCTCCATTCAGCTTTGGCGAACGTTTAGTCTTGCATTCAGCGTGTATTCCACTGCAAACAATAGGTGAGACACTTCTTCTCATATTTCTCTTTTTGGAGGAATTAGGTCTCGATATTAATGTTATCAGTATCATAATACCATTTTTCCGAACTGAAAAGTACAATAAGTATTACCTAAACACATCTCATAGACCTACAAAGATGATTTAAAGTTTTGACGTGAGACATAGGCGAAGAATTACTTACCGGTTTACATGATCAGTATTGTGTCGTTCATGGCTCAGTGGTTGTAGGGCTAAGCTATGGCGCATGAGGTCGCAGGTTCGAACCCCGGCCGAGACTCATTCTTTTTTCAGAATATTTTAAATTTAAATTAGTGTACCGGTACTGTATGAAAATTTAAGAATTCACTGTCACTGCCCTGTATAATTCTTGGTGAAGAATTATATAAGGTAATGACAGAGAATTCATAAAGTTTTATTCAGTAGACTGCAGTCTGAATCATTGTGACAGTTTATTAAATTATATAAAGATAGTGGGCGCGAATGTTTAAAATGTTATACGGTGAACTGTATTTACGTTTTTAAAATAGCCCATTACAAAAGAAAAAATACACACACAACACACAAAGCAGTGGCAGGGAATTCTATAAAGTCTTATACGGAACACTATATTTAAGTTTTAAAAATACGTAAATATGTAAGGTAGTGGCAGTGAATTCCTAAATATGTTATATGGTACTCTGTATTAAGTTTTAAAATATAACAAAAGCAAACAAAAAAACACCAGGCAATTGCAGTGAATTCTAAAAATATTCTAAAAATAATCACTGTATTTAAGTTTTTAAATTACTAAAAAAAATAGCCTATAAGCTAGTGGCAGTGAATTCTTAAATAATGTTGAACTGAATCTAAGTTTTAAAATATTATAAAAGCAAAAAAGTACGAGACAGTGGCAATGATTTCTGTAAAATCTTATACGGAACATTGTATTTAAATGTTTTAAAAACAAGGCAAAAGAAATATAATTATAAGGTAATGGTACTGATTTTTTAAAATGTTATACGGTACACTGTATTTACGTTTTTAAAATACTACCTAGGAACTCTGATAACAAACACTAGAAATCTAACTCATGAAGTAAAGAAACAAATTTCATTAGAACTATTATGTGTTACATATCATTGAAAAACTTGTATAACATGCTAAAAATGACACCTTTCCCACTTCTGAAGGAATTAGAAGAGTTGCTATCTCAGTTGAATTTACATGGCTGTATTTTCAAAATGGATTGATATATTTCAGTAAAGGTTAGTATTTCTCTTAATATGCATGAAAACTACCTCTCTACAAATTTTCATCCAAATCTGGGATGGTGAGGTTAAATTTTAATCCAAAGTGTGTTGATTTGACACAGAAAAACCCTTCTAGAAGGTGTGAGTACAGTAAATAAAATGTTCTTGATACCGTACGTCTTTTGAAAGATTTAGGCTATGCCTACAATCATTTGTTTTGAATACAGAATAATTTAATGTTGTTTGGAAACTTATTGTACCCTATACAGTATCTGTATTGCAGAGTAGTATGTAGACCTACCCTTCTGGAAGAGTTATAGTGAAATAACTGGTCTATGTAAATCGTTCATGCTTCCGGTTGTTTGTCCATGAACACTGTAATTAGTTTTCAATCTGACATTTATAAATATTATCATATAACACATAACAGATTATATATATATATATATATATACCCATGTATATACTTTTAAATTTTCAAAAAGTGGTTTACAAGGTTCTCTTTTTTTTTTTTTTCTTTCTACATTATTCTCATTGCTCCTTATTGTAATTTAAATATTATTTCTCCCTATGGGAAGAGTTGCCCCAGAGTGTGACTCTATACTTCATCACACAGCAAAACATGAAAAATATACCATATGTAAGGCATCCTCTTGTAATATATTCAAACCTTAAAGCAAAGTATGCTGATCTAAATTGGAATTATTTCATTGTGTGTTTTCCAGCCTAGATTTTGGTCAATTTGTAATCCAAAAACTTTATAATGCTAATTTCTTCTATGTCTTGTGTTTGGTAATTATTTAATCAATTATAATACCCGCTGTAGCTACTCAGCGATAAATATCAACAATTCTTCCATTCTGTGAGACCACATACCGGTATGTAATTTCTCATTGCATTAAGTCCAAAATTTAAGCAACAATAGTACTGTAATACAAGGGTAATGCAAATGTAAAATCATTAATATTTTATCAAGTTAGTAGAGCTATTTTAGGTACCAGTTTTGTCAATGAAATTAATTACATTGTGAATATTTAGGAGAATTAGGCCTACCTAGGTAAGGAAACTGGTTGTATTTGTTTTATTTGGGTTTATTATTTTTTAAGTTGTAATAGATTGGGGGTTTATACAGTAATAATTGTTGGTTGGTCATCAGATTCTAATTATTCTATATTGGGGGATTGTATGCTGTAGCTCAAACTATTTCTTATGGGAATCCTCAGTTTGACATTCACATTGTATTTTTTTTTTAACATCCATTTATCTGGAGCAGTTATATTTGCTGTATAGCCTATTTGTGAATAATGAAGTAGTTATTCCAAATTTTAAAAGTGATCTACCCTTCTAGACTTACTGTTCTTGGTCACCCTAACCTCATTTACATTCATTGGGCTATAATCATCATCTCATCAAAGATTTCAACATATCTGTCATTCTATTTCACCACTTGTGATTTCCAATTGTAAAATTTGAAGTGAACAGTAATAGAAGGTTAATTTAAATATAATTGTTATAAAAATTGCTAATATTATGAGATATGTCAAGGAATTTCCAACAAAATATCAATTTAAACCACAGATCAGCAGCTTAAACCCTCAACATTGAGCTAGCTAGACCCATGTTTAAGCTTGATGCAAGGTTTAAACTAGTGTGGGGAAAACATTTTTACTTTAAACTCAGGATTAAACAAGTTTGAAGTATATCCAAGTTTATACTGATTTGTTTAAACTTGATGCAAGGTTTAAACTAGTGTAGGAAAAATCATGTTTACTTTAAACTCAGTTTAAACTCACTTAAAACAAGTTTGAAGTAAATCGTGGTTTAAACTGACTTGGAGAAAATGGCCCTTAGTAACACACAAGTATGTGCAAGAGCGAAGCAAATCGACACTGATCATGAAGAGCGGGCGGGTTTCATTACGACACGGCAATAGATGGGGGAATGAAACGTTTCCCTCAGTTGCTCAGGTATGGTCTAGACCAGCGTTTCTCAACCTTTTTGAACCCGAGGACCTCTAAAATGTCTAACAAATTTTACATCCCACTTTTAAAAGAAGGCCTATATTCTGAATATTTCGGGTATTAACTATAGGTCATTATAATGAAATATGTGAAAAATTTTACTTCTTTACTTTCCACTTGCTTTATGATATTTTTAAATTAGGCCTATATGAAAGCTTATAAATCTATCTTGAATGTTAACTGTACAAAAACAGTGGGAGCCCGGTCACAAAAATCACTAATTAGTATGCCTCACAGTACTGCATTTGACATAACTTGTCTGTCTGTGAGGTAGACCATTAGGTCAATCAGTTTTATAAATTATGTCTGCGGACCATCTGCACCATGTTCGCGGACCACCAGTGGCCCGCGGACCATAGGTTGAGAAACGCTGGTCTAGACAATACATAAGAAAAGCTGAATTAATTTAACAACTTTAATAGAATTTCAAGTTGTATATAACAAAATTACAATTATTAAATAATACCAGAATAACCAACCAAACCTCTTCAAAAGAGGACTAGATAAAAATGTACACACAGTTAATATACAATACAAGTACAAGTTTTTATTTAAAGAAGAGTTACAGAAAGAGTTACATAAGTTACCCCAAAGGAGCAAAGCTCGTGTTTGGGCTCAGTTCCTTTTAAAATTACATCGATTAAAAATAATTGATAAAACAATTGATTAAAAACAATACTCAGATATATTTAAATACAGATTCTACTATCAGCTTCCTCGAGAAATTCAATAATATTCAAATCAAGTTTAAGTAGCCTAAATTATCAGACTAGAATAATCACAGAGCAATAGCTGCCAAAGAATATTTAATTAATATAAAGTCAGATATTCAAGGATTAAAGAAAGCTGAAAAAATAAAAATGAAGCTCTATAACTGTATCAAATGGAATACCTGATTCACGAGATTAGCTCCAAATATTTACGTATCAGAAACGTAAGGACTGGGGCGAACATGAAAGAAATGACTCACATAACTATAGATTGTAACTGATAACACTGAAAGAGGCCTATGGTTACAACTAGAATCCAAATATGAAGGGCAAGAATATTAAATTAACACCATAATGTTATCAGGGGCAAATCTTATGTTGAAAGGTAACCATAACGGGAAGTATGTAAAACAATACTCGGAACTCCTTCAGAATAGCGTAGTCAGCCATGCTCTGCCATTAGCGACTGTGCCCCTCGGAGCCGCGGCGAACAAAACAGAAACGATCGGTGCAAGGGTAAAATTTCCCGTCGCAGAAAAGGTTCAATAATAATAAACCCCGCGCGTATTGCTCCTAAACTAATACAAATGTTCCTAACCTAACATAACTTGTCACGGACCTAGAATTCTTAATGTAGGAGCTTTTTGCCCGTCCACATCCTTCATAAAACATCACTACAACAGTCATTTATCTGCCGAATTCAATCGGCATGTAATCATGTTCGTAATATTGGCGACATTGTAGACTTGGTCCCACTCGGTACGGCCCTTATTCTCAAGTTTAGCACAATACTCAATAATAATATTAAATCGAAAATACAATTAGTTTACTGAATAAAGTGAAGGTCTACATCAAAGAAATATATTGAAAACCACTGAAATTAAACTGAGTATTCAAATATAAATTATCACCGTAAAATCAAGACCGAAATATATAAAATCTACGACGGAGCGGAACTTACTGATGCCACTAAAGTATAAAAGCTGCCGCGCAAAGCTAAGATAGAGGATGCCACAAGATGTAACTAACAAGAAAAAAAACTAGCAAAAACCGAACGCGAGAAAAAGTCAAGGCGGGATTCTCAATGCGCCTCACTGGTTGAGTGGAAGATAAGGTCTTAATCTGACAGGCAAAATAAAACGTTATTATTATTATTATTATTATTATATGTTCCAAATTATATTAAGAAGTGAGTATGTATAAGAATTCGAAGCTTTATTTTCTAGTGGATAGGATTTCCTATCTAGAAATAGAATTTTCTGTTGGATACAGTGTTTAAGTATGTAATTAGATTAGAAACATTTCGTGTGAACTAGGCCTAGTATCGAAGCTGTAGTAGAAACAGACTACATTATTACTTACCATTTTAAAGAGCCCCTAAATTTTAGGAGTCTCAAGAGTTTTTTATAGACAGGAATACTGATTACTATCAACGAAGTAAAATATTATTAAGTTTTTTAACTCAAAATAAAATGAAACAACTTCAAAGGACGCGGTTTAGAGCGCCTTAGGAAGCCTACAGTTTCGTTGTATTTCTTTTGATGTCATGGAATGACGTATAAACAGAAACTTTATCATTTCCAACAGGCATCCATAATAAATTAGTATCTTGGCATTCCTTGCTTCACGTATGTATTATCTGTATGATTCTGATGAAAGTTTCGCGGTTTAGCTTTGTTGTAACAGTCCTTAGATAGACTGTATGGTAATAATTCAACATCATGGAAAGGCCTGATTTGCATTACCATGACGAGATGAAAGCAGACATTGCTGGTGGAACTGTAAAGACGGAATCATGCTGTGCGAGTTTTTACGCTTGTTAGCTTCTCTCACCTCCACCGGTATCGTTCTGTTGTACATGCTTAGAACATGGCAACTTCTGCTTCAATGAAACTTGTTCCTCCTCCAGCAGAATGAACATTCAACCCGTTCTAGCAGCAGTAGCTTCTTAGAAATTATGTATTTACTTAAAGAAATTCGTCCGTGTTGTTATGCCACTATAGCGCAAAGATAGGCAAAAAAATCAAATTCAGTACCGGTAGTTCAAAATACATTTCACACGATAGAAGAAATTAAGGATATGTTATTTCTTAACGTTCAATTCAGGATAACCAGGAGCTAAGTTCTGGTGCGACCACTTATACCTGTACGTATATTTTGTTTTTATTCTCTGCAGTTTCTTCTTAAAACGGGGTATCATACATAATCGTGACTTACAAAAATATATTCATTTTTCTACAACCACTATTAGTCAGGTCATATGGTCAACTATGTGAATTAGCCTACCAAATGAAAAAGTTGAAAAATACTGAGGTACTGTGGCCATATCATCAGTATAAATTGTGGTTTGTGATTAGTGTATTCTCCACGTTCTGTACGAAACCATGGTTAACCTCTTATTGTTGACTTCATATTGTAGTCATTGATTACGTAGTGTTACCAAGTGTTAATAAATATAATTTGGTTAACGAAATCATTATTTACGTTCACTGCAATAAATAGTCTCTCATTGTTCTCAGTTTAAAATTATTTTAGGTTAAATATTAAAAATGTATTATCTATAATGCTTATCAAAGTAGTCTATTTAAAATATACAGGTTTATTTTGTTCCCTAGAGTATTGAAATATGAGGCGTCGTTTTAAAGTACCGATCATTTAAAAGACATAACCGAACATTATTTTCTAAATACTTTATTATCATTCATTACGCCTTACACTACTTCTCCACACAGTAACCGCCGTTACACAGGCACTTGTAACAGGAAATCTGTTTCTATATGCCTTCGTCAAAGAATGATGCCGCCTGTGATGAAAGCAAAGTCTGGACTTCTTGTTTCACAACATCATCATTGCTGAAATTTTATCAACCAAAGAATTTCTTCAGGTGAAGAAACATAATATCATGAAAATCGGTCGGTGTCAAATCCGGACTGTATACTACCTTGGTTGGGTACAATTTGACCACCCTTCCTACAGTCCAGCTCCAAGTGGTTTTAATATGTTTCTTCAATTGAAGAAATTCCTTGGTGGAAAACATTTCAACGACGATGATTTTATGAAACAAGAAATGCAGTCTTAGCTTTTATCACAGGCAGCATCATTCTTCGACGAAGACATACAAAAACTAGTTTCCCGTTACGACAAATGCCTAAATAACGGCGGTGACATGTGGAGAAGTAAAGTAAGGTGTAAGGCAAAGAATGATAATGAAGTATTTGGATAAGAATGTTCTATTATTAAAAACACGCCTCGTTCCATTCATTCACAAAGGCCGCGACCAAAGGGTGTCCCTAAGGCTCAGTGTTGGGCCCCGAGGTCTGGAACCTGGTGTTTGATGAAGCACTCAGACAACTTGAACAAACAAATGACGCCAACATAATTGCCTACGCCGACGACGCTGTACTAATAATCGAAGGTGAGTCCAGAGCCATAATCGAAAACAAAGCCAATAGGGCACTTGCCATTTTGCACACATGGTCTATTAAAGCTAAATTGAAAATCTCAAAACCAAAACTAATACAATGCTCCGTAAGAGGAAAATAGGAAATCACCCTCCATTCACCAGGATAGGGCAAGACCGCTATGCTACGTACGTGAAGTCAAATACTTAGGCATCGCCATTCAAGAACGCAATAAATTTACAGAACATGTTCAGCATATATGTGCCTCTGCTAACAATCTCACTCAGGCCCTAGCCAGACTCTCTGACCAACAATGGGGATATAATTTCACGAATTACAAAACACTCTACACTGCAATATTTGAAGCCATAATCTCCTATGCAGCAAATGCATGGGCACCCCATATCATTTCTCACCACGCAAGAAAGCTCACATCTGCACAGAGACACTCACTAATCCGCACCACATAAGCACACGCCACTGCTTCCAGTGACGCCCTCCAAGTACTAGCCGGCAGCCTTCCCGTTGATCTACTCTTTAAGGAAAGAATATCGAGGTACAAAACGAGAAAATTAATTCCCTTCACTATAGGTAACCTTCAAGTTGGACAAAAATAATATGACCGTCTGGAAAAATCGCAAATATATGAACGAATTCACAATGGAACTATACACCTTTGGCGACAATGATGGTCAGTAGCCCAACATGGACACATCACAAGGGAATTTTCCCCCAACATACAGATGAGACTCAAAATGCACTGGATTAAACTCGATCACTTCGTCACTCAACTTTTCACTGGCGACGGCAACTTTGCCGCCAACTTAGAACGTTTCAATCTTGCCGACCATAACTTATGCAACTGTGAAGACTGCGAAGCTGATACCATGTATCACATGCGTTATACTTGTCCTAGGTACCGCAAATCAAGACTCCTCCTTCGAGAAGCTGCTAGGGCAGACGAGGAAGCCTGGGCCCCTGATTTACAGTTCTGGACTCAGAAACACACCTTCCCGGCGTTCAAAAATTTCGCCAAGACAGCGCTACTCCAAAAAGAACAGTATATGAATAATCGAACACATGATAGATAGCCTTTGGCCGGGGTATGCCCACTATCGCAGTCCGAGCGAGGTTTTGAGGGGTTTCCCTTGCTCATAGGCAAATGCCGGACTGGCTAATAATCCCCTCACGCAGATACACGCACTGCTAGATACATTAGAAAACATCTCTATATGATACTAAACAAACACAACTAACGACAAGCAATCGACTTCATGGCAAGAAAATCAAACCCGCGCTAACACACAACGACACAAGTACACAGCCCAAACATGTCAATTTCACCACAATCCCATCAGGATGTACATAAGGACACTATTAGGTAAACACATCGAACAAATTATTACCAATATTTGGTTTGACCGGAGGTGATAAGCTTCATTGCTTGGAACTCCGGGGTTAAGGGAGGGCACAAAAAAAATGTTTTGAAATAATGTATTTATTAAGTATTATGATACAGAATAAATTGCTACAAAATCGACTACTCAAATACATCTAACAGCAATTACGTGATATTAAAATACAAAGATAGACAAAGAGAAGAATGTTTAGAACACATCGAGGTAAGACGTTCAAACGCAGGTCCCTTCAGGTAGATCTATTTAAGTTATATATTTTACATTGAAATATGATGATCGTTTATATTTTTTTGATGCGCTTAATGCTGGGCACGATGCGACAAAGAAAAATGAAAGTTTAATAATCCACTGACATGAAACGAAACATACACACAGTAATTCGGCGACATTACTTACAGTCGTAACCTAATGCAAAGTAATTCTGCTCAGAGACATTTTGTGTGCGTCGGGTCTAAAGAAACTATGGGGACATGCTGTCAAAACTGTGATTCTCTACGGTCCAGCGGACGCAGATTTAATCAGGCTAAGGGCGGAGAAAGCTGGGAGCAACATTGGTATTCTATGTGTCTCCCAGCGTATCAATTAAGAGGCCCGTATATCAAGCACTAGGTTAATCTTCTCCCGTGCTCTCTACAGCCTCTGCACATTAGTTCCCAGCAGATTAAACCGAGCACACACAGTGCTGTATCATTTAATGTTTCGAATTTTCTGACATGTCCCACATTACTTAAAACGAAATTCATTTACTTCACAAGCATTCATTTATTAAATTAGTTAACGGTATTTTGCATCAATACGTTGTAATAATTGAAAACCGGGCATATAGCTGCAGTTTGAATTTGTTTAGGAATTTTCTATTGACCTTTAGATCTTTGTATACATCTGGTAGTTGAAAGGTCGGTAAATTAAATGCCACTGAAATAAAATGTAATATTATATTGCATTTCCAGTGAAACCATCATAAGGAAATTTATTATAGTTATTATTATTAAAATAATAAAACTATCAATCAATGTCTTATTTAGGTAGTTAGATATTCGAACTTAGTTTTTGATCTTGCACCATCTGTTTTTGCTCCACAATTTTTCGTCGCAACTAAATTATCCTACGATCCAACTCCTAGGGTGGTGAGCCCCAACCAGGAGTAAACTAAACTAAAGTAGCAAATCTGTAGATGAGAAGGAAATCGGCGTTTCCAACCTACAATAATGAACAAAAGAAGTAAACAACTAAAGAAATACAAATTTTATTTACTCCACATGTGGTGGAGAGCACCAACACGGAGTACGTTTCTATCGTAGTAAGTTGCGGAGTAAATAACGCAAAAATTTACTCCTACTCAGGAGGTAGAGTAAAGTTGTTTAGTAAGTGTGTTCAGTCGCATTTTGCGTGTGTTATGAGTCACATATCACAAAAAATGGATTGCGTAGATTATATTGAGGAGTGGAATTCATATTCTACTTTGGCAACAACTTGTCGGTTCTTTTGTTTAACACTTTCTTTAGGACGTACATTTCCGTTGTTTTCATTGCCTGTAGAATAAGCACATTGAAGATGTAAAGCTAATAAACGTATTACAAACGGCTTGTGAGAAGATAAGAATGAATATCTGTTTGTTAAACGTTAATATTGTAGATATATTTTTGGTAAATAAAATAATATAAGGCAAGTTTTGTCGAGTCAGCTGAAACCGCTGTATCATGGATATAACAACGTCTTGCTGGGGATTGCGTTATTAGGTAAAGGGACAACGCATTCCCGAGTAAAGTCACCCACCGGTAGCTATAGCTATTTCAAACGAGTAATTAAATCAAGGCAAAAATATTGGAATAACAATTTATTAATATGCAACGGTAATATAACCAGGTTTAGGATTTTTAGCTGCAAGGTCCGTAAGGATAAAAGAAGGGAATTATACTAACAATAACTAAAAGTTATATTTAAAAAATGCAGCAGGCTAGACGCCTGAAATTTAAAGATAAATATAATGATAATAGTAGTATGGCTTCAGGGTTGACGTCGCGGGAGGGTTGGGAGGGTTCGGAGGGGAAACGGGAGGAGAAGCTGGGCGTGGCTTATGACGTAACGGAGGCGCGGCTATGACGTCATGAACTACGTCATTGGTGGGCGTGGATATGATACCACGTGATTCAAAATGGCTACATTTCCGGTTCCTATTTCAAATGACGGGAAAAGCGCGAAATTCAAAATTTAGAAATTCATATTGGTGGTTAAATAAAAAAATTGTATATTACAAAATGAAAATGGTAACGTTCCCGGTTCCTACTTCAACTGGCGGAAGGAGGGAAATTTGAAAATTGTATATTCGTAGATTACGGTTGATTTGAAAATTCAAGATGGTGGATTATTTTGAAATTGGATATTACAATTACAAATGGCGGAAGGTAAGATATTTAAAATTTGTATATTGGTAGAAGGCGGGTGATTAGAAAATTCAAGATGATGGAAAATTTGGAAATTGGATATTACAATTACAAATGGCAGAAGATGGGAAATTTAAAAATTGTATATTGGTAGAAGGCGGGTCATTTGAAATTTCAAGATGGGGAAAATTTGGAAATTCGATATTACAATTACAAATGGTGGAAGGTGGGAAATTTAAAATTTGTATATTGAGAGAAGGCAGATGAATTGAAAAATTTCAAGATGGCGACATTGCTTACGTCATCAGAGGATCCGGAGGATTGTTATGACCTACCTCAACGGAGGAATGATTACATAATCAGACGAATAAGAGGAGAGGGAGGAATGCTTACGTCATCGGAGGAATAAGAGGGGAGAGAGGAATGATTACGTCATGGGAGGAATAAAAGGGAGGGAGGAATGATTACGTCATCGGAGGAATAAGAGGAATGGGAGGGTTTTCTGACGTCATCGGAGGGGTTTCTGACATCATCAGAGGAATGGGAGGGTTTCTGGCATCATGAGTGGTATGAGAGAATTGTTTACGTCATGATTCAATATGGCAGATGGCATACGATATGAAATTGCCAATGGTGGAAGGCGCACGATTTAAAATTGTAAATGATGGAAGGTGGGAATTTTTAGAAAGGTTATATTGAGATGGCAGAAGGTTGAAAAATTGTGGAGGAAATTCAAGATATCCGCTAGCGCAAGATTTTAAATTGAATATTTCGAATTTATCATTTTTTAAATCCGATTTTGCATTTACTATTTTCATGCAAGACTTCCATTTATATTTCACATCTAGATTTTATGTTACATTTGTAGATCAGGAGTAAAATGTTTGTCGTTTTTGGATCATCGCCGTGACAGGAAGTGTTCAAGGTCACCCGTCAGCATATTTCGCTCGCTTGCGCGTAGAGTTACATCCGGTGTATGTTATATCCGACAATTCGTTTTGCATTTCTCACTTATGACATTACAGCCTACGTACATGGTCACGTGATTCAATATGGCGGATGGCGCCCAATTTGAATATTACAAATGGTGGAAGGTGTGTGAATTATAAAATTATATTTCGAATTATGTTAGCGAGTATGCCGTTTTCGCATGTAAGCATATTACAGCCGTAACAGGATGTGTTCAAGGTCACCCGTCTCACACGACACCGGGTGATATTACGCAACGTCATCAGTTTTTTAACATATATCATTGCATTCTATGATCACATGATTATCCTCATTCTCTCTCTCTTTCTTTGGCTTCTGACACAACACTTGAAGTTATGAACAAAAGACTTCTGGAGAGATTTAAAATTGTATAATCATTAGTCAATATGTTAATATTCTTACGAGAGAGTTCTATACATTTTAAAATTTATTCAGCGAGAGGTTTGAGACTGGATGTACGTCTCATATGACACATTGACAGCTGATTTTTCAGATGTATCTTCAAACAAAAGGATAATCTTTTTATTCACATGCAAGAAATGTAATATCTGCGGATAACGCTCAAACAACAAATTCTTTATTTATGACGTCACCTGATATTCCTCACTACAGACTTGCCCAAACATGTATCGGTAGACATGATAATACTTGTTTCAAGGTCACGCGTCTCACATTACAGCTGAGTCTTGAATTCTTTATTTATGACGTCACGGCCTTCACACTAGCATGTTCCAATGGTCACGTGATTCATGTTGGCGGACCACGAGCCCAATTTGAAAACTACAAATGGTGGAAGACGGAGATTTTAAATTGTATATTCGAATTAATGCTTAATTCTTATTAAAGATGTCAGAAAAAACAAAGTGCGGTCTGGCGGAGGATTTGAAATTGTATATTTATATGCATGAAATGATATATCCGCTAGGATTCTTAATCTTTCGGGACTGCTCTGTATCGTTCGAAATTCCTCTAGAGCGGGCATAGTTACTTATACGTTGGGGTGTGCCGCTATATTCAGCATAGCGAAAAGTGTGCCGCGAAAGAAAAATGTTTGAGAACCCTTGATTCAGAGGTTATATCTTTGTGCATGAGATGCTTATTGTGTATTTAAATTGTGAAAAGAGTGGATAAATATTACACAACCATTAAAGTTGCATTTATAAAATACGATCTTTCTACAAGCATAATATATGTAATGAAAATACAACATAGTCCAGGCAACAATGGAAAAATACAGGGAAAAATCATGTACTTTTTAAAATTGGCAGAGATGTGGGGGAATGTATCCTTAAGAACATACTGAAAGCCCCATGGATGGTGTGGGGGTGAGGGCACGATTAAATGTAGTTTCTGTCAGTTTTCCCTAAATCCCCCAAAAACTATGGATTCTAGCAAAAAACAGTTTATAGACAAATTTAAACTCTTTATAGAATTTCCTGCAAAATTGATTTGAATTATAATTATATGAGGATAGGAGATAGGGCAAATTTCTGGAAATTCTTTTTTTACATACACTTATATTATATTTTTTAACAAAATTAATTATAAGACCTAGTTGGCCTACCTATAAATTAAAATAAATGTTTAGTTGTCTATTTTCAATATCTAAAATTGGAGCCCTTGTACATCGTAAAACATTGATTAAAGAGTCTCTAAAGACTTTTGTTTGGATGTCATCTATTTTAAACTCATCTTCTCTTTCTAAACACATAGTGTTGGTGCATGTACCATGACAGGTTCCATAAACGGATGAGCATTTAATGCCAGCTTTTCGGCATTCATACCTTCCTTCACACCGAGATGCACAGTGACAACATATGCCGTGTAAATATTATCTCAGGAGCCATATAGACAAGTGAACATTTATTTAAAGTAATAGGTAGGACTACTATGTCATACTATATACGAGGGTCGCTCAGAGAGTAATGAACCGCATTTTTTCTTCAACATTTATTTATTAAACAGAATGTAACTTAAACACCAGAAAGAATTATGTTTCTTCTACACTCCCTATTTTTCCACGTAATCTATGTCCCGTTCTATGGCCTTCCTCCAGCGAAGCAAAAGGGCGTATATGCCCTGTCGGTACCACTTCTTTATCTAGTCACGAAGCCATTTCTGCACTGTGCGAATCACTTCTTTGTCATCCTCAAAATGTCTTCCGCGAATGGCATCCTTTAATGGCTCAAACAAGTGGAAGTCTGAGAGAGCTAGGTCAGAGCTGTAAAGTGGATGGGATAACACTGTCCAACCCTGTTTAGTGGTGACTTCGGAATTCCTCCGACTTGTGTGAGGCCGACCGTTATCATGTTTAATCAAATATCTACGTTGGTTTTTATGGCGCCGAAGTCGCTGGAAGCGCTTCTTGAGTTTGGTTAATGTCTTCACATAAGCTTCAGAATTAATGGTGCTACCTCTGGGCACCACATCAATGAGTGTTAACCCATCCACCCTAGAGCCCTGCCCAAGGTCCCTCAGACTTCCATTTGTTTGGGCCATTAAAGGATGCCATTCGCGGAAGACATTTTGAGGATGACAAAGAGTGACTCACACAGTGCAGAAATGGCTTATGTGGAGTGGTGGCAAACCAGTTTGGAACCTACAAGTCTACTGTACATAAGTAATGCATGAGGTGTGTGAAGAAATCTTCTCAGAATTCAAGAGTGAATTCCCATCTCTCCCAAACCAAGTGGAAGCAGAGGAAATTTCAGATGGGTTGGACAATATGTGTGGAATCCCTAAACGTAGTGGGTGCTATTGACGGTACACACATTCCCATTTTCCCACCATCAATTGGATACCTCGATTTTGTAAATCACAAAGGGTGGCCTTCATGTACATTGATGGCAGTCGCGAATCATTTGTACGGTTAGGCCTACTGGTAGGTTTTTAGCTCAGTTTGTTATAACGTAATAGGCTTAGTATACATTTCACATCAAATACACCATTAATTTAAACATTAAAAAAATGGCCCCTGTGAATTAAAAATTGCCAAATTCATGGATCCCCTAACCTATAAATGAACGAATTACTGAATTTGTTACGTTTACAGATTAAGATGTCACATATTATATGACATGCCAGTATGCGGGAAGTGCACATGATGCTGCAGTGTTGAAGGACTCGAACCTCCATACATATGGAAAAGAATTTATGCCGAAAAATTAAAAAAACTGTAGGTAAAGTGGAAATACCCACACTCTTATTAGGAGTTCCAGCGTATCCTCTCCTACCATGGCTCATAAAAGGCTATAAAGGTAAGTACTCTAATCCCAGAACAAGGGTATTTCAATGATTAGTTGAGTCGTGGTAGCGTGGTGGTAGAGAATGCTTTTGGGAGATTGAAGGCTCGTTTTCGACGCCTCCTCAAAAGAGTTGACATAGACTTTAGATTTGTGCCTAAGGTAGTCGCTGCATGCATCATCTTGCACAACATCATGGAAACTAGGAAGGAAAGCTTTCAAAATAGCTGATTGGAAACAGTTAGAAACCAGAACTTGAATTTCTCCCAGTCTCGTCGTGGGTTATCACGAGAACTTGACGATTTTGATGGATCGGAAATAAGGAAAGCCATAAAAAATTTAACACAGTATCCACTTAGAAGGTCAAGGTTACTGTAGATGTTTGGTTATAATTTTGTTACTATTTCGATTGTAACTAGTATTTTTCTTGGCTTGTTGCTGGTTATCTATGGGTATGAGTGTGCATGTAAGTTCCATTTAAAAAAATGAACACTCGCGGAAGAGTTATACCTTGACTTGCATTAAAAGACACTTTGTAGTTTATTGAAGAATACGCTTTATTTTTTGTGGAGTTAGTTAAGTGTGACTTTCAGTTTCTGTCAGAGTTAAAAGTAGTCTATTGCATTTCATGCATTTCTTGTATTTAAATTAATTACTTTTTATGTTAAATTTGTTTAAAGAAATCATCCAAATAAAGTTAAATTATTTTATTTGGATATAGCTTTAAATTTGAAATAAATTTTATCTAAATTGTTTACACTACAAGTCGCTGCAAGATAGAGAGACAAAAATCTTTATGGTTATTATAAGTACAAGAGAACATTTTGTAACACTAGCTGTGCTGTGTTCAGTCCTGTCAGCTCTTTTGAGTACATTCTCGATGGTCCGATTTATTTCCGTGTCCTTCTACCCCTTCCATGGTAGTCATTGCCGTGGCTGGTCGAGTCAGCACTCAGTGCTTGTGTGTCTGCCATACAAAAATGTAGTTTTCTGAGATGTGTCCAGTGTTGCAATAACTCACTTCCGTTGAGTTTCATATTTTTTGTAAGAGCTTGTTTAATTATTGCTGCATTTCTTATTACTGCATTCACACAAACTGAAGACCATTGAGAAGGGATTGGAAAAGATAAATACATGCATATACCCAGTTTTCCTTACGGACCCACCCCTTGGTGATTTCATAGTCTTATGGCCAGTTGCAGAAAATCACGTTTTGATCACCAATCAGTTGATGTATGATTAATTTGATTGTCAATCATTTCAGTGTAGAGTTGCAGAATGGCTAATTTTCGATCAGGTCACTCCGATAACTGATTCTCGATTTCACGGAGAAACATATGTGGCAACAATGCTAAACCAGGTCGTAGTACACCATTCAGTTGTTTCCGCGGCCATTTTGTGTGTGTTGCACATATACGCATTGGCGATTTTGTGCTTTAATTATTTTATATTCCTTGCGTATCTGAAAATGTCTGAGCAAGAAAGATATCAAGGGACTAAAATTTTAGCGGCAATGACAAAGTATTGTTGCTGAATATTTAAGAAGGTTACACGAGCATCCATGAAAATATTAAAAACTGACGCAGTTTGGGTAGAGCAGAAAGAGAATACCTGGCAAAACATTGCTTTAGATTTAAGTAGACGCAGTCCAGAAAGGTCTAGAACCTCGAGAAGCATATGCCTAAAGAGATTTGGGTAATATATAGAGTCGTTATGCAAACTGAAATTATGATGGAAAAGAAGGATATTGTGATTTTTATCTTTCCCTTCTTATTGCATATTATGTTTAGGTAAGGAGTCTGCTTATTATGTCGTTAAATTAAGCTATAGTGCATTGTATAACGTATTTTCGTTGCACATGAATTGTGTTGCGCTTTTCGTCAAGGAACCTTATAAGTAGTAAGAGGGCGCATTTGGTCCGAGTTACGACGTCGCTCGCGTGTTTAGTATAATCTAACACCCCCGACGCCCGGCATCGCAGTTAGGTTATATTGCTAACGACGCCTGGAAGAGACGCCTGGATACGCACTCTTACGCAAGGGTTTTAATCAATGTTGTTACGCCCTTATGCCATAGACGTCTGGATACGCACTCTTACGCAGGGGTTTTAATCAATGTTGTTACGCCCTTATGCCATGGACGTCTGGGTATGCACGCTTACGCATGGGTTTCAATCGATATTGTTACGCCCTTATGCCATGGACGCCGCGGTACGCACTCTTACGCGAGGGTTTTTGAAGTACTTTTTTTCCGGGACGTTCTGGAGGTTTCAATCGATGTTGTTACGCCCTTATGCCATGGACGCCACGTACTCTTACGCGAGGGTTTTTGAAGTCCTTTTTTCGGGACGTTCTGGATATGCACTCTTGTGCAAGGCCTGTTGCGCCTTGAGGAACATCTGGAAGAGAAGTCCTGCTTATGCCCCTATGACCGTACTCTAACCATCGGTTACGTTCGTTTGCAGCTAGGTCCTTTGGCATCATCAGATCAACAGCTATCCCGTTTGAATTCCCTGCAGTTCGGACTTTTTTAATCCCACGATGTTATGTTATCATGGCTTATGGCCTTTTGACCGCTGTCGGGACGCTATCTCTATTGAACACCAGGACTTCCATATGACGTCATTCACTACATAGCGTTCTAATGCATGATAATGTTTTATTTATTTAATAAAATCTTGTCTTAGAGGTGGACTCGATCCACTTAAGTTACCATTACCTACTAACTGTTTTTATCCGCGTGATCATGATTAGATCTCATATTCGACTTGCAAGGATGTCTCATATATAATTTATGTTTCTCAGTGAAGTCTTGGTTATTCAATCTTCTGGTTTCCGAATTGTCTACTAGTTGGAGGGTATTTACCATGCTATTCACTAGATTGCGCTAGTAAACACTGATTACTTCAATTAAAAAATATTTTCTGAATATCATTGTTAAAGTAAAATAAATAAAAATTCTTGCAGACCATGTAAAACATAACCTCTTGCAGATAGTTTAATTAACTTGAACAGAAATACGTGAATATATTATTTGCGGGAAATGAATCACACTCTGTTTGTTTGTGGATATTCATGTATATATTATGGCCCCATTTCTGTAACGGTTTTTTATATTAACCGTGTAAAACGTAACCTCTTGCAGAAAGCTTAATTAACTTTAACAGATATACATGAATAACCTCTTTAAAAATTCCCTACCGGTATGTTTTTGAAAGAAATCATAGAGAGAAAGGACTTTGTACTAGAATATTATCATGTTTTACTATATGACGATCAGGGTACATAAGAATACACTGGAGTATGTTTCACCACGGTATCATTAAATGTCCTGTCGGTAATTGAACACTGTATGTCGAATAAGAAGAACATATATTTTCAGTAACGAATATATCAGTCGGTCTATTTATTGTCTTTGGTTTAACATACAGTATCTTACATTTTCATCCTATTATACGCACGAACATATTTCACCATAGTGTCTGTACATTAAACATTTACGTATTCGACATACCAGTCTATTAAGCTATTTATTGTCTTCGAATAAGTATGGTTTTCCACATTTTCATCCTATTAGGATAAGGCACAAGCACTTCATGCATGGATAGAAGTCGGAACTATGACACCACTACTTATTAATTTTAGTGAATCAAGTTTGATGTAGCATCTTTGTAAAAGCAAGTCTTGGTTGATTTATCGTCTTGTTCCTCAAAAATTCGACTTCGATTCTCTACGTTCTATTCTGAAAGCAGTCAAAATGACACATTAGAGGTCTGTTTTTCGAAGCATGAAATTCAAACTTGTCCCTCAAACGTGCATTACTTACATAGAGTCTTGCTTCGCCTCTCCGGCAATGAATTGTCATGTTTAGGAAAGCATGGCCCTCTGACGAGTTGAAGAAAATATGTTTTTTAGAATTCGAACAGTTCCTTTATATTGTTTCTTTTCTTACCCCTCACATCTGTTGACAGAGGGTAATCTAAAAAATATATATCAATTAATGAAGCGAAACGAACAAAACTAAACTCGGAATTATAGTCAGAGAAGGAATATGTTTTTACTTACATAGATTTTTTCCAAACGAAGATTCCATTCATGCTGTACTGCCCTTGTTACTGTCGATAGTTTAACAGGAAGAAATTTTGACATAATAAAGATCATATGAATTTTGAACATGTCAAATCATGTGAACGCGGAGGATAGCATTACTTAAGAGAGAAAGAGAAGAGTATAATCAATGACATCGTGGTAAGATAGCTATCCCTTAAAAGATTCCACACCGTTTTGGCTTGTGGATGAAATGCATGGAAAATCTGACAAGTGCATGTGATGGGAAAATAACCAGCTACGAGAAATAGAACTATAAAGACACGGGAAAATAACGCACCGTGGTGTAGGGGAAAATATATCACCCTAGAAAAAAAACACGGGAAAATAATTCACCGTGATGTGGGGGAAAATAACTCACTCTTTTTTACATTATTAATTTCTGAACCTAGGTCTTTCAACCTGATGTATGAAAGCGGGGTTACAGGCAAGGATAATACCAAGTGGTCCCTCTGCCGCACAGAAAAATAAAAAGATGACAATGTATGTCACCGTTTTCCTTTCCACATTATGAGTTCTCTATCATTTTCTCTACAGCAGGCATTATCGTCGAGTGACAGTAATTTCTGAACAGACACTGGCCAGATGAATTTATTATTCATGCCCAAAGGGAAGGGAGTCATAGCTACCATCTACCCTTCGTCTTTTGGTAAAACAGGGTCTGTACATTTTCTCTTCTGGTTCCGACACTATCGTTGGCCAAGATTTTCTTTTGATTTTTTTTTTCGGTTCTCACCGTGACTGTGTCTGAGGGTTTTCCTTTTAAAATCATGGCTTTGATGGTGTCAAAGTTACCTTTTGTAAAGTTGAATAATTTAGCGTGATCCCACGAACTTCGCAAAGTGATTCCGAAGTGTTTTACTTGGAATTTCTACTTTGAACGCATAATTTTTGGGGCCACCACTCACAAACTCAGAGATAAAGCTACCAGGCCAATAGGTAGTTAGCTCATCGGTCATCTCACCAAGATTGTCACCCAAAGGCACAGGGTTTTGAAGTTACCCCTGTGTGTACACCACACTGTCGGTGTCACAATACAAGGCTCTCCTGCCCAAATCGTTTAGATGGGTGTACAGTTTTAACCGTGCTCCTGTTGTGCCATAAGCTCCATGCGTCACGCTGGTATGTGGAATAGGAGCTGTTTCCTCTTGTGACCAGTTTATCCACACCACTTGATCGTTTGCAAAAATTAGTTTCCTTACTTCAACTCCCGGTGTGGACAGAAAATCGTAGAGCTCTTTGGGTTATTTAATCATCTTGGTTCGAGGTCTGGATTCTAATTCTATTAACTTACCCAGAAACTATTCAAGCTGGGATTGCTGATGGCACGTTTTCCGGGGTTCTTTACAATTTTTTCCTTGTCCAATTCAATTCCTACGTGTTCGAGGGACGATTTGATTTATTTGTTTTTGTCGAATTCCGACTCGACCCACGAAGGAAACCCACTAGACTCTGCTTTTACTTTAAAAAAAAGTATCGATGTACTGAACAAACAAACCACCCTGTTTAGACTTGGGGTCGTATTCAGTGATTTCATACTCGCAAAATTCAAACATTTTCACAATTTCATACCCCATGGAAACAGCCTCTCGTTCCTCATCCACAACCCATGTCCCTGTCAAAATTCTGTCCTTGTCAACATGACTGCAAGCATCCTTACATAGCGTCTCCGCACAGGTACGACACAAAAAAATATCAGTTTATTATTGCATCTGTACGGCAGCACGGGATGATACAGATTTCTAGGAGGCAGCACGCTACATTACAAAACCCCTTCCTTCTTCAGCATTAGATCAAAATCCTCTCACTCGAATTTAGTGTAAACAGAAGGATGACCAATAGGGAATTTGAAATACTTGCATACCCAAGTTTAGAGCGACATCACGTCTGCGTACAAGATTTCTCTTTTCCTTCCCCACCTTGTGATACAGACTCATAGCTTCCGTTCCCCCTCCGTAAACGGCTTCACGGATAACCAACGGCGTGTTCTATACCCAAGGATGTGTGTGTAGGCCAGGATGCTTTGCTAAAGTTTTGTCAAAGTCACATTCCCACATGGCGTGTACTGTGTAACCGCAAGAAGTTATTCTTTCAATCCTAGCCATTGTATTATCTAATCTCTCGGCGAGAGTTTCAGCGGATCCCATCAAGGGAACGTCTATGTTGGACAAGCAGAGGCAACCGTGAAAGAAACAACCAAGGAATTCGAATACCTCTTTCGTTTCAAAACAATAACCATCGACATTCAATTCCGGTAACTCGGGGAGGCGGACTTCTCTCCCGTTACCTGCATGTCTGATGTCTATGTCGCGGGTCATTGCTTCCAAAGCAAGCCACATTAGAGACTTTATTGAGACTTTGTCATCCATTCTGTATCCACCCTTGGGAATCTGACCTATAGAGTCGCGTTACCTGCATGTCTGATGTCTATGTCGCGGGTCATTGCTTCCAAAGCAAGCCACATTAGAGACTTTATTGAGACTTTGTCATCCATTCTGTATCCACCCTTGGGAATCTGACCTATAGAGTCGCGATCAAGAAAAAATTGCCTATATACTCTGTTACACGCAGCTGCAATTGTGATGGCCTCCTGGAATATATGAATTCTGGCAATTTCGTGAAAGAGGTTTTTAAACACTCTGCAAGCCCCCTTAACACAGTCACGTCAGCCTGTCAATACTTTTCTAACTCTTTTTTATTATGAAACAATTCACCCTCTTTAGTAGTGTACCATTCCATGAAAAATTTGCGGTCTTCCACAGACATTTCGTTAGGCCAATAAAATGAGACGTTAGGTTAAGGACCAACGTAATTTAAGTTGTCCAGGGTGTTAAAAAATGTGGAAAAAATCCCTTAGCAAGATGTGTGCTGCCAGATGTCTTTGGAAAAGCACGGAGCGGCAAGGGAATGAAATCCAGACTATACGAAAACACAAAATGCTCAAAACCCATAGATAAAATTTTGGTGCCATTCAATACGAGATCAGGGATCCAGCTATTATTGGCAGCATAGTCTAAAATAAAATTAAGGTCAAATGCTCTTGCATTATGGGCGATGACGATAATTTTCTCCAAAACGGTCTGTCTATGCTAAGATATTGCATAAATTCAGCAATGGGGTTATTCCAGAAGGAATGTCTTCAAGGACCGCATCAGGAACACTGGTTCTCATCGGAATCTTTGCAAAGAGTACACACCTGTTCCGCGCAGACCAAATTCGGAACATGGAGAAAAGTATTGTGCGAGACTTCGGTGTTTTGTGTTGTTTCTATATCGCAGTACACGTACAACACTTTTTCGGGAGCCATGACAGTGTTCGAAAGAGGAGCCATGTAGCACAAATGCCCCTTTTCTTGGGTTTTCTTTATCATCTTGCAGAAAAACTCGAAATACTCATGATTCGATGGTTTTCGTTTGTCACAGTTTGTACAATGCTGTACTTGTTCACACACCGTGCCTGCGTTAACTCTATTAGTCTTATGATTATCAAAACTTTTCTCACTTCGAAAATATCTGCTACAAATTTCACAATACAGTCTAAACGTATTTGCATCACGGGGAAGTACGGACTTACAAGAATGGCAAACAAGTTCACAACTATGCGATTCTCCACGTCGAATTCCTGCATTACATCCACTGCAAATACATCTCACCCCCAAAGCCGCTGTCAAATTGATAATGGTATGATAGTGCTTCTTTTCGGTGTCGCAAAGCATATTCAATCCCTTTTATTACCGTTACAACCATCGAAAATAACACTATCAAGATTAATCCCAGAAAAAACAATTATTCTGTAATCGCTATAGTAATATTTTTGGAAAGCTTCCAATTCCGGGATACCACCGCCTCTCGACAAGTCGACAGCTCTGTTTCTCAACATTTCGTTGACTGTTTCATGTAGTTTTCTGCTTTGCATGATTTTTCTGTATTTTATATAATCCCTATCACCAGATGCCTTGGCAATCGCATTCACCAAAGCCTATGCCAAACAGTTTATAGCTGCATTGATGTAAACAATGCTTTTCTTCATATACGCTAAGTGATCCGAGCTTCGTCCTTTTGATTTAACTCCTCCCCCGTTTCCAGATGGAAGTTTAACTAGATCGACCACAACACGCAAAGTGTCAGTGGCGCAAAATCTTGCGTCTGACTGACACACTTTCACTATAACTTTTCCAAGGACATCCAAACTTATTTGATCATTTCGCCTGAAGGAAAGCCCTATAGGTTTGTCCATGTTATTGTACTCGTTGAATATCGAAATTCCCACCATATCCGAATCTTCAGCATCTTTTAAAGCATAAGCTATCACATCTGCCAAACTCTTATTGAAATGCTCCACAGCATTGCTATCTCCAGGATCAGTGAGTTTTACTACCAGCTGAAGTCCAGCCGCGTTGAATCTTTTATAGTCTTTGCGACTCGATTCAACAACCGTAAAGGAATTATTTTCAATCGATTCAACGGAATTATACTCAGACGATTCAATGGAATCTTACTCAGACGATTCAGAGGATTCGTGGTTGGATTCAATGGAACCACTCTCAATCAATTCAAAGGAATCGTGGCTGGATTCAATGCAATCATACTCAAATGGTTCATTTGAATCGTGGCTGAATACAATGGAATCATGCTCAAGTGGTTCAAAGAAATCGTGGCTGGACTCACTGTCTGAAAAAGTGCTCTGCGAATCAGAAGACATCGTCAAAATTTCTTACCCGCTCACTAAGAAGCTCTCAAGAAACAAGGCTCCAACGTTATCTGTGCAGCACAATATCTGTGAAAACAATGAGGTTAATGATTAAGCGCTTTCCTAAGCGTGCACATGTGGATCACATGTTATTCAGAATATTATCAATAGGTAGACTATTAACTCAACGAATTTGCAACATTCCTCTTGTAAACGATATCGATTTTGTTTTCGTACTAATAACACAGAAATACTAATTTAACATCCTTACAGCATTTCTATTGTCCTCCATTCTGTTTGCTACATACGGTTTTTACCCATGACACCAACAATGAAAGATATTGTTCAGTGGACAGATTCACCTTCACTTCAATTGTATAAAAGTCTCATCAGAAATCAAAATAAACAACCTTATCTCATTGTTAACCGTTATTCATAGCAATTTCATAATTTATTTAAATTTACATACATGAACATCGGAACATATGAACAACTTCAACCCAGATCAGTAATCATTGTATCTAACTTTTTTTTGCAAAATGTATGTTAAGAACACGGTGTGCAGTATATGATAACAAAGCGCTACCACAGATTAGGGCATAGTTGAATATACTTTTTTTTAACAGAAGTTTTGTGTTTTTAAATAAAAGCTGTGATTCCTTTAAGTTTGTGACTGAAAATGTATTGGTGTTAATAGTACACGAAACAAACTGAAAGTCAACTTTCAGTATGGTAAAATTAGAATGTAGATTTAGTTAACATCGTTTCAAGCTATCGTTACATAGTTGGGATTATATTATTTCCCTACGTAAATAATTGAAGTACAACGCTAAAGTAATTGATAATAAAACAATATGATTAGATACTCTATTACTAGAGACAGGTTTTTAATATGAAATTAGTAACGCAAGATATTTAAGGACCAAAAAATAGTGAAAAATGCGAAATAAAATTGCATTTATAACTTAAAATTACAATAAGAGAAAAATACTAAATATGATTTTAAATTATTATATAAAATAAGTTGGCTCTAGAAAACTATTTAATAGATAGTAATGTATTACATTTAATCTTACAACATAAAAAACTCTTATTTTGTTACTAGCGCAGTAAGTAAAGTAATACTACTTGGACACCTTCTGCGGAAAAAATCGAAACAATAAATATTATAGAATCCCTGATAATATTATTCCAAGCACAGCCTCTCTGTTAAAATACGTATCAATGCAAAGATAACTTTTTCGTTGCGATTTTCCTTTAAAAGGTTGTGATTTAAAAAAAATAAAAGTTGTGATTTTTTAAAAATATAACGTTATCAAAAAAATGTAATGTGTCTACAGGATGTAAAGTGTCTACAGTGAATTGTGATTATATCGACTATAGCCCGAGATCTTTCCAAGCTACGTAATGGAATGTCTGTTATAGTATGTGAAACAAACTGGAAGTTAACTTTCATGATGGAATAAATTAGAATATAAGTTTAGTAGTAGAGAAAAATTAGGGCATCATTTTAAAACTGAAATCAAAATATTGATTTAAGTTTGAAACTGAAAATGTCTTGGTGTTAATAGTACCCGAAACAAACTGCAAGTCAACTTTTACTATGGAAAAATTAGAATGTAGATTTAGTTAACTTCATTTCAAGCTATCGTTACATAGTTGCGATTATATTATTTCCCTACCTAAATAATAGAAGTAAACGCTAAAGTAATTTCTAATAAAACAATGTTATTAGATACCCTATTACTAGAGCCAGGATTTTAATACGGAATTAGTAACGCAAGATATTTAATGACCAAAAGATAGTGAAAATGAAAAATGAAAGGGCATTTATCACTGAAAATAGCAAAAAAAAAAATTACACAAGATTTTAAATAAATGACCAAACAATCATAAATTATTACTTATAAAAGGAGTTGGCTTCAGAAAACAGTTTAATGGATAGTACTGTATTACATTCAAATTTACAATATAAAACACTTATTTTCAAAAGCTGCAAAAACCTATGTGATCTTGAAAAACCACCCCTATGTAAAATAATTTTTAATTGTGTTAGATTGGAAGTGGGGGTGAAAACTACCCTCTAGGCATTAATAAATTTCATTTTCAACTAGTGCTATTGAAATTATTACACAAATTTATTATTTCCACCTATGCACTAGTGTGGTAAGAATAGAATAAATAGATGATGAAAAGGAATCAAAAGCACTCTATATAATATATATTAATTGATTAATATTTACTCAAAATCTAGAAATAATACAGTCTGTAAGACATAGGCTACATGAATTGAGACATTTTTGACTTAGTACAGTTTGTACAAACGTTACACAATATCAAGATAAAAATCTAAAAAACAATCTATATGTAACCATTAAAATTTAACCATTAAAATTTAAAATATGTTATAGTACATACAATATTTTAGTTAGTAATTTCGTCCTTTTTGATCATAACAATGAAAATTTCGTACATTACTTGTCTAAAAATGATAAAATTATATTCACATATTTGCAGTTTGCTAAAATTAAGAAATTATAGAAGATACGTCAGTTTATATAAAATTATGTACACAATTCTTGTAGAATAATCTCCTATAATCTAGCTGTATTCAATGTTAGTCGTGGAAAACGGTGTCAGGTTAGAATCTTCGTACAATTTTCTAGATTTTTATGTAGTTATTGGTCAAGAAGAGAGTTGTGAAAAATATGGAGTTAATTCAGTTGATTCAGTTTGATTCAGTTTGATTCCTTATCAGCACAGTCTATTTATTTTCATTCTAGATTTTCGGAAATGCATTTCGGAGCGACTGCTCCATCTTCAGTCCATGAGTACACTAAAAGAAAATGAAACTGGAAAGTTTTTATTACATGTGACAGTCTTATAAGTTCGCATGGTATATCAATATATTAAGCAGTACGATATATGTATGAACTACGCAAAGAAAAATTGTATCAATGAACAATTATATCGCTTACATCTAGAAGCTTCTTCATATTTCAAAGACGAATGGCCTTCCATATACAACGACATACAACTTAAACTGAAACATAAAATAGATGATAAATATGCAACCATAAATAAGAAAATAGAAAAACTAAAATTAGCTCATATCCAAAAGCCTATACCTACAAACACAAAGACAAACTCGAAATCCACATTAAAGTTCTACCCTAGAGTTCTCAACATAAAGCACGGAGCGGCAAGGGAATGAAATCCAGACTATACACAAACACAAAATGCTCAAAACCCATAGATAAAATTTTGGTGCCATTCAATACGAGATCAGGGATCCAGCTATTATTGGCAGCATAGTCTAAAATAAAATTAAGGTCAAATGCTCTTGCATTATGGGCGATGACGATAATTTTCTCCAAAACGGTCTGTCTATGCTAAGATATTGCATAAATTCAGCAATGGGGTTATTCCAGAAGGAATGTCTTCAAGGACATCATCGGGAACACTGGTTCTCATCGGAATCTTTGCAAAGAGTACACACCTGTTCCGCGCAGACCAAATTCGGAACATGGAGAAAAGTATTGTGCGAGACTTCGGTGTTTTGTGTTGTTTCTATATCGTAGTAACGTACAACACTTTTTCGGGAGCCATGACAGTGTTCGAAAGAGGAGCCATGTAGCACAAATGCCCCTTTTCTTGGTTTTTCTTTCACATCTTACAGAAAAACTCGAAACACTCATGATTCGATGGTTTTCGTTTGTCACAGTTTGTACAATTCTGTACTTGTTCACACACCGTGCCTGCGTTAACTCTATTAGTCTTATGATTATCAAAACTTTTCTCACTTCGAAAATATCTGCTACAAATTTCACAATACAGTCTAAACTATTTGCATCGCGGGGAGGTACGGATTTACAAGAATGGCAAACAAATTCACAATTATGCGATTCTCCACGTCGAAATCCTGCATTACATCCACTGCAAATACATCTCACCCCCAAAGCCGCTGTCAAATTGATAATGGTATGATAGTGCTTCTTTTCGGTGTCGTAAAGCAAATTCAATCTCTTTTATTACCGTTACAACCATCGAAAATAACACTATCAAGATTAAGCCCAGAAAAAACTAATATTCTGTAATCGCTATAGTAATAGTTTTGGAAAGCTTCCAATTCCGGGAGACCACCGCCTCTCGACAAGTCGAAAGCTTTGTTTCTCAACATTTCGTTGACTGTTTCATGTAGTTTTCTGCTTTGCATGATTTTTCTGTATTTTATATAATCCCTATCACCAGATGCCTTGGCAATCGCATTCACCAAAGCCTATGCCAAACAGTTTATAGCTGCATTGATGTAAACAATGCTTTTCTTCATATACGCTAAGTGATCCGAGCTTCGTCCTTTTGATTTAACTCCTCCCCCGTTTCCAGATGGAAGTTTAACTAGATCGACCACAACACGCAAAGTGTCAGTGGCGCAAAATCTTGCGTCTGACTGACACACTTTCACTATAACTTTTCCAAGGACATCCAAACTTATTTGATCATTTCGCCTGAAGGAAAGCCATATAGGTTTGTCCATGTTATTGTACTCGTTGAATATCGAAATTCCCACCATATCCGAATCTTCAGCATCTTTTAAAGCATAAGCTATCACATCTGCCAAACTCTTATTGAAATGCTCCACAGCATTGCTATCTCCAGGATCAGTGAGTTTTACTACCAGCTGAAGTCCAGCCGCGTTGAATCTTTTATAGTCTTTGCGACTCGATTCAACAACCGTAAAGGAATTATTTTCAATCGATTCAACGGAATTATACTCAGACGATTCAATGGAATCTTACTCAGACGATTCAGAGGATTCGTGGTTGGATTCAATGGAACCACACTCAATCAATTCACGGGAATCGTGGCTGGATTCAATGCAATCATACTCAAATGGTTCATTTGAATCGTGGCTGGATACAATGGAATCATGCTCAAGTGGTTCAAAGAAATCGTGGCTGGACTCACTGTCTGAAAAAGTGCTCTGCGAATGAGAAGATATCGTCAAAATTTCTTACCCGCTGACTAAGAAGCTCTCAAGAAACAAGGCTCAAACGTTATCTGTGCAGCACAATATCTGTGAAAACAATGAGGTTAATGATTAAGTGCTTTCCTAAGCGTGCACATGTGGATCACACGTTATTCAGAATATTATCAATAGGTAGACTATTAACTCAACGAATTTGCAACATTCCTCTTGTAAACGATATCTATTTCGTTTTCGTACTAATAACACAGAAATATTAATTTTACATCCTTACAGCATTTCTATTGTCCTCCATTCTGTTTGCTACATACGTTTTTTACCCATGACATCAACAATGAAAGATATTGTTCAGTGGACAGATTCACCTAAACTTCAATTGTATAACAGTCTCATCAAAAATCAAAATAAACAATCTTATCTCATTGTTAACCGTTATTCATAGCAATTTCATAATTTATTTAAATTTACATACATGAACATCAGAACATCGGAACAAGTTCAACCCTGCTCAGTAATCATTGTATCTAACTTTTTTTTGCAAAATGTATGTTAAGAACACGGTGTGCAGTATATGATAACAAAGCGCTACCACAGATTAGGGCATAGTTGAATATACTTTTTTTTTTTTAAACAGAAGTTTTGTGTTTTTAAATAAAAGCTGTGATTCGTTTAAGTTTGTGACTGAAAATGTATTGGTGTTAATAGTACACGAAACAAACTGAAAGTCAACTTTCAGTATGGTAAAATTAGAATGTAGATTTAGTTAACATCGTTTCAAGCTATCGTTACATAGTTGGGATTATATTATTTCCCTACGTAAATAATTGAAGTAAAATGCTAAAGTAATTGATAATAAAACAATATGATTAGATACTCTATTACTAGAGACAGGTTTTTAATATGAAATTAGAAACGCAAGATATTTAAGGACCAAAAAATAATGAAAAATGCTAAATAAAATTGCATTTATAATTAAAAATTACAATAAGGGAAAAATACTAAATATGATTTTAAATTATTATATAAAATAAGTTGACTCTAGAAAACTATTTAATAGATAGTAATGTATTACATTTAATCTTACAACATAAAACACCCTTATTTTGTTACTAGCGCAGTAAGTAAAGTAATACTACTTGGACACCTTCTGCGGAAAAAATCGAAACAATAAATATTATAGAATCCCTGATAATATTATTCCAAGCACAGCCTCTCTGTTAAAATACGTATCAATGCAAAGATAACTTTTTCGTTGCGATTTTCCTTTAAAAGTTGTGATTTAAAAAAAATAAAAGTTGTGATTTTTTAAAAATATAACGTTATCAAAAAAATGTAATGTGTCTACAGGATGTAAAGTGTCTACAGTGAATTGTGTTTATATCGACTATAGCCCGAGATCTTTCCAAGCTACGTAATGGAATGTCTGTTATAGTATGTGAAACAAACTGGAAGTTAACTTTCATGATGGAATAAATTAGAATATAAGTTTAGTAGTAGAGAAAAATTAGGGCATCATTTTAAAACTGAAATCAAAATATTGATTTAAGTTTGAAACTGAAAATGTCTTGGTGTTAATAGTACCCGAAACAAACTGCAAGTCAACTTTTACTATGGAAAAATTAGAATGTAGATTTAGTTAACTTCATTTCAAGCTATCGTTACATAGTTGCGATTATATTATTTCCCTACCTAAATAATAGAAGTAAACGCTAAAGTAATTTCTAATAAAACAATGTTATTAGATACCCTATTACTAGAGCCAGGATTTTAATACGGAATTAGTAACGCAAGATATTTAATGACCAAAAGATAGTGAAAATGAAAAATGAAAAGGCATTTATCACTGAAAATAGCAAAAAGAAAAATTACACAAGATTTTAAATAAATGACCTAACAATCATAAATTATTACTTATAAAAGGAGTTGGCTTCAGAAAACAGTTTAATGGATAGTACTGTATTACATTCAAATTTACAATATAAAACACTTATTTTCAAAAGCTGCAAAAACCTATGTGATCTTGAAAAACCACCCCTATGTAAAATAATTTTTAATTGTGTTAGATTGGAAGTGGGGGTGAAAACTACCCTCTAGGCATTAATAAATTTCATTTTCAACTAGTGCTATTGAAATTATTACACAAATTTATTATTTCCACCTATGCACTAGTGTGGTAAGAATAGAATAAATAGATGATGAAAAGGAATCAAATGCACTCTATATAATATATATTAATTGATTAATATTTACTCAAAATCTAGAAATAATACAGTCTGTAAGACATAGGCTACATGAATTGAGACATTTTTGACTTAGTACAGTTTGTACAAACGTTACACAATATCAAGATAAAAATCTAAAAAACAATCTATATGTAACCATTAAAATTTTACCATTAAAATTTAAAATATGTTATAGTACATACAATATTTTAGTTAGTAATTTCGTCCTTTTTGATCATAACAGTGAAAATTTCGTACATTACTTGTCTAAAAATGATAAAATTATATTCACATATTTGCAGTTTGCTAAAATTAAGAAATTATAGAAGATACGTCAGTTTATATAAAAACATGTACACAAATCTTGTAGAATAATCTCCTATAATCTAGCTGTATTCAATGTTAGTCGTGGAAAACGGTGTCAGGTTAGAATCTTCGTACAATTTTCTAGATTTTTATGTAGTTATTGGTCAAGAAGAGAGTTGTGAAAAATATGGAGTTAATTCAGTTGATTCAGTTTGATTCAGTTTGATTCCTTATCAGCACAGTCTATTTATTTTCATTCTACATTTTCTGAAATGCATTTCGGAGCGACTGCTCCATCTTCAGTCCATGAGTACACTAAAAGAAAATGAAAGTGGAAAGTTTTTATTATATGTGACAGTCTTATAAGTTTGCATGGTATATCAATATATTAAGCAGTACGATATATGTATGAACTACGCAAAGAAAAATTGTATCAATGAACAACTATATCGCTTACATCTAGAAGCTTCTTCATATTTCAAAGACGAATGGCCTTCCATATACAACGACATACAACTTAAACTGAAACATAAAATAGATGATAAATATGCCACCCTAAATAAGAAAATAGAAAAACTAAAATTAGCTCATATCCAAAAGCCTATATCTACAAACACAAAGACAAACTCGAAATCCACATTAAAGTTCTACCCTAGAGTTCTCAACATTTCTTCTTTAAAACTATCTCCCGACGAAAATAATCTTCTTGAAAAAGGCTACAAACACAATCTCGTTCCAAATCGTAATGATAAAATCAAATCAATTACCATAGAAGCAGAAACGGCCATTACAAGATTTGATCCCACGGAACAAGAAACTTTACGAAAACAAATTGCTAAAAACTTAGAAAAATCTTACGCCGGTCAGAATAAAAACATAACCAAAGAGCAAAAAACAGAAATAACCTTAATAAAAAAAGCTAAGTCAAAAATTAAAACAAAATAACATTGTAAATACCAAGGCAGATAAATGTAACACCATAGTTTTACTCAACAAAGATGATTGCATACAAAAAACCGTTAACTTTTTCAATGAAAATAACATAATAGAGATTAATAATGACCCAACAGACAAATTTCAAAATCAAATTAAAAAAATTATAAAAACCAGCGATCTTATCTTCAACAACAATGATAAGAAATATAACTTAAATATACACCCAAAACCCCCAAACCTAAAAAGCCAGATAAAATTACATAAAAACGATAAACCCATTAGACCCATTGTAAACTTCACAAACGCTCCAGCATACAAAATTTCAAAAACTCTAGCAAAAATACTAAACGAGAGACTGAACCTAAGTAACAAATTTAACATAAAAAATTCTTGTGATTTAGCCAATAAAATAAAAAACTTACAAATTAATGATAATGAAACCTTTATCTCCCTCGATATCAAAAATCCGTACACAAATATTCCATTACAAGAAACAATAGACACTATTAAAAATGCTTAATCGATAATGAAGATAACCAACTTTATGCCGAACAATTAACTAATATACTCAGCACTATATTAAACCAAAATTATTTCCAATTCAACGAGAAAATATGTCTTCAAAAGGAAGGTCTAGCTATGGGCTCTCCTTTGTCTGGTGTCTTATCTGAAGTATTTCTACAAAGTATCGAAGAGAAACTGTTACCTACTATCATAGCTAAATTAAAATTAAAATTTTATGGCAGATATGTAGATGAACTATGCTTAATTTGCGAAACCAGAAATGTACAAGACATCCTACAATGCTTCAACACACTACACAATAACTTAACATTTACTCTAGAAGAAGCTAATAATAGATCCATCAATTTCCTAGACCTAAGCAGTGCTTTTAATAGAAAACAAATAAGATTTAATATATACAGAAAACAGACTTTCTCCGATAACTTCATTAACAGCTCCTCTAACCACCCCCAATCACAAAAAATAGCCACATTTAGAAGCATGATTCACAGACTTCTGCAAATCCCTCTAAGCAAAAAAAACTTCAATAATGAACTACAAACCATTATCCAAATCGCTACCAACAATGGTTATACAAAATCCCTTATTTATAAATTTATTTATAAATCCCTTATTTATAAATTACTTAACAAAAGCAAGAAACAGATATACAAACAAAAGAATCCAATTTAAAAACTTTCTCCTACTATCGATAATAACAAAAATAAGAAATACATCTCCTTTACATACACAGATCTAGATATACATAAAATTTTAAAACCGCTAAAATCCGATAAATATCAAAAACTTATTACAAAATACAGTAAACACTAAAAAAGACCAATACGAAAAAAGTGGTATTTATAAATTAAAATGTACCGATTGTAACGCCGTTTATATTGCAAAGACTGGCAGAACGTTTAGAAAATGATTTTCAGAACATATAAATGACTTCAAATATAATCGAAGAAAATCAGCATTTGCAAACCACCTCACTGATAGCGCACATAGTTTAAACACAATCGAAAACACAATGGAAATACTACATAAACATAAAAAGAGCATAAAACTAAACACACTAGAACAGTATGAAATATATAAACATAAACAACTGGTTGTTAACGAAAACAATATTGAACACAATAAACTTTTTGAAACGTGTCTCAAGCTTACACAAAACACGCACAAGATTTGTCAAGTTAGTAGTCAACCTGCTCATGACACAAATACATCAGCTTCTACAAGTACATAAAGGAATGTAAGTACTTCATACATATATCGTACTGCTTAATATATTGATATACCATGCAAACTTTTAAGACTGTCACATATAATACAAACTTTCCACTTTCATTTTCTTTTAGTGTCCTCATGGACTGAAGATGGAGCAGTCGCTTCGAAATGCATTTCCAAAAATGTAGAATGAAAATAAATAGACTGTGCTGATAAGGAATCAAACTGAATCAAACTGAATCAACTGAATTAACTCCATATTTTTCACAACTCTCTTCTTGACCAATAACTACATAAAAATCTAGAAAATTGTACGAAGATTCTAACCTGACACCGTTTTCCACGACTAACATTGAATACAGCTAGATTATAGGAGATTATTCTACAAGATTTGTGTACATGTTTTTATATAAACTGACGTATCTTCTATAATTTCTTAATTTTAGCAAACTGCAATTATGTGAATATAATTTTATCATTTTTAGACAAGTAATGTACGAAATTTTCATTGTTATGATCAAAAAGGACGATATTACTAACTAAAATATTGTATGTACTATAACATATTTTAAATTTTAATGGTTAAATTTTAATGGTTACGTATAGATTGTTTTTTAGATTTTAATCTTGATCTTGTGTAACGTCTGTACAAACTGTACTAAGTCAAAAATGTCTCAATTCATGTAGCCTTTGTCTTACAGACTGTATTATTTCTAGATTTTGACTAAATATTAATCAATTAATATATATATATAGAGTGCTTTTGATTCCTTTTCATCATCTATTTATTCTATTCTTACCACATTAGTGCATAGGTGGAAATAATAAATTTGTGTAAGAATACCCTCTAGGCGTTTTACAGTGGTTCAAGTTGTCCATATCTGCAAAAACCTATGTGACGTTGAAAATCTACCCCTATGTAAAAATAATTCATTTGGGGGTGTAAATATTGACAGATAGTTGATATCACTCCTATCGATGTTTATATGTCGAAAAGAAGTGGTTAGATTGGAAGTTGGGGAGAAAACTGCCCTCTAGGCGATTTACAGTGGTTCAAGTTGTCCATATGTGCAAAAACCTATGTGACCTTGAAAAACTACCCCTATGTAAAAACAATTCATTTGGGGGTGTAAATCATGTCAGATAGTTGATATCACTCCCTTCGATGTTTATGTCAAAAATAATTTTCAATTGGGTGGGATTGGAAGTGGAGTGAAAACCACCCTTTCGTCATGGATGGTCATAAGGTCACCTATGAAATATAATACTAGATTTTAAAAAACATCTTTGTTTTTATTTTTTTAAAACTACCCCTATATTGGGGTTGAAAATTAATTTTTTTTATTGTTTTGCTCCAATGTTGGTATTGCAGGTCTCTGTTTTACTGGCCTATTCTTATTTTCGGCATGAGGGGATGATAGAGGGTTGGGATGGTTTCAAGTGGAATTAAAGTTTTTCTAGTTTGGTATTGCAGGTCTCTGCATTACCGACCAAATCTTATTTTGGGCATAGGGGATGATAGAGAGATGGGGTGGTTTGAAGAGGGTCTAAATGTTTTTTTTTATTGTTTTGTTTCAATGTTGGCATTGGAGGTCTCTGTTTTACCGACCGTATCTTATTTTGGGCAGAATTTTGGTTAGGGGGATGATAAAGGGATGGGGGATGATAAAGGGATGTGGGTGGTTTCATATGATAGCCAAGAGGGTCAGGATGGCCTAACTGCAATTAGTTGAAAATGAAGTTGGGGCGTCGCGACGCTAGACGCCGACGGGCTCTGCCGCCCCCATTACTACTTGCGATTAGTCTGACCACTATTTCAAGTTCATTGCCCGTAAGGTTGCATGTTACTGAGCCGTGAATTCAGCTCAAGTGTAGCTCCCCTAGAGTTTTTCTGAAACACTAAAAGGTTAATGTTAAAGTATTTTATGCGCCTGAGTTTACCACTGGTTACGCGTTGTTCTTTCTGAACGTGGTACGCGCTGCGGGGGCCTGGAGAGCGGATGTACGGGACGGCAGTTGGGAGCTGACTCTGACTGCGCGAGCATGTAGTTCAAGGAATAGTGAGTTTGGTGGGCGTTTCCTGCTGTCTTACGATGGGGACTTCTCTGCTGTTTGGTAAGATTGTTCTATTTCTATATTCAGTTTAACTTAATTAAATCTTCTTTTTGCATAAGACATTTCATGTTTTTGGAATTCTAAATTGCCGTAAAATGTATAGTTCGATCTCATTTCTAAGTTCAAGTTATTCATTCTCACGGTTTAGTTGTTTGGCTACTAGAAATTTCGCCCACATCATGTAAACCAGTAATCCATATCATGCTATTCGTTTTCTTAAATCTGTCCGTCCGTTTCGTTTATCTCTCTCCAGTTCTCCTGAGTTCACGCCATGTTCATTAGCTTTTCAAAGTTAATTATCAAAATTAAAATACGCAAAGAATGCCAGGACCTTACAGTTCAAAGATAATTGGTGCATATTTAAATAAAAGAGGATAAAGTATACTGATAGGTTTGAAGTTTGAAAAATGAAGTAATTAGGTACGTCATATATATACAGAGTGGTCTTAATATCAGTTCCAGTTATGATAATTATGACTAGGAATCAGACTTTTTGGCTACGATGTGTTTTACAAAATTATTCTACTTAGGAGCATAAAGTTTCATATGAAGAAAATGAACGTATTAATGACGTCTTGAAAATACAGAGTGATTGGAATTTAAAGCAAATAGTTTTTCTTACGAATAGTTTGGGTAAAGAAATCCTCTACAGGATAAATATGTATATGCTTAGTAATTTTAACATAGTAAATCTCTTCATTGAGGGTAATTTTGATTGTTAGTGATTTTGTACATACATTCTCTTTTAAACTAATTTATTCATATTTATTTATGAATATATGCATTTATCTGATGTTACCACCGTAATATATATTACATTTGGGCTTATTTTCCCAATAAATCTGTTACTAAACTTAGATATTCTCATCTTATTGGTACTTTATTGTCGCCTAGTTGTTTCCTACAGTTTATCCGAAATATTTCAGACTTTCATTAATGGTTTTTGGGTGCCAGTATAAAGATCTAGCAGGTTGTTTACTGATTTAGCTAAAAATGGTTGAAACCAAATCTATCTTCATAATCGAATGTTCTGCTTCCGGCATACGTAACTAGTGACCACCGAGAGGGGGCACAAACAAGTGTTATCGCAGAGCGTGTTTAGATTTTTGACTCCCATTTTTATAAATTTGCGCTCTGCTGCTCTTTATTAAGATTTTGGATATTTGTGTGTTTTTTCAAAACTTATGCATTATCACTTTTCGAATTTTGGTCTAGTTTCTAAGTGTAAGCTGGATCTGCATTTTGCATTTGCTATTGCTAGTAGTTCTGCGTTACAATTTTCAATAATTCCTTAAAACTCTACCACTATTTTCCACCATTCTGTACTTAATCAAAACTTTATTGGCTATAATTAACTTCACTTATGCTTCATTATTATTAATACTTAGCACTGAATTCTGCAAATAGTCTGCTTTATCATTATTCTAACTTAACATTGGTATACTTTGGCTTCATCATTATTCTAACCTAACTCTGAAATATTTCCTTGCCGTTTGTCATTTAAATAAGTTTTCATCAGAATTCATGTTCCTATAGAATTTCTTCTGAAAGCTGATATTATTTATGAATTATTGATTCTTGGCATTAAAGTGAATTCGGATGACTTGGTTTTTATTTTATCTAAGATGCTAAAAGATAATTTGTCGATTCCATTGGATCGGATCCATTTAAAAGATGTCAAACCTGATGATGAAATACAGGCTCTTGTTTCTAAAGTGGAAGAAATTTTTGAGCAGTGTCGTGAACTTGCTGATGAAAGGGGATTATCTCAAAAACAGGCAAAACCTCCTTTGGCTAAGTTTGATCACATCTTAAATAGAATTTCTGATTTATTGCAAACTGGTCTTTCTCTTGATTATAGTCAGACACTAAGTTCACTCAGTATGGATATTTCATTGAAAAAGGATAGAATCAAATCACAGTTGGCCGAAAATGTTAATAGTAATTTTTGAAGCTACTCATTCTGCAGTAATTACAGCTATTAATGTAGGTTCTCCAAACCCTTTTCTTAACAATGAACCTGTAGCAAGTAATGAACTTCAGCATTCACCAACGCCGGTTCTTAGAAATTTACACTTTGATCTCAGTAATGATTTTTGTAAACTTCCCCATTCTTTAGGTAAACTGTTAGACATGTTAGAACATTTCAGTGAAAGTTTTTTGGAAGAAATAATTAAATTTTTGCTTTTTCTGGGCGAAATTAAGACTCAGGTTGAAATTTTTGGATTTTCTCATAAACAAATTTTGGCTTTATGCTTTGCACGTTTAAATGGAGGTCTAAAACAGCTAGCCGGTAGAGCGGCTAGAGAAGACAAAGATTTGAATTATTTTCATGAAACCATTCTCGAATATTATTTCCCATCTAGAGCTCGAGTGGGATTTATGAATAAATTGTATTACGGGGTCCAAGGGGAAAATGGAGCTTTTTCAGACTATGTAAAAGATATAAGGTCTTATGCCGAAGTTTTTCGAGTTGCGCAATCAGAAGCACAGATAGTAGAAAATATTTTGGTTGGCATGTCACCGAAAGCTAGGAGCATGTGTATATTTGAAAATAGGCCTTCCACTTTTCAAGAATTAGACCTGTTATGTGATAGGTTTCACACTATTGATTTTTCGGATTCTTTAAGACCTGAGAATGTGTGTCGTACTGCTGTGCTTTCACAAACTAAACCACTACTTAATAATCAGATAGATACACCTTCTGCCAATCATATAGAGCGCAGGTCATGCTATTTTTGTAACAGACAAGGCCATATCAGCAGGAATTGTCCAAGTAGGTCTTTTAGGGGAGCGCCTCGAAATGGTCCGCTATTTAGGCGTGGGTATAATTACATCTGGTTCATAGTTTGGTTCAACCTTAAGTAGATTCTAATGTTCTGATTATCTCGGTGTTTGAGGTTAAATTTGCTATTGTTTTGGTGTTTCTTTGAGTAGTTGTCTGGCACAATACTGGGGTGGTTCAAATACTTAAATACTTTGTAAAATTATTCAAATGGTTTGTTCCTTTTCTTCGGTATTTTGGGCTCCCTCTTACTTCTTGCTGGGAGGAAGGATGGATCCACGAATACGTTTTGATATCTTTCTGCTAATTCCCGTAAGGAGGTTTTGTTTTAAGATATTTCGTCGCGGGTGGCTCACTGGTAATTCAAGAAGCCATTGAGCTGGACGTTTCGATTTGTTTCCGTTGTCAGGTAGTAGTTCGTTATGAATTCCCGAGACGTCAATTTTTTGTTTCTTTATTTAGGGACCCCTATAATAAATACCTTCAAATATTATTCATATGCATTTTGTAAGTTGTTGGTATTCGTTCTTGATAGATGTAACTGGGAAGGCATCTGAAATTTTGTAAAAAGTAAGGATTCAGGAGAAACTTAATGTTTCAAACTCGGGAATCGGGTTCTACAATGCAAAACAAAGATTTTGCTCGGAACTCTTTTTTTTAATGTAATTTATTTTAAAGGTAAGGTATGGCTACAATATTTTTGCTTGGGTGCATACTGTGTGTTTTGATTTGTGTTTCAGTTTGTTGTGATCTGCCCATGGGACGTTGTTCGAGGTCGTGTATGTCGGCCCTGAGTAGTATGCTGCCTGTCTGTATCCCGCCTTTGGCCGTTCCTGCTCTGGAGACGTCTGGAGTTATGGTTCCTGTAACAAAAGAGGACGCATCTATTAGAGGACGCAATGCTGAGCTACTAGCTGTGTTGCAGAAACATGCAGCTGCATCCAGATATGCGGAGATGTCTGCTGGGAGTTGGAGTAAGCAGAATTTCAGGAAGTGAGGAACTGAATGATGGAATAAGGAAGCTTGTCCAGGTCGAAGTCATGCTATGAGAATCTCTGAGCTGTGCAGCTTCTATGCAAATGCTTGTACTGTCGCCATTTTCCATACAATTGGGCAAAACCAATCTTATAAAGGCCATGCATGACGGCATTGCTAGACAATTATATACTGCTCTGAGGTGAAGTCTATCATGAAGAAAAGTTGAATGGATCTATAGCAAACAGAACTTTCATTCATAGCAGATAAGAGCTGCTCAAAGTTAACTTACTGTGCAGCCTGCAGAAGTCCTTACGATCATTCCATTATGGTGATCGTTTCCAATAACCTATAGTCCTGTCTTTTCCTCTGATGCCTTGCGTGAAGATACCAGATTGTCCTCCCTTGCCTTTCCTTGGCGAGATTTGCCATCCTGTTTGCCGCATCTCTATATATGGACCATTAAGCAGTATTTTCGGTCTCAAGAAGATGGCTAAATTGACTTGGCTTCATTATAACTACCTGGAAGCATGAAGTCCACTAATTGTCTCTCGTCCTGGACTCATAATGATCTACAGTTACTATCACATGCAGTCATCGTCTACAGTCTCCTGATAGAGTGTCTGGTTCCTGCTCGCTCCTTCAAAAGTTCTTCTCTTGGTACTCCTGTGGTGCAGAGATGCAGAAACCTGGAAGTCCTGCTCATGGTGTTAAAAGCTCGGTGCGTCTGGACTAAGATATGGGTGCGTTTCTCTCTTCAGTTTGGTGTTGGTGTTTATCTCCTGCCCGGAGAGAAATAAATGGAGTGGTTAGTGATTATGGAACTCATAAAGAATTGAGAAGATTTGAGTTTTTGAAGTTTCGGCGGCACTGGTCATGGCGTGGAACTCTCGACTGCAGTTCTGAAGAAAAAGATTGTGTTTAGTGTTTTATATATTTAAATGTTGTGTTTTGTGTGTGTTAATTTAAAAGGGTCAGGTCCATAAGAATTATTTAGAAATAAAGTCTTGACTTTATTTTGGGCAGATAGGGGAGAATGAGCCGTGAATTCGGCTCAAGTGAGTATATGTAACTCCCCTAGAGTTTTTCGAGAAAACATAATATTGAAATTCATGGAATCCCGGAGTTACCACAAGAGAACGTTTATAATCTTGTTAGCGACATTGGAAAAGCTTTGGACTGCAACATAATAAAAAAGATATTGACGTAGCTCATCGAGTACCATCTAGCAATAAATCCCTTCCTAGGCCTAACATTGTGAAATTTATCAATAGATGGCAGAAAGGAGAAATTATGATTGCCAAAAGGAACAAAAAATTGCTAACATCATCTATTGGTATCCCTTCACCTGAGAAGCCCATTTTCATCAATGACCATCTCACGCCTAGGGCAAAGGGCATCTTAAGGAAAGCCAAAGACCTTAGGAATAAGGGATTCAAATACGTATGGAGCAGGGACGGCAAGATTTTTGTGAGGAAAGATGAAGCGTCACAAGCAATTGTTATAAAATCACTTAATGATGTTGTAAAGTTGGAGAAAATGTAACTGATTATGCATAGCACATACAAGTACAATTCCTATTCTAGTTATGGAACACAGTTTTGACACGGTCAATGATTATTTAGATAGCTTTGTTTCTCACGACAGTTTTTCGTTATGTTGTATAATTGCCAGAAGTTTGTGTAATAAGTTTGAGGATTTAGAAATTCTCGCAAATAGATTAAATTTTCCAGAAGTTTTGGTAATATCCGAAAATTGGTTACGGGCTGGTGATGAAAGGCTTTTTGACCTTCCTAATTATAATGCACACCATATTATCCGAAATTCTAGAGGAGGGGGTGTTTCAATTTATATGCTACGTGATAGTTTCCACAGTGAGGTTATACAGTGTATTAATGCTTCATACAGCATAATTCATATTATGATTAAAGGGAGCACTACTTTTAATATAATAGGAGTATACAATCCTCATGAATTAATGTATGAAAACTTCCTAAATGATTTAGAATTAATTTTAATGAAAGTAAACAGGGGTTCAGTAATACTTGCAGGTGATTTTAATATTGATATATATTCTTCCAGCAAAGCAACTACATTATGCGAGTCATTAACAGAAAGCTTTAGTTTAATGCGTTATAATAAATTACAACTAGAATACAAGGAAATAAAAAATCGTTCTTAGATCACATATATATGAATAAGTATGTAAATTCGATGGTAAAAATAGCTAATATAAAGTCAGACTTTAGTGATCACAATATACTAATTATGAATCTTGTCTCACAAACGACCAAATTTAAACTTGATTCAGGTAATTTAGAGGTTGTGGAAAATATTGATTACAAGAAACTATCTTATTATTTTAAAATTACTACTTTTTTATGTTCATCTGACGATCCAGAAATGTATTATGATGAAAATTTAGATTATATAAAAAGTGGAGTTGTCGCTTGTACTGTTCACAAAGAAAGCTCCAAATCTATAAAGGCATCTCGTTCTTCTTTTAAGTGGATAACTTCTGAACTCATGGAACTAATTCATTGTAAAGATAAATGGTATAAGAAAACCAAATCATTATATTCTTCAGAAAATACATTAATAGAATATAAACGTCTTCGTAATTTAGTTACTAAAAAAAAGAGGGATTTAAAACAAGAATATTATACAAAAACGTTTTCAAGTACTTGCGGTGTTTGCGCCCCGCACTCATAGTATACTGGGATTTTTTCCCCACTTGAAGACTTCAGGAGAATAACTCCCGTATAAAATGTATATATATACGTAGAATACGAGTGCATAGGATAGGGGATGGACAACACACCTTCAAAATTAGGAGTGGAAATAGCTGGATTAATTTTTAGCCCAATAAGATAATATTTTGTTTTTAAGAAAAGATAACAAATCTAAATAATCATATTTATTTATCATATCTCATATCATATATCATATCTCATCATATCATCATATCATATCTCTCTGTATAATATCTCTTGTCATATTGATCAAATTTTTCGTAATATTTAACAAGTTTTCCTAAAGCTGTAATGTGCCTCACACTGTCTTGTGTTACTAAATTTAGTGAGTGCATAAAACATTGTAAACATCTTGCTTTTTCATGAACTTGTGAAATCCATGCCTGCACCCCCTTGTATTTTCCGCGTAATTCGCAGCACCATCATAGCACTGTCCGCGGCAATTCTGGATATTTAACCCAATCTTATTAAAACGTCACTGACTTATTGAAGAGACTTGCTGCATATGTTGCTGACATTTCGTAGAACGCAATGAAATATTCTTGCGTCTTAAGTTCCTTAGAAACAATGCTCAAACATATTGAACCTTGTTCTTTCTTTGCTGCATCTGCAGTTTCATCAATAAGTAAGCCATTATAACCCGCATCTTGAATTTCACTCGCCATCGTACGAAGAATTTCCAATTCCATGATTTCAATCATTTCATTTACTGCTTCTTGTGACATCCACTTAAATGATTCTCTCTCAATATTTCGCCTAAATCGTGGTGAATCTTCACATCTGAGTTTCAGAAGCTGGTAAAAATTACTTGTCTCGTCCGTATGCTAAGTATAACAATGATGAAAATAATTTCTATAAGACGATACGGGAATTTTTAGGGTTTTGCAATTTTGAAAGATTCAGACTAGAAGCAACATTCACTCCACTCTGCACTGCCATAACTTTGGAACACGATCCTTTGTGACACTGTGAGGTTTCGTGGGAACTAAATTTTCTTAAAGCATGCTTCCAAGTGGGAAAAGCCAGAAGAAATAAAACAAGGGTCCACTTTGCTGGAAAAATCTTAACAGCTTTTTATCATGTGCTTCCTTGCACACTTTACATATTACCACCTTTTTGTTCTCATCAAACAAAATCCACTGATGTTTACTTTGCCATGAATTTTGAAACGTGCTACCGGTATCAGCACTCTTTGATTCACTTTAACTTGTTGGTATATTATCACAAACTCCCGAATTATTTGATGACAAGATTGGTTTATCAGTTCTAGTTTTGCGTAACGAATTTATTTAACAATATCCGAGTACTGATCGAGGGTATTTTCCATCCGCGGTCGTTTGATCACAAATTTATCCAAGATCGATAACACGTAAAAAGAACAACACAACTAGAACAATGTTCACGTTTTCTGAAATTAGTTTCAACTGATTCCTCCCGGGGCTGTGAACAGTGTTGCCACGGAGATCCGAATGTCTGAGTCTTGGGGGATTTTGTATATAAGTCGAAGTGTCGTTAAAGATGATTTTACCATGTTATAATAAACAACTTCCACCCTCAACATGCAGTAATCAAAATGAGTGAAATTTTTCTGCAGAAAACATATGGCTGTGGGTTAATTTATGAACTGAGATATTAGAAAACTAACAATTACATAAGGGTATAACATGTTTTCGTTTTCAAAAGGAAAGACAACACTTTAAAGTACTGCTTGGGTGGCACAAGATTGTGTAACATGGACTAATAATAAAATTGTCTCTGTCTGCAACATATTCTGTCAACTTAAAAGAAAACACAGATACAACTATCCCCTCGTCCCCCCAAATACTTAAAGACAGCCGTCTGGACCCACTGTCTCATTAACTAGAAACCAACCAGAACCAGGGAGCTCCTGCTTTGAGACAAGATGAGATCATATTGCGCATGCCAAGAACAGCTCGATTTTCCTTCTTCACTGATGTAACAACGAAAAAGAGATTTTGAGTAATAGTAATAATTATAATAAAATTAATTATGAAAATAATACTCGGGAGATTATTGGGTGGGTTTGAGTCCCATGGGCCCAAATAAGTTGGCGCCACTGGTGGGGTTTGCATTCATGTAGCCGAAGACATTGAATGTTCGGTTATAGATGTATCACTATAGTGCATTGAAAGACATCATGAGGTATTACAATATCTTCTACCTATTGCTAGTTATTTTTAGTATATAATGATCTCCCAGGGGTGTTTCTGAAATTTTTATGAATTATCTTGAAAACAAAATGGACTGCTTCCGCAAAATGAAAATGGATATTGTAATATGTGGGATTTTAATTTTAAAAAGAATACTTAAAATCATTATAATTATAATGCATGTCTCGATAATTCCACATTTAGAAAAAATAGATACTTTCTGATCATGTTTCATTAACATTTTCTCTAATATGTGTTTGAGATATGGTTTTTTCCCTCCTTTATACATTGAAAGCATTAAAAAGTTTCTATTTACAAGAAAGGCAATAGGGATAACCCTGCAAATTATAGACCAATAGTAATTGTGACAATTATGGGGAAAAATTGGTTAGGTAATAATCAGTTGACGTAATACTTCAAATTTTGTATTATAATCTTATTACTCCTTCTTAGCTTGGATTCTCTCCCGGTAAAGCCGCAATTGATGCAGTTGATGAACTGCAAATTCAATTTATAAAGTATATGAAGAAAATGATTACGCTTGTGCTATTCTTACTGATTTGAGTAAAGGATTTGACTGTATCCCACATGAAATCCCATTAACGAAACGAATTATTATAGTAAGAGAAAAAAAGTAAAATTTTCTTCAAACATTTCTCATGGGACGGAAACACTTTGTGGAAATGAATGGACTGTATCCCACATGAAATTCTATTAACGAAACGAATTATTATAGTAAGAGAAAAAGAGTGAAATTTTCTTCAAACACTTTGTGGAAATGAATGACAATTTAAGTCTTGAAGCAGATATTAAATATAATGTTTCTCAGAGGTCTAATTTGGGACCCCTTTTTTCTCATGATTAGAGCTGGGATTTTTTGTAGTATCCATTGGAAAATATGAACATAAATATGTAGTGAAAATTAGGGAAATATGTAGAAAAGTATGTAAAATCTTCAAAATATGTAATAGGCTATAAAATATAAAATATTCCAATTTTTTAACATTATGCCCAAGAGACATTCATACGTTAACACTGCGTTTTTTAGTACAGTGAACAGTTATTATTTGATGAAAATGTAACGTAGAAACCAGATTGTATTAATCTGATTTCGAATATTAGCTCTCAGTCCTAACAAGTAAAAATATTATAATACGAGTAATCACGCAAATTCCAATACTAGAGACATTCATTCATTAAATTTTGCAGCACAGTGAACAACTAAATATTTTTCTAAGTTCTCTGGGGTGAACGATAGCCGTTTGTCAGATAGAATGTTCTTACAAGCGGAAAATGACCGCTCAACATCGCACGATGTGACTGGGGAAAATTTTTGCAAATTAATCTTTCCCGGTGAAATGTCCTCAGGACAATCTATACTGAACCCTTTTAGAATTTGACACACTGCGAAATATTGAAAACCCAGGGTTTTTTTCTCAAAACGGGTTTTAATTTATTCAATGCACTCTCACCATTTCCCCATGGACTACACTTAGTTTTCCAACTGCATCTTCCACATCACCAATAGAATCTTGAATTGGAAGTCATGAAGTTTTTCAAACGTGTGATGCTCTCCCGGAGCCAGCTAAAGATGATCCTAATGTAGGAGAAAGAACAAACCACTTTGGAATCGCTGAAGGCACGCTGAGATTCACGAATACATGTAGCATTTTCATGATCAAAAGAATCTACAACAGTCCTTATGTCATCGAAATGTTCACCATAAAAGTTCACTGCTTCAATCTATGTTCCCCACCTAGTTAACACTGGTTCTGGAGACAATGGTGTTCCTGGTAGTTGCTCTTTGTAGGAGTTCACTCGCTGTGGGGCTTTTAGAAACACTTTTCTGTTGCCGAAATTAATGTGTTGACTTCTGGAAATGTAACTCTTATATCCTAGGCAACACGTTGCAAACCATGAGCCAAGCTCGTCAAATGGAGCATGTTGGGGTAAAATACCTTCAGAGAAGTTTCAGCTTTAAGCATGTATGGTGCTGCATCAGAATATAGCCCTAACACTTTCTCTTTTTTATTTCCGGTAGGCCACAACACTTTTAGTCCATCATTCACAAATCCTGCAATAGTTAACTGATTTGTACGGTTCAGATCTTTGCAGTAGATTAAACACGGGTTAGGAGCGCTGTCAGGTTGCAACTTTCCTACCATGAGATTTGCTATGTTACGTCTCTTAGAATCAGTTGTTTTATCAACCGAAACCCATAGGAAAGAATCTGCTATTTATTCTCTTATGCTGTCCATTACCTCATCGTAACAGATAGGTAGATAGTTTTTGTGTAGTGTTGAATGGTCAGGTATATGTTGCTTGCAGTGTTTTTCCAAGATAGATAGTAATTCAGATACTTTAATCTTGTACCATGGAATGTGTGCAGCAATCACTGCACTGCAAAAATCCTTATAGATAGACTTAATTGAAGTTGAATTTTCCATCTGTGTTAAAAGCATTTACCTTGTCGGTTGACGTAATTGTTTGTTTTTTCTATGCAGTGCACTTCTTAAAAGCTGTTCAAGCTGGGATTTCATAGAGCATACTATGTGTTTGTTGCAATCTTGACAAATCACTATTTTGCGCGTCAGTCGTAAAACACTCGTCTATTGCAGTCCATGATTTTAATTTTGAAGACAGCGAAGATGACACTGGTGTCATGTTCGTACTAGAAAGAACTGAAGTAAACTGTTCACTTATCCACTTTGATTCTGAATGAAACTAAAAACAGTTTGGGATTTACGGTTAACTGGGATTCCCAACAAAAGAACAAATTTAAAAATATTACTGGAATAACCAAACCACAGTAGCGTTCCCTTTGAGAAGAAAAATTAGACATTGTTAACAGGGAGATGTAAGGTATATAGAGTAAAAGAATTGAGTGCAGAATTCACAACAGTTTTATGGAATAATTCGCAAATCCATTAGGGCTAATAGGTTTCTTTTCATGTTGTGTCCATGCTCTTAAGTGTCTGTCAATCATCTGTCATTCCTTTCCTTACCTGGTATGGTCATTTCTTGATTTTCAATACCCGTCAGTGATCTTAATCTTCCTATTGAGGCAAGTGATAATATCCACATAGCTTCAGTATAGAATTTATAGAGAAATTTACACGTGTGAAACAAGAAAATATTGAAATATGTAATTTTATGTAACAACACAAGAATATGTAATATACTTAAAATATGTAAAAATATGTAAAATGAAATTAGTAACCCTAACATAGTTTTTTGTGTGAAGATATCTCTTTTCCCAGCATCTAAATAGCAAGGAACAAAATATGTAATTACATAGAAATCCCAGCTCTACTCATGATTAATGGCCTGCCCATTAATGTTCCAGATAAATCTATAGTGTATGCAGACGATTCAACTTTTCTCAGTGTCAGTAATTCTGTGTCAATGCTTTAATTGATAATGTCTTAGATAACATCATGATATGGTTTTATTGAAATTGTTTTTATTAAACTAAAATAAGATACAGAAAGTTGAAATGAACTCTTATGCCCCAGAATTTAAGACGAAAGCATTAGGATATAATTGTATTTATTTTATATTATACATATTGATATGTATTATAAAGGTTAACATTATAATATTCAGTTGATGGCTTGATATGTTGCAACACGACAGACAGTCTCATATAGTAATTAGAGCCAAGATAAGAGCCTTCCTGGGAAACGCTGAAAAGCTTTAATGTACTCGGTCATCAAATGACCGAACCAGAGTATCGTAAATGGCTAGAAACACCGGAAAATTTTTAACTAGACGGATGCGAACCAAGACTAGTCGTGCCCGAAATAATGAGGCCAAATATATTACGAAATTGTCACGACACCCCAATAGGAGCTCACCAGGGACAGAGACGTACACACAGTTTGCAAAAACAAAGATTTTACTGCCCGAAAATGAAAAATGAAATAAATGAATATATTGCAAAATGTATTTCTTGTAATGAGCGTAAAACAGAGGCACATTCAATAGCTCCACTCCAAACGTTCGAACCAGACTTTCTACCGTTCGAGATGGTAAGCATGGACATTGTAGGCCCACTACATAAATCCACGAATGGCAATGTTTACATTTTAACCTTCATGGATGCTTTTACTATATACAGACTACCGAGACCATTGTTAGAGAATTTGTGTTTAACATAGTTACACGACATGGTACGCAGGAACGACTTCTGACAGATCAGATTTTACTTCAAATTTATTTAAGGAAATTTGCAAATTATTAGGCATTCGGAAAATTCATATTAGCTCCTACCACCCTATGTGCAACGGATTAGTAGAAAGAAGCCACCAAACTTTTCCAAATATGTTATCACATTTTGTAAAGAAAGACCAACGCGCCTGGGATAAATGGGTCCCGATAGTTCAAATGGCATATCGAATCACGCCACATTCAGTAACCCGGTACTCGCCATACTACTTGTTGCATGGTAGGGAAATGAGACTACCTTTTCCAATAGCTGTAGTGCCTTCATCCCCATATAATATGAACACGTAACTAATTTGGCTGAAAAATTAGAGAAGGCGTACAAAAAAAGTCAGGGGAAACATCCAGCAGCGTAAGATCAACCAAACTAATATTTATCATGAAAAGAAAAAGGCACAGTTTCGGGCTTTCAAGATAGGCAACTATGTGATGCTGCACACAACAATTTTTAAAGGGGGTGTTGCAAAGAAATTTTCAAAACCTTGGATAGGTCCCTACAAAGTTGTAGAGAGGTTAAATGAAGTTAATTATATAATAAGGGCGGCAGATGGAAAAACCCAGTTAATCCACATTAACCGTTTGAAATTGTATACTACAGGGAAGGATATCAGTCAGGAAAGTTCCCGGTGGAAGAAATGGTAGAGGAAGGAGGAGAGATAAGTGAAGCGGACACTGTCCGCATCCTCTACCCTACAGTGATGATTCGGAGAAAAACGGGGACGAGACCCATGAAGCAAGTAAAGAGACTCCCGAATAAACAGGTGGATGCTTCTCCAAGCAGTGAGGAGGAGGCCCCGCAAAGAAATCAAGAGGAGGTCCCCCACGGAAGCCCTGAGACGGTTCAGGAGTGTGAACACACAGATTCTATCCCTCTGATTCAACTCCGAAAAGCGTTATTTGATCCATAGGCTGAGATTCCCCTCGCTAGGTTGACGGAGCAACTGAGTGCAGTGAACAGATAGGTAAATGAAACCAGCATGCTACCATAGACCATGAGACTAACCAGGCGGAACCCAATAACATACTGGCTAAAGGGACAGTTGATTCTGGAACCGTGACAGGAGACGGAAGTCAGAAGTATAATTTAAGATCACGAAGAGTATATACGCTGTAGAGATAGGATCTTTTTTGGATAACAAGTTAACTGTATTTAAAAAAAAAGAGAGAATTCAAAGAAAAGAGACGAGACAAATTACAATTCGAAAAATACATGGACAATAGTTATTGTGTATAGCATGAATGAGTATACAGATATTTGGAGGTTTAGTTAAAAGAAATCGACAAATCGAAGAAATTAAATAATCAATCAACCAAAGCACCTTTCCCAAATCATTTTCCTCGCATCACCAGAACCTAACAAAAACGTTTTTCATTATAGAAAAGAAAAATAAATTTAAATTCTATCATTCTATCCATTGTCATCATACAGCCAGAACAACCTAGCTTTATTTTGCTTTTATTAACAAACAATAGTGTACACTTTTGTAAAAGGAAAAGCAAAGGTGTCGTGGTGGTTTCCACCCCTGCGCCCCACCGATTCTAATGTTTGCAGTTTAGGATTTGCTGCCAAGCTGCCTTGTTCTCCAGACCAGTGAGACGGCCTCGAAGACTATGTGGATATACGGAAGAAAGACCATCAGAACAGGAAATGAAAGAGTATGGTATAGGACACCACAGGAAGTATACTGTGTATACTAACCAAATTTCATCACTTTAATTACATTTTAATAAGGAATGCCCACACGATGCTAGATATTTAAGATTATCTTAAATAATATGAACAATTTATTGATGTTAAAAACCATTGTAAATTGCCTCACTTACTTAATATATAATTAAATTAATAAGAGTAGATAAACACTTTAAATTTTTTGCAATAAAAAAGAGAGAGATTTTTTTAAAATAAAATTTTATTGGGAACGAGCAGAGATATTATCGAGAAGAAAGATTTGAATCACAATACTGTTACCAATTGTGTAAAATACGCAATTATTTGTGTTATACAGGTTATCTACAATCATGGTGCCGCTGGTAAAGAAATTGAAGAAACAAGGCATGCCTCCCACTCAAGCAGAGGATCTAACAGCTACGACTTCTCTATAAATGGAAAAGCGGACTGCGCTAGAGGGAGAAACAATAGGATTATGTAGTAGAAATTTTCAAAAAACTATAAACCACAAAGGTGAGGTAGGGTACTGCCTCTGCTCCAAGTCGGGAATATAATAATAATAATAATAATAATAAATTTTTATATTAAAATAAAATATTTTGTTTAAAAGATTTTAAGTAAACAATATAAGCCATCAAGTTTATTTAAAAAATAATTTAATATTTTCTGAGTTTTAACTTAGCTCACCTTCATAGGCAGAGAGACTTGCTTGCTCCTCAATAGAAGAGGCCATTAAGGTACAAGGATGGATCCTTAGCATGGGAAAAACCCCTGATAAACCTTAGTCTAGAAAGTGGAATACACGGTTACCCTGACATGGAGTGAAGTTTGTGGCAGGTTGCCGTACGCAAAGGCTCTGGAAAATAACCATCAAAAGCATGTACTGATATCAAAATCAGTATAACCTTTTTGGGGAAGGCAGTAATGTTACGCCCCAGAATTTAAGACGAAGGCAATAGGATATAATTGTATTAATTTTAAATTATACATATTGACATGTATTATAATGGCTAACATTATAATATTCAGTTCATGGCTTGAGTTGTTGCAACAAGACAGACAGTTTCATATAGTAATTAGAGCCGATATAAGAGCCTTCCTGGGAAACCCTGATAAGCATTAATGTACTCGGTCCCAGCCTGGGAAATGTAGCGTCGTCGACAAAGTACTTGGGTACAGAAGTCCAGAATAAAACGGCGCTCAGTTCGAAAAAGTAATTGCATCGGCAATTTTAGTAACAATTTCGCGCTGTAACAAGTTGGCATTAAGACTTGTGGTTATGACATTGACTATCTGGTGTCGCCACTATGATAATCGAGAAATCTATCGAAAGGTCGAATCGAATAATCGTTCTCTCATTGGGTGAGAGCGTTCGCGCTTTCTAAAGGGTGTAAAACTGTGGGGTAACTAGTGGAATTTGGAGGACCAGGCTTGCTATAAGTCAACTTAAATTAAACAAGGAGAGCTTGGACTGTAGGACGCTGAAATCAGGGATTTAGACTTTGATATGTTGCAACACAATATATTCAGGAATCCTGAACTCTGAGTAGTTGAAATTACATAAACACTTAGCATAGGATGATTATAAATGCAGTCAGACACAGTTACTAATGCCAGGAGCATACACATGTAGCTTCTAGATGCGCTGGCACTGCAATCCACTGACTTTCTTTGTTAGGAATACACGTGGCGGCTAGGCCATGAACACAATGGGAACATATGCACTTTGCACAGAAAATACAATATGAAGCCCGGAATCGCACACACGCTGCCCAATGCTCAGGAGCGAAAGGGTGTGGATAGAAGATGAGTAATAAGCCTACAAACTGGATATTGTCCCGCGCAAGGGAGCGATCGTAACCACACACCTGAATGCTACTGCATCTTAGACAATACTGAACTGGCGTGGCGTGGGGCAGTTACCGCCACACACCGCTAGGAAATGACGTAACGCGGGAAAGCATGACAAGCCCGCACAATCACTATAGAGGCAAATTTGAAACTTACAACTTATAGGCTCTTGAGCCAACATACTCCCGCCTAAAATCGACAGATTTTACATAACACTTTACTAACTGGGCAAGGGACACACTTTTACAGTAGGCCGCTTGCATTCGCCGCTGGACGTACGCACTGTCACAACGCCCACTAGACCGTCGTCACCAGGATGACCTAATGAGATGATTCCCAGCTTCCACTGGAGCGGGGGAGAATTATCTTCTTTCAGGAGGACGCGAGTACCAATTTGAATATTCTCGCTGGACGCAGACCACTTCTGCGTCTGCTGCAGGGAATGTAGGTAGTCAGCTGACCAACGCTGCCATATATGATGCATGTAGGTTTGCAGTCGCAGATGCCATTTAGCAACAGGAGAGACATTCTCTGCCTTAGGAGGGGAAGGGAGGGCTGTGAGTTTTTCCCCGATGAGAAAGAGTCCAGGAGATAGATAGGACGAGTCGCTAGGATCATCACTTAGGCGTAAGAGAGGTCGAGAGTTTAGACAGGCCTCAATCTGGGTGAGAACTATAGACAGCTGTTCATAAGTAAGCACTTGGCTACCCATCACTCATCGTAAATGAAACTGCATTGACTTGACAGCCGCCTCGTGGAGGCCTCCAAAATGAGCGGAGCTAGGAGGGATGAAGTGCCATGTGAATTCATTAGATGATGTATAGTCTTGGAGGACATGCTGATGGGTGCTGGGCTGAAGCAAGAGACGCAGCTCGCGCAGCTTGTTGTTAGCACCAACAAAGTTCGTCCCATTATCGCTGAATATTTCCTTGCAAAGTCCTCTACGAGATGTGAATCTGCGCAGGGCGGCGATGAAGGCATCAGAAGTAAGGTCGGAAACCAGCTCGATGTGAACTGCTTTCGTAGCCAAGCATACGAAGATAGCAATGTACGCTTTGACCTGCGTTTTGCTGCGGGGGGAGCCGTATCTTATGAAGAACGGTCCGGCGTAATCAACCGCAGAACGTAGAAATGTTCTAGCAGGGGTCACCCTGTAGCTACGTAGGCTGCCCATCAGCTGGTGAGCACCCTTAGCATTCAACTTGAAACAAGTTAGGCATCTGTGTAGCGTAGACTTAACAATTCTACGTACACTAGGAATCCAATATCGTTCTCGCAGAGAAGATATGAGCAGCTGATGTGATGCATGAAGCAGTCGCAGATGCTCGGATTCAATTATCAACTTAGTGAGGTGGTGACCTGGAGGGAGGATGAGCTGATGTCGTGCATCATGTGGTAACTCAGCTTTCTCCAAACGTCCACCCACCCGGAGTAGGCCATCCTTGTCCACAAAAGCACCAAGGAATGGCGAGAACTCTTGGAGCTCACTTGCATCTTGCTCTGAAGATCGGCCAGTTCGTGAGAGTAGGCTTCTTACTGAGCAATTCTTATACAAAGCAACAAAGCTTGTTCTACTTCCTCAGCTGTGAGGGGGCCTTGAGGTTTAGCTTGGCATCTACAGTTGTTTATGAAGCGTAGCATATACGAAGTCACTCTCTGTAAACGTGTTAGCTTGGAAAAACGTAGCATAACGTCTTCCGCAGCATGTGTAACTAGGCAGACTGTGGCACGCTGTTCACCCATGTCCAGCAGCTCAAGTTGCTGAGGCTGCTTAACTGCTTGTTGTCTGGACTCACCCAATGACGTTTTATCCTGTTTCACTGGCACACGTACCGTAAAACTACCATCGTCATTGCAAGTGGTATTCGCTGCGTAATGCTGTTCGCACCGTTTCTCTTCCTGTGTTAACATGTGTTGTGGAAAGTCTTCGAGGTCCAAAACCGCCGCATCTGCATGTCCACATTGTACGTAGAGATGAACAAGTTGTGCTGGGAATCCGCATCCAGATTGCCTTTAACAGAGGATTTAGGAATGGTTCCAGACAATATTCATCCTAGTTCTGTACTAATCAGTGTAGGAAACCCAGGATTGGTTAAGATCTTCCCATGGAATAGCTCGAAGAATAATGCTCCTCCAATAAGCAAGTCAATTTCAGAAGGGATATTAAATCTAGGATCGGCTAATGGAATGTTCGAGGGGATGTTCCATGAGGTTGGGTCAATTCGGACGGCAGGTAGCTTCCCTGTTATGCGAGGAAGGATTAGGCAATCTAGATTCGTCCGATAGTTGTAAATCATGGATCTCATATTAATGGTAACACTATGACTGGCATTCTATGAGGTACCATTTATACCTTTGACAGGCGTATCAGCTGTCATCGTGGGCAGTTGCAGACGCCTCGCTAGATCCGCTGACACGAAACTGGCCTAACTGGCAGAGTCTAGAAGGGCCTTACACTGGATATAGTTACCATGCTTGTCTTGCACTTCGACCATCGCAGTCGCAAGTAAGACGTGGAACACTGGCTTTATTTTCACTGAGCAATAACTCGCAGGCGCATCAGCCCTGTTGTTATGCGCTGTATCACTGCCTTCACTGGAGTGAGAAACCGTTCTCATGTGACCATTGCTGTGCAACATCTTTCTGTGCACTTTACCACGGTTGCAAAATGAAGATACGTTGCACTGATTCACTCGATGTGTATTAGAAAAGCAGTTGAAACACAAATTCTTGCTTTTCACAACCTTCCATCGCTGTTCAACACTCAGTTGTCGGAACCGCTTACACTTAGACAGGTTATGGCCGCTTTGACACTGAGGGCATAACTGCTCAGTTGTCGACACATATGACTGACGACTGTCACTATGCTGACTCCTAGGCTCACGACGTTCACTTCTAGGTTTTGATGGGCTGGACCTGCTGCAGGAATGATTCGACAGCACCTCTAGAGAATGAGACTTCGCCTCTAGAAACAACACAAGCTCACTTAACGAGGTGAAGGTTTGAGAATCGATTCTGGATTCCCATTCACGTTGCACGCTGTGTGGCAGGTGCTCCAATAACAATTGCATTAGAATTACTTCATGAAGTGGCACTTCTAATTCTAACGCTTCAATAGCATGCAAGTTGTTTTGGAATTGATTCAATAAGCTTCGCAAGTGTGCAACCGTCTCTTGTCGCGCTACAGGTAGGGACAGAAGATGATTAATGAGGGCTATAGCAACCAACCTTTTGTTGTTGTATCTTGCACAAAGTATATCCCAGGCAACTTGGAAGTTATCACTTGTCACTGGTAAATTTTGCAATAACATATGAGCTTCCCCCTTTACGGAGGCAATGAGATAATGGAACTTTTGAATGGGTGATAAACCGCTATTGTTTACAACCAGACTTCAAAATGTATCATGATAATGCTTGAATTTGGTTACGTTTCCTGGAAACAATGGGAGCTGAATCTCAGGCAATTTTATCACATTGCTCATCTGCGAAGCACTGGAGTTCACTGTTTGTCGTGTGCCACTGTTGTTTGTATTGACACTAACTGAGGTAGGCTCACGAGCATGCATTAATTCACCTAACCTTGCCTTTAGATTAATATATAGCATTGATACCTCGTCTGCATATTGTATGTGAATGTCAAGTTCTGTATCAGTTTCCACCAAAGATTCAATCTGCGTTTGCACAGCTTCAAACTCATCCAATAACGTGTCATAATGTGCTTTGATCACAAATACACTAACATCTTCAGATATATCGTTGAGAAAGTTCTGTGTCAGTGTAAACTTTCTTTTGATGGTACCCCTACGCTTGACCAAAGACTTAGCATCCTCTTGCTCCATGATGAGACGAAACAGCTATTTTCTATGTTGACAGAGGAAAGGGATTAGGCAGTCCACTGTAGACTGGGGTGGCTGGAGGCGGCCATGAACACGCGTGCAGAAGAACGCACAGCTGTCGCGGAGCACGTGGCTGGCTTGCTGAAGGTCGGACCAGCAGAGCCGAACGCGATACGACGACCCGAGTGTACACGAAGTAACACGAAAGTCTAACACGTGTTACACAATGTTCAACTTTCAGAAAATTGTTGCAAAATAAAAATCCGGCCCGGAGGACCAAAATTTGGGGTAACTAGTGGAATTTGGAGGACCAGGCTTGCTATAAGCCAACTTAAATTAAACAAGGAGAGCTTGGACTGTAGGACGCTGAAATCAGGGATTTAGACTTTGATTCGTTGCAACACAATATATTCAGGAATCCTGAACTCTGAGTAGTTGAAAAAACATAAACACTTAGCATAGGATGATTATAAATGCAGTCAGACACAGTTACTAATGCCAGGAGCATACACATGTAGCTTCTAGATGCGCTGGCACTGCAATCCACTGACTTTCTTTGTTAGGAATACACGTGGCGGCTAGGCCATTAACACAATGGGAACATATGCACTTTGCACAGAAAATACAATATGAAGCCCGGAATCGCACACACGCTGCCCAATGCTCAGGAGCGAAAGGGTGTGGATAGAAGATGAGTAATAAGCCTACAAACTGGATATTGTCCCGCGCAAGGGAGCGATCGTAACCACACACCTGAATGCTACTGCATCTTAGACAATACTGAACTGGCGTGGCGTGGGGCAGTTACCGCCACACACCGCTAGGAAATGACGTAACGCGGGAAAGCATGACAAGCCCGCACAATCACTATAGAGGCAAATTTGAAACTATAGGCTCTTGAGCCAACAACAACTTTTTACAACAACTCAGAATGACCACACCCAAAAACACTCTTCAAGCATTTGTATCCATCCGCGTGGAGTGGGTACAAATGATATATAAACAGGTAGCTAGAGTGGATCGGGGACAGTTTTTGTGCAACAAGGACGTTTTGATATTCGTCATACGTACTCTGTAAGTAAACAAAGTAATTTATTTTATAAGTATAAAATAACCTGTTTTGAGATTCAAGTATTTGACTCTATTGTGTTATCTCTCTGGTTCTCTGAGGGAATAAATAATTGAGTATTTTATATTAAATTATTGTATGTTACATATATTTACCAAATATATTGTTGACACATTTATTGTCGTGTGCTATATTGACAATACTCCTACAATTTCATCAGTACATATATAGCCCAAAGTTTCTGTTCTGATCCCTAGCGGTTATGGATCGTTATAGCTTGATGGTTTATTTCAAGATGGCGGTGCTCTATCTTTGTGGCACTCCGTGAATATTAGGTAATAAAATAAAGCCTGCCTGACAAATTAACTAATACCTGACTTCACACGCACTGTAGGTTTTCTCGATGCACATCATTTACCTTGGCATAGCTGTAAGGAATAATAATTAACAACATTACCCCTTTGATATAATTAAATATTTAAAGTCTAATAAAAGTTACAGTTTATTCAAGTGAAGCTTACAATGGTTGAAGTATAATATGAATATGGCTTGAACTTATCATTCACATCAAATATTCAAAATCATCAGAAGCTGATTAATACATGAAGTAATAATAGTTATATAAAAGAAAGCTTACAAAATTTATTATTGTTTTCTTGTGTTTTGCTATAACACGTTAAATTATCTTTCAAAATCAAAAAATCTAATTATCAAAATTATGGTTAACATCTTAAGTTCGACGTTCGCTATCCTGCGAACTATTCCTGTCCTCATACCATTTTCCACCCAAAATCAAGTTACTGTGACATTCACTAAATTCTAGGCTAGTATGTGGATAGCGTTACTTTCCTTGTTCTCTTGTTTGAACTTATGAACTTGTTCCAAATTGTTTTCTTTAAACTTTAAAGTAACACCCTATACATTCATAACTGCACATAAGTTATGAGTTCTTCCGAACACACACAATTTTATCTTACAGAAATATCACTAAACTCAGATCCGACCTACATCATGAAATCCTAATACGATCAGACCTCATTGAGACCAAGACATCCTTCAAATTAGATTACGGCATATTAACTTGGGCCAATATAACAATAGCTCGCCTATGATTTGAGAAAATCCTCTCATACAAAGGATTCACCAATCAAGTCCAACTAACTGTGCCTTATACAAAAAAAATTTCAATATGTTTACAAACCAGAAGTCTATTCCACGAATTAGAGAGAACCATATTAGTTTTAGTAGGTCTGAGCAAGTACCAATACTTGTTAAATTACCTTAACAGTTATAAGGGGCAGAAGTACAATGAAATTACTTAAACTTGATCATAAAGACTAAAAACAGTACTTGCAATGACAAAAGAATGTTCTCACCGCCCGAACTATAAATTCATGAACAGAAGGTTCTATATATAAACATAATAACAATGGCACTTTAAGAATGAAACTATTTCTTGAGAATCTTAACTGACACAGAATAAAAATGATTTTAGAATCAGGAATAGCTCATAATAAAGAAATATATAAGTTTACGAAGTTCAAGGCTACAAATAGGGAATGGAATACGGGATCCTCAAATGATTATACACTGAAAGTTATAATGGAAAACCACCTGGATAATAATAATGTCAAACATCTACTATATATTTGTGATATTTAATATGTATACTGGCCTAATAACGCTCTCTAGCATAATTTATAATCAACATTAGGTATAACACATCCGAAAGTACTCACAACTAATACGATCACTATGTACATGCCAAAGCCTTCACTAAATTTCAGGGTCTTTATTATAAGTTGAGACCGGGCGACCGGTGTTTTCACTCTCCGCTACGGAGTCCGCATTAGCCGCGGGCGGCACGCGCGCGGCTTCCCTGCTTAAAGTGTAGGCTATATAGGCTTACCTTATAACATATGTTGGAAGTGTCGTCCTTCCTGTGTTATACAGGCATTGTATCTGGAAACCACATTCTGGCTGACGCGAGTGAGTTCTTCCACTGTAATGGCCCTAATTTCATTCGTAATGTTTTCTTTCAGCTCCTCCAATGTGTGAGGATTTGTTCGATAAACCTTATCTTTAAGTTTACCCCACAAGTAAAAATCACACACTGTGAGGTCTGGGGAGCGAGGTGGAAAGAGACCAGCACTGATCACTCTGTCAGCAAACACTTCCGAAATTTTAAGAAGGGAGACTTCCGCTGTATGAGCGGTGGCCGAATCTTGTTGACACCACCCGCGCGTTTTTTCTTCATCCGTCAACTGCTGAAAGAATGGCACCAAAATGTCATCTTGGTAAATCTCTGAATCTACTGTAGTCTCGTAAAATTTAGGCCCAATTATTCGCCTTCCATTAAAAGCACACCAAACCCCGATCTTCCTATCGTAATGAGGGATTTCATACACACCATTAGGATTTTCTGCACACCAATGGCGTGAGTTATGACTGTTCACACGACCATTAAGATGGAACCAGGCTTCATCAGAAAAGAACACAAGCTGGGGGTCGATTAAACCATTATCCACTGATGACAGAAACCACTCACAATATCGCAATCTTGCTGCTGGATCGGCAGGTTTTAAACAATGGGCCCGTGTAAATCTGTACAGTTTGAGGTGTAACAACTTTATTGCTTTGTGTGCAGAAGAAACTGAAACCCCTACTTGTTGGGCTAATTTTGAGAGTGATTTATTTGGTGAATGTTCAAGATAAGCGCCAATCTCGTCTAGCTTTTCTTCTGTTAACACTGTTCGTGTGCGCACATGCTTTTTGTTTTGCACTGAGCCAGTATTTACAAATTTATTAACAATTCTGTGAATTTGTGCTCTTGAAGGTGGCACATCAGCAGGAAATGTCCGAATAAATTCATCACGTACACGTCTAGCAGACTCGTCCTTAAAATAATGTTTACACCCAAAAATACGATGCTGCAGCGAAATGGGTCTCACCATGTTGACACTTTAACAATAACTGCACGTGCCGCTGTTGCATCAAGGTCAGACCGGCTGCGCGCGCCTTCCGTCGCCCGGTTTCAAGCCTTCCGTCGCCCGGTCTCAACTTATAATAAAGACCCTGTATATGTTTAATAGAGTAGGTCAAATTTAATAATTATTTGAAAGACTTCAGAAAAGCAACTTCATAAAACCGTAGGATAAGTGATCATGTATCATCAGAACTGTATACATATATTTCTTTATCTTGAGAAATAACCTGGATGCAAAGGCTTTATCCAGGAAACGCCTAAATACCAGATCTCAATAACAATCATGAAGCTATGTATCACTAGCATAATACAACAGTAGACATGACCTTACAGAAATGCTAAGTATCTAAGACAGGTGAATAAATACATTTTCATAACGAATAGATTTAATTCAGCGCTCAGACACATATTATGTACTTAATTGTTTAATACAAATTTTCTTATAATCGGCTTGCCTCAAAAAATTAGATCTTGGCTAGTATATGGTGTAAAAAGTCGAAATTACAGTTTGGCGGCAGGTCACAATTAAACCTTGATTATTTACAGGCTTCACGACAGGCCACAATTAACTTTAATTAATTATGTATATAGTACGAAAGGCCACTGATAACACTTGACCCTCATGAATTTTACGAGAGAGATTAATGTTCATTTTTCCAACAGCTAATTATTTGAATTCAGCAAATACCTTCTTGAAAAGAAGGGTTCATTTTACTAATGGCTTCCAAGTCACATGACCTTACTGAACACGCTATTATACAAAAATCTTGGCCCTGAATTATATCTAGAACAGGCCGTAATTAATCATTAACAACAGTTGTGGCATAGTTACATCGAATATCCTCACATACACTATTTATGAAAGGGAACATACCCCGGATTTCAAAAGCTAATTTCGAATAACTGCTCTATAAACTTGACAATGCAACACATCTCGCGTATGAATTCGCTTGACTTCTTAAAGGAAATGCATACTTGCATACTTAAGACTTACCCACATCCATAATGGGTTTCATTACTCACTTATAACTTGCGTTAGTTGTTAAATTTTCACTTGACAAGCAAACTTAGATTTACCTTTGATAATCCGGACGGCCGTTTCGCACTATTTTAGTGCATCATCAGCGGTTTTCGAACTGCTACTGGTGGGTGCCTGTGTTGTACACCTAGGTGGTGTGGGTGTTGCGTTGGTCTTGAGGTGGGAGTGGGAGTATTTGGCGGTGTTTGAATGTCAGGTATCGTGTCAAAAAGTGTGTGTGATTTGAAGTGTAGTTGGTCATTCAGTATAGATGTGGGGTGATTTTTTGTGTGTTTATATATTTCTAGTTGTTCTATTGTGTTTAGTTTGCGACTTTTGTGGAGTGTGTGGAGAATTTCCATGTTCGTGTTTATGTTAGTGTAATTGTGGTTTGTGTCAAGTAGGTGTTCTGCATAATTTGATTTTCTGTTGTGGGGGTGTTTGAGTGCTTTTATGTGTTCTTGGAATCTTGTTCTAAAGGATCTGCCAGTTTGGCCTATATAGAAGTTGGGACAATTATTGCATTTCAGTTTGTATAAATTACTCCAGTTTTGTTGTAGGTGTCCATTTGTGTGCTTTTCCTTGTTAGGTGTTTCTTTAGAGTGTTGTTCGTTTTGTAGGCTATGTTGTACTTGAGTTTTTTGAAAGTTGATGCTGTTTTGTGAGTTTTCTTACCGTAGTATGTTAGTGTGATGAACTTCGTTTTTGGTTCTTGGGTTTGTGTGTGTTCTTCTAGCTTGTGTTTAGTGTTTCTTAGTATTCTATCTACTGTGCTGGGGTTGTAACCATTTTCTTGGGCTATGTATTTGATGGTTTTTAGTTCATTTTTGAAATCTTCCATCTCCATTGGTATATTGAGTAGGCGGTGAACCATGAAGTGGTAAGCTGCGTGTTTGTGTTGGGTAGGGTGGTTGGATGAGTTATGTATAGTTGTTACTGTGGTTGTGGGTTTCCTGTAAATTTTGAATTTGTGTTTATTGTCTGTTTTGGTGATTGTGACATCTAAGAAGTTGATGGCTTTGTCTTCTTCTGTTCCCAGTGTGAATTTCATAGATGTGTGTATCTTATTGATGTATGTGTGAAGCTGTTCGACCTGTCTTTTGTTCCCATTGTACATCATTAGGACATCGTCGACATACCTGTACCAATATATGATTTTGTTTGCGTGTTATTTACTTCTGTGTTGAGTATGTACTTTTGTTCAAGATTGTGTACATATATTTCAGCTAGTATGCAGGAAATGGGAGACCCCATAGGGAGGCCTTCAGGTTGTTTGTAGAACTTGCTGTTGTATGTGAAGTAGTTTTGTTGTGTAATAGTTCGTGTGATGTTGATTATTTCGTTTATATGTTCTTGTGGAGTCTTGTTGTCTTTTAACATTTGTTCCAGTATTTCAAGTGTTTTTGTTATGGGGACTTTTGTGTATAGGTTTGTGATGTCAAATGATGCAATTGTTGCGTTGTGGGGAATTTCAATATCCTTAATGTTGTTGACTAATTCAATGTTGTTTTTGACAGCTCTGTGGTTTTTTAATACAATGTTTGATCTTATTATGTGTTCCATGTGTTTAGCTATGGAAATTCTCCACAAAAGTCGCAAACTAAACACAATAGAACAACTAACACAAAAAATCACCCCACATCTATACTGAATGACCAACTACACTTCAAATCACACACACTTTTTGACACGATACCTGACATTCAAACACCGCCAAATACTCCCACTCCCACCTCAAGACCAACGCAACACCCACACCACCTAGGTGTACAACACAGGCACCCACCAGTAGCAGTTCGAAAACCGCTGATGATGCACTAAAATAGTGCGAAACGACCGTCCGGATTACCAAAGGTAAATCTAAGTTTGCTTGTCAAGTGAAAATTTAACAACTAACTTTTGTTAAAGCAATCAAGAATGGACACTCAAACATACAGTTATAACTTGCATTTACAAAATCGCAAATACAACAGCAGACGGAGATTCAAACGACCACCACTCACACAGGACTTTTCTTATCAAGTCAGAAATCCAGATTAACTGACTCGGAAGGAGTCAACAGGAGCGCAGTCAAACACAACCTACAGGGAGTTCTAGGAAATACTAGCGTAACAAAAGAAGAGCGTGCTGCACTCGGAACAAAGTGATTTTTATTTCACGGACAGTTGCCTGCGATGTGACGTCTGAACATTTTTGGCATGTATTTAGATTCCAAATTGAATTGGAAGGAACATAATAATTATTTATGTAAAAGGTTATCTAGAGTAATCTTCCTTTTAAAAAGTCTAATTAATAGTTTTATTCAAGTTTTATTTAAAGCAAGCGTATCATGCGACTTTTGAAAGTGTAATTAGATGTGATTTACTTCTATATGGTAACGCTGTAAATTTAAAAAATCTAATTTTACTACAAAAGAATGTTGCGAGAATTTTGTGTGGGGTTCCACAGAATGCCTCCTGTAAACCGCTCTATTTAAAAGACAAGAATATGCCTGTTTATAACCTTTACTTTTCAGGTCTTGTCACATATATCAATATGAACATTGAGAAATACACGCTAATGGAAGATATCCACAGTTACGAAACCAGAAAGGTCAACAACATCTGTGTGCCATTTGCCAGACTGGAGAGTTAAACAGGGACGCGTTATCAGAGGTATTGTACTCTTCGGCGCTAGGAAACTGGCCTCAAGGTCACTGACTGCCATTAACATCCCATATCTCCAAATCTAAATGTTTAGCACTATATTGCCGATTTGCAGAACATGTGCATCTTACACCCTCCACACACTCACATTCCAATACAGTAAAACTGGTTTGCTGCTCCCATCATAACAATTCCAAAAGAAGAACATTCACTAAAAAGAGAGCAACTGTGCATCTTAAAATTATCAGTCTCTTGTCAGAAATCTTTGTGGTGTTTGTTGATTTTGTTACAAGCTAATTTTCATCTACATGGATACTTTTTTCGTTTCCTTTTGCTATTTATTGTTTTATTATTCATGTATATAATACTTTGTTAATTCCTTTTTATGATTTTATAAATTTGTATTTATATATTTTTGTATTGATTTGATGACGAGTATTGTTGAACGTTCTCCTATTTTTCTACACCCATCGAAAAGGAAGCACCTTATACCGCGGCCAAGGTAGTCTTGTATGAAGAGGCTCTAATTATGAGTTATGTGGAAAATAAACATACCGGTAATTTATTTATGAAACGGTGGGGGTATTTAATATCTAGGCGAAGTAATTTACATCTATTTTATGAGAGAACATCCTCATCATCGGAAGTTGGAATTCCATAAAGCACGAATTAAATAGAAATGGGTAAAAATTTAAAGCATTGAAAAAAAAAAATTGTGAACAACCTGTTATATTCGAGACCAGTAATTTAATTCTCAGAACTGCACAGGGAAGTTTCCAGGTGTCATGTTATTGAAATAGGGCATCTGATGGTAATAAAACCGAACCAGCACTAAAGGCTTTTATGAACTTTTTTGAACAAGGGACGCCTGGAAACAGAGTTAAGGAGGGGGTTTCTGCTGAAACAAGGGAGGTGGTAACAACACTGGCACTAGCAGTGAAAATAAAACATTTCATAGAGTTCAACTTTAATGCAGTTATTCCCTCTGACCAGGCAGCTATACGCTTTGACTATTCCCTAACTCTATGATCCCCTGAAACTTCAAATCATTGAAGCGTCAGTTTTGTTTGGACGAGAATAAAATATCCCCTATATCGACGAAAGAGGAAAGATAAAAGAAACACAGGTGCACAGATGCCTCGTCGTTTAATTAGTGAAACTCATCATGGATTTCGCGAGATTCCCTCTGTCCCTATCATTGAATTTGTAAATACTCTCGGGAAAATTCATTTTTCAAAGTGCCGATTGTATATGACCAAAAAAGAAGTAAAATGACACTTGTGTCAAAACGAACCCCGCTCGCTGCTCGGTCGAATGGATATACGTTGAAAGTTGAAATTTGCTGAAGTGTAAACAGCAGTCCGCAAATGGCTATACTCCAACCGAACGGACTTCTATGAACAGGGTATTTTGAAATTGGTATCATGATGGGAGAAATGTGTTGAAACTTGGCATCTATAAAGAAATATAGATAAAAGATGTCCCTTCATGTGTACATTTGTTTGTATTTGTACTTATTAAACTTTTGTAAAAAAAAACTTATTGTGAGTTACTTCTCGATCCACCCTCATATTATTATTGTTATTATTTTTATTACTACTATTATTATTACTACTATTATTATGATTACTACTACTGTCCCTATTATTAATAGACTTGATTTTAGCGTCACATTATTACAATTTTGCTTTTTACATTAGCCTTGTTTTGCTATCCTCTTTTACTTTAAGAGGAAAACAGAAATAACTAGAGAAAATATTCTTCACACCATTTTGTGCCACGAGGATAAAACACGTAGCCTACATATTATTCCATGCTCAGGACTTTAATTTACTTTAAAGGAAAATGACGAAACTGGCGCAGCGAATGGAGCCCGTTTGTATTGTGTTCATAACGTCATGGCGACCCCAATGTCATATTATAAATTTACCATCCTAGAAGAGTGTTACAAAAAGTTTATTTAGTTGATTTGTTTATTTATTTATTTATTTATTTATTAGTATTATTAATATTATTATTATTATTAATATTATTATTATTAATATTATTATTATTATTATTATTATTATTATTATTATTATTATTATTATTATCCACTTCCTTTGATGTCGAAGTAGATTGTTATTCAATGTCGCTTTCACAGAACATGCGATCTCATTCACTAAAGAGAGGTCAAATTTGAGAAGTCTAGGGAAGCGAACGTGGAATCAATTACACAATTCATAAGTCCCAAAGCTATTTCTATTCATAATATAATAAATTTACTTCACGAGTTGAAATTAAATAGAAATAATGCGAATGGGGTTTGAACTCCACAATTTGAATCCTTCAAATATATGTCTCTCCCTCGGCCAAACAAAAAAAAAAACTAAACTCCGTGGCGCTACATCCCTGGAGGGACTTGACCTACCACCCGACCGCTGCGTCATCTACCACAGGCAGTTGGCAGGATTGGGGGCATGTGGTCAGCATGCCGACACCCACGGCCGTTAATGGTGGTTTTCATGGCCGGAGTCGCTACTTCTCTATCAAGTAGCTCCTCAATTTGAATCACGAGGCTGAGTGCACCTCTACCAGACTCCCCTACCTCAGAAAAATCCGAGGAGGTACCGGAGATCTCAATATAAGATATCAACCCAGTGGCGACTTACAACCTGTGAGTACTTCAAGACCCGTGCATCTTAGTAAACCACTAGTAGGTCACAGTGGAATAATAATTATTTCACATGTTGAGAACGCCTGGTGGTATACTGGGATATGTGAGTCAGTTTGAGAATTTAATGTTGTACTAGCATGTTGCCATGGTAGGTCAGGTCGTTAGAGCAGCGGCAGGGAGAGCCGAAGATCCTGGTTCAAATCCCGGCTGTAGCATTGAATTTTTCAGTCTGACATCACCTTTCCATCTTCATAATTGTTACGAAATAAAATAAGGAATATCATTTTAATGAGAATATTATAGAATAAAAATTCCTCTAACACTGTGATTTGACCCAGGCTATCCGTGCCACTGCTCTACGAACTGAGCTGAACCTATAGTATTCTCATGTAAAGTCCAATAGAGACAAAAATCTGTGGTTCATGAATGCATATATACATATCCATCTTGAATGTTAACTGTACAATAAAAGTAGAAGCCCAGTCACAAAAACCAATATTTAGTGTGCTTCACAGTACTACATATGACATAACTTGTCTGCCAGTGGCGTAGACCATTATAAGGACAATCAGTCATAGGAGAGTGGTTCCACCTAGGGTTGTGAAGTGAACTCTGGCTTAGCTCAGTTGGTAGGTATGGATAGCCAAAGGTCCTGGTTTCAAATCCCAGTGCCATAAGAATATTTCTCCTAAAATTTCCAAATTTTCTCCTGTAATGTCCAACAGATTCAATAATCTGTGGTTCATGAATGAATATATACATATCCATCTTGAATGTTAACTGTACAATAAAAGTGGAATCTTGGTCACAAAAACCACTAATTAGTGTGCCCCACAGTACTGCATATGACATAACTTATCTTTCAGTGAGGTAGACCATTATCAGGGCAATCAGTCATTTTTTTAAATTTATTTACAATCAGCATGCCACATTACATCTGTAATGTTACATGCATAAAAGCATTAATGCATTAAAGCATGTTTTGTACCACCGGTGTTTCGGTAACACTACACATGTCAGGATTGGCTTTAGGCCTTTAGGATATGGATAGGTATGCTACGAATTATACGTATAGGAGAGTATTCAATGTGATTTATTATTTGCATGCACCATTAAATAATATTCATATGTACTAATTTATTGTAAATTAATACAGTGTGTCCACGCTAGAGGGATCGAGAAGTAAATGCTCGCCAGTTAAAACGAGATAAGGATATTGCTGCATTCTGCATATGACAGGAAAGGGAAACTCTCCGAGATTGTGCAACAATGTTTTCAGACCCCACGCGCATGCGCGTCAAGAGCTTTCGTCTTGAAAGAAAGCCAGGCGCCATTCAGTAGTCGATCGCGCAGTGGAAAACATGTGGAAAACATGTGGGATATGTTAAGGACGTTGTTTATCAAGGAGACAGACTAAGAAATTTGCAGGAACTGAGGTGCCGCATCACAAATGCAGTAGCGCTTGTGATTCCACAAATGCTAAAGAACACTTGGCGGGAAGTTGAATACCGTTTAGATGTGTGCAGAGCCACAAAAGGTGCACATATCGAGTTGTATTGAACATCATCTGAAACTCGGTCAGTTTGTATCAAGTAACAGTACAAGTTTATGTTACCAATACATTCTGTTCACTAGACATTATCACTTATTGATATTCGATATTGATAGACGAAAGCTCTTGACGCGCATGCGCGTATGCGCGTGGAGGGGTCTGAAAACATTGTTGCACAATCTCGGAGAGTTTCCCTTTCCTGTCATATGCAGAATGCAGCAATATCCTTATCTCGTTTCAACTGGCGAGCATTTACTTCTCGATCCCTCTAGCGTGGACACCAAGTCCTCTTTAAAAAATTATCTAATAATAATATGAATTATTTCTAATGATAAAAATCCTTCCCTTCTTTGATTTTGTCTGAATTATATATCTCTCATCTCGAAAAATACTTCTTATTAAATCTTAATTCTATGAATTCTTTAATTACTACAAATTCTTTGAAACATTACATTCTTACTTAAAACTGGTTTTGAAGTTAACTATTTAAAGTGTCTTTATCATGTACTAAGATGAATTTTTAAACTTACATTTTATTCTTGACATAATTTCCAGCGTCGCCATCTTGGCTTCCATAATTACTTCAAAGAGATGAGAAGTTGAACAACAAGAGAGATTTTAGCGGCATGTAAGCCCTTAAGTACACTTTTTTACTTACACTACAACCCGGATAATCCACTGTCTATATAACGCGGGAGATTTAATTAATATGCGTTTATATCGGCACATAAGCCATTATTGCAATAAATCTTTCATTAAACATTCTGTAATTAGTGTATACTTTGGTAAACTAAATGCAAAACAGGGATATACAATCTTCGACATTAATCGTAAATATCGATCTTAATGCGAAAGTTCATCCAATAAAATCCATTTCCCAATTTTGCATACGTTCGCTCTTCACAACCTGCGAATTAAAGGAACGTCGACTCATCAAGGCAGACGAACTCACGTTACTGCTGTCTAACACATTATTATACTCTCAGCATTTCCTCCTATCTCTGATCCAATATAGCCTGTACTCGTATGGTAACTTGAATTATCAAAATAGGACTCAACATTCTGGTCTATATCACATCCCTTCCCCTCTCAAAAGGCGATCACTATCAATACATACATGCTTTTCAATTTGTTTTCATCCCTCCGGCTGGGTAGGGCCGAAATGTGCAGGGTGGCTTGCGAAAGACTTATCTTTTCGCTTGGAGCCCCCTCTATCTGCTTCATACACAGGTCTAAAGAGAGTAAATTCTCGACATTGACCTTATTGCCTGCTACTCACAGGTCAAGGTGATTTCTTTCAATCCTTGGATACGGGCTCATGTTAAGCCAGAATGAAATGATACTTCCAATAAGATTCCAACACTAATTAATAATAGTCGTTACCATAAGAGTTACAGCTCTCATACTATTTCAATTATGTAAGAAATTATATTACTTGTCAAACAAAACTCTATAACATTCAATTAATTTTTTTAGTCTCGTCAGCATACATTTTCCACACAAAACTTTACATATATCATAAAATAATATAAATGCTTTCAAAAATTAAATTTTTCTATGAATTAATCAGTTGTTCAACTTTCCATTCAGCCTTTTTAAATAGAATCTAAATTAATTATTTGAAAATACTTTTAAAATGCTAATTAACTTTACTGATTTTCCTTTAAAAAATCCCTATAATGACTTTTTTCCTCTAACGACTTAAAAAACACTGTTAATTCCTTTACGACTTTCGGTTAACTATTTGAAAGTCTCAGTGGTCATTAGGTCAATTGGTAGGACCTCTGCCCTTGCCGGGGTTTCATTCTGTCCTGGGGAAGCCTGAGTACTGGAGGTACCAATTTTGATCCTCAGAGCCACTCCCAGTGGTTATCCTATTTAACACAATAATTACCCGTATTACAAAACAATAACATTTTCTGGCAAAAAAAAAATTGTTTTCTACTTTACTCTACAAAAAAAGTTTAGTCAATTTAAAATATTATATTTCTGTGCAATCTTTAACTCAAACCAATCTTTAATTCAAAATTGATTGAATTTAAATAAAGAATTCTCAGATTACTAACAAAGTTTATTGTAAAACTTGAGGGTTGAGTGGAAGATAAGGCCCTATGGCCTTAACTCTGACAGGCAAAATAAAACCTTATTATTATTATTATTATTATTATTATTATTATTATTATTATTATTATTATTAAAATAATACTTTTTAAACTATAACTTTATAAACTATCAAAGTAATATTTTAATTTTTCTCGTATTACCATTGGGTATTGTATACTCGTCCTAATTGAATTTTTATCATCTCATAGGGAAATCTTGAAACTCGATATTCTTCACATCTAGAGATCTCTTTACAGTTGGGTCTCTGGTCCACTTAACGAAACTGCTGGGAGCTGCAACTCCAACGCTGAAAATACAAAAACAATCCACGGGACTTAGGAATCTGGATCGGGACGTAGGAATCTGGATATCACCTAAGGACGTTTCTTTTGTCTAGGAACGCGTATATCCGTCATAATGACATGATAAAAAAATACTTTCTCACAATGTCACAATCGAGTTTTTATTTGGTAACGATTTCACTTAGTACAATTTAAAATATCGCTCATATCGCATCATGTCAACGATCTTCTTTTTCTTCTTTTTACTAAAACATATACTCCGTGCAAAAATTTAAATATAGTATTCCCTTTTTTCTAATCACAGCAATTTTCTCGCAATAATAAATGCTTATTTAATACATTTGCCTAGGCTATAATGTTTAATAACTGTTTCATTTCACAAAATTACTTTACATGAATTTTAAATAATTTTAAAATATTAATTACTGATTTAAACGAATAAACTGTTTACTATATATCGTTGTTTCTCGGGCTTCCAACCGGGTGAGTTGGAGGTTTGTTTCCAAGCTTTCGGCAACATTCTCTGCTGCCATCTTCTGGGAGAATGGAGCTGGATGGGAAAAGGCTGTTCTTATATAGGAAAAAGACTGGATTTATTAGAATGGGTGGTTGGCCAAGAGGAAAATTGGAGAGTGGATTCATTATCAAAATAATAAAGACATTTTTCTTTCGTTCATTAGGACCTAACATTCTGGTCTAAATCACAGACCCCTTCCCTCTCAAAAGGCGATCACTATCACTGTATAAACGCTTTTCAATTTGTTTTCATCCCTCCTGCTGGGTAGGGGCCCACCACCCATTCTAATATATCCAGTCTTTTTCCTATGTAAGAACAGCCTTTTCCCATCCAGCTCACTTCGCCCAGAAGATGGCAGCAGAGATTGTTGCCGAAAGCATGGAAACAAGACTCCAACTCACCCGGTTGGAAGCCCGAGAAACAACACCGGGAGAGCCTCGAGTCACAAACATTTTACTACTTACCTTAAATAATAACTAATAAATAACTGATAAGTGTATCTCAAAACGGTGAAGACCAAAATATGAAAAATATCACGTGCTGAGCTGCAGGATATGTACAAAGCAGTGATAAAACTTAGAACTGAAAACTAAAGTTACGTGCATTATGCAAACTTGTGCCCACTTCACTTAGTATTATTTAAATAATTTCAATATTTAAAATATGCTAATTGTCCGCTTCCTTTTTTAAAAATCTTTCAAACCTTATTGTTTTAATTTATGTTATATATTCTTCGTAAATAATTTTATTGTAATACTTTTGTTAAATCCTTTTAATCTACATTAATTATTTCATTTTCTTTTTCCACAATCGTCAGTATCCATAAATCAAACAAAATTTGTTTATATTGCAACGAATAATTAATACTCGTCTTTTTCTACTAAGTTAAAATGAATGTAATATAATTCATCATATTTCTGTTATTTAAGAAAACAATCGTTTCACTTTCTGAATCCTTAATGAATTTTAAATTCTGTTGTCTTTAAAACAATGTACCCATTAAATTATTCAAATTGATTTATCACTTTTATATCAATTACTGTTTCTTTAACATTTCATTCAAATCTTCTGGTTTCTATGCTAAAATCCGTAAATTCTGTCCGTTTTTCTCCTAATATAGGTATCTCGCTTTCTCCCAAAATACTACCTCTTGTTTAGTTTGAGGTAATCCTGAGACGAAAATTCAGTTAACAGGATCAGTGCTGCTACTATGAATTTTATCCCTGCAACTAAACATGTAAACTAACTTAAATAACTATTTCGGTTCACCGTTAAACTCGTAGGCTGTGTCCTGGTTTGGATTCAATTATCTGACTTCCCAATAGTTTATGGAATTTGGCATTGGATTACTTTCATTGGTCTATGGCAACTCCTTTTAATTCATTTAATTAATTTACTTAATGTTGAATGGCACTATCTATACCTACAGGTGAGTCTTTTATCTTCCCTAATCGTCATTAGGGATAAATCATCGCAGAGGCTTAACTCCCGCTCTGGATGCTCAACGAGAAACTAGAACTGTATTTTGTGATTCCTTCTTTTTGGAATCCTGGGCTAGCCTCTCGAGCAGTACTACGCTTCATTAGTAATAATCACCATAATCATTTTCATCATCATTATTAATCATAATCATTAACATCTAATACCCTTCGATTAGATCACCTTGACTGGATGTCCTCCCCTAAAGGATCTCTTTTTAATATTTTTACATACACTTATTCATCTATGGATCGTACTCTGCACTTTTTAATCACTTTATCACTCTACAACCTCACAAAGCTGTCTAGGATTACGGAAGCTTCCTCGTGACATTTTCTCTACTTATGTTGTATTTAAAGTGCATAATCTCCTATTGTGAATGCACATAAGTTTACGTTTTATTAAATTTTGAATACTTCTCTCTATTGAACCGTTGTATATAAAAACTTGTCTAAGGCTTCTAAATTCTGTGTAATTCAAAAATCTCTTGAATTAAATTTAAAATAAAACTTCTAACTTGTTTGTAAACTAATTAATATTATATTTCTCTCATTTCGAAAAGAAAACTTATATTTTCTTCTTGACATAACTTCCAGTGTCGCCATCTTGGTTTCCAGAATTACTTTAAAGCGATGAGAAGTTGAACAACAAGAGAGATTTTAGCGGCATGTAAGTACACTTTTCTACTGAAACTATAACCCGGAAAATCCACTGTCTATATAACGCGGGAGATTTAATTATTATGCGTCTATATCAGTACTTAAGCCATTATTGAAATAAAACTTTCATTAAACATTGTGTAATTTAATGTATACTTCGGTAATCTAAATGCAAAACAGGAATATACAATCTTCGACAATAAACAGTAAATATTCGTTTTTAATGCGAAAATTCATTCAATAAAATCCATTTCCCAATTTTTCGAAGGTTTGCTCTTCACAACCTGTGAATTAAAGGAATGTCAACTCTTCAAGGCGGACAAACTCAAGTTACTGCTGACCAACACATTATTCTACTCTCAGCATTTCCTCCTATCTCTGATCCAATATAGCCTGTACTCGTATGGTAAATTAAGCTATCAAAATAATAAATACATTTTTACTATCGTTCATTAGGACCTAAAGTTCTGGCCTATAACACATGTAAAAGGGCAATCAGTCATAGGAGAGTGGTTCCATCTGGGCTTCTGAACTGAACTCTGGCTTAGCTCAGTTGGTAGAACAGTGGCATGGATAGTCAAAGGTGCGGGGTTCAAATCCCAGTGTCAGATGAATTTTTCTCCTATAATGTTCTCATTTAATGTCTGACGGAGACTATACAGGGTGTTTCAAAAATACTTTTAAAAACTTCGGTCATGGGTTCCGTAAACCAAAAGAAGGAAACAAGTACGTATGGACATAGGTCCGATAATCCTTTGTTTTCTCGTTAGGAGTTCTTCAATTCATTGATACACTCATAACATTTCAACACACAAAACTCATAACGAATGCTCGAAATGTCATCCTCTTGCTTCTAGACATGCATTCACTCGTCGAATCATGGACTATCGCACCTTCCGGGATGGTGTCGAATGGTTTCGCAGGCTTCCATGACACGTCGATGAAATGTTTCTTCATTCGGGATGTCTGCTCCATAAACCAATAGTTTAATGTGCCCTCAGAGATAAAAATCCAAAGGACTAAGATCGGGAGAACGTGCAGGCCATGGAACCGGTCCTCCTCTGCCTATCCATACGACATGGTAGTTACCAGTCAGTGCATCTCGAACAATGAGACTAAAATGTGCTGGAGCCCCATCATGCATAAACCACATGTTTTGTCTTATTTGCAGGGACACATCTTCGTGAAGTAATTCTGGAAGAATGTTCAGGCTAGACATCAGAAACAGTTTAGGATTAATGTGTGGGCTGGAATTGTAGGTGACCGTCTGGTAGGTCCAGGCGTTCTACCAGCACATCTTACTGGTACCAGAGTCAGGATGAGAGAAACCTGATCTCTTGAGAATTGTAAGCTAGCAGTATCAGCTAGTCAGTGCAGTTGACTGCAGTCCCTGTGGGAAACGCAATTCTGCATTTTGTTAGCCCTCGCTGGCTAGCAATGTAGGCAACCCTTATGTCACCATCTGACGAAGGTAAAATGTAATTCGCGTGTTTTTAATTTACTTGTGATGTGTGATTGGAGAAATTCATAATTAGCATGCAGAATTATATTCGCGATCGGAGATTTTACGACATACTAAGGGCAAGATTAAAGAGTTGGACAGAAGGACTGAAAAGACGAGGGGAGTGTGGGGCGACGTGGTCTTTTCTTTTTATTCTTGTGTGATTCTTCGAATCAAGATGGAATCAGACGTGGACCTTTGTTTTAAGGCAAGTTCCCGTTCAACGAGCATAAAACTTCTACCTAAACTAGTTTTTTGTTTAAAAGTTGTAGAAGCAAACTCCCTTATTTCCTAAGTGATCCGCATGTGTCCGCATGTGATGTATACTATGCGACTTATAGATAAACTCTCACTAAGAGATAGCGAATGTAAAAGTCATATGATGCCGTTTTGAGAAAGTTAAAAAATGTAGTTCACTACTATATTTACGTTAATTAAAGATTAACAGCTTTTCCAAGATTTTGTACTAGTTATAGAAAATATGGACCTTGTGCTAAGATTTTTCGTAACATCCAAATAGTAGACACGTATTTGAAGCACTTTTTATTTCAAAATTCAAGGTAGAGATTTCATAAGACATGAAATGCTCAAGTGATGTTCATATTTTTATACATGATTTTAAATTAACAAATGAAAATATGATCATCACGAGGGTATGCTTTACCCTCCGAGTGAAGATATTTCAGTAGTAAAACGAGTTAAGTAACCCATGATTTCATGTAAAAAGGATTTTAATTGAAGTTTAGCCTTTTTGTCAAGCGTGTCAATGCTAGTTTTCCTCGTTAGTATCCGTAATTTTCCACTTGGTTTCCGTATAATTTTAACACATAGGTACAAAAGTAGGATTTCCATTTTAAAGAAAATGATACTTTATAAATTTTAAAATTTGTGAACAGAGTGGAAAAAAGTAAATTTTACCATATAAATTTAACGAGTTGAAATTTATATGAAGATCAGAGTACTTCGCAGAATAGCGATGATTAAAATATTTTCAAGTTAAATATTTTGCAACCATTGCTACTTTTCAAGTTAAAACTAAGATAAAGTTTATTTGTGGTAAGGTTAGTTTTTTATTAACATATATATTTATACAAAAGACCATGTAAAGAGGATTTAATTCCTCTGATCAATAAATATTTAACACACTTTGTAGGTTATCAATTATAACTTTTTATTAATTAGAGCACATTAATTGTTGTAATAAATTTTATTAGAAACGTAAAAAGGAAGTTTTATAAGATTTTAATTGTAATAAGTTTACTGTTTTTTGAGAGAATGTAAATATTTTATTGATATTAACAGTTATTTCTGGTTACACAAATGTATACAAATTTTGTAAAAAATGAGTAAATTTTTAGAAAATGTTGAAAATAAATAGAAAACAAGGTATTAAATTCATTTAAGTTTATTATAACATAATTCAAAGTTATTTTATTTTATTAGTTCAATAATTTTTGGTTATAATAATGATATTTTGATATACTTCAGACAGTAATAAGTTAGTGTAATTATGAAATAAAGAAATTAACATGTTTTGTAATTTTGCTTATAAATAAACCACAAATAATTAAAATGAATTTGTTTTATTGTAAAAAGTGTCATATTGCTAATCATTATTTCTTACAGGTATGACAAGGTAAGTGAAAGTGCGTTGAGAAAACCTACAGTGCGAGTGAAGTCAAATATTAGTTAAATTTTTCAGGAAGGCTTTATTTTCTCATACCTAATAAATACGCACTGCTATAAAAATTAGTTTTAGCCATCTCGAAATAACCACCAAGCTATAACGATCAATAACCGCTCGGGGTCCCAACATTGGTAGTCAGAAGTGAGATCGAAGCGAGTAAATATTAGAAGAGAAGTAAAGCAGTAATAATAATTTAATTCCAAACAAAATTTTGTTTGTTAAATTGAAATTTAAATCAAAGTGGAGCTTATAAATATTTCAACATGCCATCATTAGAACAATTACGTGCTGAGGTAGCAGAACTTCGCGCTCAGAATGAACAGTTAAAGAAGCAGTTAGAAGCTAAAAGTTATCTAAACTTAAAGATTTATCAGAGGCCAGTAGTTTAATGGAATGGTCAGGCACAGTAGGCCCAATAGTCTACCAGTGAAAGAATTTTGCAACAACAAAGACACATTTGTAGCGATTGGAAACTTAGATGGATGCAATAAGAAGCATATATTGAAATTAAAATCAAACGGTCCGTAAGCTGATTTATTTATTTATTTTTTTACTTTTTACAAAGTAAGCCAGATTTTACTGAAGATAGGACTACATACGATGTAGTTAGGGTAGCTTTCGAGGAAAGATTTACAGACAAGCTTTCAGATAAATATTATTACGCACAGTTACAAATAGCATTTCAGAAAGTAAATGAATCTCCAGAAGTTTTCGCTGACTGTATGAAAGTTTTTTTAATTTTTAAAACATAGTGACAATGCAGACGAGAAAAGAATTCTCGTTGAAGAAAGTGAAAGTAAACTTCTCGCAGCCTATGTGGGAGGGTTTAAGGGATGAATTAGGAAACAAGTTCGTTTACGTATACCAAACAGTATGCAGGGATTAATAAATTTCATTTTTCTTCTTTGAGGAATGTAGTAATTAAGGAGTTAGTGCGTAATATTTCGCCTTATACCCTCAAAATGAATCGATAAACCAAGATCAGCAGTCGCCTCAAATATTTATTGTTAATATATTATAACGAATTCTGAGTTGTGAATCATACTAAAAAATACACATGCTAACATTACACATATTTGCATAATCAATCAAAAATACCTATTTACATTGTCATAAAATCAAGTATTTTACAAATTCATTAAAATGTCTATTTACATTCAAAACATACACTTTTTATCTTGTTTATGTGTGCTGCAATTACTAATAGTAGTATTTAGTTATACATGTATGTAATCTGTTAAAAACAGAAGTTATTATTGAATATAAAATTATTTTAGATTGTAGTATTTATTTTAACTGCTAACTGCAGTAGTCACGTTGGTAAAATTCAGGTTGTTAATGTAGAAGTACTATTTTTCTAGTAGTATGATTACAGTATACAGATGTAGTATACAATTTACATAAACTTAGGCTATTTTTTTACTTCTTCTGCGCTCATTCATGGAGAGTCCTATATGAGAGTCGTGGATCAGAATTGCAGGCTTACTGCAGGGAGCTGTACAGCTAGTAGTGACTAGGCCTATAGACAGCTTAGAACAGAAATCCGTCATAAGAACACTTATAAATCGGTTTTTGCTGTTAGCAGACCAGACAAATCATGTTATTCATGTGGCGAAAAGGGCCATATGTTCCGCGAGAGCAGACAGATGAAATTAGGAAACAAAAGCAATGGGACGGGGAGAAATAACACCATCACTTGCTATTATTGCCAAAAAAGGGACATATTGGTAGGCACTGTAGGAAGAAGCAAAGGGACTGTAGGAAGAGGCAAAGAGAATTAGGAGAGGCAGCGGAAAGCGCTCTAATGTAGACCCTTACAGTTGTGAAACCATGGTCTTGGTAAACATAAATGGTAAACATAAAATGGTGTACATAGTACAGTTAACATAGTTCAGTTTGAAGTAAATAAAGGTTCTACTATAGTCTAAATAAATTAGGTGTTAAAATATGAGGTCTCAGGTCATATTTTAGAAATACTGGGGTCAGTGAAGATGCCCATAGTATTTGGGAACGGTGAGGAATATCACCATGAGTTTACGGTTTGTCCTTTAGAAATTCGACAAGATGGAATTTTAGGCCTAGATTTCCTTGTCAAGAATCGTAAGCGTTAATATCTAGAGAGAATTGCGTATTGTATTGAGAAAATTTCCGTTCCCACTACGAAACGGTACAGATAGTCGAATCTGGACTGATCAACCAGATAAATTCGCTCGCTACCCCCGAGGGAGAAATTTTGCGATGTGTTATCATACAAGACACAAACCATGGTAGAGCCAGATGAAATAAGTACCGGTACAAATAATATTTAGGTGGCTAGTGAAACAGAGAAATATATTTTAAAATGTGTACGGTTGTGTAGGATAGTGAACCAGACAAAAAGATAGAATAATAGTGTATTCGCGAACAGAGAAGTAGTTGTAACTTCCCTCGCGAAGAAATGCTGTGTACATTAATCAGGTGTTTGTTGAAATGGAGAAATTCGAATTTTATAAAATGTAATAATTCGAAACAGGATTTTTTGCAGTGACAATTTTTTTATTTATTTACGTTCAGTGCTGCTGTGTTAAATTTTTCTGTGTGAAAAGTGATGAAAAATATTATTTTGAAAATATTCCATCACGTCAGTTTTGCGACATTAAAGCGTTTCATCTATTGTAGATTTATACGCTTTAGTAATTGTAAAGTGAAGTGTTCCCTATTACAGGCCATGGAGGCCCACAGGGTTCTAGGAGGTTGAGGCCCCCAGGTTTTTTATACATTCGGCACATGAAGGTGGTAAGGTTGTCAGCCTTACGCACCGGCCGCCTTTACCCCCAGGATTGCTCCTGGTACTCATTTCTGTTAGAGGCTGAGTCGACCCCGTGGCCATAGTGCCACCAGAAGGATTAGGCCAATTGAAAAACTCCAACGACCTTGTAGCGCAGCGCCTCAACCACTACGCTACAGCGTAACCCCTTTAGTAATTGTGCGACAGTTAAATGATTTATTGAGAGTTATTTTATACGAGGAAATTATTAAGAATACTTAAAGTTTCCTTCTTTCTTTTTATAATTTTAATGTTGACTTAAACAGATTACAATGAAGTATTTTTGTTTGTTTGAAGATTATTCAGATTTAAATAATTTTAATTATTTAAAATATATAAACAACAATACAAAATACAGTGTATTAAGTAAAGATTACTTTCGATAGAAGAAATACATAACCAACAATAAAAAAAATCAGGTTATTGCAAAATCAAGTGATTCTTTGTAAACCACTTATGTGCCGGTATATCGTTGTTATTGTTTATATTGTAACAAGGGCTCGTCGGGGTTCGAAATCAGAACACTTAATTTCTAATTGAAGAATGGAGGTTCCTTTATTTCCTATCACAGTGCTCTATACAACTAGAAAACTCCTGAATGTTCTCCAGTTCACTCTTCGGTTCGGTGCTCACGTCCACAGCACTGTCTCCACGTCACGGCACTGTCTCCGTTCGCACACACTGTGCGGACTCCCAAGTCGAGGTAGTTCCACGCCACGTCGGTCAACTCCGCAGTCCTCGCTGCCGCTGCACGATCCACCCATCGCGCTGAGTTAACCGGAACGGCACTATCCCAGTCCAGTCCAGTTCAGTTCACCAGCTCTTCCGTTCAATAGTTCCTCCGTTCATTAGTTCCTACGTTTACTAGTCCCTCCGGTCACTAGTTCCCCGTTCACTAGTTCTTCCGTTCACTAGTTCCTCCGTTGACTAGTCCCTCCAGTCACTGGCTCTTCAGCTCCTCAAGTCACAATAACTCGAGGCCGCGCTGATCGGTTCACTCCGTCCAGTTCAAACTCTATCTCTACTCTGACTGACTGTCCGTCTACATTGACTGACTCTCACTACTCACGGACTGACTCTCACTGATTCTGACTCTCACTGACTGACCGCGTCGGCTTGCTCGCGCCCTTATATAGCCTTGTCAAATGTTCTGGGGCTGTTGTCGCGAAGGTTCTGCCCGCGTATGATCTGCAATCCTGTGGCGGCGCTCGGTCACACCCCTTAGCGCGCAGCTCTTCCCTACAGGCTTTCCCCCAAGGAGCGCGGCCCAATCGCTGTACCGTACCTCGCTAAACCACGCCTACCAGCGCTCGCCTCACGTCCGTCCAATAGGGGGCCGCGATCATTCCAGGCGTCTGTCGTTTCACGTAATTTCTAAGCAATCATGGCATTGTGACAATATTTTGAGACTTTAAATTGTTGTTGAAGTAATTATTATTATTATTATTACTATTATTATTATTATTATTACGATTAAATATTGGAAGTTATTGCTGGGACATTTAGTTAATGCCAAGAGATTAATATTATTTGCGATTTCTAATATTTTATAAAATAAATTGGAAATTTATTGTAAATTTAATAGAAGACACTTATGAATTATTCAGAATCAGAGAAGTTAAGGGCAGACACGTTTTTTACAATATAGGAGTTAAAACGTGTTTTAATTATTACAGTGCCATTCTGTAATTATGATGGTGATGTGTTGCCATGGTGTGAACGTAAACAAATTAATGGGAGTTTAATTTGAGAGTGATAAGCAATTACAAGGGAAAAAATGCGAAGCTTTGTGCAGCACTCAAGTTAATCTTAAAAATTGTAGAGAAATCTTTGTCAGACGATGGAGCAATTAAACGATAATTTGTTGAAGTTAACCTGCAGGTAGAGATATCCAGTAGAGAATTTGCGGATAAATAAGTCACTAGAAGGACATGAAACCAGTGAGGCTGAGACTATTCGTACCTTGAAACTGAATTGTTACCATAGACCATGAAGTTAATGCGAAATGAGACCATGATACTAGAATTATCATAGACAATGAAGTTAAAGCGAAATGAGACCATGATACTAGAGTTATCATAGACAATAAGACTAATGATTATTGACATTAGTTGTGCAAGGTTGACAATTGAACTCGAACACGGGACGGGCGATAAAACGCAAAGACGGAAGTAAGATAGAAAATAATAGACGGTTATATGTTGCAGGGCAAATACTGATAGCAGACATATTTCTGCTAGCTGGCTTTTATTTCAGAATGATTGTAAGTTAAATAACCGGTCGGAAATTTAAAAAAGAGAAAGACTTGTTGCTTTTTATTGCGACAAATGTACGGTAGTTATTTTAGCATCCCTATGCTAAATGCAAGAGGATGTTTAGAAAGTGTTTAAAAAGTATTGAAACATTTAAATAAATAATCAATAAACCTAAATACCCTTCCCAAAACTATTTTCCTCATACCATCACGAAGCCTAAAATTAGCAGTAAAGCATGCTGAAAATGAAGTAAATAGAGTACGAGAAAAAGACGAATTATTCATATTGAGATAAATGTAAAAAAATTAGCATGGTTCTGTTTGATTCGATGAATTCAGCCGAAATAGAGCTTGTTGATTAATAAGAAATGCCAATAAATAAAGTTTAGAATTAATTAATTTATACAAGCGAGTAGTTTAATTTAATTGGCGAAGTTTTTGAACGCTACAACCATATTAAGTGACGAAGTAAACATTTTATTATTCGAAATTAATAACAGCTGTTTTGAAAGATTTTAAATATTAAATGATACGGTATTGAATTGTTCAAATTACAGTCGTAAATAAGTTAAGTACTTATCTGATACCTCCACATTTGTTAATTTAATTATTAACTACGATTGTTTTGTTCTTGCCAGAATTTTTTTTAACATTATGATTTTGTACCATTTTATCGCGAAGTATATGCCGTAGCAAAAGAAAATAAGACTCGCTTTTTCATTGAAATACCATTGCAGTCCTAGGATCGATACTTTGAACTTTATTAAGTAAAACCTTTGCCGTAACGTGATTCATTCACAAGAGGATGAATTGCCATAAAGTCAGAATACATACACCTTGCGTAATTACTAACAAGTTGTACTATTCATTATATTATTGTAAGAAGGCGTAGTGGTGATTCCCCTCCGATTTAATTGTTTTTCAGTGTCGCAACTTTATTGTTTAGCACAAGACCAGACAACCAATTTCCATGGGTTCTACATGTGACAGAAGAGTCATTGGGTCACGACTTGCACCGGAGTGGTGTACATCACCACAAGGATATGTCATGAGTATAAAACCGTAACAAAGAAAGTAGAAGTAATACACAATACTGGCTTCTTAGTAGCCAATGTTAACCGTCATTTATTTTAACATGAATTTTAAATTGTTACTCGCATTTTAAAAAGTTATAATTTTTTTGTATCCTGCAAAATAGTAGTTTTTTATAATTGTTTACATTGGATAAAAAAATTAAGTAAAGGCATAAGTAAAGAACAAATAAAATTTAATTAAATGTAGTTGGAAGTTTGTAGAGACGGCTTTAGACAAAAAGAGATTTAAAATAGGATTACTTGTGTACAATTTTTTTTGGACTGCCATACCCCATTCTGCTCATCTTTTAAAGTATTGATTTACCATTTTGCTCTTTTTTAAAGCATTGATTAACCATTGTTCCTATTTTAAAGTATTAATGTATCAGTAAGAGTAAATTTTAATAGTTTCGTATTAAACTTTATGTTACAGACTTTTGAGTTTGAAAAATAAGATATTTTATTTCATTGAAACTTCTCTGGGTTCAACACTAATCCTGAGAGAGAAGCCATTAGAGCACAAGGATGGACCCTTAGCAAGGGAAAAGGCGCAACTACCCTGACATCAGTTCTCTAGTGGCATCGGTACGGGACGGAAGTGCTTTTCGAGTCTACCGTGAGTGGAAGTGCCGAAGTCGTTAAGAGTTTCAGTTCGTGGGACAGTTAACTACTGTTCGCATTCCGGTTATAGTGCAGTGCCAGTGTATTTATATAGGGATTCTTGTATTGGGTTTTTACGTTTAATTAGCCTCCCCGAGAGGGGTGGTTTTTACATACAATCATGGAGGAGGGTGTGGACGTAGGACAAAATCAGGAAGTGATCTTTATTGCTCCAAAAGTGGATCCAGCGATTACGGAAATGGAAGTGGGTACCACCATGGAAGTAACGAATGATCTTAAGGAAAGTCAAGCAGTGGCAGATTCAACTCCAGTTTCTACCATTTCTAAGAAAACAACAAATATGTATAGGCACTCAGATACAGGCCCATACTTTGTCACGATCAAGCAAGAGGGAAAGAACTTGGGTCGATTACATCCCATGAAAGTGGGCAAATGGTTGTATCAATCTAACTACGATGTTCAATACGTGTATAAAGTGAACTTTTCACAAATAGAAGTACATTTTAAGACCTACCAAGCGGCGAATGCATTTTTTAATTCTGATTTTGATGTGGTTCATGGGACTACGTCGTTCATACCGGCGTATAATTTATTCTCTACTGGCATCATTAAGGGGGTCGACACGAGTATCACGGCGGAAGAAATCAAGAAAGATGCGTTCATTATGGAACGATATCCAATACAGAATGTCTATCGTTTCAACAGACGACAGGAAAATGGCCGCGGAGACATACAGTATGTCCCCACACAAACAGTGAAAATCACATTCCGAAGTCAAACCCTTCCGCAAGAAGTGCTTCTATATCACCACCATTGTAAAGTGGAAAGTTACAAAGAAAGGATTATGGTTTGTAGGAAATGTGGTCGTTTCAACCATAGAGAGAAGTTTTGTCGGTCGGATATTAAATGCTTGAACTGTGGACAGGAACATCCTACTTCTTTGTGTAAAACTGAGGCGGTGACTTGTGTAAACTGTCATGGTGCCCATAGGACTTTGGACACTGGGAACTGTCCAGTCTATAAGCAAGAACAAGAAATAGAGGACAAGCTACAGACACTTGCAGTCTCTCGTTATGAGGCTAGACAAATAGTTAAGGGACATAAGCTATATTCCCAGATAGCAAAGCAGCAAACTATTGCTAATTTTGCTTCATATCAGCAATTTCCACCTTTAGAAGGAAATCCTCATTTTGGAAGTAACCATCCAGAGAAAGGGATATCAGGGGGAGAGAAATCCGTGAGTCCAGGTAAAAGGAAGCAGCAGGAAGTGCGGAGCGATATTGACAAGTTACATAAGAAGTTCTTGATTTCTCCTAATGGGAGAACGGAAGCAGTCCCGCAGGTACGGGAACAGAGTACCGGTAGTCTACAGAAAGACACAAGGGAAAGACAGAGGGATACCGACGACAAGAAGTTGACGACACAGAGTCAGCGGATGCCCACTAAAGGTAAACCTCAGAAGCAAGTACCACAACCAAAATTTACAATTCTGACATCTATAAACACCATACTCAGTGCAGCCCCAGAACACTTAAGGGTTGATTTAGAAAGGATAAAGGCCCAAATCAAAGAGGTGCTGTAGGAGAAATATCTGATACGGCACATAGGGGTAAGGGTGGATACGGACGGAGTATGATATTTTCTCTGATCCCAAGCAACTGATGACAAATTACACTAACTTAACGATCTTGTATTGGAATGCCCGTAGCATTGGAAATAAGAAGCAAGAAATTCAACAGTTGCTCAGAATAACAGGCTATCATATAATTATTATCACCGAAACACATTTGGGGCCTGGTAAACATTTCTCTTTACCGGGATACCGCATGTTACGACAAGATAGGGAAGCAGGAAGTGGGGGAGTGGCCGTCTTGGTCCAACAGATGCTACCCGTACAGAGTTACGAGGCGGAAATTAAACATCTCCCACATATGGAAATAGTACACCTTTTCTTTCTAAATATTTCGTTATATGCCGTATATAATTCGGACAAGACTGCACTCAATACTACCGACTGGATGGCAATCCTCAGAGATGTTGGAGGTTATAATACACTTATTTGTGGAGACTTCAACATCCCCCGGATATATGGAGCAACTGATCTGAACACCAACAAGCATCCTTTTATTGAGATGTGCCGCAATAGAGGGTGGAATATCATGAATGCGCATATACCATCGCGACAGGGATATGCTCACCAACACGACTCCACACCAGATTTGATTATTGTGTCTCAACATCTCCAGCCACTTGTCCGCATATCACAAATTCCAGACACATGTGGCAGTGACCATTTCCCGATACATCTACAAATTTCTCATCCTACGACCATCTGGCGGTCACTTTTTTCCACCCGTCGGAGGGGAAAGATTGATCCACAAAAGTTACAAGAATATCAGAGGGAGACTTTGGAGAATATTCAACCACAAACAGTGCCATATAATCTTTTAGAAAACTGTTTGCACAATTACCTAGAGATATATCATCCGCGCATAATTCACACCAAAAATAATCCCTCTCACCCACCGTGGTGGAATCGCCAATGCGCTCAAGCTGTGCAGAAGCGACGGATGGCACTACAGGCCTTTCGGAGGGATGGTTCTCCACAAGCATATATTGGTTATAAGCGACAGGAGGCAGTTACCAAACGGACTTTAACTAAAAATAAGAGATTAGGTTGGAAGACATACTGTTCAACTATACAACATAATACAGCGCCAGTTCAGATATGGCGCAGACTAGCGTGGTTCACCAAGAAGTCTAACTCCCAGGTACTTACACCCTTGATGGGAAACCTAGAACTCCAGCAAGACTTTCTGCGTATGGTAGCACCCACATCTGTGCAAGAACCACACTTACTGTTTTCGGACAATATGGGGCCGGACACTCATGTTCTCACACAACCTATTCAGGTACAGGAAATCAATAACGTATGGAAAACGAAGACGCGTCCTTCTTCTCCTGGTGCAGATGAAATTACATATTCGCTGCTCAGGGCATCGTCACAAGATTTTGTTCAGACTTTGGCACAGACTTTCACGCAGATACTAACCACCGGTAACATACCGCCATCTTGGTATAAAGTATATGTGTTGCCTATTCAGAAGCCGCATACTGCTGGACAGTCTGCTGTGGATTACAGGCCAATATCGTTACTGTCTACACTCAGGAAAACTTTTGAAAAAATTATCACGGATCGATTATCCTTTTACCTGGAAAGATATGGTCTATGGCCAAAAACCCAATTTGGATTTAGAAGACATTACAATGCTGAATACAACATTTGTGTTCTACAAACCGATGTCCAAATAGCTTTTGCGCAACATCGACATGTGGCAGCACTGTTTCTGGACGCTTCTCAGGCCTATGACTCTGTGTGTATTAATCTTCTCATGCAACGATTGGCAAAATTTCAGCTTCCATCTGGTATATTACGCATGATTTATCGCCTGGTGCGAACAAGAATAGTTGGGTACCCACCCCTGTATAGAAATTTTGAACGGAGGATATCCACCACTGGACTGCCACAAGGATCTTCTCTGAGCCCATTGCTGTATGCCTTATACATACAGGATATATTGACGGAAAATAGTACTCCTATACGCATTCTGCAGTATGCCGATGATGTCTGCTTGTATCAGACATTACACCATCCGACTAATCCAGAAGAATTGTTAGATTTTCAGCGAAATTGTGATGATTGTATTGACCAACTTCAGCATCTTGGTATCCATCTCAATCCTGATAAAACAACGTTTATGATCTTTCAAAGGGGCATACCACGACTGCGACGGAGTGTCCATCTCAACATAGGCAGATTTCCTGCGGAGCCTACCACGAGGTTTCTAGGGGTTCTGCTCGATAGTCGAATGGCCTTTAATAACCACGTACAACAAAAGATCCGCACATGCCATAATATCAGGAAATTGTTTTCAGCTATAGCCGGAAAGTACTGGGGTGCAGCGCCTTTACGATTAGTCCAGCTTATTACACCACTAATACTTTCTCGCCTGGAATATGCGTCTTGCGCTTTTAGGGGAATTACTCAACAAACGCTTGACAAGTACAAATCCCTCCTGTATCAACTTTACAAAACCATCTTCCGCATCAATGGCAACCCGGCCAAGGTGAATATGATTAAGGAATTTCCGTACTTTGATTTTGAACATAGATATCGACATAAGTCTGTTCACTTTATCGCAAAATTGTACCAGCACAACAGAAATCCTCTACTGCCAAAACTCCAAAGGCTCACTGAGTTACAAACACCCCAGATCAGAGTCTCACCGTACGATTTACCGGGACTGCACTCATACATGCCATTTTTCCTAAACTGTGGATACATCTACAAAACTCCGGTCCACCCTATGTACTTGAGGGACTATCAGATTGAGTTTCCTAACATTACCATTGATACCAACACCTTTCAAGGACAGGCGATCAATCAGTCAGGACGTTGGAGGGAATATGTGGACAGGAACCAGTTAGAAGACATCTCAACCATATACTTCACGGATGGGTCGAAAACAGAGGATAACGTAGGCGCAGCATATTATAATTGGCAGGCAGCATATGGTAGAACGTGGAAACTACACAAGTCTATTTCAATATACACGGCGGAGAACATCGCGATCTATACTGCACTACAAGATGCCAAGCAGCAGGCTTATAGGCATATAACGATATTTACAGACAGTCAATCCACGCTTCAAGCTTTAACTAAACATACTACACAAAGTCATACTATTTATGAAATCCTGATACAATCTCTACTCCATAGCATGGCAACAAGAGGATGTCACATCGCGCTGATATGGATACCGGCTCATGTAGGGATCCAGGGTAATGAAATAGTGGATAGTTTGGCGAAATCCTCGGTACAGAAACTACACCTGGATGAGCATTTTCTCACCCCTCCGCAGGATGTTGCACGATATTTCGAGCAAGAACTTACGATACAGTCAAGGCAACATTTGGACGAGAGGGACATGGACAACAAAAGGGCATTGATCTCATTTTTGACACAATCTAAGACCCTCCCACAAAGATCTGTGATGATATATTATCGCTTGAAATTCGCCACGGCACAAGTCCCATATTACTTACACAAAATAGATGCCACGATTTCACCTCGGTGTGAATGTGGTCAGATGGGCACCATAGATCATTTGTTTTTTAGTTGCCCACTCAAAGAGCCTCATGTAACAATTTTAAGAAAGTCAATCTACCAACATCATCCGGCTGGACCGCTAAAAATGAGCTCAATCTTAACACGTCCTAAAATACCCATCAATAAAGCACTTTTTCGCTTTATTACCAAAACCAGGATGAAAATTTAATAACGAAGGCCTATCATTTCGGACATTAGAATAACGCTACGCACCGCGAATGGACTGTCTGTTTGATGACAGATAGTAATCAATTTGACAACACAGCAGACGCAGTAGTCATCTCTATGACTGAGAGACAGTAGCGTCTATAAATAAGGACGGAAGAAGAAGAAGAAGAAGAAGACCCTGACATGGAGTGAAGTCCGTGTTAGGCAGCCGTACACAGAACACCCTGATGTACCCAACAATCTAAGAAAGGATAATGCGCAGTTGCCCTGGAGAAGTCGGTGGCAGGCAGCTGTACCCAGAGCTTCTGGCCGACTAAACACATGGATAAATGACTGATAAAACCCCAGAATGTAATAAAATGAAAATTTACGGCTATCCTGCCATGGAGTTAATTCTGTGGTAGGCAACCGTAGACAGCGCCCCTGGAATATTGCCAGAAGTAAAAGCATGTACTCAAAATGAAATTAGTATCATCTTTTAAACGGAAAAGTGACTGGTGTTGGGTCCCGGGAAATGAGGCTTTAAGAAATTAAAATATAAAAATAATTAATTTAGTAATGTATTTATTAAAGCCATAAAGGATTTAAAATTTTACATATAACCAGAGTCAGGATGAGAGGAACATTATCACCTGAGAATTGCAAGCTAGCAATATTACCTAGCCAGTGCAGTTGACTGCAGTGCCTGTGGGAAACACAATTTTGCATTTTCTTTGCAATTGCAGGCTCAGCCATTTCATAAATACGGGTGGGACATTCTGACAAATTATAAAAGCTATTTTTGTTTATTACATAACATAAATAATAAACTAGAATTGGTTCTTCACATTCTGTAAAATTTACAATGCCTTCTCCTTCACACTACATGCAAAGCATTATTTAAAATTTATTCTGAATATTTTAAATTTGTTTTTCAAAATCTGTTACGGGTGGGACATAATTTGGACACTGATTTTAATGATGCAAAACAAAAGCTCATTTTCTATTCTGCTATTACTGTTAGGGTCTTAATATTGTTATTAATGAAGGTATGAGGGATTAAATACAAATTATAAACTGTTTCCAGGTTGTCAAAACATTTATTTAACTCATTAATAATAATTTAACAAAACTATCACTGTTACGGGTGGGACAAAAATTCCCTTGTTTGTTATTTTACATAGTAATTAACCACACATATTTTTTGAAGTTAATCTTATACCAAATTGTACCTTAAGATGTATATTTTCTCAAATGAAAATGGACTTAGCTGATTACTCTTGACTACTTGGTATTAAAGAGTGTTAAAATCATGCTAAAAAATGGCAAAAAAAGTAACTCAATGCAATAAATAAGTAAATCGACAGATTTCACACATGAAACCACTTCAGATACACCTAAGTCCTTAAAATTCAGAGAATTTGAGGTTTTAAACTTATTTTTGACCACCCAATTGCAATAATTTTATAACTTCTCTCTTTGAAGGAAAAATTCCATTATTTTATGAAATGGCTGGGCTAGCAATGTAGGAAGCCCGGTTGTCACCAGCCGACGAAGGTAAAATTTAATTCGCGTGTTTTTAATCTAGTTGTGTTGTTTGATTGGAGAAATTCATAATTATCGTGCAGAATTATATTCGCGATCGGAGATTTTATGACCTACTAAGGGCAAAATTGAAGAGTTGGACAGAAGGACTGAAAAGATGAGGAGAGTGTGGGGGCGATGAGGTCTCTTCTTTTTGTTCTTGTGTGGTTCTTCGAATCAAGATGGAATCAGACGTGGACCTTTGTTTTAAGGCACGTTCCTGTTCAACGAATATAAAACTTGTAAGTACCGAAACTAGTTTTTTCTTTAAAAATGTTAGACCTATATTTGTAGAAGAAAACTCCCTTATCTCCTAAGTCATCCGCATAGGCCGCATGTGTTGTAGACTATGCGACGGAGTGAAAACCTCGCTAAGAGATAGCGTATGTAAAAGGCATGTGATGACGTTTTCAGTAAGTCAAAAAATATAGTTCAGTAAAATATTTACTTGATTAACGATTATCAGCTTTTCCAAGATTTTGTAGTAGTTATAGAAAGTATGGACCTTGTGCTAAGATTTTTCGTAACATCCAAATAGTAGACACGTATTTGAAGCACTTTTTATTTCAAAATTCAAATTAGAGATTTCATAAGACATGAAATCCTCAAGTGATGTTCATATTTTTCTACATGATTTTAAATTAACATATGAAAATATGATCATCACGAGAGTAGGTTTTAGCCTCCGAGTGAAGACATTTCTGTAGTAAAACGGGTTAAGTGACCCATGTTTTCATGTAAAAAGGATTTTAATTGAAGCCCCGCCTTTTTGTCAAGCATGTCAATGCTAGTTTTCCACGTTAGTATCCATAATTTTCCACTAGGTTTCCATATAAATTTGATGTGTTAAAATTTATACGATGTAATCTCGCTACTTTAGCGAATGGTTTAGGTACAAAAGTAGGATTTCCATTTTAAAGAAAATGATACTTTATAAATTTCAAAATTCGTGAACAGAGTAGAAAAAGTTTAATTTTACCATATAAATTTCACGAGTTGAAATTTACATGAAGATCAGAGTACTTCGCAGAATAGCGATGATTAAAATATTTTGGAGTTAAATATTTTGCAACCATTGCTACTTTTCTAACTTTTCAAGTTAAAACTAAGATAAAGTTTATTCGTGGTAAAGTCAGTTTATATTAACGTATATATTTATACAAAAGACCATGTCAAGAGGATTTAGCTCCTTTGATCAAGAAATATTTATCACACTTTGGTAGGTTATCAATCATAACTTTTTATTAATTAGAGAATATTAATTGTAATGGCAAGCAGAGCTCGAGCAGACTGTATGCGAATATCCAATAGGGTGTTTTATAAACTTTTTATGACGAAGACTTAACCTGAAAACAGATTAACTCATTTTCCCATTACATTTTCAGATAGAATAAGTTGGCATATAACAATTTATTGCCACCAAATAATAATACATAATTGAATGAGATTAAATGCGCACAAATGTGCATAAGGTGAGTTATTCTGAACAAAACTTATGAAATGATAAATGTCTTTCTATACACTTTTCAACATGGTACCGACCACATGGTTTGTTGCACAATTCACACACGCATTCCGGGTTCGGTTCATGGAAGCTCTTCGTGCAGCAAACCTTGTGGTGGAATCCATGGATTGCATATCGCGTTAGGATGTGTCTCATGTCGTAATTGGGTTGTCTCCACTCTCTCGTACACATGGCCTCTGTTGTGTAGAACTCGCTGCAGATGTCGTTTCTCTTCTCCTGTAGCACTTTGAGCGTTGCCTCATATGCACTGGTATTCGGTAGGAGTAGCTGCTGTCTAATATCTTCAATGAAGAAGGTCTCTTTCATTAGGACGTACGTCATTCTCGATGGTGCTGTTTTTCCGACTCCCATCACTCTCTTCATGAAGCGAGCTTTCACCGTTTCTATTTGCGCCATGTCTCTGTTTTTAAGTTTGTCCCATATTATATTCATTCAATATGTTACTATTGGGGTTATGACTGTCTTGAATAAGGTCATTGCTGTTTCTGTAGATAGTTGCTGAAGGTGGTTGATGCTGTATATTGCTCTAATTGCTGCTGCTACTTTTTGCTGTACATGTATTCTGAAGGATTTTATGGTTGTTTGGAGTGTGATGCCTAGGTAGGTGAACTGCGACACGACTTCTAGTGGCTCGCCGAGTAGAGTTAGTCTGTCATTTTCAGTGGCCTTTCCTCCCTTTCTGAAGGTTATCTGCTTAGTTTTTTGATGATTTATTTTCAAGCAGTTTTCATTTGCCCATTTTTCAAGTTTGTTTAGTGTGCATTGTAGTTCCTCTTTGTTAGATGATCCCAGTACCATGTCATCGGCGTACATTATGATCGATGTCGTGCTGTCCTTGGTGATATCTACGATGTCTGCTGTCATGATATTGAAGAGCACCGGGCTGATGGGGTTGCCTTGCAGTACACCATTTGTTTGTTTTATTTTATTTGAGAGTGTGACCTCGTCGTATAACTGTACGTAATTGTAGTCCAGGATGCTTGACACAATTGTTGTTAGTGGGCTTGAGTCTTCTAAGAGGAGTCTGAGTTTTTGAAGGAGTATCTCTCTATTGATGAGGTCGAACGCTTTCTTGTAATCAATGAATACTGCAAAGTATTTCCTTTTATTGTGTCTTAAGGCGTCTTCAATCTGCTCAATGAGGTAGTTCGCCGCTTGTAGTGTGCCTCTGCCCTGTCTGAAGCCACATTGGCACTCCGGTATGTGTCTATCCACTGTGTTTGTGATCTTGTTCGTTAATATTTTTGTAAATATTTTGAACGCAGCGTTTTCGAGTGCAATACCGCGATAGGAGTCTGGGTTGTTGGAATCTCCTTTCCCTTTATATAAGATTTTTATGATTGATGTCCTCCAGGCTTCTGGGATTTTTCCTAAGCTTATACATTTGTTGTATAAGTTGTGCCATAAGTCTTCCATTAGATGCAGTGATTGTTTTAGGTGTTCAGCATAGATGCCGTCGAGACCTGCTGCTTTCTTGTTTTTAGCTGACGTTATGGTGTGAATTATCTTTTCTTTAGTGATGTAATTTGGGTGTTCAAAGATTGCTTCAGTTTGTGTTTCTTGCGCTTTGATTCCTTGTTGGTGGTTTAGTAAGCATTGGAAGTGATTTTCCCACGTTTCCATGGGTATTTCATTCGCTGTTGTTGGTCTTGGTTTCCTGAGCACTATGTAAGGGTCTTTTCTTGCTTCTTCGGTTAATCGTTTTGCCTCTTCTTCAATGTAGTTGGCTTTTTTCTCTTTTATTAGTTTCTTGTATTCTTGTTTATGTTTTGCGTACCTTGTCAGGTCTTCATTCCGATCTGTGGTTCTTGCTTGATGCAGTGCTGTGATCGTTTCTTTTCGTTTGTTGTAGCAGTCTTTGTCGAACCACGGCTGCGATTTTCTTTTCTTGTTTGGACTGCTACATGCTTGTATGATTTTCGTGATTTGTGCGACTCCCTTATCTATCTCGTCCTGAGTAATTAATTGATTTGCTTCTTCTATGTTTTCTTTGTTGCATTCTAGTTTTTCCATGTCTATCTTCCTTGAGCGTTTGTGTGGCGTTGTTATGGATGTTGGTCGTGTTTGGTGTAGTAACGCCGTTGTTACTATTGGTATGTGCTTTCTTATCGACGCCATTGCTGATGTCCATAGGCCTTGTTGGTTGGTTATGGTCATGCTATTGCCTTTGTATAGTACGAGATCGATGGAGCTGGATCCATTAGGTGCTATATATGTCTTCATTGTGGGTTTGTTTACCAGTGTGAGGCCTTTATCTGTTAGTGTGTCCAATATGAGGTTCGTTTTGCTGTTTGGTTTGTCTATCCTACAGTTCATGTCGCCTGCTAGGATTATTCTTTCATTCCCGTCTACATGCGTGAATGCTTCTTCTATTTTCTCGATTGCATCGATTGCTGTTGTCTGAGGGTTCATGTAGAGACCTATGATTGTGATGATTGGGGTTTTTACTATCAGCATGTTTTCCTCTTTGATTACTTGTTTTATTGTCCCTAGGGTTGGTTTCAGGAATATAGATACCCCCCTGCTGGCCTCCCTTCTGTGGGTTTTGCTAATGTGTGTATTCCATAGTATCCTTGTAAGTTGTATTTATCCAGTAGAAATGTCTCAGTTGTTATTATTGCGTCATATTTTGTTATTGTTTCCAAAGGTATATACGCTATTGCGTTTTTTAGACCTTCTATGTTCCACAGAAGAAATGTTACCTCATTATTCGAGGTCGACTCCTTCGTCTCGGTATGTTTTTCGAAATCGAAATCTTCTTACGAATAATACATAATTCATAAGCAGATTATGAAGAACCGGATCACTTGGACACGAAGAATGCTATTTAGTAGCACTGTTAAATTATGAATGTCACAATTCCTTTAGTTAAAGGTAATATAATTATCTTCGAGATGGGTAATTCAGTTTAATATAACCACACGAAACTTGATTCAATGGTGAATTTATATCTGAATGTTTCTCAGATTATATTGAATAATTAATGACGTACCTTTATCTTGAAGTATTTATAATTACCACTTCCTGATAGGTTTTTAAGGCTGCTGGCTCGAAGATTCTTGCGACGTCAAACCAGAAAGGAAGATTTGTTGAATCACAAGATGTGTGATGGAATTATTTTAGACCACCTTCAGTCATAAAAAATAATTATGCCTTGACCACCGTAACCTATGGCACTAAGTCAGCCTCTTTCTTAGCCATACGGTCTTTGAATCAACTCGCTCAGGAAGAAGAGTCTAAATATCCTCGTGCTGCAGACGCAGTACGAACCTCTTTCTATGTGGACGATTGCCTGTCGGGTCATGATGATCTGCAGGAAGCTCTACGATTGCAAAGTGAACTCATACTCATGTTAAACAGTGGAGGATTTCCACTACGCAAATGGTGTTCAAACAACGAGGCCATCTTGGAAGCGGTGCGTGTGGAGCACAGAGAAACGCAACTTCCTTTGTCCCTCGACAACAGTGAAAATGCTAATGCGCTTGGACTTCTGTGGCATCCAAGTACTGATCTGCTACAGATACAATCACATTCCTCTCTCCAAGAACCTCCTGCTTACAAATTTACCAAGAGAAATATCCTTGCTGTTACATCCTCTATCTTTGATCCTCTAGGCCTCATAAGTCCTATCGTAATCCATGCCAAGATGTTCTTGCAATCTTTGTGGCTCGCTAAGCTTAGTTGGGATGAGGAGTTGCCATCTCACCTAAGGGAAAAGTGGATGGACATTTGTGACATTCTTTCTACAATTCATAATGTTCGCATCCCACGCCATGTTTTAACAGCAGCTACGGTTACCGACATACAGATACATGGATTCTGTGATGCCTCGGAGAAAGGCTATGGTGCCTGTGTGTATGTACGGTCTACTGAGAGCAGTGGTCTTGTTACAACTAAACTACTTTGCTCCAAGTCCAAGGTCTCCCCATTGAAGAAGCAAACAATTCCAAGACTCGAGTTGTGTGGTGCCTTGTTACTTGCGAAACTGTATCATAAAGTTGTCACTGACTTGAAGTTGCCTACATCACAAAATTATCTGTGGTCTGATTCCATGATTGTGCTCTCATGGATCAAATCTAATCCCCATAAATGGAAAACGTTTGTGTCGAATCGCGTATCTCAAATCCAGGAGATGTCAGAGACGGCAGCTTGGCGGCATGTGGCCACCCAACACAACCCCGCTGACATGATTTCGAGAGGTGTGGTGACAGAACAAATCTCAGACATTGATTTATGGTGGAACGGGCCTGTGTGGATTTCACAGCCTATTGAATCATGGCCCAAACAGCCTCAGCAACTTGAGCTGCAGGACATGGGTGAGCAGCGTGACACAGTCTGCCTAGTCACACACGCTGCAGAAGACTTTATGCTATGCTACGCTTTGTTGCTTTGTATAAGAATTGCTCAACAAGCAGCCTATTCTCATGAACTGTCCGATCTTCAGAGCAAGATGCAAGTGAACGCCAAGAGTTCTCTCCATTCCTTGGTGCCTTTTGTGGACAAGGATGGCCTACTCCGAGTGGGTGGACGTTTGGAGAAAGCAGCTTATCCTCCCTCCAGGTCACCACCTCACTAAATTGATAATTGAATCCAAGCATCTGCGACTGCTTCATGCATCACATCAGCTGCTTATATCTTCTCTGCGAGAACGATATTGGATTCCTAGTGTACGTAGAATTGTGAAGTCTACGCTACACAGATGTTTAACTTGTTTCAAGTTGAAGGCCAAAGGTGCTCACCAGCAGATGGGCAGCCTACCTAGCTACAGGGTGACCCATGCTAGAACATTTCTACGTTCTGCGGTTGACTACGCCGGACCGTTCTTCATAAGATACGGCTCCCCCCGCAGCAAAACTCAGGTCAAAGCATACATTGCTATCTTCGTATGCTTGGCTACGAAAGCAGTTCACATCGAGCTGGTTTCCGACCTTACTTCTGATGCCTTCATCGCCGCCCTGCGCAGATTCACATCTCGTAGAGGACTTTGCAAGGAAATATTCAGTGATAATGGGACGAACTTTGTTGGTGCTAACAACAAGCTCCGCGAGCTGCGTCTCTTGCTTCAGTCCAGCACCCATCAACAAGTTCTCCAAGACTATGCATCCTCTAATGAATTCACATGGCATTTCATCCCTGCGAGGCGGCTGTCAAATCCATGAAGTTTCATTTACGAAGAGTGATGGGTAGCCAAGTGTTTACCTATGAGCTGCTTTCTACAGTTCTCACCCAGATTGAGGCCTGTCTAAACTCTCGACCTCTCTTACGCCTAAGTGATGATCCTAGCGACTCATCCTATCTATCTCCTGGACACTTTCTCATTGGTGAAAAACTCACAGCCCTTCCTTCTCCTCCTAAGGCAGAGAATGTCTCTCATGTTGCTAAATGGCATCAGCTACAAACCTACATACATCACATATGGAAGCGTTGGTCAGCTGATTACCTACATTCCCTGCAGCAGAGGCAGAAGTGGTCTGCGTCCAGCGAAAACATTCAGATTGGTACTCTTGTCCTCCTGAAAGAAGATAATTCTCCACCGCTCCAGTGGAAGCTGGGAATCATCTCCTCAGTACATCCTGGTGACGACGGTTTAGTGCGTGTTGTGACAGTGCGTACGTCCAGTGGTGAATACAAGCGACCTATTGTAAAAGTGTGTCCCTTGCCCAATCAGTGAAGTGTTATGTCAAATCTATTAGTAAATCTTGATCTATCAGCAAAGTGTTATGTAAAATCTGTCGATTTTAGGCGGGAGTATGTTAGATCAAGAGTCTGTAAGTTTTATGGTTCAAATTTGCCTCTGTGGTAATTGGCACAAACCGCCAATTCTTTGCCGCGTGTGCTTGTCATATCCTGTGCAGGCACCTGCTTGTGGCGTCGCCACGCCAGTTCAGTTGAGTCAGTTGTGATCTAGATGCAGCAGTGTACAGTCATGCGTTGCAATTGCTCCTAATTGGCGGGACAATTTTCGCTCTGTATACTTAGTGCTCATCTTCAATTCCACACCAATTTGCTCCATCAGTGTTAGGCAGCTCGCGTGTGAAGTTCCGGGAATCAGATTGTATTGTTAGTGCAAATTACAATTATTCCATTGTGTTCATAGCCTAGCCCCCACGTGCAGTGAAACAAAGAGCTTCGGGCTAGCGCTTGTATAATCTACTGGGCGGGAGTGTTGTATTGCTCCTAGCAACAGTAACTGTATTTAACCACATCTATTATATTCTTGTGTTAAGTGTTTATACAATTTCTCATTATTCAGAGTTCAGGCTTCCTGAATATATATTATTGCAAAACCCTCAAATTTAAATCTCTGTTCCAGCTGACCTACAGTCCTAGCTTCCTTTGTGTAGTCTTAAGTGGTTTAAAAATAAACCTGGTCCTCCGAAAACCAACTAGTTACCTATCATTTTGCTCCTCTCGGACCGGATTTTATTCCGTCCCTTACAATAAGTGTAGTACTGAATGGCCGCTTGCCTCTCATGGTCCACTATGGCTTTTATCAGCTCTTCAGCGGCACCCGTAAAAGTTACTGGCATTATCACTGTAAATATGACCTGGATTTCCACGTCGAGAGACGAAACGGTTCAGCGCAGCTAAAGACATTGCAGTAGAGTAATCTGTAACGAGTTCTAGATGCACTGCGCCAATGACCATACAAACAAGAAACACAATATAGTCCCTTTCTGGAATAGGTTTTATACTTCTCATAGAACTTATATTGATAAAGAATGGCCCACCATAATCTATGTCAGTAGTATGAAAAGCCTCTGAGGAGTAAAACGAATAGAAGGCAAATCACCCATAAGTTGATAAGTAGGCTTAGGTTTCTTTGAAACAAACAATGCACTTTTGTAACTGAATTAATTTCGTGCAAACCGTTAACTGGCCAATATCTTTCTCTAACAATATCCAAAATCTATCTCGGCCCAGCATGGAGAGTCTTGTAATGCAAGTGACGAACTATCAGTGTTGTAACATGATGATTAGGTGGCAGAATTATAGTAAACTTTTGATTTGGCGATAAAGACGAATGGCTAAATCTTCCACCTACTCGTAATAAGCTATCTTGTCCCATAAATGGATTCAGAGAAATTATGCGGCTTTTCTTGGAAATCGTTGAACCATTATTGAGAACATTGTATTCTTCTGGAAAGCCTTTGGCTTGCGTCAACATGAGTTTTCTAGTAGCAGCATGCTGAAGTTCCTTTTGAGACAGAAAGGAAGTAGCAGGCTGTACTTTATCCAACACTTTCCGCTTCCAACGAAGCAAGTAAGCCGTTACTCTTATCAGACGATGCCAAGAAGAGAATCTTGACAAGAAACTTTCATCTTGAACCACTGATTCATAAGCTTCAACCTTGGATTGCATTTCCAAAGTATCTTCCAACACAGAGTTTCGAGTAATAGGCCAGTATTGTTCAGACTTGGTTAACCAATGAGGGTCATTTCAGTTTAATGATTGTGCCAACATTTTGAAAGGCGAACAGCCACGAGAAACTAAATCGCCAGGATTTTCAGAAGAAGGAACATTCCGCCATTGATCTTTGGGTGAGTGGCCTTGAAGTTTAGAGATCCTAATTGTAGCACAAATACATTCCAAGTTGAAGATGGTTTAGATAACCAAGCTAACAGTATGATGGAGTCAGTCCAGAGAACAGTATTTTTATTGGAATTTGAAGACAATTAAGAAGTTTTGTTTTCATTTCTGCCACCATCAAAACGCCACACAATTCAAGTCTGGGTGATGTCCTTCTTCAGTGGATCTACCTTTGACTTAGCACACAGAAGAGACGATTCTATTACATCATTGTCTTCATTTACAATATAAGCACAAATCAACCATAGGCTTTATCGAAACTGTCACAAAATATGTGAAGAGTAGGATTTTTAATGGCTGTATTAGCACATAGATTTTTGTCAATACTAATACGATTCAATTGTGATAAATGCTGCGGATAACTTAACCATTTTTAGATCACTTCAGTAGCAAGCTTTTCATCCCAACCTAATTTCAGTGACCACAAATAATGCATCATAACTTTTGCGGTTACTAGAGTAGGTGCTAAGTACTGAAGCGGATAAAAAATACTGGCAATTTCTGATAAAATGCTTCTTTTTGTAGTAGAAGGTGTAGAATTCAACCTTACTGTATAACTCAGAGTATCAACATAAGTATTCCACAACAACACAAGAATTCAACCTTACTCTATAACTCAAAGTATCAAGATAAGTATTCCACAACAATCCAAGGATTTTCACTGTAGAGTCGTCCCTGTACATTTCATGCAGTCCCTAAACTTCATCACTCTCAGGAGTAGACTGCAAAAAAGATATAGAAATTGACTGCCATTTTTAAGGGGGAATCCATCTTCCTTAAGAAGCTACGTAAGATCGGAAGTCACATGTCTAGTCTCTTCTAAAGATGCCAAAGATTGCAGGCAATCGTCCACATAGAATGACTTTAGTACAGCAGATTTAGCTTCAGGTCAATACAAATCACCATCTTGCAATGCTAATTCTTTCAATGTCCTTACAGCTAAAAATCTTGAAGGATTTCAACCATAAGTGACAGTTTTTAGTGAAAAGGTCTTGATGGGCTGGGTAGAACTAACCCGCCATAGAACTCTTTGCAGATTACGCTGTTGCGGGTTATGAACACTTGTCGATAGATCTCCTCTATACCAGCAGTAACTGCATTTTTGTGCAATCTGAAATTCGCAAGAGAAGAGAACAAGTCCGTTTGAATGGTGGGATCAGTCAGTAATATATCGCTAACGGAAACACCATATTTGTTCGGAAGAGAACCATTGAACACCACTCTTATCTTTTCTCTTTTCTCTTCATCTTTCTAAACAGGATGATGAGATGAATACACTATATCTTGCATTTCAGACTTGCCTTTCTGCTTGTACTGTTTTACAATTTCCTGTGGTCTAGAGATTCATACTGGTCCATAAATTCAACATACTGACTTCGAACTACAGTGTCTTTCTTGAGCCTCTTTTCTATAGAATATAGACATCTCAGAGCGGCAGGTTTTGTATCAACTACTGGAAGTAAGTCAGGTGTACGTGGCATAGTCACTACAAATCTGCCATCTTCAGTGCGAGTAGTGGTTTCATTATAGAGTTTTTCACACGGGTCCTCTTCATCAAGCACTTCTTGTGATAAAGACATTTCTTATAATTCCCATAATTTTTCCAACTTGTCCTGTAACACACAAGCTGTCTGTGCATATTTAATGTTTCTGAAATGTTCTTTGTATCTGCTTTCAATATCTCTTCCCAGAACAAATCCAATGTAAAAAAACCTACTAAAACATAACCACAAGGACAGAGAACCAAACAACAAAAAATCAGGCTTTGAGAGCAACCTGGACCAAAATTGGATATTTTTCTTTAAGAACAAAAGGCCAAATATTTTTAGATCTTGAAGAAAGCGATTTCACAGATAAATAATTTTGCCAATATCTCTTTTTGTTTGTCCAATATAAACCTTATCGCAATTTATATTTATATATGAGTAGACAATTCAAATTAAAGCAAAACGTGCCACCTTGAGAATCCTTTAATTTGATTTTAACATAACTCTGAGCCTCTGTGCTCCTTTTGTTAATACCAGTGACGGTAACATCAGTTTTGGTTCTGTGAACGTTTAGCTTAGTAGTAAACTTCTCACTAACGAAATCATGCTTCGCAGCAGAATCCAGTAGACATCTAGCTGGTATCCACTGACCCCTTGAATCCTGAGTCTGGACTATAGCCGTAGACAGAAGAACATGAGCCTCGGATACTCGTAGCGTTATGGCTTAAACTCTGGACCTCCTTGTTCTCACCATAACGAGAAGAACTGGGTTGAGATATAGTTATGGTTTGGGAGGCTGGATCGCTAGTAACAAAAGTTTTCTCTGTAGATAACTGTTTTCTCTTCTTCGCCACATAAGCCGATTGGACAGACGATTTAACTTGAGGAGACCTATGCAGCAAGGTATGGTGCCTTTGATTGCTGTGAAAACAGTTCTTACTTGAAGAATAAGTCTTTACATGATGCTTTGACGATAAACAGTTAAAGCACCTTTTGCTTATTTGAACATATCTCTTACCCTCTTCCATCGATTTGTCCTTGAACGTAGCACATTGAAACAGAGTATGGCTTTGTTTGCATAGGCATCTACTACATTGTATGCTCGAGACGAGTTAAATTGGACCATTTTGTAATTAGAACAGCATTTTGCATATACTGTTTAGAAATTCGCATAAATTGCTGAAAGTAGAAGCACGTTTCGAAGTAACTTCCATTTCCCTTGCTCGCAAAGTAGTAGGGTCCAACTTTGAGGTTATGAGATTTAACTAAAAGTGTTCCCAATGTTCTACAGGTTCCTTCAGCGCTTCCAACGCTCTAACCTGACGTTGAGCATTACCCAATAAGTTTTTGAGAGAAGCTTCCTTCTCTGTTCTAACAACTTCAAGATTGAAAAGAGCTCGGACATATCGCTGTATGGCAAGATGTGGACAGTCATATATTTGCTTCAATAGGTCACAGCTGCTGAAAAGTTGTCCCCCGTGATGAAAAGAGACTCTAGTAATTGCGCTGTGGGACCAGATAGTGCCGCTCTTTGATAATGATGCTTTTGAAATGGGGCAAGGTTTTATTTTGGTCCACTAATGAACAAAAAAGTTCGGAAAAGGTCTCCCACTCGTCTTGCTTGCCGGAAATTTAGACAGTTCTAACTTTGGTAGAATAGACTTGAAGAGTTTACTTGATTGCTCCTCCAGGAGCAGCTTGTGGAGAAAGCACTACGTCAACACCTTCAAGCCGCTTACTTCCCTTAATAAAGTCAGTAGCAGCGATCACAGCTTAAAAGTAAGATTGTTCAAACACATCCCTATCCTTAGCTTGATAAGGACTGAGCTGCTCAAGTTCTAACTTATGTCATCATATTTATCCAGAATTTGTTCGAGCCTTTTTTAGTCTTAATTTTAGAACACTTATCCTCTCCGCACTGGGCTCTAAACTAGGTAAGAAGTTTCTGAATTGAGTTACATGCCCTTCATAATTAGCCCTAGCAGCTATTAGTTCCTCCGTGGATTTATCAGTAGTAGAAATTGTGCGTATATATAAATACACTAGTGTGAGCAAAAAATACCCAAGTTTATCACGTTAAGATTTCCTCTGAACATGTGGGGTCATTAGAGCAAAGTAACTTACAGTTTTGTTTGGTTAAAAGATGAATGAAATACTTGGATGAATCTTACCAGCATCATGGACTTGCTTGTACTTGTGTTTTGCTGATAAATTCCTTTTCTTGTATTCTCTCCTTGCGGGCCACACATACGTGCACACCATTTACAATTAGTTACATTCAGACACCCATGAGCTGAAAACATTGACAATGCATTAGAAATGTGTCAAAGTAGAGCTAAGACGTCAGTCAGGTCATTTGTCCGTAAAGCAGTCTCGTCTGAGTCTGAAGCTAATGAAAAACAACGGAAAAGGGAAAATATAAAGGGAATCAACCTAGATATTAACCAAATGTAATCACGTCGGAGTCACCTACAAAACATGTTAACATTTCGGCATACAGTTTGTGACTTCGTTTTGGTACCCAGGTTAAGTACACAAATTCAATATGCCCAACGTATAACCTATTAATAAATGTTTGTACATCTGGTGGTCTTCATAACAGGAATGTAAGAATTCAGTCTAGGATACTTAATTGTGTCACGAAGAACCGTTCTTATTTTTACAATGGCTTATTTAGTTATAAAACAAATAGAAAAAAGACAAATTATTTACACTGAACGCTTTAAAAGAGTATTCTTATATTTATTGCACGAAACCTAGTTTTCTTTTATAAAATGCTTGACATGACTTAAATAATATGATAATGAAAATAGTACACAACTTTTTGAAAAATTACCCTTTTGGATTTCCCAAAATAAACTATAAATTAAATTTAGCTTTTATTGATAACTTTAATATAGCTTTTCTGCTAGTAAGTTATTTGCTCGAAATCTTCGAACAATAATTCTATAATGAAATAAAAACTTCTTATCCATGAAAGGACATTATCAAAGAGGCTTTATAATATACAAGCCTTAATTGCATTTTACAAGAATTTATACATGAAAAATACAGAGGGAAAAACAGGAAGATGGCAAACTTATCCTTCTTTCGTTAGTGGAGAAGATCTCCCTTCGATCTGCACTTGCATCTCCAGCTGTTTGACAAGGCATTATTGCAGAGAAAACTATCCGTCACCAATCGGATAGAATAATCCAGGATGACCACACTTGACGTACGAGTAGGACCGTCCAACCCTTGGCTAAGGACAGGAAGATTGAACTAGGGACCTGGTTCCCTTGTAGAGATACAGGCACTGTTTCCCAGCAGGAAAACCACATGCAGGAGAGGAACCTTTTCAGACTCCTGTACCATCTACAACCGGGCAGGAATGTCTCTAGGCGGAACGCATCCACCATGCGGGATGCAGAAGGGCAGAAAGAGAATCTAGCAATGGGCAGGCTTTGTAGACAACGTCCTTCAGAATGAAAACCAATATCATTGCAGTAGAAGCCTTCAACATAGCCAGAATTCTAACTCGAACTCACCACACTCGAGAGATACCCTTATAAATTGTAAGAATAACTTTTCATAAGCACTTAATGCTCAGTTGCACAGATACGTGTTCGCTTTAGGCTTCTGACAAAAAGAGTATATAATTCAGGGTTTCCTCTACCTAGCGATATGGAATTAGTAAATGCTAGTCAATTTAAGTAGGCCTATAGTTTGGAGAAAAAAGGCACTTCTAAGTAAATGCCTTTGACGAAAGCCTTTGACCATTTAGTACACAAAATGGCTGCCAATCTATACGATTAGAACTTTAAAAACTTTTTTATGCCAAAGCAGATACCATAAATGCTTTGAGAATAAAGTTTGTATACAAACGTTTTGCGCAGTAATACTAAGAATTGCGATGGCATCTAAGAAGAGTATTATGTACTTGAATTGTGCCGATGTGCACCGAAGAGTACGAAGCTCAAAGGAGGCAATCCTACGTCTCGATAGACAGATTATGCACTTGAACTTGAACGACCACATGACGAGAGTTCTCTTCTACCATGCATAAATGACTTTAATTTGCACATGCAAACTGTACTAGACATAAAGATTATGTTAACAAATGAATGAGAAAAATTACGTAAAAAATGATTCACGTGTGAAATGTGAACAAGACCCTATGTCCCAGCGAACCGTCGAGTATTTTTTCCCCTCAAATAAGATGTCAAGAAACGGCAGAGTCCCATCCATTTCAACCTCCATGGTAAATCTGATGCTGGTGTGTATGCTGTTGAATAACTTGAAAAATTTCTGAACTTTTTCTGGTCCATGTGGCCATACGATGAATGTGTCATATACGTACCTGAAGATACCTTTCAGTTTTTGCGGTGCAAAGTTAAAAGCTTTCAGTTCAAAATCTTCCATGAAAAATTGGCAATAGCTGTTGGGAGTGGTGACCCCATCGCTACTCCATCTGCTGGCTCGTAGAATGTCCCTTTGTATAGTAAATAAGTCGATGTTAATGTATGTTTGTACAGAAGTACAATGTCGGATGAAAAATGTTGCCTAAGAAGATCCAAGATGTCTTCGGGAGGTAATCTGGTGAATAAAGATTCGACGTCAAAACGAACAATTAGATCTCCAGGGTCCAGTTCAATTTGTTCCAGGGTCTTAATGAACTGCATGGAGTTGGTCACATGGTGTTCGCAAGTTCCCACTAGTGGCTGCAGCATCGTAATAAGTACTTTTGCCAGTTGATACGTTGTAACGAAGTGGAAGGTAGCGTGACATTATTTAGGGTGAACAATAATTAAACCACTTATTACCATGTTACGTTTATGAAAGTTTTATGCTGGAAGTACGAGTTGGTGAGAGAACGTTCGAGAGTCGGCGCTTGCGCAAGAGTTTGTAATGAACAGAGGGGAAGGGGAGAACAATTGAGAGAGTATCACGGGGAACAGTGGAGAGTGAGGATCAGTCTGTAAGCAGAATCAGTCAGTATCAGGAAGTGACTTGAACAACAAGTGAATAAGAAGTCGCCGAGGAGAGTGGGAGTAGCCCGTGGCGGGTGCCTTGCGCACCCCGCCATTCGAAGTTACGATGGTTAGAAGGTTGTGGAAGTGAAAGACAGTCAGAGACAATTAATTGCGAGAATTGGAAGAAGTTAGTAAGATCTGTGCATCCCGCTATTCCACGTTATATAGAAGCAGTTAGTAACAGACAGTGTTAAAGTCGTTCCAAGTTATAAGTAACTACTGAAAAGTTGTAATGGAAGAAGACTCGAAAGACGAACTGTAAGAAAGAAGTTGGTTAGGTTAGTGGAACGCATCAGAGGCATACAGTAAAAGTATGTAATTTCAAAACGCATCAGAGGAATACAGTAAAAGTATGTGGGTGGTGTAAGTTCAAAACGCATCAGAGGCATACAGTAAAAGTATGTGGGTGGTGTAAGTTATTTAAACCAACTGAGTGGAGTCAACAGTAGATAGTCGACGTTACCAGTCGACGAAATTGGATGGCTGTTGCAGAGAAAGAGAGTCTTTTACGAGCGGCCGTCGAGGAGGGAGTCTGAAGTCAGCGACGGGAGAAGAAGGTGGGACGTGAAGGAGCGGCAGGCAGAGTGGCCTGTGGTGGAGTTGATAGTCACAAGCCGTGATGGGTGGAAGTCATGAGTAAGACTTGGAAGCTGGAAGAGCCAGTAGTAGTCAGTCGACGTAACCAGTCGACGAAATTTGAGGGCTGTTGCAGAAGTGGACCGAGGTTGTGATCCTTGCAATTATTTGAGACAGAAAGGATTCTGTCTTCTCAACCTGTGAGGTTTCATGGACGCAGAGATTGTTGGATTGGATTCCCGAACTCTGTATGGTCGTCATCCTACGACGGAAGTTGGACGTCTCGTGGCCCGAGTGTTCGCGAGCCAGATACTACCTACCTTTGGAACGACGGATGGCCGTGGATATCGCTACGACTGTGAGTGAATACGGTTGGAGAGAGAGGCTTTGTGGATCGCCTGTATGAGACTTCAGGCAGTGGAAAGGTCATGGCTGTGGAATGCACGAGGCATTGAGGCAGTTACCACATCACACGCCAGATAAGTACATTGAACTATAGATTCTTCCCCCCGTACGTATTCATTCAGTGTAGAATAAATAAACTTGGACCAGAAGAGTTAAATCGACATTCCATTAAGTAAGCTAAAGAATTTCTCCCGTAGATAAAGACTTCATTACTTCCGAGGCATATAATAACAGCAAAAGTACCTACATCGATATAGATAAAGATAAAAGAAATTCATTTGTGTGGAATATTAACGACGTAAAAGATCCGTAATTGTTGGTCAAAATTTTGTTGCTGAAAGTATTGGATTTCTCTACGCATTATGTAAAACAAAAAGATTTTGTTGAAGAGAGAAAAATTATTGATAGGTGTGTAAAACTCAGAACGAATAAAATATACATGTGTATAAACTTGGTGGAGTGGGTAGCTGAGATTCTATTAGAGGTCAGCACCGACGAAGCTAAGTATTCTAAGTATAACGTAAATGTATATATTTATTAAGGACCAAGTAGGCAGTTATATGCCGAAGTCTGCTGAGTGTTATGAATTAATTAGGAGTCAGATTCAAAAGACGAATCGAGCTTTGGGGCTTTCAGGGCTCCTATCTATCCCATTAGCGTTTTATGACAGCGAGGATCCCAGTTAGCACCCACTTGTCTAAATTCTTTTTTTAGGCCTTTAATATTTCCCTGGTTGTGAGAGTATGGAAGCGATTCCCCAGTGATAGCCTACGTAGTCTCATGTCAGTGGCTAGCCGTTACGTTCATGTTGTAATCGCTAACCTAAATTTCCTTTTCTTTCTTCTGGGTAAATTCTATTCTGTCATCTTTAGTAAACACAGTGAACTTCTTCTAGAGAAAGATTTGTTTTGAATCTAAGAGACATTGTAATGATGGAACTTTGGTAGGATGAGATTACGCAGAAAGTTTGTAGGAGAGAAGAATAGGCCTACAGTGGATAAATTTTAGTGCTCATCCTGAATAGATGCTAAAATATTTCTCTCAGTTACAGACATTATTAGGAGGGTATGAGGAAGATGTGTAAGAGGACTGAAGAAACAGAAGTGACTAGTGGACTTCAGGACTTTGTAGTCAGTTGAAGTAAAGAAGAAGAAGAAGAAGAAGAAGAAGAGGAAGAAGAGGAAGAAGTACGACTAAGAATGACTTTATTTCTTTCTTGTATTGTTATTATCTTTTGAGAAGGTCTCTCAAACTAACTGAGAAATTAATGCACTTCATATTGAATCAAATTCTGTTCAAATTGTTTTTTAAAATCTTGACTCGATTTCATAAGGATAAATTAAGAAACCTTCCTAACATTGACCCACCCCGTCTTCGGCTGAAGCTACCGGCAATAATCTCTGTGACACTATCTGGAAGGTTACAGTCAAGTATGTGGTTTATTTCATATAAGAGTGAGTGGCGCCTATTTAAATAAATATTCTCACTCTTTATTACGTCACAACGTGGGCGATCCAATGGCGCTTACTTCGAGTGGAGCGGTGCATCTTGTTTATGTATTTTAGGTCAGCGGCCACCAACTCCTTGCACAATGAGTACAGAAGTATATGCAAGCTTACCCATTGCACGCTAGAATCATTTAGTGTGCACACACAGCGTGGTATACTGCCTCTCTTGAGTTCAGTATTGGCATGCTCATTAGGATTTAGAAATTCTCAAATCATATTGGCATATCAAAGATGACTGTTGTTTAATGTTTTATTACATTATTATTTCATTATCATTTACTTTTGTTTTCTACAAAGAACATTCGTGAAGTCATAATGTACAGTACATTTCTAGAAAGATAATACACACAAATTAATTCTGTAGTTTTGAACATAGTTGAAATGTTCCTGTAAATTTTATAGTAATTAAATGTAATGCCACAAATTCTGCGAAATGAAAACCAAATCTAGACTCATTCCTTTAAATGACACACTTCCACATTTATATTATTGATCAAATATTAATACTAAAGTTATATTTGAAACAAAATTCAGAGAAACTATGTCTCCATGTAGTACATCAGTATTAAAGAACAGCTCAAATAAAGCATTTCAAACTACAAAATCTGTCATTAGTGAAGCTTGTTTTCTTGATTATTGTTGTATGTTTTGACGCATAAGTTTTTCATCCTCTGGAATCAATGTTTGTGCAGCAACCAGTCTGAGTTCACATTTTAAGTTTTCATCTGACAATTGACTTCTGCTGCGGGTTTTGTGTATTTTCATTAGTGAAAGAATGCTCGCATATGTACGTAGATTTGAGGATACACAAAATCCTAGCAATATGTCTATGCAGTCGGGGGAATTTAGTTTGGAGAAAATCCGAATAAAAATCATTCAAACTTCTCTTATATTGGTATTTGTTACAATAAATGTAGGAGTCGATGGCCTACATATTGGAACACATTCTACACCCAACATATTGCTTGTAAGCTGGTGAAATAGACGACTCACCTCTGCCGACGGAACCATGGTTCAGACTGACATCACGTGGTGCACAGGGGTCGCACAGTGCAAGCCTGCTTGCACGCGCACAAAATACAGCGAGTTGGAGACCACTGGTCTAGGCGGTACTGCTGTATGTGGAAGTGCTGATTTCTTCTTTTTTGCCGCAAGACTAACCTTCTTGATGAGATTCGTAATGATCTTGCTGAACTTTTTTGATATTCTTGTATGCAGTATCTGCCAATAGAGTGCGAATTTTCTTGTCATAACATACGGTTTCCAATATGACCGTAGCGTTACCTTGTCAGCCGGAAAAACTACAAGAGTGCTGTTTTCTTTCAAGGTACGCATGGCCTTGAGTTCAGCGAAGGAAATATTACTTTTAGGCTTTTTGACTCTGGCAGTCCTTCATTAAAAGCTGCTTTAAAAATCTATATAAAATATATGCATATTGAAAATTAGGAATATAATAATTCTCTCCTCAAAAGATATATAGTTCTTAGAATTATTTTGATTTGGCTGTGTCCTTTTGGCTCCCTTCCTGACAGGATTTCCCCCCAAATCCGTGAAATAATTTTTTTAGATGTCTGTATTACTGTCTTAGTATTGCAACAAAATGTAATTCATTGGTGCAAGCACAACGTATCTAAGTTTGTTGATCATTTTCTCAAAATCTTTTTTCTACTTCTTTCATCATAGCATTCCCACTATAAATGACTATTCCACTTATATATTCGATAATTATGAACAATAAGCGATTTCTGCTCAGCACTTATCTCATGTTCCTTATTCATAAGACATTTATGAAACTTGTGCACAATATTTCGTTATCTATCAACAAATCTATATCAAACGATCTGGCCAGTGACCCGTTTTGTAAAGTGAAAATGCTATTTGTGCTATTTTATGAAATATTACCTAGTTTTATAGCTCGAATTTGTGATTTTTATTATTTACATTAGTTTGTTTTACTTGGGAAAGAGGTTTCCCTAACATAAAATTTGTGATTTTCAATTTCCTGGATCTCCGAATATAATGATCGATTAGTTGAAAAGCAGTCTTGCTATTACGTATGATTATTCAATTCATACCCCACATGTATGATGTTGCAATTCTTCATGCTTCTTACTGTCTCAAAGATGCAATTTAAACTGATAAAACGAAAGCTTGTTACTAGACACATAAGGGTACGCGCAAGACTAAGACGCCGCTTGGATGGTCTCTTGCCAGCCATCTGGTCAGGCCGCAGTTTGCTGGTAGAATGCTAGCCCTCTTTTCTCATGCGACCGGCCGCTAGCATGTAGTCTAGATTCAGGCGTTCCACGTGTGCATTTTGCAATCGCTCCACAAACAATGAACTGTGTATAAGATACATCCTTTGTAATAAATTATTAGGTTACTATAAATTATACAAAAATACTGAATATAAACAAGTCAGTAACTGTAACCATGACTGATCTCTACAACCCCTTCATTGAGTAGTAACAGTATTTATTTTGGTGGTCTGAGCTTATTGCAAAGGATGTATCTTATAAACAGTACATTGTTTGTGGAGAGATTGCAAAATGCACACGTGGAACGCCTGAATCTAGACTACACGCTAGCGGCCGGTCGGATGAAAAAAGAGGGCTAGCATTCTACCAGCAAACTGCGGCCTGACCAGATGGCTGGCAAGAGACCATCCAAGCGGCGTCTTGTTCACCCTCGTAAGAAGACATGACTTCATTCTTCCTGCTGCCTGCGGCATGCGACCATCCCGGTTCCGTCTTGCGCGTACCCTAAGGCATCAATTGGCAGAGATTAATACGTCTCATACTGCCAATGAACAGAATGACAACACATTACCTTACAGGTAAAAAACATAACTTACTTAGAAATTGAAATAATATTCGTGTGCTTTTATTGCGTTCTGATGTTAGCAATTTACCAAGACGTTATACATTCTGCGGTACGCACTATACGCAGATAAATATATCGATAAACTCGTAATCTGTCGTGGGATTACCTATGATAATTCTGCAAAACTTTGCACGGTTCCTTTTGTGTGATCACGAAGTGTATCTCCATTTTATGCTATGCATAATGGATAATAAAAATTAAAGACAAGCGTTTAAAAAATGTAAATGCTAGTATATAAACTAGTATAGTAGATAAACTGTTTTCCTCTTGCAGTCCTAGTAATTAGCAATTTTACTACTAACCAGTTAATCTGAACTTTAGCTTTATGAGAGAAATTAATTAAAATATCATGCGAAAATATAATTAAACAGCAGGCAGGTGCAATTCTCACAATAAAAACTGTAAATTAAAAATTTAATAAAGTTACTAACATATAAGTATGATCCTGTTATGATCTTTAATATTGTAGAGCCATTGTAGTCACGATTGCGCTTTCTAGCCAAGCCCGATATTTGCATCTGGAAGTCTACTTCAGCCTTCAGAGCCTTCTTGATTTCTGTGTTGATACTGCTATTCAGTGTCTGGAATCTGAATTCGTGATAGTTGTAATACACTTGACCTTAAGAGGTTGCGAAAATGTAATGTCTTATAATATCTAGGCAGACCCATAATGCTTTATAAATTTTATTTATCCATATTCCTAAGCCATCTTTAGATTACATTTTTCATGCACCATACATGGTGCATGAAAAATGTAATCTAAAGATGGCTTAGGAATATGGATAAATAAAATTTATAAAGCATTATGGGTCTGCCTAGATATTATAAGACATTACATTTTCGCAACCTCTTAAGGTCAAGTGTATTACAACTATCACGAATTCAGATTCCAGACACTGAATAGCAGTATCAACACAGAAATCAAGAAGGCTCTGAAGGCTGAAGTAGACTTCCAGATGCAAATATCGGGCTTGGCTAGAAAGCGCAATCGTGACTACCACGACGTGTGTTGACCGATAGCTGTCGGCTTGGGGACTCCTCTGGGAAAGCCCAGGGTTGGTTCCAGTTGACATATGATACGGCACAAAGTTGCTGCTTTTTATCGTACCCCAGAGATAAATTCCTCCCCCTCAGTGGTGCTGCGGTTCTGATAGCATCAGATAAATCCCCAGACGTAATCAGATCATGGCGTCACTGCTCCTCGCACTGTATTACGCTGTGAACCCTGATGCACTCCTCTATCCGCCTTCTCTACTGCATGCATATGTTCTGTCAAGATATTAAGTCGCTAAGGCCATTCAGAATCATTCTCTCTCCTCATGTAGTGGCTTCAATTCCCGGTCGGGACAAATTTCATGAGTGAGGCTTGAGAATCGGTATTATTTTATTTTTATTTTTTTGGATGCACTAGATTAACGAAACAAACAACATGAATACATTAGGGAGAAAACAGGAAGCAAGGTGCGGGCCTAACCAGGGGTAGTAGAAGGAACCAAAATTCTCAAGTGGGACGCCAGAAGAAGCGACGACAAGGGTCATAAATACGGCGAAGAAGAAATCCCAATTAACAATTCAACAATGAACATCTATTCACAAATTTCATTATGTACATAATGTGTTTACAACAAGGTGACAATATATGTCTGATTACTCCCTGTATGAGAATAATATAATTGTATTCCTCGACAAGATTATTTTAATATCTTCCCTATGTAATAACAATCTTCAATATTTCAATAAATATATTTCTCATAAAAATTCCTTATAAAATTACTTCAGTATCAGACTTCCACGTAGACAACAATTAATCCTCATAATTAATTAAATTGCAATGCTGAATGCTCCAAACCTCAATAGTTAAATCAGACTTAAATATTATTAATTCTCAGACTTATAGTATTATGAGTGCTGATAATAAGTAATTTAAATTACCAAATTCAAAATATGCAGTATAAGAGTTATTAATATTGCTAGAGCCTATATATGAAATCCTAATTCACTTAAGAATGTAGGTGAAGACAAATGTACATAGAATGTTTTATTAGCGAATAATTCCAATATGCAAATTAATATAAATACCTATAAGGTTGTAAGATGCTTTTACATCATAGAAATGACTAGCTCCTAAATGAATTCAAAATTCTATTAGAGAATTTATCTCTTAGATTCACTCCACTATAAATTACTTACAGGTATGAAAATCTTTGAATAGCTGCAGCAACTAACCTAACAAGCAAACCACATATTCCATTGAGGAAATATTAAACAATTCAAATGATTACAATCACTATATAAGATCAATATTCTATTAAAGAATATACAAAACTCCAATAATTGTAGATTTGTATAATAGTCCAGTAGCGTAAAACCAGTAAATTAGACGAATCGGAAATAATTGCTACTAAAGGTTTTATTGTTTTAATGGCTTCATTTGTTGCCCAATATGACTATCCTAGGTTTTCCCCCTCGGCGGAGTTGTGCTAAAGTGGTGGGGGGTAAAAATGTGGCCCCCAAAGGGGTAGTTTTTCGGTTTTACGGTTATATCTCCTAAAGGAGTAACGATATCGAAACCATGGTGGTATTAAACGTTTTAGGACATTACATTCTGAATTGAATGAGACTAGACACATATTATTTGGACAACCCGTTCCCATAATACTGCTCATCAAAGTTGGACAAGTTTTACATTTTTATGAAAAATTTTCGTTTTAAGTTCTGCTTTTTGGTAATATCATCTAACTTAACCCATCTATAAATAAAGTGGTCCATACAAAAGTAATAAAGGAATAAATTCTGCGTTCGATGAGATTAAAAGTGAATTTGTTGGACCACCCGTTTCCGTCAACTTCTACATTTAGTCCAGTAGTGTAGAACAAAAAAATAGACGAATCGGAAATAATTGCTACTAAAGGTTTTATTGTTTTAATGACTTCATTTGTTGCCCAATATGACTATCCTAGGTTTCCCCCGGCGGAGTTGTGCTTAAGTGGTGATGATATTACTAAAAAGCAGAACTTAAAACTAAATTTTTTCATAAATATGTAAAATTTGTCCAAATTTGATGAGCAGTATTATGGGAACGGGTTGTCCAAATAATATGTGTCTAGTCTCATTCATGTTTCCGATATCGTGAGTCCTTTAGGAGATATAACCGTACAACCGAAAAACTACCCCTTTGGGGGCCACATTTTTACCCCCCACCACTTTAGCACAACTCCGCCGAGGGGGAAAACCTAGGATAGTCATATTGGGCAACAAATGAAGCCATTAAAACAATAAAACCTTTAGTAGCAATGATTTCCGATTTGGATCTTAATTCTACTGGACTATAAGGGTCAAAGACGTCTAGATGTCTGAAATAACTAGGAAAATAAGCAAAGGAAAAATTGTATTGTAGACAAAAATTGCAAGTCCTCAATAACTATAAATTTATATAAAGCTATAGCTTACTTTGGAATAGCAGAAAAAACCAGAAATACCAATTGAGAGCAATAGAGTTTATAAAATATTTTAAAGTTGCCAACAACTGTAAATTCGTTTAAGCAAACGCAGATAACTTCCGAAAAGCAAAAACAATAGAAAAATAATAAGTTAAGTGAAACAGTATCTACACCAGTATATTCAAATTTTCAATAACAGTATAAGCAGAAGAATAACTTTGGAATAGCCGAAGACATAAATAGGTCGGCAAATAAATTTAAAAGGAATTTATACAAACATATTCCAGAATTCAGAAGTTCGAATAAACCAATGAATAACTTTAGAAAAGCTGAAATGATTCGAACAATAAGTTAAGAGAAATTGTAATTATAGAAAAGTATCCAAGAGTCCAATAACTGAATTTCGTATAAGGGAATGAATAAATTTGAAATGGCTGAAAAGACTGGAACAATAAGTTAAGTGAAATTGTAATTGTAGAAAAATATGCAAGAGTTCAAATATCTTTAAATAGTACCAAAATATGATTAGGTTAGAATACTGAAAATGATTAGAAAAATACTATTAAGGACGTATTCCAAATTTATTTCACTCCAGAAGTTTATTTAAAAAAAAACCAAATAGTCGAGTGATACAAAATTCTTTAATTATTAAAACGTGAGATACGGCAGCTATAACAAGGTTAATTTTGTTTACTTTACTTTCTATGGAAAAATCTCATAGCATATAGGGCTAATAATTTCCTGGACTTAACTTTCTTAGAAAGATTTTAGATATCAACAATTATGTATATATATCAAGAACAGGTTACATCAGAAAATTATGGTCACTGGATAGCAATTTTATAGTTCAAACATTAGTAACTATTCCCCATAGCGTATTAAATTTTCAGAACTATGGATAACACAACCTATGTGCACCGCAGAGAAATACAATTTTTCCATGCAGGATACTAATTATAATTTTTAAGACACTAATAGCAGGGACTTATTAAACAGAGTACGTAACAATATATTCAAGAACTTACTTAACGGTATCTATTCAGGCATATGTACGTAATTCTATAATTAGAATGGTTGGAAGTACGACCAGATAAATATCATTGATTGCAGCTTAAGATATATCACGGCAACAAGAGTGAATAGCCCCGCCGTCAAATAGAAAACAACATTTGAACCACGTAAAGAGAGCTGCTATAATTTCAATAAAAAGCTAGAACTATTCAAGGAATTCAATGTTAACTAATCAGCAAGAATATCACAGTTCACAATAGTATAGCCAATAACTTTAACAATCCATGAGAATTTAATGCCATGAAATACTTTCGAACAGGACCCTCAATATTAACAGTGCTGGCATACATTGTGTGAGATCTATATGATTCTAAAGCAAAATGTCGGTACAGAGAATAAGTATACATTCAATTAAATCTTTCAGACATCTACACATGTTACTTGGCAAAATAAATAACTTCATGGAAGATGGATACTGGTTAAAATTAGCTTACTGGATTCCATGTAGTGTGTGTGTGCTATAAATGGATTGACGTGAGGAAAAATGATTACCTACCACGGGCATTAATCATCCGCAACACAATAAATCAATCACGTTATAATGAGTGAATTGCCCAAACTCACGAGGGTTGCCCACCAAAAATCTTATTACTTTATCACTTCATTAATACAAGTCTGAATTAAGAATTAACATGATATAATGCTATTGAAGACAACAAAATTTACCCAGAAGGGGTTCTAACGCAATCGAATAAATGTCATTTATTCTAAGGGTGTTCCATAATATTTTCACTCACCAATTTTCAATTCCCAGGAGAAGTTAGGATGATCACTTTTAAATTACATCACTGCTAGGAGTACATCCAGTCACTGCTGCGGAGAATACATCGCGAGCTACCAGCAAGGCTGGGAGAAACGCCACCACCAAAAGGGTGGCGGCAAAGCGAAACATGAACGATTACGTCAGCAAGAAAAACATATGAAGCATGAACAATTACGTCAGCAAAGGAAATGAACACACCTAAGAGATTACAGGGCTTTCTCTCGTCCATAAGGTGAATGTCAGGAAAATTGAGACCCTTGTGGTTCCCGACATCTGGCTGTCATTATCACGATCATCATGCTGATCAGAACATTCGTCATGAGAGGACATTATTATGTCCTTGTCTGCTTAAAAAAGTATTACGTGATCCAATGGCTAATCCCTCTCCCGGCAGATCGCGGTTCTGTAAAGACCGTGCGTCGCCTGCCCCATAAACATTTCCTATAATGGAGTAGGTAAAACAGAGAGAATAAAGATGGTAGTCTATTTTATAAATTTGTATAGCGAAGAAGATGCAAATTAATAATTACTTCAAGTCTTTATCACCATGCATTAGGTCTGGCAACGATGTGGTAAATTTGTTTCAGCTATCCATTTATTTATAAGTTTATTATAACCAAAGATTTATCGGTCGCCATGCAAAACTCTTACTTGCAGTCTTCTCATATAGAAAACAGCAAGATGCGATTGTTGTCCCGTGTTGAGCTTCCACAGAATATCTGGTCCTAAGATGCCTGCTGAAAGAGGAGCACGAAATGGGACAGTCCACGTAAGTGGGCATTCACACCAAAGTAGCATAGCATGCGAGTCGCGCTACCTGGATGCAGGCAGCACATCGAGTAGCGTAGCTCACAGATGCATTCACACCTAAGTAGCATATGCGACCCGCAATTTAAAGTCTACGTTTTCACTTAAACTAATGAAAAACACATTGAAAGTAATGGAATTTACCGTAGAGGATAAAGCTTCAGACATTTTAATCCAGGCTTTTTTTTCCCATTCATATCGTATAGCCTATGCATGGGTACCTTTCCAAAGTGTGTAAAATTCGATGTTAAATTGCCCACTTTAATGCAGCTTTCATCTTTGCCATAATCTACAGCCACACCTAGCGAATAAGCGTTTAATTTTCTTAACAATTTGAAAACAGCTGAAAATACATCAGTAGGCATGCGTCATCCCGACTAGCGTAGCATAAAGTAAGTTCAGACCTTCCTGAAGAAATAAATGTTGCATTCTAAGACTTTCATTATTGCCACGCTAGCCCGGTATGAAGACTCCAATTTCTTTATTTGGTAATTTAATTGAGTAACATGCGGCGTGCATCCAGAGAGTACTTCGAGGTGGCATGCTACTTCGGTGTTAATGCTCCATTAGGGGGCTGTCACACTAAACGGATCGATCGACAGCAATCAATCGACCGATGTAATGATCCAATAAAGAGTAGTGGCACCAGCCACACGTCATCGACCGTCAGCGATCGTCAACGAGCGTGAGGGATCAACTGGTCTGTGAAATCAAACATGTCCGTTTTTCAAAAGACAGTCGGCGCCCAATGGCGGCCGGCGGGTGAAGACTCAAGTAGTTTGAGAAAGGAATATAAAACACTGCATAAAAATAGTAAGTTATGATATGCAGGAGATAAACAGACGTAGGCTTAATAAGGTAATATATTTCAGCTCTAATATACAGTGATCAGTAGGCGTAACATAGTAATATCATACCGGTACATAACCTATAATATTTCCGTTGATCCATGACGCTCAGTGGTTACTGTGACAAGGAACAGATGTGTAATATCCGCGCACGATTTCTTGGCGCTCGGTCCCATACTCCTCATTCGGTAGGTTTCGTTCAATTCCATGAGCAGAGCTGACAAGATTGATAGAAGAAGTAAAAAAGTGACTTCAGTACTAAGCTTTTATTATGATGTATGGCGTTGTTATGCGAAAAAACATAGTTTTGCCAATTGCTGATTTCACAAATACGTCACATTGTACAGTCGGTCAAATAAAAAACGTCGGGACTCGTATGCTGTTAAAATTAAAGTTTTGACGCATTAGTTCACAAGTTTCCTATAAAAACACAAAATAAAAGCCATTTTCGGAACATATGAGGCCATGCGGCAGGAGGGAAAATATGAACAAGGAGGGAAAAAATGAACATCGCGGAAAGCGCAACACACGATATTGAACTTAATGCATTGTCATAATTCATTTTGCTTTGTGTCATCGCCACATAAAAATGCTAACGTGAGAGAAAGTGTAGTTAGGGCTGTAATTGACCTGCATTTTTCGGCCTCTGAAGCAACGAGAAGGTTCCATATTTATGAAAGAGCAGCTCAGAGGTGGAAACGTTACTATAATGCGACCGGAAGTTTTCATAGCAAACGTTGATCTGGCCGGACGCGTATTTCGATGCTAAGATTGGTTGCAGATGCTGAGCGTAAGTAATTGATTTTGCACTAGAAGTACCGGTATTATAAAATAAAATCTTAAAAAAATGCTCCTTGAATAAACATATTCCTCGCGAATCTATTAATTATTAATATTATAAAAATTTGCAACCAAGAATATGGCGAATTTGAGGCATATAGCCACAGCCTTCTATACACGTTTGTTTTGGAACAAAACTGACTAAATAATCAAGAAAATACATGGATAGACAAGAGGCGTGTGTGAACCTAACCTTAAATCTTCCTGTACATGCGCATATGATCTTTCGTGATACTTAATCAAATACCGCCCGACGTTTTTTATTTGACCGACTGTACATCTGTGAACTCTGATGTCAATTTCGCGAACTGAAAGTTGAGCGAACTTTTCACTAAACGTATTGAATATGTTTAAAATTAGACCTACAGTTTGTTTTAACAATGACCAATGAACTTTGAGCTTTATTATGAGGCTCACGCAGGGGTGGTGAGGTTTTACCTGTGGTTGCACCAGAACGGGTCTGGCTACCTGACTGTGTGCACATAGGCGCCGACTAGGGGGGCAAGGCACTTTCTGCCCCCTCAAGTTTCAATGCCAGGGGCATCGCTCCCCCAAAAAGTTTGCTGAATTCCAAGATATTTAGAAAATCATTAATTATTAATATTTGTTAAGAAAGAACGATATTTAAATGCTAATGTGACTGTTACCGTATTTCAACAATAATATAAAATCAACTGTCTTGTTACATTAAAGAAACAAGTCCATTCTCACAGCTATCGCCAGCTGTGTGCTATGGTTTTGGTTCATCCATCAGCTGATCTTTATGTCGCGTCCTCGTGAATAGCCGAAAGTTACATGCAAAACTTGATCAGAAATCCGAACGTGTTTAATCTTTACTTGTTATTTTCACTCCAGTTTGCGACATATTTTATCACTAATCACTGCATTCACTGGCCATAAACATAAATAAACTTGACACTTTAATAACAACACTCCTAGAGCAGTATGGCAACTAAGGATAGCTTCAAAACTGTTTGTCGGCAAAGTAACGCGAGGAAAGCGTGATGACGGCTGCTGATTGGAGGATAAGGAATACCGCAATATCGGAATGTACTAGGAGTGATGAAAGATACTATCAATATTTTGTTAAGGAATCGCCAAAAAGAATGTCCCTCTTTGCTCATTTAAAACCTGATGATACTGTAAATCTTCGACCGTTCTGTCCTACCAGATGGACAGTAAGGTACCTTGCGTTATCTTCTGTTTTAGCCAACTATACTGAACTTCAGGAATTTTTTCATGCAGTTTGTAAGGATGATAAAGGTAATGTAGGTTCCAAAGCAAATAGTTTCTTAATGCAGATGCAATCCTTTGATTTCTTTTTCATATTGACAGTTTTGGTTGAGCTGTTTGGACATTTTGACACTGTAAATACTGCCCTGCAAGAAAAAGCCCTTCAGTTTTTATTGGGAAATAAAATGATTACTATACTTTCAACAACAATTCAGTACCTAAGAGAAAATTTTGAAGAAATCTGGAAGATTAACAAAATGGATGTCGAGTCTCCAAAATTGCCACGAAAGAGAAGTATCTGTATCTGTATCTGGTACCCTATGATCCCCAGGTGGGGCGAAGGGGCCTCCAATGGAGGTTTCATTACCTATACTGATTTTGATATGCTTATTTTCCGAGAGAGGGTAGAGGGACAGATGGTAAGCCCATCGCCTCGCAACCCCCCTCTGGAAACTAAGTATTTCTTGGACGTGAAAGGGCCGAGAAATTTTGTCCAGAGGCTCTAATTTAGGCCTGGAGTTCTTTTATGTGCCGTAAATCTACGACACGGGGCCCCCAGCTTAAAGTCCCTCTCGGAGGACTCCGTGCCCAGGATTATTACGTCCTGAAAAATCCATCGACCGCGGCCGGGTTTGATCCCGCGCCCTGCGGATCTAGAGGCGGGCACGCTACCTCTAGACCATCGCGGCCGACTATGAAAGAGAAGAGTGCTCCGAAAGTATGATGAATCATGATGAGTCTAAGGACCCTGCCATGCATCAATTTTCTGATATTCATGACAAATACCGAAAACTTTATGTGAGGTAATGGATGCAACACTCAGCTGCCTGGCATCACGGTTTAATACAAATGCATGTAAACTCTTGCAGAAAGTAGAGCAGTTTCTTCTAGGTGATGACAATCATAGTGATGAAATTTTGCGATTGTATGAATCGGATGTTGATAAGGACCGTTTGCTTCTTCATCGAACTATGTTACTTGAAATCCTGCAGGGAAAGGGAGAGGGTATGATCGATTATTTTGATGGCTTGGTAGAATACCTAAAAAAGGAGAGACATATGCAAGATCTCTTGCCTGATCTTGTGAAATTTGTGAAAATGGTGTTGACTGTCCCTGTATCAACATGCAGTGCTGAATGATCATTCTCGGGGTTGCGGAGGTTCAAGTCTTATTTTCGGTCTGTTATGAGGCAGGATCACCTAAATGTTGTTTCTGTCATCCATTGTCATCGTGAAGAGCCATAAACTTAGATCTTCATTCAGTGGCAGACGAGTTTATTAGTAGGAATGAGGAGAGACGCAATACTTTTGCCGGAAACAGTAAGGCATGACTCAACGGACTTAACATTATTTTTTACTTCAAACTTTAAATTAATCAAGTATTTATTAATTTGTTTATTTATTTTCAAGCAATTAAAAGCATCTATAGTGTACTAACATCAGTAAGACCATTTACTCTAGTATAATATTTTATTGTACAATCCTGCCCCTCCAAAATCTTTAACAAGTCGGCGCCTATGTGTGTGCATCTCTCCGTGCACTTTCCCTGTATTCAGTGAGTGAATGGAATTCTCCAGTATATTACATAATGTGCCTTCTTCACAGAGTTGAAGTTTTACTTACCTATTTTATTTCTGAATATACAAGAAAAAAGGTTCATTGGGTGCCAAAAGCGCATTTCTCTTACTTTCCAGACATCAAGATTATTTCATATAAGCTTAGTTCTCCTAGGTCATGCATTTAATTAAATTCAGGTGATTTCATTACTGAGATAGCCATTAGTTAAATTTATGGTGGATATTTCTGGCCCACTGTATGTGCTTGGGTAGAGTCAAAGATTTGGTACTATGATCGCGGTTATCTTGCCTCAGATCTGTACGCTATCCTGCCATAGGGCGTTTCAGAATTAGGCTCACTATATTTATTACGTGAATAATTTTACTCTGTTGATTGGAATAACATTCCTCTGGTAAATGGATTGGTCGTAGTAAAGTTATTGTGGGGTTTGCCGTCAATTGGTTATATCGTTTCTTTTCGAGATTTCGTCTTGTATAATGTTACGCATTATATATTTCTTCACTTAAATTTCTCTCTTTCGGTATGGATGTATAGTGTGTGCGTAGCAACCGCCATATTGTCCTGTATCAAGAATCTCTGTAAGTCAACAAGTGCAATCCGTGCCCAATCTATAGCCTTTGATGTCGCTATCTTAATATAGATTATTCTTATGACTATATAGTGTGGTGTAGTTAGACAGATTTTGATCTTTAACAATTTACTCTGGTGCCAGTCATTTCAAGATTTATTTGGCTGATATATATATATTCATTCTAATAGAAAAATTCTTGTATTATAAAACCCTTTTTCTAAATTATTTACGCACATTTTGAATTTCAGAGAAAATTGCGAATTATTCCTTTCGTAATATAAGTTCATTTATATAACTTATATCTTGTTGGCAATCATATTATATTAATATATTATATGAATAGGCCTATATGAATCTATAACTTCTAAATTATTTATGCACATTTTGAATTTCAGAGAAAATTGTGAATTATTCCTTTCGTAATAGAAGTTCATTTATATCACTTATACCTTGTTGGCAATCATATTATATGAATATATTATAAGAATATATAATTTCTAAACTATTTACGCACATTTTGAATTTCAGATAACTTTCCTAATTATACATTTCGTAATAGAAGTTCATTGATATAACTTATACCCTTTTGGCAATTACTTGAATAATTATTAAGAATGTTATATGAATATATAATTCCCAAGTAGTTTCTTATATTTGGAATTTCTGTAGGCTCATGCTATTACAGTATTTCTGTTAATACAAGGTCGGTTTTCATAAGCTGTGCTTTCTCACTAATGACATAAAGAGTTTTTCAGGCCAGCAATTGAATATATATATATACATACATACACATATATATGTTGATAGTTTACCTTTTCATGTGGAATATAATGGTCAGGTTAGGGAATAGTTGGATACGAAATTGGAACCACCTTAACATGGTCTTGGAGCTTATTTGATTCAGGTGGCCCTATGAATCTATAAATGTTTGGAAGTTTTTGCCTAGGGCTTATTATATAATGATACTCACATATTTTTCTAGTCATATATATCTATATTTTTAGTCTCAATTCTTATTTTTCATTATTTATATGATAGTTGTTTAGTTTCATTATAAGTTTTTTTGAAATTACGATAATTATCAGCCCACGATAATTAATTTTAAGATTAAAAATTAAGAGCAAATAGTTAAAATATTATATTTATTAACACTTGCACGCGAAACATTCATAAGCCTAAACTAAACGGTTAATAATTAATGAAACAGCTAAAATCCGACTTTGAAGGGCAGAAGGGGAAAAACAACCTCAGATTCTAGTTCCCTGGCCCGGAAAACATAGTGAGCTTCGTCCAAATCTAACAATGCTTGCCCATTTAGGCAATGTTGAAAATTTCAGATGTTTGCGTGCCTTGACAATATAAACAAATGAATCGACCAGCGTGAGTTTATAAAATTCAAGCAATCGTGGTGCATTTATTTCCAAGGTATGACAAAAATATGCAAAGCCATCTGCACCTGATTTGACAAATGCAGATAACTGATGCTTGGATAGCGAAAAAGTACGTTTTCCTGATAGTTTTTTACTTATAACTCGCGAACGAAAGCGAAAATAAAAATTCCTGCTTCGAGGTGCATTTGCCCATCCTTTAGTCCAACTACGTTTAAAATTCCAGATCTCTGCGTTCAGTAGATTTCGCTGGGCATCGCGGACAGAGAGACAAACACTTCCTTTTATTATTATAGATGCTTATGTAGTTAGTTTAGTTTAATTACTGTCTACTTCTTATTCTATGGTAAGTTGTATACTCTAGAGTCTGTTTAGTTCTATTAAATTAATATATTTTATAAATTCCTTGTACGGTTATTCACTAATTTCTGAATATTTTCTGTCCACCTTCCATATTATCTTAACATCGAGTTCTTGAATCTTGTTATTTGCCGGTCCAATTTCAACATTCCAATAAGACATACAGTACGATCTGGTCACCTCATCCACGTGTACAACCAGGGATGTCTTTAATTTTAAATTTATAAAAATAGGAGTTAATTCGACCATGGCGTTTAGGAATGTGGTTAGTTAGTTGTTAAGGGTATTTTAATTTTTATCCTGCTTTTAACACTCTGGAAGAAAGATTTAGCCACTGCCCCTTTCGTTGACATGTACCACTCAGTTTCCCACTTTTGTATGACCTAACTTCGCACTTTGATTGATAGATTCATCTTCCCTGCCGCTTCTTTGGCCAGACGGTCCGCAGTTTCGTTGCCTATGATCCCTACATATTCCTTGATCCAGGTGTAGTGAATTTTCCAGTTGTCGCCTTCTAGTCTTTTATTTTCTCTTCTTATTGGTTCGATTAGATTACTATGGTTGCCTGCATTATCTAGTGAATCGAAAGTAATTTTCCTTTCAGTGTGAATGGCTGCTGATCTTTGACTATTAGGAATCTGTGTGAAGGATTTAACATTTCTAATGCTTTAAGGATCGCCAGCTGTTCTGCTTGGTTATTTAAGCAGTGCTCATGTAATTTTTTTTTTTTTTTTTTTTTTGTAGTTGATGTGTTAGTTCACTATGGGAGTATATGGCGATTCCTGATCCAAGTCCTGTTTCACCTTTGCTCCGAACCGTGTGTATAGAGAATGTGTAGTCTTCATTTTCTTGCTTGCTTTTCATCTTGTAGGTCTGTGAAGGATGTGCCCACTCCGGCGTGAATGTGCATTATATGCAAATAACTGGTTTAATGATTATTTCATAATTTAAGAGATATTAGATTCAAGCTACTGTGTGGATTTGCATTTCCAATTGGACAATACCTTGTGTAACTTTATAAGAATTTACTGCTTATATATATACGCTGTGGGAACATACAGGAAAAATAGGATTTAATAAAAGGAATCCGTCCCGTATAGAACAAAACTATATGAAAGAAGGGCATATACAGGAAAGAATAGGATTGTAGCCTCTGTAGGACCAGCTTCTAAAGCGGACGGAGTGCAGTGGAGACATAGGTGCGCATGGACCAGGGATCCACGAATCTTACATGAAAGCAACTATAACATGTCCTAAAACTATGGAAACTTTATTATACACACGTGAAATGAATATAGATATGAATAAAGATAATATTGAATGAAACTATACAGAATAACAACACTAATAGCCAAATTTCATTTTTGGCGCAAAGCAAGAACACGTGGTTATAAATATAATGAATTTATAACTTATGTTGAAAAATACACTGAAGAACTCGTAATAATTGATACTGTAGGTTGAATAACACTAAATAACTGTAGTATCAATATTATAACTATTAAAACTAGGATTAGAATTCTGCTACGGTGAAACAAGTTTTGCACACAAGAACAAAGAGCCTAGTTTAGCATAACACCTGGATGTTTGCTGAAATGATTGAAATACAATACCAACTGCTAGAAAGCGAGATTGCTAGTTTCTGTGAACAAAACTTGAAAACCTCTAGTTTTGTAAAGAAACTTGAAGATGCGGTGAACCGTCTTTTCTGTCAAGCCCGGGAACACACGGTTGCTGAAAAACCCGCCAAACTTAGCGCAGCTTCGCACACGTCTGATCGATACGATCTCTGGCTTAGGACCAAGGGACGCTAGTACTAGACGCTAGCAGCATTGCACATGACATGAGCACGCATGAAACACCTGCCACATATTGCACAATGAATTGAAATCACTAAAACGCTGAGTTAGCTTGCGGGAAAACTGAGTAGGCATTTGAATGGAATAAAACACTCTACATGTAGCTTCTATTTTAGTGGTAGGCCTAGTTAGGTCAGGTAGGTTTGGTTAGGTTAGGTTATGAACAGTGATATTAGTAGGGCATATCGAATTCACGCATTCCGAAAATGGGCCATATTACATCTCCCACAAGGTTTGTCTGTTGATCTACATGTTTACCCAGGTAAGACGGCCGTCAATTACAAGTTATGATTAATTACGTATTTTAAGGTAAGATAATTACAGGATATATTCGAATATTTGGAAAGTTTCGGATCTAATTATAATCCTTGCAAATAGCGACATATTTTTAACGTTGTTCCGTTTAGTAAAAATTGAAACTTTACGGCTAAGGAGATAGGGTGGTCCAATATAGATATATACATATATAAACTTTCTTGCTTTGCCTCATACATATTACTCTAGTTATCTCGCCATCTATTCCCCCTTTCTGGCTAATTACGTTCTATGGACCTTTGGGTAATTTTCCCATCAATGCTTCCTGATCTTGAGTCCTACTGATTCCAGGTGAATTCTGATGATCTAAATTTAAATTAATGAAGTTCATAGTGAGGTTATAAGGAATACTACTTCTATTGAAGGTGACTTCAGACATCCAAAGTTTAGTGTGAAGAAGATTTATTAAACAATATTACTTCTAATTAAATTAAATTAAATTAAATTATTCATTTATATAACAATTAATTTTTGTTACATTATTTTATTACAGACGAAAGCCGATAGCATCTTATCAGGATCATCATATGATACCCACTATAGATCCTTATTCAAAATAGAGAAATTTGAACAGTAATTTAGTTCTATATATTTCATACTCTCGTTAATTTTAATCTGAACTCGTCAGAATATAGTTCTAGATTTGAGCAGAACCATAATTCCCTAAGATTTAATTACTGTATATCCTTGAGGTGCCCCATGTGAGACTCGCCAAATCGAAAAAGTGTTTCAGCAAGTTAGGAATTAACCTGTTCAATAAACTGCCCCAAATGGCACATAGAATAAATTTTAAGCCTTTAAGTTTCATTTATATCGTTAGCTGCTTGGCAACCCATTTTATGGTATTCATTAGTTCTTTCAGGCTCAAATCAATTTACAATTTTAGACTGGGTTTCCTGATTTTTTTACTATTAATTTGATTACACTTGTATAATATTAGTTTAAATCTGACGATGCCTAAAGGATTATATTATTGCTAAGGACATTAAATTAAATTAAATTATCACAGGAGGACACAGATGAATTCCTTAGTAAGTGACCAACTTGAAACGGAATCTCTTCAGTTTAATAATGTTTGATCCCTAACTGAACCTTCTTTAGGTAAGAAACTGTCGTTTCAAAATTAGTTATATAAAACTAAAACGTCGTTCTAACTAACTCTCTGGCAAACAAGTTGTTGAAAAAGTGGCACTGCAATAATAAACATTCTCCATATTAGATATATTATTATTATTATTATTATTATTATTATTATTATTATTATTCTGTTTATTTATTCTGGCAGAGCTAAAGCCATTTGGCCTTCTCTTCCGCTCTACCAGTAAAAAAAACTACATTACTATTACATAACACAAATACATAATATTACAGATAATTAATTAATACTTAATACTTAAATACCAAGAACTAAACATAGTTATAATTTATAAACTAGAGTGCTATAAAACATCAAATTACGAAAGAAAATTACAAAATTAAATTACAAAATATAAAAATACTAAAGAAAATAATTAGGATTATAGCCTAAGATATTTAAAATTATACTAACTAATACTAAAGAGAAAAACGTATACAAGAAGTTAGGCTACGGGTTACAAATATCAAAAAGAGCTCCAATTAAGATTTCTAGTTACTACGATGAAAAAAAAACTAAATTACATGGTTTAAAATTAATATGTTAACTTCTCTCTGAAATTTACCAAGAGTTCGACAGCCTCTGACCGTGCGGGGGATGGAATTCCATTGGCGAGCTACTGATACGGAGAATGACGATGAATAGGATGAAGAGCGATGGAGAGGAATAGAGAGTACATGACTATGTTCTGATCTTGTATTTAGGGTGTGATGAGAAGACAGGTTAAGGAAGCGGCTAGATAAATATGATGGTGATGAAGTATGAAGAATTTTGAAGAGGAGACAAAGACAGTGAAACCTTCTTCGGTCATTCAGACGGAGCCATGACAACATTTCGAAGGAAGGCGATACATGATCGAACAGACCTACATTACAAATTAATCGTACGCACATATTATGAACACGTTGCAACCTTTGGGATAAGTTAGAGCTCAAGTCCGTAAACAGGACATCACAGTAATCGAAGTGGGGCATGACCAGGGTTTGTGTTAGAGTCTTTTTTTACAGCAGTAGGTAAGGGCATATTTAATCTTTTAAGCATATGAATTAACGAGTTTACTTTTTTACATGTTTCGTTAATGTGATTTTCCCAAGTTAAATTTTTGTCTATCAGAACACCGAGATTTTTTACCGAATCGCCAAATGGAATTACTGAATTATTGATTTTAATGGGCATAAGGTTGATTTCATTCAGCTTATTTCTCAGTCGCTGATGCCCCACAACTATTGCCTGTGATTTTGCTGGATTCAGATTGAGTCCCAAACTGTGCGTCCATTCATCTATTGAGTTAAGGTCGTCGTTTATGCTAGATATTGTGTCGTTAATGTTGTTAGTATTTGAATGTATGTACAGTTGTAAGTCATCCGCGTAGAGATGGTATTTGCTGTGTTGTATACAGTGTTTAATGTCGTTTATGTATAGAGAAAATAGTAAGGGTCCAAGAATGCTTCCCTGTGGGACTCCTGCCTTTACGAAGCGCCATGTAGAAGAGCGATTATTGGAAATGACACATTGTCGGCGTTCGTGCAGGTATGAGCTAAACCACAGAACAGCAGTATCTGACAGGTTTAACATCTTGAGTTTAGCAATAAGAATGTCTGTGTCTACTGAGTCGAAAGCTTTAGTCATATCAAGTAAGACAAGTATCGTCATTTTCCGTTCGTCACAGGCTTGGCGTATGTCTTCACAAATGTTCAGTAACGCTGTGGTCGTGCTATGTCCTACTCTAAAACCAGACTGATAGTGATTTAGTAGGTCATTTTTATTGAGGTAGTCAGTCAGTTGGTTGTGTACAATTCGTTCTAGTGCCTTGGAGAGGGTAGGAAGAATGCTAATAGGCCTATAGTCTTTAGGAGTTTCAGGGGATTTTGTTTTAGGAAGGGGTTTTACGTAAGCTTGCTTCCACTGTTTAGGGTAGGATGAAGTCATAAGGGAGGCGTTGAAAATATTAGTAACTGTAGGTAGTATAAATTGTATTATTTTATTTATTAAAATTATGTTTATTCGGTCCGGGCCCTCTGCTTTTGTCTTTATACGCTTCAATGCTTTAATTACGTCATTTTCACTAACGTATGTGAAGTGAAAACTGTCTCTGTTAGTTGTTGTATTGTGTAGCAGTTGTTGAATTGTTTGCTCTTTGTCAACATCGTCTATTTCTGAGGGAGTTTTTGTGAAGTGGTCATTAAGGAGTTCACGACCCACACATTACATGATAATATTGTAGGAGAAGAATTCCTCTGGCACTGGGATTCGAACCAGGACCTCCGGCTACCCGCCCTGGCATACTAGTGTTAAATATAACTAAGTTTATAGAGCTTTTCCCGTCTTGAATCTTTCATTTGACCTCCCTGCGGTGAACCCTAGAATGCAATCAGAACATGTCTTTTCTTGCAGTCATGCGCTGCTGGACGCAATCGGACAATAGGATTTATCAGGAAAACCGCAAGATGCGTTGGTCGCCAAATGCCCCCTATTCTTCATTATCTGTCAATTTCCTAGAATCCTGTCATTATCATAGAAACTGTCAACACGGAAAACTATTATCGTTAAAGTCGGAGTGTCGAATTAAATCAGAATTAATATTTCACTATACAACATGTATGAAAAGAAAATAATAAAGCTTGTTTTAGATAGAAACAAAATCTGGAGGGAGAGAAAAAGAGTACGAGGGAAAACGTTTAGACCCATGTAGACTTGTAGTGTACTGAATTATTTTCGCATTGCGTTGCAAGTTGCAAATACATGCAATTTGTTGTATGGAGAAAGAGAGAGGGGATCAGTGTAGTATAACATCCACTTAACCCCCTGGGTTTTATTTTTATATTGTGGTTGACTCTGGATTTGCATTCATTTGCAAAGGAAAGAAAAGGCTGTGCAAACTAAAGTAATTAATATTTGAACTTAGGTTCTGAGTAAAGGTAGTGAGCGTTTCCCTTTTGTTATGTCCAAAGAATGCGCTTTCAGACGTGGGTGATAGCGTATTTGTGACTCTCAAAGCGATCCAGTTTGATTCCGAACATTGTAGTTTGTTCGAAGAGAGAGTAAATAAAGCGATCGGCCAAAATATAATTATGTGTTCGGGTGTTTAATTGAATAAAAGTGTGAGAATCCTTATGCTCGCTGTTTACCGGCTCTTGTGTCCTTTACGGCTCTTCATTTCTGGCATCTCCTGATACAGCACCTTACATTAATGTATGCAGATGTAAGCAGTTCCTTTTATGTATTTTCGAACATGGTTTTTATATACCCGAATCGTTATATATTTGCTTGTTATTAATATTATGATTATTATTGTCAAAATTATTTGTTATTTATTCAAGCCCACATAACGATGTTCTCTACTCAATCAGCACAAAAAAGACAATAGACTTTCAACAAATACATAAAAAGTCACTACAAAAATGAGATTGTTGTATAAAATATAATATTATTATTATTATTATTAAAAATCTAATTACCTCTAATATTACTGCATAGTATTTCTAAAGTTAATGTCCCATTAAAATAAACCATACCTAAGTAGCCATTTCGAAATTCATTGCCAGAAGGAAACAGCAGAGACGATTACGCGAAAGTTTGGGAATTGAAGGGAATGCTGCTCGCGCTTACAAAGAATCAAATTGAACGTAGGGCCAAATGTAATAACTATCGAGGAATTTGTCTCTTATCAACATCATACAAAATTCTATCTAACATACTGCTGTCAATATTAACCCCATATGCAGAGGAAATCATTGGAGATCACTAATGTGGATTTAGGCGAAATAGATCAACCATTCATCATATATTCTGTATATGCCATTCTTGGAGAAAAAGTAGGAATATAATATGTCTGTTCACCACCTATACATAGATTTTAAAAAAGCATATGATTCAGTTAGGCGAGAAAAACTGTACAATATCCTCATTGAGTTTGGGATACCAAAGAAGTTAGTTAGGCTGATCAAAATGTGTCTAAATGAAACCTATAGCAATGTCAGGGTAGGGAAATTCATATAAGATAGGTTTGCCGTTAGAAGCGGCTTGAAGCAAGGAGATGCACTATCACCTTTACTTTTTAATTTCGCTTTGGAATATGCCATTATGAAAGTTCAGGAATTAAATGGCAGTCATCCGATTTTAGCTTATGCAAATGACGTTTGCTTGTTGGGCGATGACGTAAACACAATCGAGAGAAATGCAGAAAGTCTCTTCGATGCCTGCAGGAATGTTGGATTAGAAATTAATACAGAAAAACTAAGTATATGGTCATGGAACGTCAAAATAATGCTACACAAAATACTAGAATAGCCGGTAAATCGTTCGAACAAGTGGAGGAATTCAAATATGTGAGAACAATAATTACAGACACAAATAATATTAAGGCAGAAGTTAAGTGTAGACTCAAATAAAAAAATGCTTGTTTTTATGCAGTTCAGAAACTCTTATCGTCTCGTCTCCTGTCCTGAAATCTATAAATTAAGATTTATTGCCGGTTGTATTATATGGATGTGAGACATGGCCGCTAACTGATCAGGAAGAACATAGCCTGAGAGTGTTTGAAAATAGGGTGCTTAGAAATATATTCGAGCCCAAGGGGGATGAAAATGGGGACTGGAGAAAATTACATAACAACGAGCTTCAGGACCTGTACGCTTCACCGGATATAATAAGGATAATTAAATCGCGAATGATGAAATGGGCTGGACATGTTGCACGCATGGGTAGGAAAGACATATCTCAAAAGTATTGACTGGGCGACCCGAAGGGAAAAGACCACGTGGAAGACCCAGGCGTAGGTGAGAGAGCAATCTTAGAACGGATTTAAGAGGAGAAGGATTTGTGAGGGATGATTGGATGGAGTTAGCACAGAATCGGGTTGAATGGCGGACTTAGGTAAGCGCGGCAATGAACCTTCGGGTTCCATAAAATGGATAATATTCCTTTAGCTTGCTTAGGAATTGTCTATTGCCATTGAATAAGTAAGTAAGTAAGTGAATATCATTTACTGGGTTTCCCATGCTCTTACATTTTTTCCAATTTTCCTACGCTTGTATATATTTTACATGGTGTTGGTGATAAACTGCATCTCGGACGTAATCCTTTAGTAACTTTAAAACCAGGTGAGAATTATTTTTCATTTTCATTCTTGCTGCAGAGTTTTCGTATAGGTTCAGAATTGTTTTTGTTATGATAGGATTTATATTAAATGTTTTTAAAGCTTTAAAAGCTGAGACATTATACGTTACCAATTGACTTGCAAGGAAATTGAATCTCTATCTTGGCTAGTGGTCCGAGTAATTAGCAAAACAAAGATACGGGCTACGACTCCGATTACAACTTTTCAGTACTTGTGGGAATTGTTTCCTCAATTCATTAAATGATAACGAAAGAAGCGTCTGTATCTAGTAAAACAGCCGATTAGGTAAAGAAACAATATATAACAGGGAACATAAGACGGGTGTTTCCATGAAATAAGTTTTATTTACAATTTGATGTTTTAATTTGGCTTTAAAAATTCACGGAAACAAGACCATACGTCTCCACTGGGAAAAAATATAAGAAAACAGATCATTGATACGAAATTCTCTACTCATATCCTATATATTTTCTTGCGTAAAAACGAAAGCATTTGAATCTATACAATAATCCACACATCGAAATGGGCAAGGTAGAAGTTCTGGTCTGCATCCTTATTTTACAGGACGCCAGACAAAAAGAGTTCAGTTAAAGACGTCAAGGAAGGTAGTTTAACTTACCGGTATTGAAACGAGAGACATAACGTTGACACTAATTAAACAATTGCTCTTCATATTCCAGTAGGAGGAAGCGACCGCCTAGGAATACGATTGACTTTTTTCTTGTTGCCACCTATGGGAAGGACCTCCAAGTGGAGGTGTCTGATGCCTACGTTAACTTTGTTACGCTTATTTTCCGAGAGACGACCGAGGGATAGGTGGTAAGACTATCGTCTCACAAATTCCCTCTGGAAACTAAGATAATACTTGGACGTGAAAGGGCCGAGGAATTTTTTTCCAGAGGCTCTAATTTAGGCTTGGAGCTCATTTACGTACCCTAAATCTACGACAGGGGCCCCTCCCGGAGGACTCCGTGCCCAGGATTTTTACGTTCTGAAAAATCCATCGACAGCGGCGGAGGTTTGATTCCGCGACTTTCTGATCTACCTCTACATCACCGCGGCATACCACAGGAATATGCTACCTTAATCCACTAAAGATATAATTTCTTGAGTAAACAGAACTCGTTTGACAGTGTTACGGATTAGATTCCTTCTTATGAATTCCCTTTTTGATAATTCAAACGAAAATATGTTTTAAATAACAGTGACTGTGAGTCGCAGAACAAGAAGTTAGTTTGTAAAGATTTAAAAAAATAGGTCATTTTTTCGAGAAATTGTTAATTGTATTTTTTACCCACGTAAGAAAATGCCTCATAATGGATGATCTTAAAATCTTATATGCTTTTGTTGAATGTTTGTGGTTTGAATGTTGATAATGTGAAATTGATTACTTATGTGTGGCGAATTTAAAAAGTTCGCCACTTCGCTTCCTTTTCTACCGCTTGGCGGTGTCTTGTGCTTCTGCCTTGTGGTGCCTCTTACAGTGAGTCCCACGCAAGAGTTGGCCAACGACGCGGGTTCCTGCGGCGCTGCGAGCACAGCTCCAACTCCCGAGCGATCGGGTGAAATATCTACGCTAATAAAGCCGCGATCGGTGTAATGATTCAGGTTCCCACATTTACAGTTAAAATTACAATGAAAATAACCACGTACCTCATCACAAGAGTTGTTGAAATGTTCTCCTCTTGCATCCACACAATGCTGGCACCTTTTTAGGAAATTTTCTTTCACACGCATAAGTTCAGCTTCCGAAATAAAGTTAATTTCTCTTGTGATATTGTCTTTAAGTTCTTCTAATGTATGGGAAATGGACCTATACACTTTATTTTTAAAGTTTCACCATAAATAATATACACATACTGTTAGAAGAACAGAAAGATAATATCACATAAGCCTATCACAAGAGAAATTAACTTTGTCTCAGATGGTGAACTTATGCGCGTGGAAGAAATTTTTTTTAAATGTGCCAGTATTGTGTGGATGCAAGAGGAGAACGTTTCCAACATCTCTTGTGATCAGGTACGTGTTCATCTTCATTGTAATTTTAACTGTAAATGTGACAACTTGAATCATTACACCGATCGCGGCTTTATTAGCGTAGATATTTCACCCGATCGCTGGGTAGTTGAAGCTGTGCCCGCCGCGCCGCAGGAACCCGCGTCATTGGCCAACTCTTGCATGGGACTCACTGTATTTTGGCCTTTCTGAGCGGTCACTATGTTTAGAGCATAGCAGTGTATTTTTGGCGTTTGAAGTGAGTGGTGCCTGGATGGGTTTCTCCTTTCGTTGGGCGTGAGTAACACGTATTCGTGAAAATCTATTGTAATATCCTCCTGAAAATCCCAGTTCGTTATCTTTTGAAGATATGTGTAATTTCCTAAGTTATTAGCGACGTGAAGTATGGAATGCTTGAGTTTAATTTTTTCCCTATGCCACATTTCAGATAGTTTAGCCATCGGAGCTATAAATCTGTAATTTCAGGGATTTTCCTGTAAATGGTAATACTATTCATAAGTGGTGAAATTTTCTAATCTCATACCAAGTTCTGTCATATTTTGTTAATTTACGTAGTAATTATGGAAAGTTTCCGTTTTATGGCTGGTCGCCGTACTGCCTGTTCAGTATATCTCTTTGTACGCTTATAGTAGATGCGCTAAGTGGGTCATTGCTCTGTGAAGCTGACCGTTTATATTTATCTCATCACACCAGTATTTTTAGTGTGTTAATTATTTTGGGGCATTCAGTAATTCAGGCAAGTTAGGGTTGCGAAAAGAATATATATTCCGTGTTAGGTAACTTTCTGTGCAGGTCGTATGTCTTCTTCATGTAAAATCTCTAATCCCATAAATTCTCCATTTTAATGTATTCTGGATGTTACGATCTTGGGCTCTACATAACGAGGTTCCTGGTTCTTTGTCATGCCCTTTTCCTTAACGCATATACTCTGTTAATTTGTAAAAGTTGGTATGATAAATTTTATTAAACATTTCTTGAATTTTTGGTGGCCACAACCAGTTTCTGTCAAAGCTAGGTATAGCCTTATAACGTATTAGAAGCCTCATTATGATATTCGAAAGAGGTATTCAAGAGTATAGTCAATCGGTAGTAATTTCATTTCCGCATTCGATTTGAAATCATGGTTTATAGCTTATTCCTGAAAGAAAACTTTCATGTAAACTCTATAATTTCTGTTTGTTAATATTTCCATTTCTAAAGTTAGATTGATATTTCTATGTAAACATAGTAAATGGATATTTTGGCTATTGGCCTTTATATTATGACTGTTTTTATCTATAATTCAAAATGCATGTAAACATTCCGCTTGGTATTAAATTAACATAATTAAAATTAGTTCATTACTATTTCTCAGTAACCTCTCTTTGAAAGAAAACCCATTTTCATGTAATCTCTGTGATTTCTGTTCGTTAGTAATTCCATTTCAAAATTTAGACTGATATTTCTATGTAAACTTAGTAAATGGCTATGTTGGCTATTGGCTTTTATATTATGAATTTATTTATAAATCAACATTCATTTAAGAATTCAGCCTGGCATTAATTCATAATTAAAAGCCACTATCATTTCTCAGTAAGAGATTTGTGAAAGTAAAACTATGTACATGCTATCTCTGTAGGTGGTTTACCTACTTGTTAACATTTCCCTACTGATTTTGCTACGATTACCATTAGTCAATTTATAATTCTGTAAGTCTTGATACTTACTACGTTTTTATAACATTAATATTACATAATATAATCATAATTATTCGATTAATAGTTATTAATGTTGTAATTGTACTTACTATATTCAAAGGATCAGCTGTCACTGAAAAATATTCCTATACTCTTGCATTAGCCCGTGAGATGGCAACCTCCAGTAGTCGTTAACCATTATAGGCCTATAGGTCTAAACACTTACTGTCGTCCATTAGGTTTTTTTTTACAAAATTTATTTAAATATTTATACAAAATATTTACACAGAACAAGACCTCCCGAATGAGCAAGCGCTCGTGCTCGGGCACAGTTCAGCCATTTACATTACAAAATACAAATTACAAATACATAAAGAAAGTATAATTAAATCTATACCTAAAAAATAATAATAAAAAAGAAAGAACAGAAAAGTGAAAAGAAAAAAGGAAAAGTAGTAAGAACAAAAATTGAAACCCTGAGTTATTACAAATAAAATCGTTCCTTACAGTAATTGTATACTAAGTACAGAGTGAAGTAACTTTGGAACTATGAAATAAGATTTTTGATAAACTTATTGAATTTGTTGTTGTTCATATGTACTATTTCTGGATGTGACCTAATTATAGAGTTATAGAGTCTTGGACCATAATAAATGCTATGTTTAGAGCCAGAAGAGGTGAAGTATTTTGGTTATATTAAAGGCAATGTTTTATTTCTTCTGGTATTGTAGTTATGAGGATCCGATACATGTACGTTGCGGTATTTTTTGAAAATATTTTAAAAGTGTGAGCTTATAAATTTGTTCTACAGTCATAACATTAAATTCAGGAAAAATCAATTCTGTTGGTTGGTTGGTTATTTCAAGAATTATGTTAAAAGACTTTTTTGATATAATTTACCTATTCGCATGGACTGATATGACCATTTTTCTAGTATCAAGTTGATTTTGCTGGGATACAGTATTATAACTCATTGTTGTGATTAAATATTGATTCTCTTTATTACTCATCCTGAGTCAGGGTTGGTAATAACTATTTAATTCTAATCTTTGGTGAGTTTAAAGTAGAGCAGAGCATTCTACTGGATTCCCTATCAGTGGGTGTTACTTATTGACTTTCTCAGTAGAGAGGTGTTCTGTGAAACTGTTCAGGACGAACTCAGGTATTATATAATTGAGGAGTCTAAATTTGTCTTTAAAAATGTATATTTCTATATTTGTTATTGTTGAATGAATGTTTATTAAAGATAGTTATTCGAATTTAGCTTTTGTTTAACGTTTTGTGGGTAAACGTTTTGACTGCCCTGAAGATGTCGGTCTACATTGGACCTGGGACCCATGCTTCCTTTTATTATCCCCTCATTTTGAGTTTAACAAGAATATACAATCAACACCAAACACATATTACTAAGAAAAATCTAAAACCAAGCCAACATATGTAAGAATATTGTAAAATTTATTTGTTCTACGGAGATCTAGTTAAAGGAAGATATTGTTCAGACACGTAAATTTAATCATTTTTAACTTTCTAGTTTTTATTATTGGAATCTGGACTCATAATAGCTTAAAAATTTGTTCGATTTATCTGAACCAACATTGTGCTGAAAAACACATTGAAATTGCTGGGATGAAATGGAAAGTAAATGCAAACTTGTCTGTTATTAAGTGCCAGTATGGTACTTTATGAGATTGTGTGTGGGGGACGGGAAAATGTCTGTCCGTCTGTCTGTCTGTCCGTCCGTGTGCCTGCACGCGCCATAACTCAAATACGCTTTATCAGATTTTCATGAAACTTGGTATACGCATTTATAATGTTCATGGGAAGAACCCTATTGATATTGAACCAAATCGGTTCACCGGTACCGGCGTCAAACCCAATTTAGTGTTTTTATTTTAAAGCGCCATAACTCAAATATGCTTTATTGGATTTTTATGAAACTTGTGTACACATTTATGATGTCCATAGAAAGACGTTTGTTGATAATGGACCAAATCGGTTGGCTGGACCGGAAAAATGCTCAATTTAGTGCATTTTTATGGTATTATATATCAAAAGGCCCCATAACTAAAACATGCTTTATCGGATTTTCATGAAACTTGGTATAAGTATTTATAACGTCTATGGCAAGAAGCCTATTAATTTTGGACCTAATCGGTTGACCAGTACCGGAGTAACAACTAATTAAATGTCACATGTTTTTTTTTTTTTTTTTTTTTTTTTTTTTTTTTGGTCTACCGGTATAATTTGACAGTTAACACTATTCCTTCACATTTGCTTATCAAACAACTCTGTCAAACTGACTGAGTTGGTCAAATGGTAACGTATTGGACTCGTATTATGGAGGTCCCCGGATCAAATCTCGGAGCCGGCCGATTTGACATGGATTTTTTTTTTTATGTGAGTGCGCGGTTGTCTAGGTATCACAAATCTGTAGTTCTGCTGAAGCTGGTCGATTTTAATCTGATTACAAAAACTTATTTTATGCACATCATAATTGCAATTATAATTGATTCAACAAAAACATACTGGCACTTTGTTAAATCAGTTTACCTGATTTTATTTTATTATGTTATCGTTCTCCATCTGGATACATAATTGTATTTATTAACGAAATGTATAACGTTCCTAATGTTTTATTCACACCAGATACAAGGATTTTATTGTGAGGTGATTTTAACATTATTTTTTATGTGCCAACTAAAGAATTTAACGTTCTCTGCAACTTGTTATTGTTTTTCGAACTTGTATGTAAAGTAAAATGGCCAACAAATGTAGTACCAGTATTGGTAATATTGACAATATTTTTACTAATTTAGAGGACAATGATATCTGTTATGTGTGTGATAATATATATATTCCGATCATCGCAGTGTTTTATACAATTTTTCTTCACATCTTACGCTTGAACGTTATAACTGCTGTTATTTTAAAAGAAAGTTTGATGATGTTAATTTTAAATTATTTGTTAATTAATTAGGCAATGAGAATTGGTTAGTGTTTATGAAGCAGACAAGTTTTCTGAGGAATTCGAAATATTTTATAATTCATTGAAGTACTATTTTCATTCAAGTTTTCCTGTAACCTGTTATTCCTGGCAGTCAGGTGATAAATCTTGGGTGAACAGTAAAGTTAAACAGTCCAGTTCAAATCTTAAATCTTTGTATCAGCTATCTAAAGAATTTCCTGAGTTACAAGACATGTGTAAGCAATCTGGAAGACAACATAAATTAATAGTTGAAAATGTGAAAAAAGATTATGGCAATAAAATAAATACGTCAGGAAATAAAAGTAAAACTGCTTGGAAAATGATTAATAAAACCTTATCCAGTAAGAACCACCATGGAAATATTGCTCTTAATATTAACAATACTACAATTAACAATCCTACAAAAATTGATGATGAATGCTTTCAGAGATGCTCCGTTGAAAGTTATATCCAGTCTTGATTTATCTCTGTCTAGTTCATCATACAACAACATTGACCGGATCTCCCAGTCTGTTTACATAATGGAAAGGAAGGACGTGTTGTAAGAGCGCTCTCATAAAACACATTAATGGTCAGAGCTAAGAAAGGAAACAAAAATGGCAACGAAGCAGAAGGGAAAATGAGGATGGAAATGAAGTTGTAAACTTCCTGAGGAAAATGTTCGAAGATTTCAAATCTTCTCTTCAAGCTGAAGTAAAAGAACTTAAACAGGCAATATAATTCATATCCGACAAGTTCGACACTTTCTCACAAGAACTAACTGATACAAAAAACAACTTCAAGATACAAATAATGAGGTGCGAACCCTGTCACGTGAGAATGAAATCCTGAGAAGAGAAGTGGAAGATTTGCAACAATACTCGAGACGTGACAACATGCTCATCTTCGGAGTACCTGAGTCTTCGGAATATCTGTATATTCAATAATATTGAACATATCAGAGGCCAATGAAGCACCAGAGCTTGTGTCCGATTTCAGTGTGGCACACAGACATCCAGCTAGACAGGGGAAAACTAAGCCAAATGTTTTGAAATTCTACAAGAGAAGCAGTTGAGACAAGTGGATGAAAAATTTCAAAGGGGAATCCAGGAAGTATGCAGAGGGTCCGGGAATACTTTCACAAAAAATCAACCCGCAGCTACATGCTTCCAGAATTTCTGTAGGCCAGCACCTGACGACCTACACCCGTGATCTACTAAATGCAGCCAGGGACTTCGCAAAACAGAGAGGCTTCCAGTTTGTGTGGACTCGTGAATGCAAAGTATTTATCAGAAAAGACGAAAGAAGCCAAGCCCATAAAATCAGTAGTCATAACAATCTTAAAGCTTGTATTCAATCACAACGCTGTCATGAATCTGTCTCTGAAACCTACAAAAATATTGTATAAACTGTATCCATCAAGTATATATGTTTATTTTTGTCCCGAATAATGGATGGTTTATTAGATGAATTAAACAACTATTCCGACAATTCAATAACGAAAGTCTTGGAAAATGCCGATTCTTGCTCTAGTTTCATTAACAAAACAATCCAAGATTTCAAAATTTTTCACTCAAATATTCGGAGCTTTAATAAACATTTTTTTAGAATTCTGCGCTGTCTTGCAAAGCCTAAAACAAGATTTTGATTTCATTATACTAACGGAAGCCTGGTTAAGTCATGACATTGGGTTTGATTTACCCGGTTATACAAAAAACGTTAAAATGAATAAGTACAACAAATGTGATAGTTTAGTAGTCTATTGCAAAAATAATTTACACTCCACTCTCACTGACATAGAAATTTCAGAATGTAATTCTTTGCATTTAAATTTTACGTTTGGCAAATATACATTCTCATTAACAGCTATTTATAGATCACCGAACACCTGTAAATATGATTTCCTTGATAATTTTCAACGCTTTTTAATAAATTCAAAGCAAACAGATAACCATCTAATTGTTGGCGATAAAAACATTCAGGTTATGAAAAATAATTTAGATGTTACTGGAAACAGGTATATGGATATGTTACATGCACATGGTTTTGTACATTTTTTAAATGCCGTTACGAGACCAGACCCGGAAGCTTGCTTAGACCATTTTTTTTTTAAACTACCAAGAAATGGAAATTTATACCATAAATTTCTTGTAGCGCCGTAACTGACCACTATGCCGTTTTTGCTCTACTAAAAAATCCTAATGGTCACATTTCGAAATCCCCAGGTACTCAACAATCTATGCACATTTCAAATAACATTAACAATGAAAAATTAGTCTCGCTTATTGAAAGAGAAACCTGGGACTCTGTGTATAAATGTAAAGATCAAATTCTTCTTTCCAGTTATTTTATAATTTAACTAGCTTAAAAGGCCCGGCGTCGCCCGGGTTTTTTTTATTTTCTAATTGGAAATTAACTTATGAAGGACTTTAGATTTTTAAATTCTAGGTCCTAATATAGGTATTTATAATTTGAAATAGGAAGAACGACTTATCACACTCAAACCATTCCCTCAGAAAACACTTGATATAGCTTTTTATGGCTCATAGAGGATGTAGAATTTTGCATCCCATCGCTTGTACAGTATACAGCAATCCTGGTAGGGGTTCAAATAAGAAGAAACAGAAATTCCGGTAACATAAAATTGTATTATCGTGGCAGAGAATTTTTATTTCTGACTCTCATGTTACCATAAAACCGTTTTGGGGATGAAATTAAACAGAAATACAATATCACTTTCATACTTCTCTTCCCAAAACATATTACCTTACCTCGTATTGTTTTCTCTAGGTCCAGTTTAGAGAAAGTTATGTCACTGCATTATTTTCGTGTATTTCATTCTTTAATATTTATTTAGGCCTATAACAGGAATTATACTGATACCTTCTCTAAATTGTCAAACTTCCATTTCGTTTAATTCCAAACCCATATGATACCACTTGCAACTGTTACTGTTGTCAAGTTTTCTGTGATTTCGATTTGATAATTTTGTGTAAAAAGGGATTATGTATTCTCAAAAACATTTGATTTTTAGCATTTAAAATCAAAATTGTTTCAAAGTCCTTTCTTAGTGAGCACCTACATTATGAAACGAAGGTACTGTCAAAATTCAAAGTCTCTAACGGTTATAGTTTACGCTCTACGTTGATTCCTGTCAGTCAGTCAGTCAGTCAGGACAAAGAATTATATATATAGAAAGAGAGATTAGGAAATACATATTAAGTAGTTCGACCAGCAACCAAAAGCTTTCTCATAAATTCAAAAAAAATAAGCCATGGATCACTGTAGGCATAATCAAATCTATTCGTACTAGAGAGAAGATTGCGAGAAAAGTAATTCATGACCCAAACAATGAAAATTTGAAAAATTATTATAAAAATTATAGAAATATGCTGACTCTTGTTATAAGAAATATGAAGATTAGTTATTATAAATTAAAATTCGAAGAATATAAGAACAACCCTAGGAAATTTTGGCAAACCGTTAATGAAGCCACAGATACAGGTATTGAAAAAATAAATCGGTTTCAGAATTAATAAAAGAAAATGGTACTCACATAACAAACAAAGAGGATATCGCAAATGAATTTAATAAATACTTCTCAAAAATAGGAAACAGTGTAGCCTCAAACGTTAATAAGACATCGTCATACTCTTCGGCGTACAATAAAACAGCCATGAATCCAATCACATCTATGTTTCTCAGTCCTGCTAATGAATGCGAAATTATTAACATTGTGAAGACCTTAAATAATAATGTAGCTCCAGGCTTTGATGAAATAAAAAAACATTACATTGAAATCTATCATGAAATATATTGTAAAACCTCTTGTCTATATTTTCAATCTTTGTTTCACAGAAGGTGTTTTCCCCAATATTCTAAAAAATGCTGTGATAATACCTATACATAAATCCGGGAAAATGAATGATTTAAACAATTATAGACCAATATCACTACTTCCGGCCTTTTCCAAGATATTAGAGAAATGCATAAAAGTTAGGCTACTAAACTATTTACAAAAACATGGAATTATATGATAAAATCAATTTGGTTTCCAGAGCAACATATCTACTGACGATGCTTTTATTAACGTTACAGGTAATATTATTAAAGAATTGGATAAAGGTAACAATTGTTTAGGAATTTTCTTGGACTTACGCAAAGCTTTTGATACTGTTATTCACTCGAAACTATTAGATAAACTGAATAAGATAGGAATTAGAGGAACAGTTTACAAATTATTTGAATCATATCTGAGCAATAGATGTATAATGACAAAAGTAGACAGCCATATAAATGAAATATCAAAAATCGATATTGATGTGCCACAAGGAACGATATTAGGACCAATTTTATACTAATATATGTAAATGATTTGCTAAATTTAAACCTAAATCAAATAAATGGGTCCATATTTTCATACGCAGACGACACTGTTGTGATTTTCAGTGGTCATTCATGGGAAGTAGCATACAAATACGATAGTACAGGCATGGAAATTGTAAAAAAAATTGTTTGATTCTAACCTTCTGTCACAAAATGTGGATAAATCAACATTGGTTCCTTTCTCATTAACATTTACTGGTCAGATAACACGAAAAAATGTACAAATTTAAATTTAATAATACAAAATTGTAATTTTGATGTGAATTGTAAATGCTTACCACCGAAAGAAACAGCTGTTGTGAAATATTTGGGTATTTTTATTGATCAACACCTTAAATGGTCTCACCATGTTAACTACATCTGTAATAGACTACGCAGAACAATTCATAAATTTGTCATTTTACGTCACTGTATGCCCATTACTGTTTTACATTCCGTTTATCTAGCCCTTTTCCAATCTATTATCCAATATGGCATTCTCGCCTGGGGAGGATTAGCGAAAACTAGCCTTAAGTCCCTCTGCCTTTTACAAAAAATAACAATAAAAATCTGTCTAAGAAAACACATTGATTACCCAACTAGCCTAATATTTTCGGAATTTAATGTTTTCAGTTTGGACCAAATCTACAAATTTTCTATATTAAAATATTTTCACAAACATCGTATAAAATACTCTTCCAGGGATCATGTCTACAAAACTATACGAAATACTAATTTACTCCTATTAGAACCCAAATGTCTCACATCGGCAGGATTAAAGCATAGCATTAAGTTTGTACCACGCTTCTATAACTCAATTATCAGAAAATATCCTGATCTCTCAGCATACTCCACTGTTAAATTTAATAGATATGTAAAGAATTTTTTGTAATTTTTCAGCTGTTAAGTAATTTTTGTTTCACTCCTTTTATGTATTTATGTTTAATATTTTTTACTTTCTTTTTAGTTAATCACATTATACACTCATATTTCTTTGTCTCTCCTTAATTTTTGTTTCACTCCTTTTATGTATTTATGTTTAATATTTTTACTTTCTTTTTTAGTTAATCATATTATACACTCATATTTCTTTTTCTCTCCTCTTTCTTCACTGCACGAGCAGTCTTGCTCATTCGGGTGTATTACTAAATGTTAATACTTCTTGTGAAGATATAGCCTGTATTTCTTTTCCTCTTTTTAAATAGTAGGTTTTAGTTACTTTTGAAATTTGAAAATTGTTTTATTTTACTTGTATAAATATATATTTGTATTTGTATTTGTATAAATATGATAAATAAATATATTATTAAACCGATTACTTACCTAATTAATTTGTCTTTTGTCTAAGAAATCTTTCCAGATGATTTAAAGATTAGTAAAATTGGTCCCGTCTTTAAAAAACCTATAGCAATAGTATAAAAAATTATAGACCGATTGCAATCTCCAGCAGATTGTCTAAGATATTTGAATATTGCATGTTGGATAGACTATTGAAATACCTAGAAAAGTATAATATTTTCAGTGATTATCAACATGAATTTACATCAGGCAGACCTACAAATACAACAATTTACTCAGTCTATAAGAAGATTGCTATATCTCTTGATGCTGAAATCTGCCCGATTGGAATATTTTGTGACTTAAGTCGGGCCTTTGACTATGTTGATCACAAATTGCTATTGGATAAACTTGAAATACATGGTATTCGAGGAGTTGTCCTCAACTAGTTTGAAACATATTTAAGGCATCATAAGCAAATTATGGAAGCGTCATATAACTGCATTGATACCCAAAATATTTTAAAACCAGAATATGTAAATATTGATATAGGTGTACCTCAGGGTTCTATTTTAGGCCCTATTCTGTTTCTTTTATTTACGAACGAATTGCCATTACACTTAGAGAATTATTTTTTTAATTATGTATGCTGATGATGCCTATGCAATAGTATATTGTAAGGACAAAAATATGTTGGAAATTAACTGTAACAACCTATTACAGGAGCTGAAGGAATGGTTTAGTGCTTATAAGATATATTTAACTTAAACAAGACAGGGTATAGACGAGGATATAAACATTCATCATAACAATATAAATATAGTTTGCTTCAATAGTATTAATTTTCTTGATGTAGTATTTAAGGAAGGAATTTCTTGGAACAGTAATTTTTTTAATTAATAAACAAACTCAATATTATATGTTATCAATTAAAAGTAACAAACTAAATATCGAAGTTTTACTTTTGCTTTATAATGCAGAAGTTGAATCAAGACTTGATTATGGAATCTGCTTCTGGGATCTTGTTCTCTGTTCACTGATTTATTCATAGTACAGAAACGTATTTAACGATGTATGTTTAAAGTTTGGTCTGGACATTTCTGCAAAAATTATTGAAAAAAATATAGTTCTTTCACGATATATGGTTATATATTTTTTAAATATTAGTGTGCATTTATGTAAACATAAATGATTTTAATACCAAACATAAATGATTTTAATACCAATGGAGATTTTCATACATACAGCACTCGGAATAGAGAAGCCTTGAACATACCTTCTCATCGAAGAAGTAAATTTAATAAATCATTTTTATCATGTACACTTCTACCACAAATAATTCAGTTGAGAATGTAAATCTTTACTCTAGGTTTGAACTAATTATAGAGTACAAAATATGAAGATAATTATTTTACGTAATATAAAATACATTAAAAAATACATCATGCATTTTTAAAAATCGATGTTAAAACTTTTTCAAAGAATACCTGCTTGCTAGAATTAAACAGATAAATAATGTCAGGGGTTTTAGGAATCATGTTAGATTACTTTAAGTGAAATCTGCCCATACAACAGTGATACCCTTTTGTTAGTAATGGGAAATTATGTATTATTAATATTTTTAAAGATTTTGATAATACAGAATAGGCATAGGTTTTGGTAAGATATATTATGTAATACAGAATGGGCATAGGTACAATGCGACTGTCAATGGCGATGCATATTTTTGGCTCTCACACTAATGCTACTAGTACTGTATTTTAGCCTACGTGGTTTAGGCCTAATGGCAGAGTAGTAGCACATTTAATTTTTCAAAAATGTGTTGTTAAGTTTATAGTCGAGCAGGTGACAATAGTTTACGGCCAATATGCTTGTATCACTGAACCAGGTTTACGAAAACATAAAATTGTGATTTTCCTATGCTTTTTAAACAGATTGCAGATGAATAATTTCTTCGCATTTCTTAAACGGAAATAGTATTATAATGTGAATCCCCATTCTACTTAGGGTACTTATGTTGAAATTATTCACTATTTTTTTTGTGACGGATTTTATATATGTGTGATCTATTTTTTAAAGACCTATAAAGATAGATATCACACTACATGAGTTAGATAAGTATATGGGGGATATGTATTGAACGTTTTAAGTCTCTGAAGTGGTAGCTTCAGATATAGGGGAACATAAATTTATCCATTCGTCTTACATTTTTTCCTTCCCTTCTTGTATCAAATATTCCTATTTAAACCTTAATTAATTAAGACACAATCATGAATGAAGAAGCAGTATCCAGATTTACATTTAAAACATTTGAAATTAATAGGCTTACCCTTTGTAGATTTTTACTGTTCAGAAAGAGAAGAGTAGGCTATTTTGTTCCTATAATATTTTTTCGTTAGTATTATTTTCTCATTGATATCTGTAAAGGAATATATTACACATGGTGTCTGACCGCAGAACAAGCATTGTTCACAATGTATTTAGAGACGAACATTTTGGACAGCATGAAGAGCGTAGTCTGATCTGTTTTGTTTGTTTTGAGGGAAAATAATGTAAATACGCACTGGTATAAATTTCGCCTTCTCTAACGGAGTTGAATTCAGAAAAGCCGAGATCGTGAGATGAGGCCTCATTATATACGTGATAGGTAACTACAACCCATGGCGATACACATAACTCCCATTGTGTAATTATAACATACCACAACATAAAGAATACATGGTATAGGCTATGTGCAATTCGTGAATCCTGATAACAGAATATTACCTAGGCTAGAAAAATCAGCTTTTAATTTGTTCTGACTGTGTGAGCTAGAAACAATTTCAAATTCATGTAATAGGCATACAGCCTAATATTATAGGAAATAAATATAATTATTACTTATGTACACTCTCGTGCGGTGCCTTGCTATACAAACTAGAAGATTTAGAGTTCGATCCGCGATTAGGACCATGGGATGTTTCAATTAGCATAATCAGTTCGGTGGCATATTGGCGTTGTGGTCGACTCAGCCTCTAACTGATATGAGATCCTGGAGTAGTTCTGGGAGCAAATGCGGCAGGTGAGCAAGGCTGACATCCTTACTACCTCCACGTCTAAAGCTCTGACAGCCTCGACCTCCTGGAGCCCTAAAGGCCCCCACGACCCGTATAGGGAAGGCTTTACTTTATTCGCTTGACTTTCTCCTCTATCAGTGAATGTTATTGATGACTGACAAAAACTCTAAACATTTTCCCTTTATTATTTTACTAAATGATTTAAAGATAAGAGTTCTGAACCTCAATAGGTCTCTGACATAAATTGAAGTTAGGTGCTTCTTACGAATGAGGATGAGATATATTACTGAGGAGTTGTGTTGTGCTAGGTACCGGCAGCCAGGTCCAGAAAGGCAATAAAAATGCTTAAGATAAAAACCTTCCTCTTCCCTTCCTATTCGGTTTTGCATAGAATGTTGTTGCAACTGTAGTTAACTTTGTAATAAGATCAATGTAAGTACTAAAACATACCAAACCCTATCTTCATATTTTCCTTCCATTATTCTAATGCTTTCTTGCAAAAATAGTCAAATGTAATGTTGAAAAAATCACAGTGTTAGTAAACTTTACGAGCTAGACGTTTATTACCAAATAGACCAAGCATCCGAATATCAGCCTTCATTCCTAAGGGACCCTGGAAGTGAGACCATGATGAAGACTGAATTTTATCTCAATATGTTGTTCACTAACACATTAATGATCACTTTTTACATATTTGTTTTTACTAAATAAGAAGCTGTCCCTTCTCATTTAGTAACTCGCCTAAGATTGAATGCTACACTTCTACTACAAATAATTCAGTTGAGAATGTAAATCTTTACTCTAGGTTTGAACTAAATATAGAGTACAAAATATGAAGATAATTATTTTACGTAATATGAAGTACATCACAAAATACAACATGCATTTAAAAATCGATGTCAACATTTTTGCAAAGAATACCACATATTCACACAAAGTCGGTCTTCTTGTCTAAATTTGCTAATATTCCAGTAACAGTTATTATAATTTCAACTTTGATAGAATACAAAAATGCTAGTAGTACACTATTTAATTACAAAATACTGGATATTACAGAAACGTAAACAAATATTAGGAATTGACCATGGTTAACGGGCACGCGGCGAGGAGGCCACAGAAGATAGTGCATAACTGTGCTTTTATGAGATTTGTAAATTTTATGTTATTTACAAATGTGACTAAATGCAGTTTTTATTTCAATTATTGGAACTCCAAGCCAGCAAAAGATGCCCTGAAGATGATGTAGAGACACCGAAAGGCCTAGGTGACTAATCACAAAATGTATCTTACCTGAGAAACAGGTACCTTATTTATTTTATTTCATTGATCGAGCTCAAGGGTATTAAACATGCATTTTAATTAAAATACACATGCACAGATGGAATCACATCTCATCTGTGGAGTACCGGTATATTCACAACATTAAATACTGAGATTCAAGTGGACAGAACGAGATCAATAAAACTGTTCCACACTTTTTTTCCGGATCTCATGCAGAATTAATTTCGTATCTTGTTCCATCGTCCATTTGTAGACCTTCTATCTAGCCATTGCATGAGGCCTATGCTGAACTGTTTAGCGCAGGCCTTTCCAACTGAGGTGCTTCCACGGAGCAGGCGAGCACCGGTGTAGCACCAGAGGCAGCTCCACAGGTCTAACCAGCGCTTATTAATAACAATTTTGTGAACACATAAACACATAATTATATTCTCTACTTATATTGTGTTTATGAACATTTAGAACTTAAGTAGATTGTTAACATCGTTTTGCCGCAACTAATTTACCAATATTGCGTACAATCGATTTGGCAATGGAAATTCAAAGTACAGCCTCTAAGGCAACATCAGACATAGATGTCCTGGTTTTACTTTTATTTAAATTCATAATTGAAAACATCTGTTCGCATGCATAAGTTGTATCAAACACTGGCGTAAAATTTTAAAGCAAGTGCGTGAAGTTTGGGAAATTTTTGTGGATGAATACCTTTCTAATATGAGAGCAAATCGCCGGTGTACCTGTACTTTTGTCACCTTCGTTTGGTTATTTTCAGGACAAAATATGGCGTCATAAATATTTCAAGTTGTCGTGCCATATCATTAATTTCTTTGAATGGGCATTGAATTCATCGTGCAAATTCTTTAACGACGTCTGATACTCTACAAAGTTTTCGTGAATAAACAAATTTAATGATTTTAATGAAGGAGAATTGTCAAAATTTCCAGCTTATGTTCATCTTTAAATAATAAATTCTGCATTTTGAAAGCCTTAATTCTGTCACATATGATGCTAATTAACTAATTTCTCCTTTGCAACTAAATATTTTAATCATTTAAATAAGACGTTACATCCACCAAGAAAGCGAAGTCAGTTACCCATTGTGCTGTCTGACGCCCACCGCTACATGCGGAAGCAAAGCACCGGGCTGCCGTTGGGTGCTTCGATGGTGCGCACCAGCGCAGGGTGCTCGAGTTGGAAAGGCCTGGTTTAGCGCATACATGGGCATTTACTGATTCGCGAACCACAAGCAGTTCTTGACCTTCCAGCATAAGACAAGATGGCAATATGGTGGAAATATTCCCATGCATGAATCATAATGCCTTTATGGCACATTCTAAGCCTTTGTATAAACGGAAATTTCATGATGAATGGGAAGAACAAAGGTATTTGCCTATTATGTTAAAAAATGCTCGATTTCCACAAAGGCAATTTACAAAGATATTATTTCACCAACCACAAAGGACACAGTTACATTACAAGTTGAACATACATATATGTTTTATTAATACTATTACTATTATTATTTTTATTATTGGCGCGGTCCTGGTTACAGTGCTGGCGGATGTCATTTATCGTATAATAATGACTGTATTGAATCAAATTTAGTAAACTTGCAAATCGTTATTCCTAACCTCCTTCCGAATGCTTCTTTTAGCTTCTGGAGGATATGGTAACCGATTATGAAGAACTGATATACTATACTGATGTCAGGTGGGTCAATGGGGATAACATGCTTCATCGCTTCTTTGAACATCGTGAAACAGTGAATGAGTTTATAAAACGTCAAGTGAATAAGCTTTGCATGGAAATAACTATTTTGTTATAAGAAAAGTTATTTTATTTCTTTATTTCGTTTGCCATATTTGAATAATTTTCATGTGTTTTAATATCTGCCTATATATTTTTTATTTTATTTTACAGGGAAAGCAAATTCTTGATTGAGAAAACAAAGAATAGATTACAGACTTGGCCTTCCTTGTCGATATATCACAGCACTTAAATGATCTTAACAAGCAATTCAAAGGACGAAATCAAAATATAGTGAACATGTACGATGCAATTAAAACCTTTGCCGCGCATTTGGAACTGTGGAAGGAACAACTACAAGAGGGGCAACTGACCCATTTACCGTCTGTGAAATCCCTCCAAAATACGAATGTGAATAATGAACTTAATAAGTATACTCCCTTATTAGAAAATCTAAAGGCCGAATTCTTTGAAAAACGATTTGCCGATTTCAAAAACCTGGGAAGTGATTTTGACCTTTTTGTGAATCTTATGCATGTTGAACCTGCAAAGATAAGAACGGATTTGCAGGTACAATTAATATCCGTGCCAAATGACACGTTTTCGAAACATTTTCGCCACGGTAAACATTGTGTTGATCTATTTAAATAATTATCAGTTGATAAACACATGCAATAATATTAAAATATACAATATTGTTTGTATATTTGTTTACTGTAGTGTAAATTATAAAGTAAAATGAGTGTTTCCCTAAGAATGAGCAACCGCCACTGCTCTTATTGTCTGTTTGTATCTCCATCTACCTGTTCTTTTCGAACTATATATAGTTTACCAACTTGGCGGGTTGCATGTCAATGGACAGGGGTTTGCCCACAGCCGATTTAGCGCTTCATGCTAGCAGCCCTTAAAATTAGGTAACAAAACGAACAAAGAGGATGAATTGCTGTGTTAAAAGTCATCTATATGCATGCACCGTATATATAGTATCAATCATATAATATATATTCTGACTTCATGTCTTTGTTTGTTATGTATGTGTAGTTATATGTTTATGTTCCCCTGAAATGTCAGTGTTCTGTTAAATTTCCTAAGGTATATAATCTATTGTCGATTGGCAACCTCTTAATGCTGGAAGCTGAAAGATTTTATTACCTTCTACAAATTAATTTCTGAATCTTTTATATTGAGTTTAACTCCTGTAGCACTTTCATTTGTCTTTATCTCAATGCCTTTATGATAGAAGATAGGGAAATGAAATTGAGTATTGGTGGAATGACGACAGAACCGTACCGGAATAACTCTAAGAACTCACACATCAGTTTTTTCCGCCACAAATCACAATATAGCATTGTATTGTATAACTTAGTATAAATTATTTGCTCTAAGGATCCAATGCGAATTTCAAACTACAACATATTTTCATCGCCAACATTGGTGTTTGGGAAAAGCTCGTCACGTGATTTACCTAATAGTGAACTTTTCTAAAATATTTCAGTACGAGAAGAAAGGATAATTCGAGAGCTCATTCAAAAATATATTGTTTTAGACATTCGAAAATAAAAGAATGGCTTTTACTGGTAGTTGGAAAAGAGAAAATTATGCCACTCAGTGGTATAAAATTTTAACACTTCAGGGTTACCAACTTTGGTATTTGTCACATGGAAAACACTATTTTAGTTTAAAAATATTTACATATGACTCAGTTTGATAAAAATTGAAAAGTCAAAATTGATTCGTCTTTTACAATGTCAAAAAACCAACTTTTTTTTTTCGTTTATATCTACATGTGTTTCCATGCGTTTCAATACAAGTTTTGTTTTCTTCTCTATTTCCCATAAGTAGTAAATCGACTGGTATTCAATGATTTAAAACATCACAATTCTTCTACATAATATGAGGATCATTTTGGTGTCATTTTGAAGTTCGAAATGTTCCCTAGTTCTTCACGTGGAGAAATTTCTGATATATGATTATTCTATTGTGTTTTAGACTTTTTTATGATGATGCGAACCTAAAGATATTTTCAGTTTATATAAATCTATGTAACAATTTGGAAACTTGAGTAACCAGAAAAACTAAATTTCAGGCACTAGAGAATTATTCTGTCTAGAGAATAATGAAAATTGAGTGGTTTTATCTTCCACGGTTTTGAAGTAATCATGTTGCAAGTTTAAAGTCAAAATATTCAAGAAAACCATTTTTATAAACAAATTATAAATAATGACAACAGATTTATATATATATATATATATATATATATATATATATAACCGAGAGTCCTAATGGTGGTTCGACTAAAATTCACATGTTGGCAGCAGCGTCATAGAAAATCGGTAACCTCTGTTTGCGGAGGCTAGTACGTGATATTTCTTTAAATAAATGTAATTATTTGTTATTTCACAATAATATACGGTACTGTAATATAGTGTATGATACAAGTGGTAGGATTGCTGCACTCGCCCTCAAGGGCTCGTAAATTCGATTATGCATGAAATTGTTACATCTCAATTTGAGAAATTCACCCGAACCTTGAAATAAGTTTCTTACTTCCCAAACAATTCGCTTCTGCGTACATAGTTGAGAATTTACTTTTTATACTTAATTTGACAATTTGGTTATCATAGCCTACTCACTTATCTTATGAAGTTAATTTAATTCTAATTAGAAATTTATATTTATCTGATTAAATGGCATTTCTTAGCATTTCTAAATCATATTACTGTATAATGACAGAACTCAATGAAAATCGCGTACAAACTCACTAAACAGGTAAAATGGATTCCATTGTTGAACATCAAGCATGTTTCTAATTCTTACTTCATTTATTACTTGATAACTTTTACTAGAAAGGTTATCCATGCTTTTTGCACCAATCAAAAATAAAATGTAAATGTCTGAAAACTGAAGTTTATTGTTCTGTAGTACGTATTCTATGAATATATATACCTACATATATATATGTACATATATGTATATATATATATATATATACACATGTGCATACACATGTAGGCTACATACCGTATATAATAAAAGAAACTGAATCTAAGTTGTGTAAATGTTGTATATTAGAATAGGCTATTTTCTTGCAGGTTCATTTTTTACATGATCTCACTTTGTTGCACAGCAAACGGAACTCAAGTGAACGACTTGTAATCTCTAAATTTCAGGCTGTGTATGAAAACTGTAGTTTATTCTGTATTATGTATTCTACATAACTGAGCCGTGCTTTTGATGGGATCTAGGGAATACATAATTTATGTTAATAATAGCATATGCGTGTAATATATTATTATTATTATTATTATTATTGCACACTCGTAAATGAAAATACAGTAGGTTACACAATCGATATTACAATACGATGAGACGAACATAAATTGGCATAAAGTCATTGGTTGACCAAAAAATAAATTGTCAGAAAGTACATAACTTAGAATAATTTAGTGGTCAATTATGTTAACAGATCTATTTGTGATAAAATAAGCTTAAAAGTGTATAGTGTATAATTTATACTGTTAGTTCATACATGATTAAAGAAGATCTACTCCTTTACGTTCGTGCACATCGTGAATCAAAGAGGAGTTCTATTATTAGTATACTTCTGTCAGTCGATTGTAATTCATTTATTTCAGGAAATAGAAACGCATGTACTCCAACCACCAATAGTGTTGAATGCTTTCATTAGCTAATGGTACGCCTCGATGTTCCTGGAGTGTGATAAACAAGTCTTGGAACCGATCTGTTTATAAGACTTCTTCACGTTTGCGGTGACATAAAGTATGTGAAAATAATATATAACTAAACAAAATAATACATCAACTCCAATTCACATAAAACCCTAAATATAACACTCCTCTTGACTGTGAAACATCTTTGCCTATTATATGGACAAACGGCTTGATCGTAACCAACATAGTTAACGCCTATAATTAGTTTTTCCTCTTGTTTAACAATATTTTGAAGGAGGGCAGTTCTCATAACTTTTTCTACCTGATACAAATGATAAATCAGTATACTATTTGTTTGTTCACATTAGAAATTTTGATGAATATGCTATTCCCAGTACATGCTATAGTGACTTTAAGGTTATGTTACTAGTATTTACTAGTATTTTAAACAGGCGCGTCAATGTATGATACATTATTATAAATACATAGACCTACCCGAAATATACAACATATAAACAAGTTAAATTTACATTTTCTTCGTAAGACTCGGGATCTTAAGGGTAAATTGCTAGCTTCATTTCTACGTGCTCATATTTTTTATATTTTCTTAACGATTAATATTAATGATCTATCTGAGAAAACGGAACTAAACTATATTAACTTACAGTCACTTAATAAAAGTTATTTCTTTTTTTAAATTCCATTAACGCAAAGCTTGAACACATGCCTGACAACAACGATACAAATGAACAGTGCCGTGTTTGTGTACAGTTGCTGTCATGTTACCTCAGTTTGATCAATGTGGGCATGGTACTCACCGATTAGCTTAGACCATTGAGCAGGGGGTCTCCAGTCTGGGTAGTGTTTCGGGAATTGATCCCTTGTCCAGAAGGTCTGTAACACCACTTTGTAGACGGTGAGCTTATCAGGTTGACAAGGTTCCCTTCCCTCCTCGGGATAAGGCGCGGTAGGCGCCGCTAAGGCGATCACTGAACACCGTACTAGCACCACGCACAGAAGCGCAATCATACCCGACGCCATATTCCCACCGAGCAGTAGCGGGGCAAACACTCGAATGACGCGATTCGTCGTAACCAGCGCTACCTATATCCTCTGTACACACCGCCTCTTCGACAACCCTCGGCTCGTTTCGTGATCAATGTGTTAGTAAATACTGTCATTCTAATGGTCATTCAATTATTTAAAAATGGCAAGATCCTATATTTAATAGATCCTAGCAACCCGTGGAAAATGCATGAAAATAAGAAATAAATTAAACCTTTCAGAATTTGAAGTCCATATGGGGATCCGATATTATCAGTACCATTTACAGATGTCAAAAGTATTTACTTTAAAAATACCCTCTTCATTAGGGTTGCTGCTACTTTTTAGTTACTTACTTACTCAATAGCAATACACAATTCCCAAGCAAGGAATATTATATATTTTATGGAACCCGGAGGTTTATTGCTGCGCTTGTCTGAGCCCGCCATTGAACCCTATTCTTTGATAACTCCATCCACCCATCCCTCGCAAATCCTGCTTCCCTTATATATCCTAATGTTGTCTTCCCACCTACGTCTAGGTCTTCCAAGTGGTCTCTTCCCTTCGGGTCTCATAGTCAATAATGTTTAAATATCTTTCCTCCTCCATGCGTGCAACATGTCCAGCCCATTTCATCCTCCGTGATTTAATTACCTTTACTATATTCGGTGAAGAGTAAAGGTTATGAAGCTCGTCATTATGGAGTTTTCTCCAGACGCCAATTTCATCTCTCTTAGGTTCATATATTTTCCTAAGCACCCTATTTTCGAACATTCCCAGATTATATTCTTCCCTAAAAGTAAGCAACCATGTTTCACATCCATATAATACCTTTTTCTAAGGTAATTTTTTGCCCCAAAAATTCACGACAAACATAAAATCTTTAATATAAGGTACCTATATATAGTTTGTGCCGATGTTTCACAAACAGCTATGTGATTGTAACCTCTTTTGTTTCAATAGTATCTTTCTCAGAATTTGTCGCCACAACATATCGAACCACATTGCACATACACAGGCTCTGTCTGTTTAAAAAGTTTGGAACATACAAATTGGACGGTTATAGTGTGTTAGGGGGTTTGATTCCCACATTTCGGCTATAGACAGTTCAGTTTAGCCTAAGGAACAAATACATATTGTTAATAAAAGTGGAGTTTCACAGATAAAAAAAAAAAAACATTTTATTTTTATACATACTCTAACTGCTCAATAATTTTGATGTATTGCCAAAATGCAAAAGAAAAAATCAATTTTTAAGAATAAAATACTAATAATATTTTGTATAGGCGAGATTAAGATAATATTGGTTCCCGAAGTTTATCAATATTTTCCTGTTTAGTATGTGGGTACTTTGTGACTATTTTAGAACGACTAACAAATTGGAGTTCATACTGATGTACTAAAATATTAAAATATTATATTAATAAATCAAAAAATAGAGGAAAGGATATCCATGTATAACAAATCCAAAACCGACAAATCTTTTCTTTAGAGAATGTTCAAGGAAATTCAGGACGAGTGGTAACTCTGTCCGTCTTAGCAAATCCTTTGATACAATACAGAGACATATAATAGTTACTTCTCCATTATGTGACGGACGAGTCGTTCGATTTGTCATTCCAATTAGGCCAGAAGTATAAGATTTATATGACAAAAATCGAATATCTGAGAGGATCTTAAGAAACTTTACTGACACTTCATATATTGCTCCCACTTAATGGTTGCTCTAGATAAGATATAGGCTACTTAAAATGATGTTGGTACAATGTGTTACGATTTATGATGGCACATTGTTCCTCAAATACCCCTGCAATGATGTTATACGTACAATATGTTATGGCTATGGATTTTATTGCTCTTCTAACTAGTATGGATTGCATGTATGAAGTCTTGATTTTAAAATTTTGGCTATAAATCGAAGAAAATGACGGGACTAGTCCTATCTCCTCGACATTATAATTTTAATTTTTACGAAACGAAGCAGCGTTAAAAATGTGTCCCTAGATGAAAGGTTTATAAGTAGGTGCGAAATTTAATTTATAAGAATACATCCTGTAATTCTAATACCTTAAAATACGTAATTCATGATATTAAGATATAACTGACGGCCATATTATCGACTAAACTTAGAATTGTGGGTAACAGGCTGACCAACTTGACAAACCCCGCGGGAGATAATATAATGTTGCACATTTTCCAAACGCGAAAATTCATAAGACTTTTAACACCGATACATGCCCAACACATACGTCCATGATTCCACAATGCTGCAATACTCGGACACATGTTTCACTAATTTCTCAAATCGTCGAAATTGAAGAATCTGCTACACTTTGCCTCTCCCTCCACTCTCCGCTGCGCGTTGCCATGGCAACGGGACTCTTCCCTACCTACTTCTATCTGCTCGCTGCTCAAGGGCTGTTGCATCAAACCAAACGTAGCTGATACGCCAAAATACCTACACAAAATAAATTAGAAACCCCCTCAGTGATTGCGGGGAAATAGGGAACCCTAAACACATATTTTTTTTTGGTATAGTTAATTCAAACAACAAATAGATCAACTTCATTATATTCATATTAACTTACTAACTTTATTCATACAAACTTCATTATATTCACATTAATAACTGCATTTTGATGCAGATCAAAAACAATAAATCTTCATCTTGATCATGAAATACACAAAATCTCCCGAAACATACATTTCCCACGACGCCTGGAGAAGAGAAGAGTGTCAGTAAACAAACTGTAAGAAGAAAAAGAATTGAGATTGACCTACTAAACTAGTACCACTGTCCATAACCTAACCTAACCGAACCTAACCAAACCACACCAAAACTAACCTAACCCAACTTAACCTACCCTAACCCAACCACACCCAACCTAACCTAACGAAATCTGACCTACTAAATTAATATCACTGTTCATAACCAAACCTAACCCAACCCAACCACACCCAACCTAACCGAACATAACATAACTAGGGATGGGTCGATACCACATTTTCTCGATACTCGATACCGATACATGATTTTTTCCTCGATACCCGATACCTTCAACATTTCCAGTTTCAATAAAATTTGAGAGAACTGTGTAATACCAACTAAATTAATTAAGTCTGCATATTTAATGAGACAAAATTTAATATCATCAGTAACCTATAATTATTTGTCAACTCTACATTAAAACTAAAGTTAGTTTTTTAAACAGTCCACTTACAAGTTTTTTGTTAAAACTACTAGCATTCTCACTTAATTGCAGAATTGCAGAGTTACAAAAGTATCGAGAAAGTATCGAGCTAGTTTTCTAAAGTATCGTTCGATGCCGATACCATGCAAGTATCGAGAGTATCGAGGTATCCAAAGTATCGAGGACCCACCCTAAACATAACCAAACCTAATCTACCCCAACCTAACCCAACCACACCCAACCTAACCTAAGCCAACCTAACCATACCTAACCTAACCCAACCTAACCTATTAGCCGCATGGAGCAGCTTTCATACGAACCCAAGGAAGTGCTATAGTAAGCCCCACAATTGATTAGTCTGAATAAGTACTGAAAAAACAAGCTACTTACTTTACATAGAATACCTCTCAAGAATACGAGTATGTCGGAGAAGAATTTGAAAGTGAGCCTCAATCTGACAATACGTTTCCCTTCACATGAACTCATCAATGTTTTATGGTAGTAGGTTGCTCTTCAGCACATCAGTTTTTCAGTATAAATTTTTCAATAGCTCTCCACACCGTTAGTACATACATTCGTGAAAGAATAAACAAAGTACTGACAATGATTAACTGTTATAATGATTGTAACCATTGACTTGTCCAAGTCCATTATAGCCTTGCCATTCATCGCTATAAATAGTGCTTCCAGCACGCACATACTGCTGAATGGTAGGAGTTAATATGGCACGGTTCCTCCTGACCATATACAGAATAACACGTCTACGCAGAAAAGTATCATGGGGAACGGGGGGTGGTATCGGACACCTTAGGTTTTTGCGACGTAACTCTTTTTTGAAACTGGAAACAAATGTTTAATCTACTTTACAGATAACTTTATTCTTATAACTAAATGTTTATATGAATATATTTAATTAAAACTAAAACATGTAATTAGCACAAGAAAATTAAAAAGTAGTTACATTTTTGTACTTTTGAAAAATGGAGGGTGGTATCGGACAGTCACTGTTTTCCACAAAAGACTTATTTCCATGTTCAAAGTATAAAGTTTTACTTTTTTATACAAATGTCACATTTATAAAATAAAGAGTTCCCCTCCAAATTTGCACATTTTTCGTGTGCCCAGCCGTTGCAAACTCAGCTAATGTACTTTTCGGTACTGAAAAACAATCACTTGCCTCTCGAATAGTCATTTTTTGTCCCTGACATTGTTACGGAAAATATCATGTCACCTTCTTCCCACTTTCCTCTTATCTTCCCCATATTTACCTAAAACCAAAGGAAAGAACCATCAGTAACCACGTTGGATGAGTAGCTATATTGTCCGATACCACCCGCTAGCTTCCTGTCCGATACCACCCGATTCACGGTCCTAAGAGAAAAAAATCTCAACCAAGAACCTTTGAAGAGAATTAAATTCTAAACCTACAGCTTATAGCCTTAAGTACAGTGCTTCTGTTAGTGATGTTAGAATGTAACACAATTCACCCTTCTTCCTGTTACTGCTTTGTGAAGTTATCTTCGTGCAAGCCGATTTACACAGAAAAGAACAAAAAGCACTATCACTCACAAACGAAACTAGCTGTCAACTGAATAAGATATTCACCCTCTTCAAACATTTAGCCAAGGCTGTCAATCACAAAACCGGTCGTCCAAGCACCTGCTAGCAAGAGATATTGGGCTTGTCCGATACCAGGCTCTGTCCGGTACCAGCCCCCGCTCCCCTAATTCCAAGAACCCAGCGTTGTTCTTTACGCCTTCTCTATTGTATTTTCTTTTAGACACCATTGGTTCGTACGTTTGAACAACTCGACCTGGGCCACCAAACACAAATTTATTCAAATCGTTCACCAATTTCCAAGAAACGAGTTTACAGAAAAAAGTTTAATGCTGCATGACGGTGTTCCTATGTACACCAGTGACTGCACAGGTCTGACTTGGTGCCCAATGTGCAGACCCAAAAAATGTCAAATTGCTGTTAAAAAAATTCTCGTCAAGCACCTCAACTTTTTACAGACAGGACACCTTGCACCATAGTTTCCTTTCAAAGCAGCATGCCTTTATAGCGTCTGCTGCCTCTTACATCGCCCACAAGCCATAAGTAGACCATCATTTTGAAGATTTATAATTACATCTCTATCATCTTCCGAGAAATATGTTTAAAGTTAAAAAATTGTCTTCTTCCTATCCAAATTCACAGCAATTTCAATGACCGCCCTAGACATAATGACCAAACTACCCCTTCAGAAAATGAACCCCTTTGGGGGTGTAAATCATGTCAGATAGTTGATATCACTCAGTACGAAGTTTTAATGCCGAAAAATAAATGTTTAATGGGTTAGATTGGTTGTGGGGTGAAAAATAAAATCACCTCCTAGATGATTTGTAGTGGTTTATCTTTTCCATTTGAGGAAAAACTAAGGTAACCTTCAAAGACTACCCCTTCATAAAATTAATCCCTTTGGGTTTGTAAATGAGATGATATTTCATATCACTCAGTACGATTTTTATTGATTAATGAATTTCATTTCCGTTTGTGGTATATTAGCTTAATTGTCATTCAAAGTTCCACCTTAACCACAAAACAATAAAATAACAGAGATTGTAAACTGGATACACGGTATCTAAAAATTATTATATTCTTAAAAGCTTTTACATATGAACATACAAGTCAATAAATAATTACAAGATTAAAATAGCGACTGATGTCGCAATAGTCTATATCAATTATTCTTAAAATTTTATCATATCATATAATTACACAAGTTAAAAGATACAAGATTAAAATAGCGATTGATGTCGCAATAGTCAATATAATTATTGCTAAATTCTAAAATGTCAGTTTTAAAAAATTATAAATTAACCTTAAAATTATAATATTTTATTGTACAATAATTATCTATTTTAGAGAATCTTATCGATCCTTTTATTATCAATGTTCATTAATAACAATGTTTATCTTATATACACCACTGTACACTTAATGATGATAATATATTGCCTTGTAACCCACTTTTCTTATTCAATCGTCTAATATCATGTACCGTATAGTACAGATATTATCTTATAATACCTTATTAAGAATACATCTGGAGGTATTAGCGTATAGTTTATGTGTTAGTTTGTAGCAATTTATCTTAAAACTTCTTTTTTGTTGTAGTTATCTTCTTACAAAAATCATTTTAGAATCCGTGTATCTAGTACTCTAGCTGTTAATCGGATATGCGCATTTCGGCTTAATATGCCATCTTCAGTCCTAAAATATAAAATATAAAATTAACAAAACGAATTTTTTTTTTATTATTATAAATAATTACATTTTAACTTTATATATTGATGAATTTAAAAGTAACCAACCTTAAAATTGTGTGCGTCGAAGTCTTCACTACATGAGTGTTTGCTTGCTACTAACGAAGTCTTATGCTATTGCTGAGGGCATAGTTCACAGTACATTTCAAAAAGTTCATTGTGGTCAATTGCTGTTTCGTTAATTATATTGTTTTTGTTTCTATATATTTCCAGATTTTCTAGTGTATTAAGCTTTAGGCTTTTTTTGTGTTTATGTAAGATTTTTAGCGTATTATCTATTGGAGAAAACTGGTGCCCGTTATTAATTAAATGTTTAGCGTAAGCAGACCTGTTTCTATTATATTTAAAATCTGCTAAATGTTCTTGAAAACGTTGTCTGAACGATCTACCGGTTTGACCTATATACACCTGCTTGCAATCGTTACAAGTTAGCTGATATACCCCAGTGTTTTCTAGTTTATCTTCATTATTATTGTTATCATTGTTAAAGAGTAATTGCTTCAAAGTATTATTAGTTTTATATGCTATCTTAAGATTTTGTTGTTGCAGAGGTTTTAAGGTTTTGTGTATTCTATTATCTGTATAGTTGTAAACAACAAATTTTTTATCTTTTCCATTAGTTTTTTCTATAGGTTCCAGTGTTGACTTTTGATTGTTAGCTTTATTTAGTTTAATTTTATTCTTTTTTATTAGCTTGTAAATAACTGATTCATTATAGTGATTATTTTTAGCAATTTGTAAGATTGTGTTTAATTCCTTATTGAAGTAGTGTTTACTCATCGGAATGTTTATAAGTCTACGTACCATATAGTCCAAAGCTGCCATTTTTTGGCCAATAGGGTGGTTAGATTTATTGCTTATAATATTGTCTGTATATGTCTCTTTTCTGTAGATACTATATTGTAATTTTTTGTCTTGTCTTATGATGTTGAGATCTAGGAAATTTAGTTTGTTTTGAATTTCAGTTTCCAATGTAAACTTTAATTTATCATGTATATTGTTAAAGTTTTCAATCAAGTCATTAATTTCGTCTTTATGACATACAATCAGAATATCATCTACGTATCTGTAATACTTTTTGATGTTATGTTTCTTAATTAATTGTTCTATATAATTGTCCTCTATGTGCTGTAAGAATGTTTCTGACAGTATGCCTGACAAAGGGGATCCCATTGCTAGACCATCTTTTTGAATATAAATTTTATTGTCAAAACTAAAGTAGTTTTGTTCCAAAATAGCTGTAATTAATGTGGTAATTTGTTTAGCAACTTCATGACTATCCCCATTATTAATTAAATTTTGTTGTACAATATTAACTGTCTCATATATTGGAACATTAGTATATAGATTTTTTATATCTAGTGAAATAAGTCTGTCATTTTTGTTCAATTCAATATCGTTTAATTTACTAACTAAGTCTATTGTGTTTTTTATAGTGTAAGTGTTTTTAAGTTCCAACTTATGCTGTAACATCTTTTTTTACAATCTTAGAAATTTTATATACAGGAGCGTTGATGAAGTTTACTATTGGGCTAATTGGATTACCATTCTTGTGAATTTTAATTTGTGCTCTAAGTTTTGGAGCTTTTGGCTTCATATGTATAGCATTTTTCATTTCTTTATCGTTTAGTATGAGATTTGAGCTTTTTATTACTCTTTTAATGTTTTGTTGAAATCTATCAGTAGGATCTTTATCGACCGGTATAATATCATTTTCGTGAATGAATTCTATGGTTTTCTTTATGTATTCATTATTATCTATGAGAATAATAGAGTTACCTTTATCAGCCTTGACATGTTTAATGTCGTTATCTCTTAATTTACTATTTAGATCTTGTATTGTTTTTTTATAAACTTTTGAGTTTTTGCTATCCATATGTTGGTTTACGTAATTGTGTTTTATTTTATTGGTTATTTATTGACTTGTATGTTCATATGTAAAAGCTTTTAAGAATATAATAATTTTTAGATACCGTGTATCCAGTTTACAATCTCTGTTATTTTATTGTTTTGTGGTTAAGGTGGAACTTTGAATGACAATTAAACGATTTTTATTGTTGAAAAATATTTTTTAATGGGTTAGATTTGTTGTGGGGAGAAGAAAACCCTCTTGTCATGGATGGTCATAAGGTTTTAATCCCATCCATTATATTACTACGTTTTAAAAATGTCTTTATTTTTTCCTAAAAACTACCCCTCTAATGGGGTTTAAATTTATTTCATAAGGGCCTCACTCTTTTGTATAGCATTTCCTTATATTTTGTTGGTATTATTTAGGTTAATTTTGTATTCAGATTTCGGTTTTGCATTCCTAACATTTATTTTGGGCTTAGGGGTTGCCAGTTCATGTTAAATTTATCCTCTTATTACAGTTGGTCATATGGTCTTAAAACCATTATCCATTATATCAGATATCTATTATAATAGTAAATTTAAAAAATATATTTTTATTTTTATTTCTTATAAAGCTGCCTTATTTCATAAGGGCCTAACTCTTTTGTATCACATTTCCTTGTTTTTTGCTAATATTACTTTGGTTCTTTGGTCATGTAGATCTCTTATTTTGTTAGCTAAACACTTATCTTGGCCTAAGGGGTGTCTAGGGGTGGGTGAAATTTAACCTCTTTTTACGAGTTGTCATTAAGGTCTTAATCCTATCACCTGTCCAATGTAACACTAGATTTAAAAAAATTATTTTCATTTTTATTTCTCAAAACTACCCCTTTAGTGGGATTGAAAATTAATCCATACGGGCCTAATTCTTTGTATCAAATTTCCTTATATTTAAAAATACTTGTTTTGATTTTAGATTATTTGTGTCAAGGTTGGTATTGCAGGTCTCTGCGTTACCGACATATTTTAATTTTGGGCACAACTTTTGATAGTGGTTGATAGAGGGATGGGGGTGGTTTCAACGGAAGGATTTCGTGCTATAGATTCAGGATTGATAATGCGTATTTCTGTTATGCCAACCGACCGGCCTCGGTGAATCGAGTACTGGGCCTTAGCTAATACTACTCTCATGATAAGAACCTTTTTGGTGAGAACCCTATCTCCTCGACATTACAATTTTTCTTTTTTGGAAATCAACACGTCATTAAATGAACTTACTTTTGTTAAGAAGTGGTTGTTTTTGCAAGTTTCGAAAATGTGCCATTTTATAATATATCTCGCGAAATATGTCGTGTTGGTCAATCTGTGTACCCAGAATTCTAGTTGAATGACCAACTGTTCTCCCGCGCTCGAGATTTGTCATGTTTGTCACCAGGTAAATTCTAAACTTGAACAATAAGTAATAAGAAGTAATAATAGCTGTAAGTACCAACACTGAACAACACTAAATATCTGGTAAGCTTAAACTCTTGAAATTGACTTCAAATTAATTTAATTCACTTAACCAATGAATTACAAATGCGTATTTTCTGGGGCCATTTCCCAAAGGTACCTGTTGATCGCTATGATCTCATTGAAGGAGAGAGAGGAATGTGACTGAACAGCAGCACCATTTAAATAACAAATTTTGGATCCATATATTTGGTTTCTTAAGAAAACACAATAAACATATACAAATATAACATTTATATTCTTCCAATAGTGTTGTATAACCTTTCAAATAACATATAATATCACAGAACAAACTGGTTACATAATGTAACAAAATTAATAAGTCGATGATACTCTGTTCTAGTCAGCAATATGTAATTATTATACCCAATAAAATGTAATAAGCTGAGATATATCCACCAAATAACTATGCAGTAGGTAATATAACAAACAAACAAAAACGCTCCAAACAGGAAGAAAACTGTATAATGCAGAACTTTAAAGTCTATTAAGCATACAGATTGATATAGCTTTAAAACTATATATAATCAAATTAAGAAGCACCAAATTCGATATGAAGATATGAAGATCAAAATCTTTATTACTAACTAACTAACACCGACAAACTAGATTATTTGAAATCACAGGTACGGTGACCAGAAGAAACCCACTCTAAGGCAGAATACATGAAAATTCACTATTACTGTATACAAGATGAAGAATTTATGACAGATAATGTAGAGAAGCATAAATAAGTAGATTATATTAATCAGAGTTTATCACACACCGAAGGGAGTATATAAAATTTAAAAATAAACAATGACTACATATCCATAGTGAAGTATTTGAAATTTAAGTTACAGAATCTTTGTGAACTGAAGAAAAAATAAAAGTTTAAATAGAACTGAATTTAAATTATAAAATAAACAGGAACAGCTAAATTGTCATTAACTATGGATAAATATGTTGCAGCTATTGGTTTGTTAATGTAAAAAATGTAATATATAATTTGTAATATTTACTTCTGAATCAACTTAATAGCAGGGTAAGAATAATATCGAAAGCACTACAATAAAAAACAGAAAGTGAAAGCAGTCTGAACTAATCATAAATAAACTGCAACGAGAGAATACTAATTAAACACTCAAAGGCTTTATCTATGTAATTAACCTGTAAGGTATGTAACCAATTTTCCTAATTTGAAGATAATTAAATGTTCAAGCTCATTTATGATTTCAGGAAGAAAATATAGGTATTTAGCTATACCAAATACCTAATACCAAAATCACAAAATCAGAAGAATCTTGGACGGGAAGCATGGCTAAGCCTACAGAGTCCGAGATCAATCTTCCAGGCTAGAGAAGGAAGGAGGCAGGGAAACGCATTACCGGTATATAGATATCACAGGCAACCATGAATTCAACAGTAGGTTTTTTAATGAAACCAAACCAGATAAAATCTAAGAACAATTGTCAATAAAAATTCTGAATAAATATAATGACTAGAAAGGATCTGTGTAATATATATATTTACCAACAAGACCCAGGCCAATTTTATGATAATTTACAAAACACAAGGCCATCAGAATGAGGTATATGCTTAAGTGTCATGTTAAGGTGTGCTTTCCTTATCATATCCATTTATAACCTACCCTGATCAATATATCCCACATACAGGAACAGTTAATTACATATATGTATATATATACTGTATATATACTATATCAGCCTTACTAATAAAAGCTGCTATATCTGCGTTGAATGGTTGTTTGGTTGTTCACCGTGCAAGTTCTGCATAAGCCGCATCACCGATTATAATCGGAGTGTAATTGCCGAGTTTACACCGGGTTTGTACGTCCAACGTCATCAAATACGTCACTCTAGTTGTGACGTAACTAGCCCTTGGCTATGAAGGGACTGCTGAACGCCATCTATCGGTGCAGCGGGCAAACAACGATGGATCGTCTGCAGACAGTAATTCTAGTTTCAGTATTTGATTATATTGTTTTCAGAAAGCTGTAATCCTGGGTACAAGTATGGAAATATGTCCCGCAAACAAGGAACAATGTTTACAATTCCGCAAAAGCAGCTAAGAATTTGCGTAGCCTCAAAATTCAATCTCAGACATCTACGAAACGACCGGCTGTTACGGATATCGGCCATCTTGATTATTTACGTCAAGTTTATACAAGGGGGCCAGGCTGTGTAAAGGTTGCACACATTCAGCCTTATGCAAGGATTATTAGTACACTTTTTCTCCTCAGCTATGTATATTCCTGGTATAAATGTTACAACTAGATTATTAGTAAGACTGTAAATATATATATATATATATATATATACACCGTATTTTACGGACCATAAGACGCACCTTGAAAACAGAGCCTAAAAATTGGGTGCGTCTAATGGTCCGAAGTATAGTAAAAATAAAATAAAATTAATGTAAATATTGCCGGAATACCATACACAAAGTGTTGTAAACGATAAGACACAAATTTCAGCACAGACTGTAGATAAATGCACTTGGAACAATCATAAAGGAGGGTAGTTGGAAGCCAGGTATACAATGCAAAAAAAAAAGGAATGTTCAGTTATTTTATACAAAAGGAGTTGTCTCCGCTGGGTGGTTCAAATGAAGGGCATGACCTCTAAACAGCCTTATCACGTTACACTCGCCGTATGCTGAATTCAGGGCGAGAGAGTGTAAAATTATTTTCAGTCTTTCATGATAAATCAGTTCAGTTGTTAAAATTTAGGCGATGCCACCTGTACAGAAGAGATTTTCGTACAATGCAGATTTTAAGTTAGAAGTTATTTACACTTATTCCATTGTTTATTCAATGAAGTATATTAGCCTATTCCCTTTAAAATATTTCGTTTAGAATTACGTTAAATTTCTTATCCTTTAAATTTCCATCCTAAAATTAAGGTGCGTCTTATGGTCCGGAGCGTCTTATGGTCCGTCAAATACGGTATATATATATATTCAAATCTTTAAATAATCTTTAAATAATTGCCATGGGAATAAAATATGCAAGGTCTACGAGAATAATGTTGGTATATAACCAAAAGTCAAATTATATATTTGATAAATAATTTCTTATACAGTTGCAAAAATCTAAATTAATTAGAATAGCTTTTAGCTTTTGACAAGTTTTAATTAATAGACGTATGTAAAATGCTCTAGATAAGTCTTTAGATAATTGCCACCAGAATAAGTAGTGCAAGGCCTTCGAGAATAATGTTAGTATTTAACCAAAAACCAAATTATATACATGATAAATAATTTCTTATACGGTTGCAAAAATGTAAATGACTTAGAATAGCTTTTAACTGATTTTTAAGCAATATGAACAAGCAGATTATCTATACTTAATATAGCCCAGAAAATAACTATTTGGATAACAAGCATGAGAAGCTATTAATAGATGTTGGCACGAAATCCACCTCTAGATTTTCAAAATACTTGGCATGTGACGTAATACTGCAGGATACACAAATTATTCAAACAGCCTAACGGGAGAAAGAGAATTAGCTGAACGAACTTTAAATTACCATAACTATCATGGCCAAAGTGGCCAAACTGAAATGTACAGAATTAACGGTAGGCCGAAATAACCTTTCTATGACAAGAACTGTTTACCAAACATATTTACTGCATATTAAGAGAACAATTTTGCTACGTAGCACGCCTCAAGAAAATAATTATGAAACACCCTATAACAGAACTGCATACCGATGTGAGACAAGATAACACTGATCATTATACTCAAAAAATCCTTGCTGGTAGACAAGAAATTATAGTGGCACTCAGAAAATTTTTGCGACTGGCAAGGATAAGGCAGACCTAAGTAATATGCTGGTAAGGTTACCCAAGAAAGCTAACTAAACCAGAGGAAATAATTAAATGCAATTTTACTAAAACACAAGAATCATTTACCATCACTTTTATTAGATCTTAGCATGTTCGATATATTTTGCCTGAATTTGGTTAGAACCACTATTACAGAACGAACTCTGTTCATACTGAAAAAGGGGGTTTTGGGTCGTTCCATCTAGGAAAAAGCAATTAAACCAAACGAAAAACTAAACTAGAACTGAACGAAAGCTCGTGGGTGTCAACCACAAACAAACTAAAGTGAAAAGACAGAAATAACTAATAAAATAGGCAACCCACCATAAAAATAATGTGCAGAAGGCACGAACTGATTAATAAAGCATACATGCAGAACAGATAGACGGGCGACGGGCAAGAAGTTTGTCCGGCATAGAGAGCGAAATGTTACTGGTACAACTTCCAGATGAAGCCTGGTTCTCTAGAACACGAAACCACTCAAAGGTCGCGTAGCCTACAACTTAGAGCACACATGAGAACGCGCCCGCAGCAAAGCACTACACATGAAAGCAGAGAGAACGGAATGAAAACAAAACACGCGAACAAACATAAACAAAAAAGATGGAATGACCCGAGAATAAAATAAGTAACTAATTCAGAATAAAAATGAATAGATAAATAAATAAATGTGTTGCGGACACGGCACAAACTCTCGGGGTTCAGGAAAAAAATCTTGAAACGTCCATCTTGAAATATATATATATATTTAAGCGCTATTTCTTGATATCTTGCTCACACACAGGTCCACCACAAAAATACTGAGCTGTCTGAAAAATATACTGGCACTGGCTATGGCATCACATTGTGCAGAGGAAACAGATCTACATTTCATTCAACTGAAAATTAGTGGTACCAAATAATATAAGTCAAATAGAGTTTTCAAGAAAATATCTGCTTTTTTTCAGAATATTAAAAAAATTCATGTTTTCTGTGATGCACGGGACATTATTGCGAAGCTGCAGGAATGGGAGTATTAAAATGTTCAGTGTGAGGTTGTTGACATGGTTTCTGTTTATGATAATACTTAGTTTCCTTTAGGTTTCATCATATGTAAATGTTAAAAAACTGTGAATAGTTATTTTGTTACACGTAATAGATATTGAGTATAAATTGATACTTTTCCCTCCTCTTGTTATTTCAACCTTCAGAAATTTATTACTACTGTATAATAGTAAAATATTGATTATGTTTTTGTTTTTACAATAATTTAACTTGTCTTCTTCCCACTCATAATAAAAGAAATACATTTGTTGCAATTTAAAAATTTGCTCCCATGGTTTCACTTCCCAGAGAATAGCCCTTTACATGTTTTACAAAACCGACAGAGCATGAGGGTATTAGCATTGTGTCTCGTTTTGAGGTTTTATGCACAAGATTAATTAGTTTTTTATTGTGAAAGATTCTCCAAGTGATTCAACTTTATAATGTTTCTAATGTTTCTAAAATTGATCCCAGTCTGGTTAATAGCAATAAAGAGATAGATTGTTGGAATTCTACAGATCCCCTACAGTGCTCTCCATTATTTATGCCTGGGGATGCGGTTTTGAGCGATTTGGTCCCGATGCTTGCCCATTTTAAGATTTTGGAGAATTCTGTTCTGAGGTTTTGCAATAATTTCCAGCTCATACTAGGGTCGTAATTTAGAACCCACAGGGGTCTTCATGAATGGGCATGGAGATATGGGAGGTGAAATTCCAAAGTGACCCGAGTCACTTGGCATGAAAGAGGGATCTAATGTTTCGGCAAAAAACTTGCAGCCTAACATTGTGGCTACAGATAAATTTGATTTTAAGCCATCACATGTGAAAACAAATACATTCACATTGATGTGATTTAATCTGGTTATGGCTTCATCAATAATATTCTTCTTCATTTCAGCAGACAACCCATTAATTAAATAGTAGGCTATTGGACTTTTCCAGCTTGCATTCAGGGCAACCACCATGCGAACTAAGACCTCTTTAGCTTCATCGGTATCTGGGAGACATACTCCATCTCCGAAATCAACATAGCCAACAAATTCCTTACCATTCCATTCGATGCACTTCTTTATTGACATTTCATCAAACTTGAGAGTAACACATGTTTGATGACAAGAAAGCTTGGCACGTTCCTCTAATGCTAGGAAAGCTTCCTGGTAAATCCAGGATATCCTACCACAGTATTATGCCACTTACGTATGGTGTTGATGTGTGGCAAGAAATTGTTTAGACTCGCCTTAGATACTCATATGCTGCTGGCGAGTAAAAATGCAATGTTATAGCAAATTTCTTAAGTAACTCTGAATATTCCCCCTTCTGTTTCCCAGAGCCTCTCGAAATTTAGACTAGCATTACATCTGAAAAGTTGCATTTCAGAATTGCCAATGTCTGCTCATTGGCTACATTTTTGTCTTTCAGTTCTTTGACTGCATATTTTAACGTCATTATTGCACCTTCTTGTGTGACAGATTTCTTTCTGTAGGTGGAATATTTTCACCTTAAATTTTCAATTTGTATTTTTTAATTTCTAGTTTTTTCTGCATTAATTTTAACTTTTTTGTAGGAGAGATGGCATAATTATGCTCTGCTGAAGTGTTGACTACAGTTACAGAACTACTACTTTCTTCACTTGTTTCTGGATTTGGAATATCTGTATCTATCGTTCTCTTTACTATTATGCGAGGTTCTTCTTCAATCTGAAATAATATATTGGAAGGTTTTGAATATGTACTTGTATACATAACACAGCTGATCTTACATTGCGTTTCACTAGTCTTCTGTTTGTAGTTCGACTGTCTGATGGTAGGGTGGCGTGAAGGACGAAAATAGTCAAGAGAGCAATGTTCTTCCCCTTGACTGCGGTCAACGTAAGATCAGCTGTGTTAAATATACAAGTTAAAAGTCTACCTAATATATTAATTGAAAATAATAATCCTAGCCTAAAGATTGTAATTTAATATAAACATATCGAGTATGCATTTAGATTAGGCTATGCAAGCAAAGATATACTATAAATTTTCGGTTGATTGCTATCTTTAAATATACCTAAATAGCCTTTTAATAGGCCTATTACTGAATTTATAATAATGGATACCTTTGTAAGATGAGCCGGAAAATTAAACACAGAAAGAACTGCATCTGGTTTAAGAAGCCTGTTGCCATTAGACTTCCAGAAACAAGATTCTGCAAAATGAGCTGAGCAGAATCTGTGGTGGATTGTTGGATTAAATTTGTCACGCTTACAGTTCACGATTTTGAAGATGAAACCTAAAATTATATTTTTATGTTATTCCCGAAGGACATATGGAAAGTCAAAGATTTCCTAACCACAATGTAATAAGAAAAAATATAAAATTCAATATAATACAATAACCTGTCATTTTATGGAACGTCATTAGTAGGGCCCGGATTCTCATGACATGTCATCTTTTTATTGATGCTGCATAGACATTGCCAACTTGTAGATAAATCCTAATCATTTCCTCTAGATTATAGAAATACATTTTTATTAGGTCATTTTTTGTCATTTTATGCAATTTTATATTTTTAGGGCATTTATTTCAATTTTAGGTCATTATTTTGTCATTTTCGTGCCATTAGCTTCCTTATTTAGTCATTTTCATGTATTTACATTGAGTGTATTAACTTTTCTTTTCGTCTTTGAAGTGTTGTTTGTGTAATGCAAGAAGCAAAAATTCGGCGTTAAGTGTTGTCATTTCTCAGTCGGAAATGAGAATCAAAGAAACGCCAAAATTTTGTATTATATTACTGTTGTTATTAGATTGACTTGGCACCAGAGTCTGCCACCTGCTTGGATTTGAGAGTGCAAACTACTGTTTACCCTCAATAAACAACATAATCTGGCAGACCACAAAAGGAAATGCCGAATTTTGACCCGCCAGTACCTCAGTTTTTAGGTCATTTTTTATAATTATTAAGTCATTTTCTTTAAAATTTAGGGTCATTTTATAGGTCATTTTTCAAATAAATGTAGGTCATCATAATCCGGGCCCTGGTCATTAGTCATTAAGATATGAAATTTAAAATTACTATTCTCAACCTATAGAATATAGGGGTCTAGCCCGATATAGTCCTATAATAGTACATTACTTTTAAAAATTACAGTTGTGTTCCATTCCAAAATACAACACCTCTACTAACCTGTAATACAACTAGGCTATATTACTTACTTGTGGAAAGAAATCCACGAATCCTTCTTACGACGATGGGGCAGTTCTATGACCATTCTATGACAGTTGAGGACCGTTATCTGACCGTAGTGTCAGATTCCACAAACTTGGAATTTGGAGAATTCCACAAACTTGGAAAATACTACTCAAACATTGGATTACCTTATCTGTGCGAGAATCCCGCAGCGGGAACAACCAACAAAATTTTGAAAATTCATCAACCACAACCAAAATAAATGCATTTCCATTTCTACTACGATGAATTTTCCTAAGAAGTCAATGTATAATTTTTGCAATGGGCGCTAGTAGATTACTTTTATATGTGACGACATGGAAGGCGTGAAAGGCTTGAGATTTTGGGGGGCCCGGGGAGCTTAGCTGGGGGGAGGGGGGTGTGGATGGAAGGCGTGGAAGGCTTAGCTTTGTGACGTCATGGTAGGCTTATGACCGTTAAAAAATTTTACCGCCTTTTTTGCGCATCAATGATTAGATAAGGAGGTCATGCATTGTGATCACCACAACACCTGGCCATCCGGTCAAGATAATACCACCTGGTCCTTTACGCCTCAATGGTAAAGATAAGACCCAACTGCCATCCGGTCAAGATAAGGACTGTTATACATTGTTATATTCCCACGCCAATTTTTTTTATCATACTTCAGAGGTGTCCAAGCGTTATGGTTGCCGCGCCTCAGTGGTCAAGATAAGACCCAGATGCCATCCGGCCAAGATAAATTCCCACGGCCGTATATATAAAACACTCCTACATTCGAATTATTCCATTCTGCTACCACATGTCATCATGGAAGTCGCGTGTGATCGTTGCGGAGCGAAATATAAACATAAACATGATTTGAACCGTCACGTACGGCAAAAACATGGCGATTCTTCTTTTATGTGTGATTTGTGTCAAGTGACGTTCTCGAGACGAGATCATTTACAAACTCATATACAGGAGGTTCACTCTAGTTTGCAGTTACAGTGTGGAAAATGTTAAAAACATTTCACGTCTCATCGTAATCTGAATAGACATTTGAATAATATACATAGCTTGTTGAACCCTAACGAATTGTATCGAATTCGTGACAGAAATGTGGTTAATCCTAATACCTCTGCGCCATCTGCAACAGTTATCGAACCAGAGACAGCAAGACCACAGCCTCAGCCGTCAACACAGCACGGTGTCGCCTTAGATCGACAGCAATCAGCCAGACCATCCGTGCTGAAGTCTGTTTTCAATGGGGAAATCACATCATATAAGGTAAATATTATATTTATATATACCGCCATTTTGTAATCAACCATTAACAGCCGTGGGTGTGGTTTATACAACTAGTATCTTTTTGTTGCAGTCCTCTGATGTGCGAGCTCCCAATAGTATGGTGAGACCGGTTCAGAATGCCCGAGGCGGTCAACATGCAGCCACCATACAATCGACTTCGCAGGCAGACAGCCCAATTACAACCGGTCTTGCCGGAGGCGATGTCTTAACACATCCTGAGTATGGAAACCATCATGTCTCGGAACAGGCCGAATATGCGCATAGCGGCGGCAGACTACATCAAGGAGCTGGAACTAGCGCTACTCAAACACTGTCACATCAGAACCAACACCAAAGCCATCTTGTGAGGGGAGGAGCTAACAACTTGATTGAGACCACACCATTAAACGAGGTAAGTTTTTACACTTTTATTCATCTCACGCGTTTCCATTCATAAAATCCCTCGTTCATTTTTCCGTATTTGTTTTATGTTACAGACCGAATTCGTCAGAATTGAATCTGCGTTTAAATCAAGACTATCTACTTACGCCCTTATGAACATCCCAGGAGGAGATCTTCACACCGTTCTATCATCATATAAACCTCAGATGGAGGCCTTGGTTAACGACTGTCTACTTCAGCACAACTCGATAAAAATGAATTTATTTGTTGAAATTAACCTACAGGACACTAATGAAAAAACAGTGTGTACAATCTCAAATGTAAAAAAGAAGCTGTTCTTGTGTCATCCGATGTGAGTGATATTCTAGACAAACAGATTCAGAAAATAGTGCAGGAATACGACGATATTTCATTGAGGGGCAGTGGTCATACATTCCACTCCATACACAAAATAGAATTACGTATAAATAAATATCAACCCTTTAGAGGACGTAAGTTCATGCTCCTACCGCAGCGTTTCAGACATTCAAAATCTTTAGTCAACATAGACAACCATGACGATTATTGTTTCAAATATTGTATGCTGGCAACATTCATAGAGGATGACAATGACTTGTGGACTTCTTATCTTGACAGACAGGACTTGGACGAGAAATACGACTTCTCTTGCGTAAAATTTCCAGTATCATTCCACGACGTTGCGAAATTCAGTAAAGTAAATGATGTTTCAATCAATGTGTTTGGAATTGATGATGAAGGCGAGATTTTTCCAATTAAGATTGCTGAGAAAGAGTTGCCAGATCACAGAGACCTGCTCTATGTCTGCGACGAATTAGATTCTCATTATGTGTTAATTACCGATTTCGACGCATTCATTAGACCTTCTCGCACAACTTATACCCGCCAGACTAGAGTATGCAAGCGTTGTTTTGCACACTTTCAAGCCTATGGTGACCAGTCAGCCGACCAGAGACACGAGGCTCATTTAGCAGTATGCAATTCTTTTTCACCAGTCAAATGTGAATTTCCTAAACGTTTAGAAGTGTCCTTCACTAAACACGAACATTCGCAAAAGATTAGGTTCGTTATTTATGCCGATTTCGAGTGCATGCTAGAGCCTATTTCGGGGTGTGACAACGAGCCTATTAAATCCTGGACTCAAAAGTATCAGAAGCACACACCATTTAGTTACGCTTATTTTATTAAGGATTTGGAAGATGAACATTCGAATCTGAGAATGTACAGAGGCCCCGATGCAGGACAACATTTTATGAGATCACTTGTAAAAGACGTAAAGGCTATTGACGGGATATTAAATTCTGAAATAAAACCCATGATCCCTCTCACGGCAGAACAAAGTAGCGAGTATACGACCAGTACCATCTGTCATATCTGTAAACATGGCGGCTTTACCAATGAAAATTACAAAGTAAGAGATCATTGCCATGTTAGCGGGCGGTTCAGAGGCGCAGCGCACAGAAATTGTAACTTGAATTATAGGAACCAGTCTTTTGTCCCTGTTGTTTAGCACAACCTGTCTAATTATGATAGCCACTTCATTGTGACACAATTAGGTTTTGACAAGAACCGTATCAATGTCATATGTAATACCCAGGAGAATATATCACATTTTCGAAATTTATTCCCTCCCCTCATTTGAAAAGGGGAGGTATTGAACTTAGATTCCTAGATTCATTCCGCTTCATGTCCACAAGCCTGGAAAAATTAGCAAAAAATCTCCCCAATGATAAATTCATAGAGACTCGGAAAGCCTTCGGCGACAAAACCGATTTGATGTGTAGAAAAGGAATTTTTCCGTACGATTACATCTCATCGCTTGAAATTCTAGACGAAACAAAACTACCGCCTAAAGAGGCGTTTTACAACAAGCTTAGCAATGCGGGTGTGTCAGACCTAGACTATTCTCATGCTGTTAATGTATGGAATTCATTTTCAGTCGAGTCTTTAGGTGAATATTCAGACTTGTACTTAAAATCGGACGTTATGATATTGTCTGATGTGTTTGAAAATTTCAGACAAATGTGTCACGATACGTATGGTTTAGATTGTCTGTTCTACCCAACTGCCCCTAGCTTTACATACGCTGCCATGTTAAAGTTTACCCAGGTAAAGCTGCCTATTTTAAACGATATCGACATGGTTCAGTTGTTTGAACAGGGGATCAGTGGGGGTCTTTGTCAGGCAATCAAACGGCATGCTGTGGCAGACGACGAGTCGGTATTGTACTACGTCGACGCTAATAACCTATACGGTTATGCCATGTCACAGCCGCTGCCTATAGGTAATTTCCGTTGGCTCGAAAAAAACGAGTTAGAGTCCCTAGACATTGTCTCCATACCAGACGATTCAAAATTAGGATATGTTTTTGAGGTGGACTTGAAATATCCAGAAAATCTTCACGACGCTCACACTGATCTCCCATTCTGCCCAGAGATGAAATGTCCTCCTGGTAGTAAATTCAAGAAGCTTTTAACAACACTTGAACCTAAGCAGAACTACATTGTGCACTTTACCGTACTTAAACAAGCGCTCCAACACGGACTGAAATTGACAAAGGTACATAGAGGCATTAGCTTTGAACAAAGCTGTTGGTTGAAACCGTATATTGAATTCAATACAATGAAACGAAAGGCTGCAAATAACGAATTCGAAAAGGATTTTTTAAGCTGCTAAATAATGCAGTATACGGCAAGACTCTCGAAAATGTGAGGAAAAGGATAGATTTTAGGCTGGTGTCTGATGAAAACTTATTGTCCAAATTGGTGGCAAAGTCAAACTTTCTGGATAGAACAATCTATAACGAGAACTTGGTGGGTGTACACCTTGGTAAGACTAAACTCGTACTAAATACTGCAATCTATGTAGGCATGGTCATCTTGGAAATTTCGAAAACTAGGATGTATGATTTTCATTACAACACCATGAAAAAACATTTCGCAAACAATCTAAGCCTGTGCTACACTGATACTGATAGCTTCATATACCAGATCGAAACGGATAACCTCTATCGTGATTTGTTAAATGTGAAAGATGAATTAGATACTAGCGTCTACCCCCCTAATCATCCCTTGTATTCATTGGAAAACAAAGGAGTTGTAGGTAAATTCAAAGACGAGTGTGTTGGTCATACCATAACTGAGTTTGTAGGCCTTAGGGCAAAAATGTACGCTATAAGGTTTAACAGTAGCTCCATAAAAGAATTGAAAGGTATTAATAAATGTGTTGTGGAGAGAGAACTCTCATTTGAAGATTATTTGAAATGTGTCAAGACCGGACATACAACATTTTCGCTAAACAAATCTATACGGTCATATAAACATAACGTGTTTTCGATTGCCATGAATAAAGTCACCTTAAACGCTTCAGATGACAAGCGTCACATTTTACCTAATGGTGTGGACACACTTGCCTACGGCCATTACAAAGTCAGAGATGGTGATGATGACGAATCCCCTCTTAAAAAAAGGAAAGTCTAATGTTTTCTGTGTCTTGTATATGCATTGTATTATTTTATGTATTTTTGTAAGAGACAAAGGAATTGTAAATAAAAAACACATGTTCATACTTCAAATCTTTATTCAATATTTCGTTTATGGATCCACGAGTTCTTGCTCGCAGGAAATCCCATCCATTTAACCAACACCAAATCTCCTTTACGTCGTAACACCCTTTCAATTAAATAAGTGTTTGGATACTCTGTTTTTTGTAATTCCTCTGCATAAAAAGCACCTTCAATCTTGTTCCCTTCCAAGTCCTTTAGCAGGTACGTGGGAGTAAATGTCGATTGGATCTTCTGTATCTTGAAAATTTCCGTAGTCCACGATGGTAAGTAACCTTTTTTAAACAGCTTCCTGTGTTTTGAAACTCTTACAAAGTCGCCTTCTGCAAACTTAGGCTTGGTATACGGCTCCTTGTAACAGTATACAGTATTCAGCAAGCTGTTGTCCTTGACTTGGTTAGGTTTCATTTTAATGGTTGAATGAACACTATCGTTGTACTGTATAATGAGTTCCTGCAACATGTCTAGCCACTTATAACTGCCTCTTGCCGTAAATCTGCGATACATGGTTGTTTTCAAAGTTCTTATAAAGCGTTCAGCAATGCAAGCCTTGACGTTGGAATATGTTGAATAATGGTTTATGTCGTATTTCTGCATTAAGGCTTTAAAATTAGCGTTATAGTACTCCTTTCCCAAATCGGTTTGAAGATTTTTAGGCGGTGTTTTCAAAGATTGAAGTATATCCTCCATGGCTGCAGTAACAGTTTTATCAGTTTTGTTCTTCAAAGCTCTCGCATACGCATACTTTGAATATGCATTAATACAAACCAAAATGTATTTGAACCCTCTGTTTTGTTTGTGGTAGGGTATCATTTCAATCAGATCGCTTTGCCATAAATCATTTAGTCCTTTCATTGTAACATGACGTCTCGGATAATTTATTCGAGCGGGTTTATGAAGCTCGTATGCAATTTTACTTTTGATCATTGAATAATGTTTTTTTCCCGTAATTCCGTTATAATTTCCAATATCTCGTTGTTATGCGAGTGGTTTCATGCCTCGGACGATGCAACCAACAGACGAAGTCTATGTACGAGTTCATTACAGTTGTCCCAATATTTATAGTCTATTTTCCGGTTCGCGTGTGATTGTTTCCACAACCCTTTTCCTCTGACCGGTTTTCGAGTCTGGAGATCGTCGTCGTATACTTCGGCCTCCTCATCGGGAAATAACGTTCTAATAACGTTTTTAAATTTCTGGCTGTTTGAGACTCGTATTTCTTCATTGTCATCGTATCCAGTTTTGTGCGCACTTGACCTTTCCAATATTTCCTTATACACCTCCAAGTCTTCATCGGTGTACAACTTAGGGTCGGGTATGTTTTTGGTAAGCAGCTCCATTAATCCTCGACGGGCTTGGTATCTCTTATTACCGATATGTATGACATCATTTCTTATCGACAGAGGCAGTGCTCCGATCGAAAAAGTTTGTTTTTCTGGATGCCATTTTATACCGTATATGGTGTCAACGTTTCTTGGTCTTAATTGAACTAGTTTCTGAATATATCCGCTAGCTACTCTTCCATAGACGGATTCCAACATAGAGCGGTAATGTTTTACAGGGGTTTGATCCGCATAGGGCGTGTCTTCCATTTTGTCATGTTGCGATTTTTCTTTGCTAAGAGTGACGAGCTGCTCCAACGGTTGCGTTATAGGCTGCACGATGTCGGAAAACTCATGTTTCGACTGAATATCTGCTTTTTTTAACGATAAATATTTCTCCCGTATAGAATCTGCATGTTTTTTAATTTCTTCCTTAATTCTTCTCTGATCATCACTCAATGACGGATTCATCTTGAGTGTTATTTATGTTTGAGATTTCACTGTTTTTATATATGTATTCCATAGTGAGGAGAACATCGCGTGAAAACTGTCCGGTTTTAATCAATAACACATCGCCGCTCGAGACATGTATGGGATGACTAATGTGGACAGGTGTTCCATTTAACGTAGCAGACAAATCGTCTGAATCGACCTTGTCGACAACCTCTATGGTTCCGTTGTAAATTAGCTTCAAGCGGGTACCGGTGTAGAGTTGAAAAAAACTGGATTGGCGCATGTCTTGCATAACTCTAGCGGTTCTATGCACGACGTGTTTTAAAACAGCAACATGATCATTAAGCTCCGATTGCTTCTGAATCAGTAGTTGTGTCATAGCCACAAATTTATTCATCACCTGCCCCGCCGCTTTAAACAATTCAAAGTTTCGAGAATCAATAAAATCATCATTTTTGAGAAAATCTTTCTGCGCAAGAACTTTATCCACGTATTCCTTTGTTGCGGTATTGTGGCCCTCTGTGGGGGGTCCAACGTAACGTATTCGTTTTCCTTTGACAGAATAATTACCCACTTCGTCTCGAGATAGTGCTATTTTATCGATGTATCGCGCAATTAACGGGGATCCAAATCTGTCAACGCCCATAGCACCTCTGCATGCGCGTATAAGCCCTCTGTCGTTCATTGTGAGTACCGTCTATACTTTACACACATTTATATAACGATGTACTCGTCCAACCCTCTGCAATACCTGCCTTTGTCTATAGAATCCTCTTTACAGATTGTTAAGAATCCATACTTCTCCAAAGACCAACATTCGCGACATATTTGTATTAATTTATCGAAAGTCATGTCTGCGTTGACGTAGTCATCGTATAGATGTTTTAAATTTAAAGCGTCCTGCTTAAATACGATCAGCAAGTTACAATTGTCCCTTATCAGATGCTTTGGTATTCTCGCATACGACTGGGCTAGATAAAACATGTCTAACGAATTGTGTCTTCCCATGCTGAAATAATTCCTTATTGGACTTTGAGGTTCCGTCATAATATCGTCGAATATGATGACTGAATTTTCTTTTACGTCTGTTGGTTCTGGCACCCGTCTCCGCAGCTATCGTATTTATAATAGCCGATTTCTGGAACTCTGGCTAAAATTTCTTCAAGGATTTTATATTTTGGTTGGAAAAGGGACCTTGAAAAAATGTAAACATTTGAAAACTTTACGCCGTTGGGGTGTAGAAGAATATTTATTAACACGTTTGTCTTTCCACTACCTGAGGGGCCGCAAACAACAGACCGTACATTATCGGGTAGTAATATGCTATGTTTGCGTTTATGGTTCAAATCCACCCGCTCTATGGGACAGACTTGCAAGGAGACGTTTTGCTTCTCAAACTTCATGGTGAGAAATAACAGTGCTAAACGTAATAGCAACTGCTTTTATACCTATAAATAGCCAGACGATGCAGGTGGAGCAGTCAGTATGGCACCACGAATACAACGAGGTAAACGTCGCCGTGGAGACGGTATCATCAATACGCTCATAAATAAACTGCCTGTCGAACTACACATACCAAAGTATAAATTTTGCGGTCCAGGTACGAAACTAGAAAAACGATTAAAAAGAGGCGATACAGGAATCAATCCTCTGGACGAAGCCTGCAAGTTACACGATATAAGCTACGCACAGAGTTCGGATATAAACGATCGACACATAGCAGACTTGAAATTGGCACAACAAGCATCTAAACGTGTTACAGCACAGGACGCAAGTTTTGGGGAGCGTGCGGCGGCTTACGCCGTTTCGAAAATCATGAAGGGAAAAGTTAAAATGGGTGCTGGATTGGATAAAATTAAGAAACTGAAGGCTGCATACAGAAAAGTTGTGGCAAAGAAAAACAAAAAACAAAAAAAGAAACGAGTTTTGAAGTCTCCTAAAAAAATAGGCCGTATATTACCAATATTGCCTATTCTTGCTGGACTAAGTGCCCTTGGGGCTTTAGGTGGTGCCGGAGCGCAGATTGCTAAAGCTATCAATTCAGCAAAAAACGACAAGAAATAGCTTGGAGAGCATGTGCGCCATAACCGCATACTAGAAAGCATCGCTTTGGGTAAGAAGGAGGGGATAGATGAGCTCATACGTCAGCACAGAAACGGCAAGGGGCTATTTTTAAAACCTTATCCGTCAGGCAGAGGAATTCGTCTAAAAAAAAGCCCTAACGAACCACGACTTGGAACGATATGCAAAGAAGCTATACATTCCCCATTTCAGAGGTGTATACATGCGAAACGAACTACCTCCCAGACCGTATAAACAGGAACGAATCAACATAAATCTCAATGATGCCTCGGGGCCTGGGACGCACTGGGTGACGTTGAAAAAGCGTGGTAACCGTTCATTATATTTTGACAGCTATGGTGACTTGCCACCGCCTGCAGAAATTTTAAATTATGTTGGTTCGAATTCTAAACTGTTTTACAACTTTACACGTTATCAAAAATACAACACCGATATTTGCGGGCACCTTTGCTTGGCGTTTTTACTATAAAAGTCTACACCTCCCAACTACAAGTGTTAAAATGTCTCAAACGTTCACTCTAAGCGGATCGACGTCCGAAATAACCAACACGATTTATCCTCCCATCGAGCTGGAAGATGGGGTGGACTACGAGATTGCAATGTTGAGACTCGATGCCTACAACTCTATTCCAAACGTCACAGAGACCAACAATTCGTTGATGGTTATAATGGGTGAACAGCAACACATCATCACCATTCCTAAAGGAACATATGAGATTCGAGACATTTCGGAGTAGATTGCACTCGTTATCAAAAAATTAACGAACTCCACTCTTGATCCTGATGTGGTTTTTAGAGTCAGTGTGAATCCAAATACATTGCTCACCACAATATTTTGCTGTCTCGACCTCTCTTTTAAAGTTCCAAACTCTGTGGGTCCTTTACTAGGATTTACAACAGAGGACAGAATTCCTGCATCGACTTCACTGGTGTCTACAAAGCAACCAGACATTAATCACGTAAACACTATATCTGTCCATTGTAATCTGGCGATGGGCTCATTCATCAACGGATGTCCAGCACACACCATCTACGAGTTCTTCCCTACTGTGCCACCAGGATATAAAATCTCCGAGGCTCCAGCGAACCTGATTTTTCTACCGTTAATCAACATAGAAAAAATAACGGACATTACCATATCGCTCGTGGATCAGGACGGAAGGCTTATCGATTTCAGAGGTGAGCGAGTGTCGGTGAGAATCGTCATTAGGAAGAATGGGGCTTAACGTCAATAGATCTTCACCAGCAGAATCGGCATATAAGTCGGTGCAACGTGCTCGTCCTGGTAATCAACGTTGTACCGTCGGCAAGTTAACAAATGCTAACAAGAAGTACCTGGAATTTCTCGGATTTTTAGTATTGCAGTATGGACGTTCTAAGCGTAAATAATAAAGCTTTATTTGAAGACGCCATTGAAAATTCGCAGTATCATGGATTTAAGCCTTACAACACCACGGCTCTAGGCGAAAGCGACGAGATACGAATCCCCATTCAGGCGGAAAGCTTGTATGCGTTACTCAATCAGAGTTTCATATCGATATGCGGCACTATTACATCTGACAAAGACGCCGAATACGTAGGTAAAATTGTGAATAATGGGTTCTTGCATTTATTCGATGAAATAAAACTCAATATTCATGGAGAGACCGTGGATCGCACTAGGAATCCTGGTATTACGAGCTTGCTGAAAGGTATCTGCTCCTATAATAATTCTGATTGTGTCAGGCTGCAGAACTCTGGGTGGGTACATCCCAGTGTTGACACTGTTGATGACATTGTAAATCTGGAAAGTTTAACGTTTGCATACCGTTGAGCCATATTCTAGGCGTCGCTGAAGATTACAAGAAAATTCTGTTAAACTGCAAACTAGAACTCGTACTTATGAGAGCTAAGAACACTATGCACGTCACCAAGGGAGGAGTTAGTAAAATTAAAGTCACAGATATAGAATGGTTTGTTCCGATGCTTAAACTATCAGACATTGAACGCTTGAAACTGGTAAACACGTTGGAAAGCGATCGATCCCTGCAGATATATTTCAGGAGCTGGCAATTGTACGAAAATCCGAGTCTACCACAAGCAACCAACGTTTCATGGAACGTAACAACTTCCCCTCAGCTGCAAAAACCTAGAATGGTTATCGTAGCATTTCAGACTGATAGAAGCAAACACGATGCAGACGGTTCAAAATTTGATCTACCTGATGTACGGGACGTGTCAGTATATTTAAACGATAAAATGTATCCATACCATTCTTTCAATGTAGACAGCACCAATGGTGCGTATGGATTACTGTATGAGATGTATGCCAGATTTCAAGATTCTTACTACGAGCGTTCCCCATCGCCACTCCTTAAAAGGAGCGATTTTATAAAACATACACCATTCTTTGTAGTGGATTGCACCAAGCAGAACGAGGATCTGAAGTCTGGTGCCTGCACTACGAGAGTTGAAATTTCTGCTACAAACAACATCCCAGCAAATACAAAGGCTTACTGTTTAATCCTGCATGATCGCTGCGTAGAGTATACTGCTCTTACCAACATTATTACCAATGTCGTCTGAAAATTTCGTCATATTGGATGTTCAAGGTTACCAGTCCAGTAGCAAGGACCTTGTTGCTAAAGAAGTTGCAGTGTTGTCTCGTGATAGACGAATGGCACATTTTATACTATGCCCACCGGTAGGTGTAACACCTGACATGAAATCTCAAGGATATATAGAATCGTACATCCATGGAATACCTTGGGATAGCGGATACTTGCCGTACGACGACTTGAAACCTGTGTTGGAAAGCGTGTTGCAGTATGATGACAAACTTTATTGTAAAGGTCTTGAAAAAACGAAATTCTTTGAATATATGTTACAAAGACCAGTAATTAATTTGGACGATGTCGGTGTGCCAAAGCTGAACAAGATTAGAGACTGTAGGCCTATGTGCCTTTTCCATCCCGGATATACTTTCAATTGTGCCCTACAAAATGTGACTGTATTAAGACTTTGGTTGGAGAGTCGTTATAATTTTAAAGATTTATGTAGCCAATTAATAAATTCAATTCATAGCAAACTCTTATTTTTATTTACCAACATCTGCATTTTTTCCCACACCCGTATTACCCTCCTCTTGCTGCCAAGGTAGACTGGTTTCCTGCAAAGAAATCAATAGCGGGTTGTGACAGGAATATTATGACCATGCGTGTTATCACAAGGTAGACCCGAATTCACTCATTGTCTTTTAAATTAATGAATTTGGTATTGAATAAAATTTTTACACAGGATTTGTATTATAACATTTATAGAAACATTTTCAAAACGTTTTTTAAATTTTTGGCTGAGTCATGCTCCGTCACTTCACATTCAGCTCCACCCTCACAGAAACCTCCATGAAAAAATGTGTATTTGATCTGAAAACACACAAAAAAAATTATAAGTCACATGTCACGAAAATTAAATAGAAGGGAACGGTGAAAATAATACTTACAGCATTTTGAAGCCTGCGGAACAGGGCACATTCCGTGTTACACTTCTCGCTCCACACATCGAGATGTCCCACCTTGGCGATCAAACAGCGAGTGTAGTGCCTGATACCATCGCATGCCTCCTGGTTGTTGAGATCTGGATGCGTAGCCACGTCGTCTGCAGTGGCACTGGTGGGGTGACCTCACGGTAGAACGACCGTCTCGTCGACCTCACCATCTTCTCCATAAATAGCCATGTAGTTTATGGAGTACACTCGGCCTGATGATACATCCCCCTGCTCGTTGTGTATATGTATAACAGCATATTCTGGCGAGTCCGGGGTGATGAGTATGATGGGTGGTGGCGGTGGTGTCTGGTCCTCTTCATCATCATCGGGGATGATGTGTACAGCCTCCTCGACAATATCAGCTTCCTTGCGGCGCGGGCACATATTTACTAAGTAAAGTAATATTGCAACTCTTATTCTTCATATATATATATATGTGAAGTCCCCGCCCACCGGCAGCTGTATCCATTGCCAAAATTTAGCAAGTTCTTTCTTACAGAAATAGAGTACCAGTATACTGTTAAGTAGACATCTGTAGAGGTAAAAAAATCGATAGAACACGAATATAGGTTATAGGGGTAATGTTTAATGTCGTACTGTATCCCAGTCATGTGATAAGTCTGTTCACAAGGAAAAAAAACCGGTTTAGTATCCATACTAATATGTGCTTAACACTTCGCTGGTGCTAATTTTAAAATTGGAAATGCTGGCACATTAACGTTGTGTGTTCGTGTGTCTTTTTACACAAAGGCGACGTTACGGTAATAAAATCCACTGGGATTAATTTCTAATCCGTAGTACACAAAGGAAAGGCTTATTTCGTTCACTTGTTGAATTTGTTCCTCGGTCATTTTATTAAATCTGTTCGGTAGAAACACTGAAAATCCATCACAAAGATCCAAAACTATGCGACGCCCATACTTGGTGAACGTAGAACGAGCTTGTTTGATGTGGTACGGTTTCCCAACCTCCAAATCTTGCAGCGGTTTCATCTCGTTGATAGTAATGTCCATATTACCATATCGCTCCAGTGTTGCAATTATAGGTGGAATCTTAAGCTTCTACATCGGAGTCTGGTCCGAGGGCGGAACGGGTGCAGTTTGCTCTGTGGCGGGAGATTGCTCCGTACCGTCGGAAGTATGCATGTAGTTTAACAGCTCCTGTAGAGCGTTGTCCAATTCCACGGCTGGTTTCGGTGCTTGTTTACGTTGACGCTTCGAAGTAGACATTCTCCTGGTTTCTCGAACTCTGATTATTAAACAAGTGTCTCGTGGCTATTAATGCACTAATGTAACCAATAACAAAACGTCTTATTTCCACCAATCAAATATAGTCTTATTATAACCAATCACGATCAATGTTAACGTGATAAGTATTATCGCTAGTGGGAAACGACCGGAAATGACGTCAGAATTTCCTCCATGTCCACAGATATCTTCGCCAGATGTGTTTAAATTTAAAAAAGGACAGTTGGGTGACCATTTTTTATGTTCGGTTGTTGGATCGTCAGTTAATTCCCATTGAGCTATAATCACACGGCAAAAAAACATTCCGTAGCATCACCGTATCCTGTATAGAAAAATCCATTATCAACCATGTTATCAATATCGATAAACGTGACGGGCCATCTTTCAAATGTTTTTCTGCGATCTGATACTAGTTTCATATTTAACATTGAATATGGTCTCTTCATATCGAACGATGACTCTCTACAGATGACAGTCGGTCACTGACATAAAAAAATAAGTGACACGGGAATATAACTTGTCTCGACATGATGGTTACGGTTGACCGATGGAATTTGGGTGTTAGGTTCTTTTACATACGTTACGACGTCTGAATAAGAGTTCCATGTTCCATGATGAGATGAAATAAATTAACTTAACATTTGAGTGAAGTCGTGTGATTAGACAGTCAGCTGGAAACTTCTTGAGGATGGCTGGAGTCGTCGACGATCATGCGCGCGCAACCAACCTCGTCGTGATCTCAGTGAGAAGACGGCTGTCTCATACACACGCAGTAGCAGGCCAGATGCTGGTCGCGATAGAAGGTCATCCAGTCAGTCTGCATAAAACACACGATATCGGAACGGAATAAAGCCATCGTTGCATCAATTTTCGATGGAAATAACCCTTTTATTCCAAGGAAATGAACCCCCAAACATTTGTATAATTTGCTTTTTGTAGAGGCTATTCATATATTTACAAAGTGAATGTAGGAGTGTTTTATATATACAACCATGATAAAAAAAAATTGACGTGGGAATTTATCTTGACCGGATGTAAAGGATCTTATCAAAGGCTTATCTTAAAAGGTTTAGCGTGTAACCGGTTGACCATTGAGGCGTAAAGGACCAGGTGGTATTATCTTGACCGGATGGCCAGGTGTTGTGGTGATCACAATGCATGACCTCCTTATCTAATCATTGATGCGCAAAAAAGGCGGTAAAATTTTTCAACGGTCATAATCCTACCATGACGTCACAAAGCTAAGCCTTCCACGCCTTCCATCCACACCCCCCTCCCCCCAGCTAAGCCCCCCGGGCCCCCCAAAATCTCAAGCCTTCCACGCCTTCCATGTCGTCACATATAAAAGTAATCTACTGGCGCTCAACTATAGAAGAAGCTAACTTACAGATACGGGCATTTCCTGTAGGCTTTGAAAAAGCACAGGTATGACAAGCGTTCAGTTTCTTACGCACATAATTACGCATAGTCCTCCGCCTGAAATAATGAGTAATTATATCTAACGTCTTCTTGATACCAAGACGACCACCTATATTGGATTCATGGTAATATCGAAATATCATGGGTTGTAAAGCAGTAGGAACTACAATCTTTGGTTGGTTCGTTTTACCTAAACGCACTTTAAGAGTGTTTTTAGATAGGAAGAAATTAGCAACTTGACTCCACTTTTTCAAATTATCAATAACTGCTAAATCCGGATCTAACATTTGATATTCAGACATTTCAGAGAAGGCAAGAGGAGAATCTGCGCCTAAAAAAGACAACACTCGGTAATCATCAACCGGCAATGTTGCTCTAAAGGAATTAACTGGTTCTACATCTTCAGTAACATCAGGTTACCTTCAAACATACCAGATAAGCAATCTGCCACAATATTATCAGAGCTTTTAATATGGACGGATGTAAACCTGAATGCCGACAGGCGCACGGCCCAACGAGCTATCCTACCTGTCTTCCTGGGACGAGCTAGACACCAGGACAGGGCTTGGTTGTTACACTCTAAAAAGAAGTGTACATTCTCGATGTACAACCTAATTTTTTTTAAATCAAACAGGACTGCCAAAGCCTCCAATTCATAAATAGAAAATTTTTGTTCATCTTTGGTAAGAGATCGTGATGCATACGCTATAGGCTTTCTACCATCGGCAAATTCCTGTAACAGGACTGCTCAAAGGCCAACAGGACACGCGTCAGTTTGCACCACAAAATCATTGGAGAAATCAGCCATAGCTAATATTTGTTGGTTCATAATGGCCGTTTTTAAATCATCAAAGGCATCTTGTTGGTCCTTGCCCCACACAAGTGGCACATTGTTACCACGAAGAGCATTAAGAGGGGCTGCTCTAACAGCGTAATGCGGAATGAATTTTGCAAAGAAATTCGACATCCCTATCAATCGGGGAACACTCTTTACATTAGAAGGCGGGGGAAAATTACAGATGGCAATCGTTCGTTCAGGGTCGATGGCCACTCTATCAGGGGATATAATTTGATCAATAAAGGTCAACTGGGGACGGGCGAACTGTACCGTGGACGGCTTCACCGTGAACCTAGCATCTTGCAGTCGACGAAATACTTCCCTGAGGTGAATGATATGAGTCAGAAAATCCTTGCTATAGACCACAAGTAGTCCAAATAGTAGTTCACAAAACTGAACTTTATATCAGCAAAAATAGAATCGAACAGGCGCGTAAGAACTTGTGCACCAGTGGCAATCCCGAACGGCAGGCGACAGAATTCATTATGATTCCATTCGGTTGAGAATGCAGTGAGATGGCGTGAAGATTCTTTGAGAGGCATTTGATTGTATGCACTATTTAAGTACAAAGAAGATAACACAGTGGCACCCGAAAATCAATGTCGGGCAACGGCATTGACCCGACAAGAATTTTCTGATTTAAAGCTCTGTAATCTATGATGGGCCAAAAATCATTATTGCCCTTGGGGACTAAAAATATGGGACAAGAATATATAGATATCGAAGGCCGAATGATCCCTTTTTGCAACATCTCTTCAATATTTTGACGCATAACCAAAGTTTTGGGTGAGACATTCTGTAAGGATGAAGTATCACTGGGGTTTCATTCTTTAAGAAAATTTAGACTATGGAGCACCTTGCAATTAAATTTAATGGAATACAGAATTGCCACAATGTGACATATTAATTAAATATTTCAGCTAAGAAGTACTAGTGAATTTTATGCGAAATAGATTAAAGTCTGAGAACCAAAAAGAAATAACATTCAACTAAGCATAGGCCTAAGAAAATTTTACTTATAAGTCCCTATAAAGGTTACATGCCATTCAAAGGTGGAACAATATCATATTTATTAATATCTCCCCAGCTAGGAATATCCACATAATTACCGAAGTCACAAAATATTGGATTTGAATAATTTTAAGTAATTATAATTCAATTTAGACTATGGAGCAGCTTGCAATTAATTTTAATGAAAGTCAGAATAGCCACAATGTCAGATATTAATAACTATTAGAGCTAATAAGAACTGGAGAATTTTAAGAGGTTAATTGAATTACTTTAAGAACATACTGTTTCTTTTCTTAACAGAAACCCAGAAAGAAAATACGACCTATGAACCTGAACCTCCTAGAAAACAGGTTTTACTATTCACGTAACAAGACAGCGCATAATGATAACATTTTCATCTCCTGCTAGGTATGATCTATTATCCCTTTGTTTCCCTATTTCTTTTTTAGTTTACAGCCACAATATATACATTTTTAAGGCTCTTAGAGTTACTGTTTAGTAATACACAAACATTTCACATTTTAAATGTACAAATGACTTAATTTTCTCTGTCAATTGGACATGTTCAATCATGATTTGTAGATTTTTTAAGGAAATTTCCATTTTTTATGCACAACTGATAATATTTTCATCTCCTGCTAGACACCTTTTCTTTATATCCACATTATTTAAATTGTTAAGGCTCTTAGAGTTGTGTTTGTTTTATTCTTTGTAATAGGTATACATTCTTTCACATTTTAAGTGTAGAAATGACTTTATTTCCTCTTTCAATTGGACAAGTTCAATCATATGTTGAGAAATTTTTACGTAATTTTAATTTTTATGCACAAGTGACATTATTTTTCTCTCTAGCTAGACATGTTCTAAATGTTCTCTATTGTTTAATATGTTTTTTCCTATTTCTTTAATATTTGACAACAAGATTGTTTGTATTGATAAGTCTTTAGGATCAGCCTATGTAAATTTGTTTAGTGATAGTTGTACTTTCGTAATTTCAATATAGAAATGACTTCATTTCCTGTCTCGATGGACATGTTCAAACATGATTTGTGGATTGATTTAGTAGTTTTCATCATTTTTAGCACAATTGATAATATTTTCATCTCCTGCTAGACAGGTTCTATATAATCCCTTTGTTTACAGTTGTGTTTTCCTATTTCATTGATAGTTTACAGCCACGTTGTTTTAAATTGATAAGGCTCTTAGAGTTTTATTTGTCCAATTGTTTAGTAATACGCAAACATTTCACATTCTAATGTATAAATGGATTCATTTTGTCTGCCAATTGGACATGTTCAATTATGGTTTGTGATTTCTTTTACGTAATTTCATTTTGAATGCACAACTGATATTATTTTCGCCCATTTTTGATAGTTTATATCTATTTTGTATGTACTATTAAGAATGTCATTATCATATAGGTGTACATTTTAAATGCATAAATGATTTCGATTTCTCTGTCTACTGCTGACAATGAATCATGTTTTGCTGGTTATACTTATCCTGATCCTCTCTACTCAATATTGTCATATTGTCATATTGTTGCGTAATTTTTGTGCACAAATTACTATTTTCATAATTTTTTTGCTAGTTTAAAGTCATTTTGTTTGAATTCTGAAATATTTTGTGCTGTCTTTGTCATATTGTTTAAATTAGTTGAACCTGAGGGATATAGTGATAGGTAGGGCGAGACAGAATATACCCGTTCGTTTATTTAAACGGTATGATAAGTAAAATTTATCTTTGTTTGTATTGAGCACATAAGACTATATATTATTCGTGTCCTGTTGGCCGAGAGGTCTAAGGCGCTAGATTTAAGAGCTGGTTCCCTTAGGGGAGCGTGGGTGCGAACCCCCCACCTGAAAGACATTTTATTCGAATTCCACCCAATGAAGTTAAGGCTTTGTTGCACTAAAGTATAACTAACCTTGAACGAGTATGATAAGTTAAGGCTTTAATGCACTAAAGTATAACTAGCCTTCAACGAGTATGATAATGGTCATGGGTCATGAGGAAGATTACACGTGGACTTGGCTGTGCATAAAGGTTTTGTGGCGTAGTTTTATTCTTGTAACAAGGTCGTGAAGGGTTTTCCCCATGCCAGGATATATATACAAGGGATGCTGAAAAGTAATGCCTCAAAATTTTTTTCGTCTGTTTGCAGTATGGTAGAGGTTTCGCATGTCCTGCATATTACTCGGTTGTCCTTGCCGCTGAGCAGACGCAAAGTACAACCCTCTGCCGCTAGAGGGCTTCGAGTAGTACCGAGTAACATGGCGGTCTGTAAAGTGACTATGTCGGTGCGTGAGAAACAGCGTGCTGTAATCGAGTTTCTAACCGCAGAAAACACGCCTCCAATTGAAATCCACAGAAGAATAAAAACTGTGTACGGTGAGAAGTGCATCGACATCAGTAATGTGCGCCGGTGGGCTGCCCGTGCTCGTAAACACGTTCCTAACCTCAACGTCTGTGACAGAGCACGGAGTGGACGACCGCGTACGGCAACAGACGAGACTCATCGGAATCGGGTTGATCAACTCATCAGAGAGAATCGTCGGATAACACAGACACAACTCTCACTTCAGTGTGGCATATCACGGGAGCGTGTACAGGCCCTGATTGCAGAACTGCGGTACAGAAAAGTGTGTGCACGGTGGGTGCCTCGTATGCTCACCCCTGACATGAAACAAAGGAGATTGGACATCAGTCAACAATTTCTGTTGCGTTTTGAGCATGAGGGTGATGGGTTCCTTAACAACATTGTGACTGGTGATGAAAGCTGGGTGCACCATTTTGACCCCCTAAGCAAGCGAGCATCACAGGAGTACCGCCACCACGGATCACCACCCCCAAGAAAGTCCAAGACCATGCCGTCAGCAGGCAAGATCATGCTCACTGTTTTCTGGGATGTTCGAGGTGTCGTGCATATGGAGTTCATGCCTAAAGGCACCACCATAAACTCCGCAAGGTACATCGAGACTCTCCGCAAACTGAAAGCACGCATTTGAAGAACTCGTCCCCACATGGAACACCCTCTCCTTCAGCGTGACAATGCCAGACCGCACACGAGCGCTGCGACATCTGCAACGATCCGACGCCTTGGATTCACTGTCATCGATCAACCTCCATACAATCCCGACTTGGCTCCATCCGATTTTCACCTCTTTCCAAAGCTTAAAGAACACCTTCGCCGTGTCCACTTTACAACTCATGAAGCGGTGCAAGCGGAGGTGAGGCTGTGGTTCAGACAACAAGGTCCAAACTTCTACAGTGACGGGATCCACAAATTGGTCTCTCGTTGGGAGAAATGTGTGCGTCTCCAGGGTGACTATGTTGAGAAATAAATATGTAGAAATGGTGAATAAAGATGTAGTATTGTAATACAGTTTGGTTTATGTCAAAAGCTTTAAGGTGTTCCCGGAAAAAAATCGGAGGCATTACTTTTCAGCATCCCCTCGTATATATATAAAGACTAGTTGCGTTTGGAAAACGATCAGCTACGATGGAACGTTGGCAAATGTTGGAGAGCGAGGAGCGAATTATCACCTATCGAGTGTATGACAACAGAGGTGTTGTTACCAAAGAGGTGGTTCATCCCTTTACATTTACCATAATAAAAGAGTATGACAAAATTCTCGAGGAATTAGTACAGGTGTTTCCATGCGGGCGGTCAAACAAAATGATTGCTGGTCAGCAACGGAAATTTGATCATGACTTTAATCACCACGAGGAAGTGTGCACGGGAGAGGCACTTTTCATAACTTGTTTAATTCCTTCCAATCCTCTAATGGGAATATGGAGCAGAAAATGTTACACCAAGTGTGAAACATTTAAGAGGACGTCACAAAAGGTATATTATAGTTACGTTTTCGTATGGTAACCAAATAGAAATTCCTTTTTTCTCAACACTTCTTTGGTTTCAGGCTGTAGATATGTTCATTGCTACGCATCAGAGGAAAATGGAGGAGAGGGGAGGTGTTGATTGCAACGGCTTACGTCATCGATAGGGTATATAAGAGGCTGCATCACTGCCGAGAACATGTTGGTGAAACAAGATGGTCTCTTCAACATGTTAAGGCTTGCAATTATTTTAACAATTGCCCTCTGCGGTTGGGCGGAGATCATGGTGGTTGACGACGATCAAGAAATGGAAATTAATTATCTAAAGAAGTATAGATATCTGTCTTGTAATAGCAACACACTACGAGACAAACGAACTTTCGAAGAAGCTCTTGCCATGTTTCAAGCTAATTATGGACTTAATGTATCTTCGAAGTTAGACAATGACACTTTGTTTTTAATAAGGACAGAAGAAGAGGGTGCCGCGTGCCGGGTTAATGAACATAGGCGAAGAGCGCGTGCAGCGACGTCACCAAGTGGAGATAACCGCCAAGAAAAACAGCTGAGAGGGGCAGCTAGCACGTCAGGTGTGACGCGTTTTCAGATTCCGCGGGGACCGTGGAGGCGGAACGAGTCACCTGTTGTAAGCGAAACCACTGATGATGACTCAACGATTACTACGAGAAGCCGTAGTAAGCTAAAAACTTTAAACATTAGAACTTAGTCAGGAGTTTTCAAATAAGTGATTGTAATTTTTGATTAAGTGTTAAGTTAAATAAATTAGGGTTAATTAAGAGTGATTTACCAAGGAGAGTAGGGAGACAGTATAATAGTTTTAATCATTATTGTAAGATTATGGAGTTGAAAATCAAATAATCATTTAGTGCCTAGTATCACGTCCATCACACGTGTACACCGTCCATGATAGCCCAATGAAGATATATTTCGATGGGCAGTTCAATAAAGATAGTGTTTAAGTACGAAAACTAATGTGATTGAGGACACTGAACTAACTGCCGTGCGTTAATTATGCATGCATGTATTATCTGAAAAGGACCTGCCAGAAACCGGAAGGTAGGTACACCTCCTTTTCGAAAGTGTATAACTTAAGGGCAAGTGTAAAGTGTCTTAGAACAAATAAATCATATCAATCATATCATAATGAGGACAGCGCGATGCGGGGTTGCAGATATAACGCACTCTGAAGAGGTGAACAAGTGGAGCAAAGCACATTTATCATGGAATTATATCACCATGGACCAAAAGGCAATAGACATTACATATAAGGCTTTTGAAAAATGGGCATCTATATCTGGTGTCACTTTCTTAAGAGACTTAATAAAACCAGATATCGCAATAACTAATCTGAGAGGATACCATAAACTTCTACTTCACGATGTTAATTGTTCTGACAGTTTCGTGCAATCTGACCATGTTTTAGCACATACCATCCATCCTGCTAATGGTCTTCGTCTTGAAATTCACATTAACGACGACTTACAATGGTCTACAAAAATGACTTTCTCTGGTGATGAAATGGTCAGCAGTCTGTATTACGTACTCGTTCACGAAATTGGACACACACTGGGATTACCGCACTTAAACGATAAGGACGCTGTGATGTATGCATTTTACAATCCCTATCATCCACCACTCCAATTGAACGTTAATGATATTGCTGAAGCTAGAAACGATACGGTAATCCGTCATCACGACCTAGGCCTCAGCCATCCCACCGCTGCTTCGGCCTAGGTTTTCATCACCTCGACCTACGCCATCATCGACTCAACCTACGCCATCATCAACTCTATCTACGCCATCATCAATTCTACTACGCCATCATCAACTCCTCAGTATGAATCTGGTTGACCTGTGCCGAGTGTTGTTCCCGACCTGTGTAAACTGAAAAACATTAATACATTTATGGTAGTTAATAATGCATTATATGTGTTTTATAGAGAATGGGTATGGAATATAGATTTAGTATATATGGAAATAAACTCTCCCTTTTTCATACCCACTTGGGTACAGCACTTACCTAAGGAGTTTAATGTGACAGCTGTTTATCAAAAACCAAATTCCTACATCTTTATGATAGTCGGTCCTAAACAGTATCTCGTTGAACATAAAACATTTAGACTTTTGCCCGGCTATCCTAAACCTGCACCTACTTTTGATAATAGAAACAACTCTTTGACAGCTGGTGAAAACATGTATAGAGGAATAATATATCTATTTTATGATGGCGGTTTAGCTTTAGAGATTGACGATTGTGCTGTAAAACCAGCTAACTATCGTTACATTAAGAATATTTTCCCCGGGTTTCCCCCCAAAAAGTAGGTAAGGTATTTAGGTATACAGATGGGTTGTTATACTTCTTCTAGGATAATAAAGTAATAAAATATAGTGAATTTAACAACACCGTTGTTAATACCTTTAAGAATATTCTTGAACTGTTTGGAATAGATTGTCCACCTAAAAAGGGATTGATTAATGAAATTAAGTCACTTGTATCTAAACTTTAATCGTTGTTCTTATTAATTTATGTACAAATAAAGACTATGTTTGTAAGATTCTTTCCAATAGTAATTTTGTGCATGAAATAAACTCTCTTATGGTACAGAAAAAAACAGTTGATAATTTTTTACCATATAAAAAAATGTACAACTTGACAATGTGCTAATTAGTGAAGGATGATTTTGAAATAAACAATCTTTACTAACATTTTTCTTTGTCTTCATTTTAAAAAAGGAACGATGTATCATTCGGTATGTCTATCCTTTTACGTTTAACCTTGAATTCCTCTCCTCTCACACGATGTTTATGGTCGAAAAATTATTTTTTAATCGGGTATATTGGTAGCGGGGGTGAAAACTACCCTCTAGACGATTTATAATGGCTTATTTTGTCCATTTGTGGAAAAACTTGGATGACCTTGAAAAACCACCCCTACATAAAATTAACCCTTTCGAGGGTGTAAATCATGTCAAATAGTTTATATCACTCCATACGATGTTTATATGTCAGAAAATAGATTTTAATTGGGTTAGACGATTTTTAATGGCTTAATTTGTCCATTTGTGGAAAAACTTGGGTGACCTTCAAAAACCACCCCTTCATAAAATTAACCCTTTTGGGGGTGTAAATCTTGCTAAATAGTTAATATCACTCCATACGATTTTTATATGTCAGAAAATAATTTTTAATCTGGTTAGATTGGTAGTGGGGGTGAAAACTACCCTCTAGAAGATTTATAATGGCATAATTTGTTCATTTCTGCGAAAAGTTGGTTGACCTTGTAAAACCACCCTTGTGTAAAAATAGTTCATTTGGGGTGAAAATTATGTCAAATAGTTTATATCACTCAGTACGATTTTTTATTGTTGAAAAATAAATTTTTCATGGGCTAAATTGGCTGTGGGGGTTCCGTGACGTATTTCTTGCATAACGTCAAGGTTTTCTTGTGAAATGGTGTCTTGCATATGTTAGCAAATAAGATTTTTCCTGTAATAAACTTGTTTTTGTTCATTATGAAAATATATTTTTCTAGTAAACAGCTTACGTTAATTATTCAGGGATGCACAACGTATATCATAGCTCTAATGTGACGCTAGGCGTCCATAGTGCAGTGCAGAGCCCGGACAAGCCATCACTTTGGTTAGGGGTGGTGCCAAGGGTTGGGAGCAAGGTGTTATGTTTGATGGTTGGTATTGCTGGTCTCTGTTTTACCGGCCTATTCTTATTTTGGGCATAAGGTGATGCTAGTGGGGTGGGCTAGAGGTATACATATTCTGATTTTAGCTTGCTTGCCCCTTTGAAATTCTGCAACCAGTCACAGCTTTCAACTTGCTTGACTAGAAAGCAAGCCAGATTACAACGATGATAAGAAATACTGTCACTATGAGTCACAAGCTCTTCATAACCTGGTGGGTTTCATAGGACCTAAGGAAACTGCAAGGCCTGGCGGAAAGAATATGAAACTGGGTATAGCAGTGCATTGGTAAGTCGTGCAGTTACGTAGTTGAGGAACTTAAGATGTGTTTAGAGAATTTTACCCTGAAGGAAGCCGAGGAGAAACTAAAATGTGGACAGTTTGAATTATCAATGAACAAAGGTACTAGTCCGGCATGGGAAACATTTTCAAACATTTTCGAGAAAACATCATAAAATCATTAATAACAATAACAAAAATTCCTTTAGGCAAGCCTACAAGCTGAGGTAGATTTCTAAGTCCTTTTCTTTTAATTTACTGTCGCTGCGTAGCACTCTTCTTCTTTAGCCTTGGCATGACAAACCCGCAATAGTAACTGCAAAAAAGAGGAAAGAGAACTTGTTCAAACATTCAAATCTCTAGTTATTGATTTGTAGAGTACTCATCAAGAGCTTTTCAACGATACCCCACAAGACGTAGTTTCGAAAATTTCGAATTTCCATCCCCATACCACCACCCCCACTCGTACTCCCAAAACCCCCGAATTGTTGGTGTCACTGTGAACTCCATAAGGAGTACTCTAATTTATTCAATCAAAGTTTCCCTCTATACTTCATAGGGGCCGAGATATAAATGTTTTAAGATTTCAACCCCCTCCCCCGACCACCCTCTTGCGCCAATTTTGATCATTAACGAACTTGTCTGAACTATTGGGCCTAGAAATAACATAATAAAATTTGATTCAAATATCTTTAAAATTACGGCCGCTCGCGTGTAAAGATATATATATATGTACATATATTTATTTATTTATTTTATTCTGCCAACTACAGGAATAAATCCCAATTACAGTTGGCGTAGTTTCGCCAAAAAATATATATATACATATACTGTATATAAATATAAATATCACAATTTTTTGAACAGGCGGTGGTTTCGTACTTACGAAGACATGAAACGTAAAGATATGAACGATTTTTTTTTTGAAAGTCATTAGGTAGATTTTTCTTCGAAATCTACCTAATAATAAAAATAATAATTGTGTTAAGACGCTAAAACGATTTTTAATACTTTATCCACCTTTTATTTATCTGCATGGTGAATTTCTTCTACCAGCATGTAGAAAAGCAAGAAAGTATTACCTACACTTAGCAACTACAGTTGTTTAGCTGATAGGAATGTCGCAAGCTTATTCCGGCTTGCGTAAGTCAGGTTTTACCTGACCCATGCAAGCTTAAAGAAACCTGCCTGCTTACTAGCTATGACGCTGGCAACTTGCTTGCCTGGCGTTCAAGCGGGTATGGGCAAGCTAAAATCAAGATTTGTACACCTCTAGGGTGGGCTTGGTTTCAAGAGGGCCTACCTATTTTTTAAATGTTTTGTTTCAAGGTTGGTATTGCAGGTCTCTGTTTTACCGACCGTATCTTATTTTGGTCATAACTTTGGATAGGGAGATGGGGTTGGTTTCAAGAGGATCTAAATGGTTTTTTTAAATGTTTTGTTTTATGATTGGTATTACAAAACATTTTAAAAAAAGATCGGTATTGTCCGTCGCCGTGGGTGAGTCGGTAGCGCGGCTGCCTTCCACTCCGGCGGCCCGGGTTCGATTCCCGGCCGGGTCGGGGATTTTTCAGTAGTGAAAAATCCCTTTCCCGGGTTCAGGACTGGGTGTTTGTAAGTAGGTTAAGTCTTAGGTTAAGATAATGCACATTGTGCGCGATTCCTTAATTATTTTATGATTGGTATTGCAAGACTAAATCTTAATTTGGGCATAACTTTGTATAGGGGGATGATAGAGGGAGGGGGTGGTTTCATATGATAGCGAAGATGGTCAGGATGGCCCGACTGCAATTAGTTTAAGATGGAGTTAGGGCGTCTTGACGCTAGGCGTCGACGGGATAAACCTTAGTTATTATTTCTTCCCTTGTCTTATTGAAAGCACACCCCTGCAATTGGAATGCGAAGCGATAAAATCGTTCCAGGTACTTTTATTTTCGCCTAGTTTATAGGATATGTTGAAAGTCTCTCCTAGTCGGTTGTTGATTTCATTTAGTTTTGGGGTGTAAGTCACAGCCTTCCCCGGGATAACCTTCAGCTATTACTACTGACGAGAGTACTGTTTTGTTGTTCCCATTGGCAAGCGTGAGTCGTTACAACATAATTATCATTCCACCTACACATGTAAATTTTATCATCACTTCTGAAGTCATACTCCCCACTCTACTTTTTTTTATCTCATTTGTGGAAAGTAAGGAACAACTGCCGGCCCTCTCTTCTCGTACTGTGCCAATTGCTCTGAATCCCTTGTTTTCAGCTCTCTCAATAATGCGTAAGAGATAAAAAATATAAACTTACAGCGGATTGGTCACAACATCCAGAAAGGTAATAACCACATTCGTCCCAAATGGTGTCTTAGATACTTCGGCCTCCTTCCCTTGATACACTTTTATGGTATAAGGACATCCTTCACTTAAAGATTTTGAACCCAAAACGAATGAGTTTATTCTTTGTAAACATCTTACACGAATGGTGGCGTAGTAGGGAAACATGTTTCATGCGAAGCGACAATGTTTACATTTGGGAACATTCCAATAAACATAGATCCATACTGCCAAAGAGCAATCAGAAACTACTTATAAAGCTTAAAATGTAATGTTTCTATTGCATATTACATTACGAAAAAAGTTGATTTTAGAGCTAATAAAATATGATTTTATAATGTCGAGGTTCGCAAAGTTGGATTAATTTTGTTGTTCTCGTAAGCTTCCACGGCTAAATGAAGATTAATAATACTCTTGGCTGTCCGGGTGGTGCGCGTCAATATGTTTAAAACCGACGTTTCGGCTCTCAAGTTGTGGCCTCCTTCTAGGTATACTGGACTATGATGTTTGGTTTTCTCCCTTTGTTTATATGGTGATGGTTTGATTAGTCAGTCGGCTGCTAGGTCGCGCATGAGGTCATATTAATTGGTTGTCTGACGTGAATGAGTATCATGGGAGGGCCTGTCTATGGTAGACAGAACACTCCACACCGGATTTATTTGTATATTTGTATTTATGTTGTTAGGGTGCCTGTCGATTTCCCAGCTAGCGACCGACTGACTAATCAAACCGTCACCATATAAACAAAAAGAGAAAACAAAACATCATAGTTTAGTATACCCATAAGAAGTCCACAATATGAGGGCCGAAACGTCGGTTTAAACATGATGACGCTGCGCCACCCGAACAGCCAAGATTATTATTATTAATTTATGTTTTTCCCCTCGGTAATCTAACGTTGAAAACGCAAAATAATTGTTTTGAAAATAAATATACACCCTTAATTAACAGATAAAATAATAACAGTGCAACATTTAAGTCCCAAATACCAGAAAGAATGAAATTATTTGGTAAAAGGTTAACCTATAATGGCCTGCGCTAGAACGCCACTTCGAAACTACACAACAATCTTAAATTGCTACTGCGCATCTTTAATCAAAGCTTCTTGTCTCACCGTCCCAATTACACCAGGAAAATTCCGAGACTAAAAGCGGCAGGTGGAAAAATCTGATAAACTTATCACCCTCTTGTGCCGATTTGGAAACCAAAATATAACTTTTCTTTACTCCTAATTTTTTTGTCTCTTTAAATATCATGACATAATCAGACATCAGCTTACCATGTAGGAGAACCGTTTTGGAAAATCGTTAGTTACTCTGGTAACTTTTTATAAACCGGTTTTTAATCAGTTCCTTAATATACACCAGCTCGATCCCTGCTCCAAAAATGTTTAACGTCAAAGAAGTCAATAACAAATGATTTATGTACGAAATTCCATAATACAAATTTGTAGCAACAAATTATAATACTCTTTCAAATGTCGCACTTAATAAACCGGGTGAATCGTCTCATCCTCAGTATTGAGAAGTGACGTAGTACTTTGCTATGCCGTTAGCACTGTCCTCTGCAACCCAATGTCGAGCGGACGTGTTTCGAATCCCGGACCTTGAGCGTAACGATTTAGTTAGCATCTCTACCGTTGCGTTAGTAGAGAATTATTGACAGACAACAACATGGTAGATTTAATTGAACGGGCTGGTGAATGCGCTGTGAGCTCTTGAATTTAGCATGGAGAGTAAAATACAGGCTTGCCTAGTTATCAATCCGCAGGATGGGAATATGTACCCGGTATATTCGATATAAGTATTAATATTTTATTACCCTCACAAGTCACTATTCTGATAAATGTTTACGCAATAAATATTTTAAAGAGATCATTGTGTGATTATAGCCCAGTCAAATGTTACAAAAAAAATGCATGAACTTACATTAAATGGAGTATTAATGATTTTTGGAGGGGAGTTTAGGACCATTACTGGGATCACAAATCCAGATTTGCAACCCTAAAATACCTGTGCTCGCTGAATAGCGGTCGAAATAAACCGGTTTTTCGGACTTTTTTCGGTTTTTCGACAATATCTCCTAAACTATGCGTTTGTTGAAAATAATATTTCTTAACTTTTTAAAAGTAAATTACATGTTATAAAAAATGAGATTAAAATCGTTTTTGCAAGTTATATAGTTACCGAGATACGACTTTTCAAAGAATGGCCTTTTTTTCCAAAAAGTTAAAATTTTAAGTTTTCTTCGTGTTTCAAACTGAATACCGGCAGAATGACACGTCTTACAGAAAAGTCAAGAGAACATAAGTTGTAGGCAATTTAATAAGCTTTAATTTGAGCTACAGCTGGTTCTTGTAGCTTAGATAGTCTCGTCATAAATCACAAAAACCGAAAATATGAAAAACTGCTTTTTGGGTGAAAGTTCAATAACATCGTTTCCTCCACCAACATCTTAATTTTTTTGGTAACATGTTGGCGGATAATGTCTTATAACTGTGTATAGAAACTATTTGTGTGGATATGTATCTATGGGAGATGGATTTTGCCAGAAAAAAATATTTAAGCAGAATATTTCATAAAAATGTATTTACTTTTAAACCAACAGGCATATTTAAACCTAGTGAGAGGTTCCTGGTATGGGATGGTATGGGACCTGGGAAGTCGAGGGTGGAGTGATGTCTTCATCCTCACTTGAAGAACTGTCATCCTGGGGTGTGGGCACATTGCATTTCAGTCCAGTTTTGCGGCAGCTGTAGCCCCAGCGCAGCCCATCTTGCACTTGCACGAGATCAGTTGCAGAAGGGTTTGAGGGGCTGGTTTAACTCCCATTGCAATTGAAGTAAGCCCCAACTCGTCAAACTTCCACCCCAGTCCGTGAGTTTTTTCCACCCCAACACTTTTGTACCTGCGAAAAAGTAGAATGAAAATTAGTTATTCTATAATATTTCAAAGCATACACATGGTGTACAATGAGAGTATATAAGTGAACCTCGAAATTTAAGAACATAATGATAGGAAATGTACATAGACATACCTGGTGATACATACAATAAGCATGATTTTTTCAGCATCTGTGGTTGGTGACAAACGGGCGAGGTTGACTTTGGCTGTCAGGCCGTTGAGGGTGGTGTCAGTCGCTCCTTCATAAACTGTGACGAGATACTTCTCCCCAGCTGCAGCTATTTCATCGTGACTCACATCTGGGTGGAGGAAGACTTCTGCTTGCCTAAATAGTGCTGGGTTCTTGAAGAAGGTTTGACAAATTTGGTTTTCCCCTGCCTGAGAGGGGCCCGGGAGAGTAATCAGAATTTCCGGTGGTGAACGATGTAGATGAATATTAGACGTCTGGCTCCCCTCTTCTGGAAGCAGATGTATTTTTTGGAACTCAAACCAACTAATAACACAAGCAGGTCCATATCTTCCACGATGATTACAACCTTCTCAGAAGAGTCAGCTTTGGTGATGGCAGCTCTAACAATGCCAGCGTCAGCGTCCTCTTCTGTCACCTCAACACCGTGCTGCTCAAATCCAGTTTTCAGTAGCTCTATCAGCCTATGAATATTAGTGTCGTTCGATAAGAACTTCTCTTGCGTGATGTTGGTAGTTGAAGCTGATAGGACAATGTCACTGCAGTTGAGGGCGGAGTATCGTCTGAGACGTTCGGCGCTTTTGGTACTTTTTTGAGAGGCGTCCTCTGGGTATCCATCGAAGACAATGGGTCACATCTGTCTCACTGATGGGTTTTGATGCCACACACATTTGTGGAGCAAGCAGCCACCATCGAGCACGATGTGGATATTGGTGTCTCGGGGGATGTTGATAGTGAGGGATGTGAAACACAAATATAGAGTTGCCTTAGTTCCCTTCCTCACTCCAGCTTCGTTGAAAAGAGACATTGGTTAAGGGGGCAATTCATACTTGCAGTGGGCTTTCAACTCTGCGTCGGATTTTTATGGTAATGCTAACGCGCTGAAATATTGTGAGAGGGTCAACTTCAATCTTCTTATTAGTGACCTGTATGGAATTATTGACGCTTGCCAAGGTAACAACTTGCAACGAAGGTATTAACTTTGTCGTTACATTTGAATCCAACTTTCCCAAATGTCTGGTTTTCTATGTTAACCACGCCTTCTGTTCCCAGTTCCTTGACAATTTAACAATTGACTTCATAGCCTCCAACAATCCCACTGCTAATAGAAACTATTTTGTCAGTAACGGGGAATTGATCTCATGCAAGTGCAAGATGAGCTGTGCTGGGAGCTGCAGCTGCCACAAAATTGGCTGAAATGCTCAGTTTTGTGCACTTTCTGCAAAGGAAATATTCTGCCACAATGTGCCCACACCCCAGGATGACAGTTCTTCAAGTGAGGATGAAGACGTCAGCCCACCCTCGACTTCCCAGGTCCCATACCATCCCATACCAGGAACCTCACACATGGTTTAAATATGCCTGCTGGTTTAAAAGTAAATACATTTTTATGAAATATTCTGCTTAAATATTTTTTTCTGGCAAAATCCATCTCCCATAGACACTTACATACACAAATAGTTTCTATGCACAGTTATAAGACATTATCCGCCAACATGTTACCAAAAAAAATTAAGGTGTTGGTGGAGGGAACGATGTTACTCAACTTTCACCCAAAAAAGCGTTTTTAATCTTTTCGGTTTTTGTCCTTTATGACGAGACTATCTAAGCTACAAGAACCAGCTATAGCTCAAATTAAAGCTTATTAAATTGCCTACAACTTATATTCTCTTTACTGTTCTGTAGAACGTGTCATTTTGCCGGTATTCAGTTCGAAACACGAAGAAAACTTAAAATATTAACTTTTTGGAAAAAAAAGGCCAATCTTTGAAAAGCCGTATCTCGGTAACTATATAACTTACAAAAACAATTTTGATCTCATATTTTATAAAATTTAATTTTCTTTAAAAAGCTAAGAAATATTCATTTCAACAAACACACAGTTTAGGAGATATTGTCGAAAAACCGAAAAAATTCCGAAAAAACCGGTTTATTACGACCGCCATTCAGCGAGCACAGGTTTCTGAGGGTTGCAAATCTGGATTTGTGATCCCAGTAATGGTCCTAAACTCCCCTTAAAAAATCATTAATACTCCATTTAATGTAAGTTCCTATGTAACATTTGACTGGGCTATTATTCATGTCTTAAAGTTCGTTTTCCATGTCACTCTGGGAAAAGAACAATGCGAAAGTGCTTATGGTATCTGATATATAAAAGTGAGAGGAAATATAGTAGATAACGTTACCCTGAAAGTTGTTATATTGAGAAAGTATTTTGCCTCTAGAAAGAATAAAATCGGACAGTACAGAATTGTTGAATACTCTTCAACCCTTCAACCCGACACATGTCAATACAACTTCTTCTGTAGAACATCAACCATGAGAAAACGCGATTCTTTACTGGTTTCCAAGAAAAAATATCTAACCTGTAGCGTAGAACAATCGGGTGATGGAAGATGTTATCAGTGTTTTGCCATGTATGATGATGTGCGTTGTTACTGATGTAAATGCAATCGTGTAAATATAGAACTCAATATTCATTGCTATATGAAGTTGTATGCGAGGACAGCGAACGCGGCATGAAGGCTAAAGAGGATTGGGATTATGTACTATCAGTATTCTGATGGGTAACTCAGCTTATAGGGATAATTATTATCTTGATAAAGTGAATTTGTACTTTCACATGTTTAGGCCTATATACATTATTATTCTGTATACAGAGAAACGGCTACCCTTAACAAATTTTTTGTGTGCTCGTACGTGAAAAGGGAACGGTTGTCTGGTATTGAGGTAATAGCCTAAATATTTTAATGCTTACATTTTCATTTAAGTAGTACTTGTTTATGGCATTTATGACTCTTGTTATATTAAAAAAATGAGTTTGATTTTGTGTCAAGTATAAAACATAGTACTATTTTTTAATTGTTTCATCATTATTTCATCATTATTACTTACTACTGCACGCGGGGTAAGAGAAAGTTTGATTTTAATAATATTCACAAAGAAATGGAAAGGGGACTTAGAATGTGATTTATAAGATATTCTTTATATCTGTTATGAGTAGAGGAGGGGATAGGGTAAACTTGGATAAAGTGCACATTATCCAAAAGCGCTAGGTAAAGTTGGAATAAAATATACGTTTCTAGCTGTACCCGGGTAATCTAAGGTTCCTCAACTTCTACTAGATGAAGATGAATTTCAAATAAACAACACTTTCAATGTGCTTTATTCTATTTCTGTAATTGCTATTTAGTAAGGTTAGACTACTTAATCCAACTGGATGTGATTGAATGGCACTTGGATTTAAGACTAACCAAACCTAATCTAAACCTGGCCTAGTCTAACCATATTGCGCCTATCCAGACCCCTTAACAAAATAAAAGCCAGCTTTACCAGAGGCATGAGTATAGGTCGCGCTTCACCTGCATAAAGCCCGAAGTGAAGGACTTTTGTTTACAATTTGTTCTTCACCTAAACTGATTGGGTAAAGCTTAGAGTATATTACCCAGGTAGACCTAGGTTATCCGATTTTCTATCTTAACCCGTCGTACATACATAATGACCAATAAATGGTCCTACTATACTACCGTACAAGCTAGTGAAAAGGACTTAGTTTACTTGAGCAGAGTGAGTTAGCGAAGTAAGATACAGGCCTGGCGGGGTTTAATTCCTCGCAGTTCCTTATGAAGCGAGACTTATATAGCAGGAAGCTAAGGCGTTACAATATAGGAAATTAAACAGTCCTCCCAGCTGCTTACACTGTAGTGAGATAACAGATACCGGCTGTAATATCTCATGCCTGGAAACCTGTGCGTTAATTAACTACATTCACTCTGATAGCAAAGAAACAGCTTTAAGACCCATTAACAAGCTCCTGAGTGCATCTTAATGTCATCATTTTAAAAATATAGCTCTTTAGAAGGGAAAGAATGTACACTGCTCCATATTGTTCGAGACGAAGTGAAACCTGGTAGATGTTGTTGTAAGAGAAAGAAAATTACTTTTAAGACAACAATATGTGTATTGAGTTTTTCCATTACAAAACATAATCCCTTTTCAACTCATTTACTTTGAAAATAACTTTCTAGTTATTGTTTAATGTTAATATCAACGTTAATTTTCATTCAAAGGCTTTTTAAAAAATAAATTCTTTCAATTTTACTCCAACATAATCACACTGCTTTTACAAAATGTGACAGTTAATCGTTCTGACAAGAACACTTTCCAAATTGAATTTTGAAGCATCTAACTTAGGCCCTGCGGCAGAATGTACGGTACTTGCCATACTAAATTTCGCAGCTAATGGCGAATGATTGCACAAAAATTTTACTGCTATCAAGAAAATGCCATAAAAAGGAAATTATATGACGGTTTATTTTGTCCTTAAAATCGGTCTTTTGGGGAGTCCCTTGCTAAAACCGCCTGCGCATGTAACGGAAATACTTCAAGCTTGATAAAAGTGTGTTGTTAAACCAGGCTTCAATAGGCTTATTCCTTTCTTGGTACTGAATAGAGAAAGTATTTACTACAATACAGTAAGATATTTGTACATTTACGGCTTGCTTTAGATGTACAAATTCAACACAGAATGTGGTACCAGTGTAAATCAGTTTAAATCATTATACCTAGGTAGATAACACGATTAGCAAAACGAACACAATTATGTTCATTGGAGCAACTAGCTCGAAGTAAGCCCGCAATAAAATAATAGTTTGAACTTCTGTTTTCTTTTAATTTGGGCCTAGACTTTCGCTGTGAATACACCATCCTCAGGGTATCTATAAACTGAATTTGTTGAGTCGTTTGTGAAGCCAACTATTCTGGTTAGAGCACAGTTACAAACATCACCCTAAATTTGTTTCATTGGCTAACACATACGCCTATATAATACAACTCGCTTCGCTGATTGGGGGCTCCGCCCCCAAAGCCCCGTTGAGGTTCTCGGGAAAGGTTTTTTAAAAGATCTATGGGAGATAGAGTGCGTGTATTTAGTCTGCTGTATTGGTTATTACCTTTTTTGCCACAATAAACATGAAAAAATAAATGTGGGAAGGCTTTGGGATTTTTTTCGGAATTTTCCCGTGGGTTGTAAGCTAATAGGTATCAGTTTCCCAAGTCTAAGTTTTCTAGATCAACTGAAAGTGTACGTACATTTATGGCGTATTTTATGAAGTAAATTTCAACTGAAATGGACATGATACACGATGAAATAGCGACTAAGATTCATGGTATGTAATAATAAATAAATAAATAAATAAATTACAAGTAAAATTGGTTGTAATATGTTGTAAAGAATGCGGGACTTCATCTCCGAGTTATTATTAAAGAATATTAATTATGAAATTTATTTAACAGATAGAAGAAAATTTTGTTAGTTCTGGACAAAAATATGTTAATTGGATTTAATTATGATGGACCTGAGGCTTCAGAACGCAAGTCTAAGACGTTAGTATCTCGACCACCCCGTTAGGTTTACGGAAATAATTATTTCTAAACTTTCAGAGCCATACGTGAACACAGTTTGATAATACCGTTGCCATGGAAACCGAGCCCTTTTTCGGGAGGTTTTAGGGCTAGAAATTTTAAAAAATTTACTTTTTGGAATTTTCCTGTGGTTTACAGCCGAAAAGCTATATGTGTACCAAATTTCAAGTTTCTAGCTTATCTGGAAGTGGACAAACATTAATGTCAGTGAGCCGAGCCCTTTTTCGAGAGTTTTTAGGGCTAAAAATTAAAAATATAAACTTTTTGGAATTTTCCTGTGGTTTGAAGCCTAAAAGTTATATGTGTACCAAATTTCAAGTTTCTAGGTCATCTGGAAGTGGGCAAACATTAATGTAGGTGAGCCGAGCCCTTTTTCGGGGGGATTTTAGGGCTAAAAATTGAAAAAATAAACTTTTTGGAATTACCCTGTGGTTTACAGCCTAAAAGCTATACGTGTACCTAATTTCAAGTTTCTAGCTCATATGGAAGTAGGCAAACATTAATGTCAGTGAGCCGAGCCGAGCCCTTTTTCGCTAGGTTTTTAGAGCCAAAAGTTAAAAACATTAACTGTTTGGAATTTTCTGTGGTCTACAGCCTAAAAGCTATGTGTGTACTAAATTTCAAGTTTCTAGCTCATCTGGAAGTGGGCAAACATTAATGTAGGTGAGCCGAGCCCTTTTTCGGGGGGATTTTAGGGCTAAAAATTGAAAAAACAAACTTTTTGGAATCTTCCTGTAGTTTACAGCCTAAAAGCTATACGTGTACCTAATTTCAAGTTTCTAGCTCATATGGAAGTAGGCAAACATTAATGTCGGTCAGCCGAGCCGAGCCCTTTTTCGCGAGGTTTTTAGAGCCAAAAGTTAAAAACATTAACTTTTTGGAATTTTCTGTGGTTTACAGCCTAAAAGCTATGTGTGTACTAAATTTTAAGTTTCTAGCTCATCTGGAAGTGGGAAAACATTATTGTCGGTGTGCCGAGCCGAGCCGAGGGCTAAAAATTAAAAAAAAAAAATAACTTTTTGGAATTTTCCTGTGGTTTGCAGCTTAAAAGCTATATGTGTACCAAAGTTCAACGTTCTAGCTCATCTGGAAGTGGGCCAACATTAATGTCAGTGAGTGAGTCAGTCAGCCATGTGGCTTTATACTATAGGGATGCGAACAAAAGATGGAGTCACTAGGATTGTGCCATGCGTAGGGTGACAGTTTTTTTATCTCGCCGCTATATCCCCCCCAACGGAACAAATAAATAAGATAATATTCTAATTAATTTCAGTATTTAACTCACCTTTCGTAGATGTTCATTATCCTATCCCTTCTGAACTAAACTGCCTACTACGTACTTAGAGAAATGTATGAAGGAAAGATTAAATAATTTTCTAGAAAATAACAAAATCCTGTATAAATACCAATATGGGTTTCGGAAAACTTCATCAACCTTATGTGCTGCAGTAGATATAATAGCCCAAATTGAGGATGCAATGGATAGTAACAAATTTTCTTCAGGACTATTTATTGACTTAAAAAAGGCATTTGATACTGTAGATCATGAATTACTTTTGAAAAAACTTGAATGTTTTGGAATAAGAGGTATAGTGTTAGACTGGTTCAAAAGTTACCTAAAAGAACGCACACAATATACTTCAGTAAATGGATTGGACAGCAATGCTCAAGTAATAATTTGCGGGGTCCCACAGGGCTCGATATTAGGACCCATCCTTTTCCTAATATATGTAAATGATATTCAGACCTTACCTTTACATGGCATACCTTCACTTTTTGCTGATGATACTAGTATTTTTTATGTTGGTGATACAGTTGATGGATTATTATCATATATGCATGAAGATCTCAAAATTCTAACAAAATGGTTAAGTCAAAATAAATTATCATTAAATGCCCAAAAGACAGCATATATGGTCTTTCATAAGCCAAACACACACTTAGGTATTTCTAAAGAGTTAGTAAATGACAATAAGCACATAAAGCGAGTAACGGATACTAAATTTTTAGGCCTAACTATAGACCAACATTTAACTTGGAAAGGACACATCAACAATATATGTAGCAAAATTTCTCCAGTTATAGGGATATTTAGGCGAATAAGGGGAATATTGTCAACTCCTGGCTTGAGATCCTTATATTATTCACTAATACAGTCTCACATAACTTACATGTTATTTATCTGGGGTCGTTTTCATAAAATGGATCTTCAACTATTAAGAGTACTTCAGAATAGAGCAATCAGAATTTTACTAGGTGCACATTATTTGACACCAACTCGCATTCTTTATGAACAATCGAAAATCTTGCCGTTTGAGACCTTAGTTAAAGTAAATGCCATTACATATATGCACAGAGTAGTACATGGTAACATCCACAGTAATTTTCCAATAGAATATAACAAAGACATTCATAACTATGAAACAAGGCAAAAACAGAACATATACCTCACACATTCTTCAACTGTAACTTATGGGACAAAGGGATTAAAATATTATTTGATCAAAACATATAATGAATTACCACAAGAACAAAAGAATATATTAAATTATAACAAATTTAAATCACAAATAAAACTCTTTTTAAAATCTAAGATTAATTAAGTTCTTTGATATAGTAATAAATAGATACTGTATATTGATCACTATTATACTATGTAACTATGTTTCCCTTCATCATCTATCATTTCACTTCACTCTTAAAATCAAGTCATTTTGTTTTGTGTTCCTATATTCTGTACCTCTTCACTCTTGTACCTCTTGTATATTTATTGTTATTTGTAATAAGTTATTTGTAATTGAAAATTTATGTATCACAATGCATGTCATGTTGTATATAGCCCCTTAAGGTGAGCTTTGCTCGTTGGGGTTTTCTTACAATAAATAAATAAATAAATAACACTCTAGAACACTGTTTGCAGCTCTACTTTGAGTATTTCGCAGACTTTCTAATTATTTCAATACTTAATTCTTTGTGCCCATTATTACGGTACACAATTCTTTTTTAAGGTTATCATAAGATAAAAAACACATTCAATCAAATCTGAGGATCAAGAAGGTAATAGTCTCTCGTCATCAAACATTGAACTGAGCGCAGCCATTGAGTGATGGTCCATGCGGGGTCTTGGTTGTTGATGTGTCTTGTTGCTATGTCTTGTTGCTATGTCTTGTTGAAAGTATGCACACTACCCTTCTTCTTCAGTCAGCATACCGAAAAATGTATTGAAGTGAAATGTAGTGAAATTTTAGGTCTATGATTCGACGAGCGCTATCCGCACAGATTCATGTCTCATTTTAGTAACCGATAAGGCATGGTTTTCATTATGTGGTGGCGTAAACTCACAGAATTATAGGATTTAGGACACTAAAAACCCATACGCTTGTGCTAGGCAGAAATCCTAACACACTTCCCCAGAAGAGCTTTTCGTATGTAGATACGAGTAGCCATAATTAAATAAAAGGAAAGTTATGTAACTGGAAAGGTTTAACGATTTATTAACTTAATTTCCGACATGATGACTTTGTACCTCTGAAGGCTCATGGTTAAGATGCACGAACAGCAGTACCATAAAACATTACGAAAGAATGTCCTTCACATACATCATAAAGATAAAAATTACGAGGGATGAAAACATTCAAAATAACAGAATTAGCACTAAGTTTACAATGTGTATCCGCCCATCTCTCCTCACAAACACGCAAACGGAAGATTAATATTAACTGAAAGCAATAAAAATATCAAAGAAAGCAAAGGAATAAACCAAACAGCTGGTGAAGTTACTTCAACGAATATTCTAAAGTAAACGAAACGCGAATCTATGAAACTAATTAGCAACCAACCAGCGAAATAGAAAATTAACGGGTATAGGACTCCGCGGGATTTGCCAATAATATACTTCAAGTACTACGAAAATACGTCGGTCTCCTTAGCCGCGTTAACGCTTGAGCTAGTCGCTGTTTTCTGCTGTCCCTTGCTTGGTTCAGTATAATGTTGCTAATTGTTTATGAATATAGCTCCCGTTAGCCCGTTTTAGCTTTTCCTGAATTTTGGTATTTGTTCCCCCTTTCAAGTTGCTCCATAAGGCATACTCTGAGAAAGTTACCCTCTTGTTTGTTCCATATATAATCATAATATTCCAGATTCCTACACATAATAACTCCTTTCGTGCTGTCCAATCCTAATTCGCACCTCGCTGCCTCATTAGAAGCCGATTGCGGTAGGTTGAGTACCACTTTGGCAAATCTCGCCCTTATTTTGTCAATTGTTAGACATGCGTCTTTGCCCCCCCCCCCCCATATTTCAATTCCGTATAGTAGCTTAGCTTCTACTATTGATCTATATAAATGTTGAATAATAATTTGTACTCCATGTTCGGCAGTTTCGCTTTAATTGCCCTTATCTTATTTGTTCGTGCAAGCTGCAGGTTTTGCTAGCATATTTATTCATGTCTAGTTAGTCTTTCTGTTCAAACGCTCCGCTAAATCAATTCGCACTGATTCAGCGGTATGTGGCGTAGTGATACAGTTCCAGCGCCTTTTCTCCGGCAACACATCCGGCAGGTCCATAGTTTTAGTGACCTCGTGTATAGACGCGGCGTCATTCCAAGTCAGATTCCAGCATTCACATGAGCCAGTTCTGTGAATCGCTACTCCAGTTTCGCGCCTTTTTTAGACAATAGCCGCCGTGGCTTTTGGTCTTAAATCGCTAATTTACACACAAAACTTCAAGTTACAAGTTTTGTCGTGGTTACTTAATTATTTCCGAATAATTACAGTTTTCACAGCTAGGTTGATCCGTCGCCTTAGCTATTTAGTGATATTACGGTGCGTTGTGCAACAGTGATCACAGCTAATTAATATTATATTGCAATCCAGTTTATTATCAATATTTCAGTGTTAAATCATCCTAAAACGGAATACAGCAATTATTCCAAGTGTTTTGATATAAGAATCAACTCTGGCATAAATTCAGAACATTTATCGCCACGTGTTACAACATTCGCGCCAAATCTCAGTACATTTGTTATTGCAAGTGTTGCAATCATATTTCAGCTCATATGTATTTATTTCATTCAGTTAACCAGTTATATCGTGTGAATAAATGTGCATCGTTAATTACATGAATACGGTTTGTTCCCATTTTGCATCTGTGGACCTCTGTTCCCAGCGACCTGCGATTAGTCCATCTAGCTCTCCTCCTTTGTTATTATTGTTTAGGCAATAATTGGTCCTCCACTACCAGAGATTCTATTTAACATCCCTACCTATCATTTTCCCTTTACGGCCGGGTTATATGCCGTTCTTGTCCCCAATATATGTTCGCGCAAGCTACAGGTTTTGCTAGCATTTTATTCATGTCTACTTGCCTTCCTCTGGAGCTCCCATGTCCCTTTGTGGTTAATTTCTAGGTCTATGTATTCTATCTTGTTTACCGGTGCCCCATCTAACAACCATCTCTCTTTTCAGCTACTAATTACACCCTTATTTCCTACAATTACTTGTGTTTTCTTAGGGTTTATTTTAAGATCCCAGCCCTTGCAAAATTGATGTACCTTATCCAATTTCCTCTGCAACCCTATCTGTGTTAATGATTAGGAAAATATCATCCGCGAAGATCAAACCAGGAATCTCCTCATTTTTTATTGTCGGTGAATGTTGATCTATATTCGAGTAACTTAGTAATATGTAATCTATATACACCAGAAACAGTTGAGGGTTCATGGCGCATGCTTGTCTAAGACCTCTCCCTTGTCTCATAGTTTCCGATATGTTATTTAAATTGTCTAACTTTATACAAAATTCGATATTATCATATAAGGTTCTTAGATTGCCAATAAAAGCTTTGCTTACCCCCTTCATCTTCAATTTTGACCATAACATATTCCTGTTTACTGTGTCGAAAGAGTTCTCTAAATCTATAAAGCACCAGTATAATTTAGTTCATTTATTTTGTAGGTATTTTTCCAACAGTGTGGAAAATATAAGTATATTATCGTACGTCCTCCTTCCCTTCCTAAAACCGTTCTGCCATTTAAGTCTTATGTTCTCCCTCCCATGTTACTAATCTATTGGTTAGTAAGCTCACGTAGAATTTGTAGATTGCCGGAAGTAGGCTAACTTCTCGGTACGAATTCGGATTCTCACTGTTCTACTTTTTCTTGTATATCGGTATGACTAGAGACTTTTCCAAATGATCGGTATTTTGTTAGAAGCCTTTATCCTGTTGAACGGTAGTAGTACTAGCTAAGGCCCATCCGGTGACGTAACCAGGTCGGTCAGCCAGCAAAAGAGAAATAAGCATTATAAAAAATAAATTATTATAATGTTTTGAGATGCTATGTGAACATTAATTATTAAAAATAAAGTTTACTCCATATAGGCCTATCTATATTAGGCGTAGGCCCATCTCGAGATACGTCGAAGGACTCACTTTATCTTATCTGTGAAACAAATGCTATTGAACTTTTTACAAATAGTAATTTCTAAAGTCATGTAATTTATTTGTAAATTCTGATACTTCATACAAGTCAGATTAATTACAAGTAACGATTGTTATAACTGTGGCCTTACCATTATTCCATGAGTGATCGCAAAACAACATTGCGGAAAAACTTTTCAACTGATGAGTTACATAATGTGTAGAATAGAAAACTGGAATGAATTCCTTAAATGCCTTGGAAGAAGATAATAGAAGATTCATGTTCATTGCAATAATTAAAATGAATGGGTTGGTCGTGAATATGAAGTAGATGTATATATATATATATATATATATATATATATATATATATATATATATATATATATATATTCCTTAAATGCCTTGGAAGAAGATAATAGAAGATTCATGATCATTGCAATAATAAAAATGAATGGGTTGGACGTGAATATGAAGTAGATGTATGCATATATATATATTGTAACAAGGGCTCGTCGGGGTTCAAAATCAGAACACCGAGTTTATAATTGAAGGATGGAGGTTTCTTTATTTCCTATTACACAATGGTCAATACAGTTAGAAACTCCTGAATGTTCTCCAAATCACTCTTCTGGCCGGTGCTCACTGCCACGTCACAGAACTGTCCCAGTCCAATCCAGATCAGCTCACCAGCTCTTCCGTTCACCCTTCTCTTTGGTCACTAGTTCCCCGTTGACTAGGTCGTCCGCTCGCGGGTCCCTCCGGTCACACTAGTCCCTCCGGTCACTGGCTCCTCAGAATCCCAAGTCCCCAGCTGCGCTGATCGGTTCCCTCCGTCCAGGTCCTAAGCTCCTCAAGTCACCCTTACTTGAGGTCGCGCTGATCAGTGGTCTCCGTCCAGTTCACACTCTGACGCTGACTCTCTCCCGCTGTTACTGACTGCTACGGACTGACTGTTCTCCCATTGGCTGGCTTATCACTCCTCGCGGACTGACTCCCTCTGACTGGCCGTTGCTACTCACGAACTCTCTCTCCTCGGATTTACTGACTGACTGTCTACTAATCCGATGCACTGACTGTTACTCTGACTCTTCACGAACTCCTCACCTCGACTGCTCGCAGTCCTTATATAGCCTTAACGAAAGTTCCAGAGCCGACGTCTCGAAGGATCCGCCCGCGTGGAATCTGGAATGCGCTCTGCGCTGCGCGGGCACACCCCTTAGCGCGAGCTCCTCCCTACAGGCCTTCCCCCCGAAGCGTGGTCCAATAGCCGTGCCGCTGTAACGCCCACTGGCGCTCGTCTGCCGCCCGTCCAAGAGAGAAGCGCGATCATTCTAGACTCCGTCCTTTCTAGCAATTTCTGGCTGACTCCTCTTTCTATCAGTTTCTAGGCGAGTCTTTTCTGGGCTTTGTCACATTGCCCCCTCCTTAAGGGCCTTCGTCCCGAAGTGCCCCATGATATGCCACCAGATGGTCCAGGTGAACTACCAGCATCTTCACTCTTGGCTGTCGCTGGATGCGATAGACTTCTTCTGGCCACTTGGTGAACTACTTCATGGCCAACAACAGGTACCGATTTCCATCATCAGTAAGGGAGCATGGACCTGCCACGTTGTTTTGCCTCATGGCCCCACGGCTGCGAGTTCTAGGCCCTCTGCTGGCAATGCCGGTGTCGCATTGTTGTCGCCACCTCTCGACGTCACTGCATTGGTACAACCAGTAGAACCTTCTCCGCAGTTTGTCGAGGATCCGGTTCACTCCCAAGCGGTCACCTGTTGCTTTTGCGTGGACTTCCTCCAGGACCTCCTTGACTCCGACTCTCGGAAGGACTAGGTGCTCCGCAGTCGCCTTCCCTTCCGCAGACTCCCAGCTTCCTTTCAGGACCCCGTCCCTAACCACTAGGGCGTCCTGCTGGGCCCCATAGCCCTCGTAGATGGCGCTGCGACTGGCTACCTCTTCCCACGTCGGTCCCGTACCCGACATGACGTCCCGCAGTGTCTGTCCCCCGTCCACGCCGTCACGTGGTTTCTCTCCGGCGTCCACGTCGTCCCGCGGTGCCTGTCCTACGTCCACGTCGTCCCGAGGTGCCTGTCCTACGTCCACGTCGTCCCGCGGTGTCTGTTCCTCGTCCACGTCGTCCCGCGTTGTCTGTTCACTCAGGGCGTGATCTTCCCCTTCGGTAACTGGTGGTACGGTGATGGCCATGTCCTCTTCCGGCTCTTCCTTATCTTCCACCTTGGCCTGTCGCTCTGGTTCGTTCTCCACGGTCACCAGTTTGCCGTCTAGTTCATTTAATTTTTCCTTGGCCGGTTTCAGTTCCTGCTCGAGTTCTTCCTTAGGGCTTAAGCGCAGGTTCTTCATTTCAATTGTAATTTCTCTTAGGGCCTCTCTCGTTTCGCTGTTCTGCTGGGCCATTTTCTCATTCGGTCGGTCATACTGCTGTTTCGACTCGTTGTTCCACTTGCCCCTTTCTTCCTTTAGTCGGGCATTCTGCTGTTTCATATCGGCGATCAACTGGGCCCTTTCTTCCTTCAGCTCGTTCAATCTGTCATTCCGCTGGTCCATCTTCTCGTTCAGTTGTCATATCGGTGGTCCATCTTCTGTCTTAGATCGTCCATGGCGTGAAGTAGCGACTTCAGCATGTCCTCCATCTTGCGTTCCTTCAATTTTATCCCACTTCTGACACCAGTGTAACAAGGGCTCGTCGGGGTTCAAAATCAGAACACCGAGTTTATAATTGAAGGATGGAGGTTTCTTTATTTCCTATTACACAATGGTCAATACAGTCAGAAACTCCTGAATGTTCTCCAAATCACTCTTCTGTCTGGTGCTCACTGCCACGTCACAGCACTGTCCCAGTCCAATCCAGATCAGCTCACCAGCTCTTCAGCTCACCAGCTCTTCCGTTCACCCTTCTCTCCGGTCACTAGTTCCCCGTTGACTAGGTCGTCCGCTCGCGGGTCCCTCCGGTCACACTAGTCCCTCCGGTCACTGGCTCCTCAGCTTCCCAAGTCCTCAGCTGCGCTGATCGGTTCCCTCCGTCCAGGTCCTCTGCTCCTCAAGTCACCCTTACTTGAGGTCGCGCTGATCAGTGCTCTCCGTCCAGTTCACACTCTGACGCTGACTCTCTCCCGCTGTTACTGACTGCTACGGACTGACTGTTCTCCCATTGGCTGGCTCATCACTCCTCGCGGACTGACTCCCTCTGACTGGCCGTTGCTACTAACGAACTCTCTCTCCTCGGATTTACTGACTGACTCTCTGCTACTCCGATGCACTGACTGTTACTCTGACTCTTCACGAACTCCTCACCTCGACAGCTCGCACTCCTTATATAGCCTTAACGAAAGTTCCAGAGCCGACGTCTCGAAGGTTCCGCCCGCGTGGAATCTGGAATGCGCGCTGCGCTGCGCGGACACACCCCTTAGTGCGAGCTCCTCCCTAAAAGCCTTCCCCCCAAAGCGTGGTCCAATAGCCGTGCCGCTGTCACGCCCACTGGCGCTCGTGCCCACTGGCGCTCGTCTGCCGCCCGTCCACTAGAGGAGCGCGATCTTTCTAGACTCCGTCCTTTCTAGCAATTTCTGGCTGACTCCTCTTTCTATCAGTTTCTAGGCGAGTCTTTTCTGGGCTTTGTCACAATATATATATATATAATGGGCTCGCTCTGCTTTGTTTGTTGACCGCCGAATCAGTACGATTATCAAGCATATTACGTAATCTGGTGAATCAGTAGTTTAAAAATACGAGTTATTCAAGACGGTCAGAAAAAGTGTGGCTATACAATGTTGTGCAAAATCTTGTAGCGTGCAGAATTAAGTAATGAACTGTAATAATCTCCCTTTTATAGCTTTACCTGCAGCATTACTTCAAATGTTCCAACTAATAAATTTAATATAGTTCGTAAAAGACTTAATAATATTAAATTTTAGAATAAATAAGAAATATAATTCTGATTTTAAAAAGATAACCCACACTTTTTTCTCTGCTGCTTTCGATAAAAGAAATATCGTATATGATCAACCTCCCTTTTCGCTTCTACATATACACACATTTCTTTCTATTAGAAATAGGAATCCTAAAACTAAAAAAATAAATATGCTCTATGACCTCTCATTTAACTGCTGCATAATCTAGTATAGGCAGATGGCAGGATTGGGGGGCATAATGTCAGCATGCCAATTCCCTCGGCCGTTGTTGATGGCACACGAACCGGAGACAAGATTGAGGATACTATAATAGAATTTGGCCCGCTTGTGAAATTCAGTCACCTCAACAAAATGCACCCTAACTTTTTTCTTGGTCCAAGTAGTTTTTCTCGAAAAAGTCTAAAGAATACAAAATGTTCTTAACTTTTTTAAAAATTCAGAAATAATTATTTTCGTTTTTAAAAGAGATAAGACAACGAATCTAAAAAAACTTGTTTGTGGTTATTAGTAATTGTAGGATCGGTCCTTGAGGAATAAAATGATAGGATATTCAGTAGGATTAAAGTATAATATAGGTTTTTCGGAGGACCAGGTGATTACACCACTTAAATAATAATCGAAGGGAGACACAATGGACTGTAGGTAGCTGGGACAGAGATTTCAACCTGGGTAATTTGCAACGATATATATTCAAGAAGCCTGAATTCTGAATTAATGGATACAGCACTTATACACAATAATAATAAAAGAATGAATACAGTTAATGTTCTTGTAGAAAACTATTCTCCCGCCCTTTGGCGAAGGTAACGCTAGACACAGCCTGTACACAGCACGAGACTTCTAGGTTAGAACAATAGAAATTCTTGTAACTACCATTAAAATACAAGATTATTTCCTGGATTTCACACGTAAAGCTGCCTACACTCTAGGAGCATGATATACGCGGAGTTACAGATGAGGAATTGATATATATAGCGAAAAGGTCCACACAATTAGGAACGCTTGTGACGCGTGTCTATATACCGTGACGTCTCGATCCGAACTGACTTGCACTGCAACTGGCGTGGGTAACGCTGCAAGCTCACACCTGCAGGAAGTAATGAGTAATTCGCGGCAAATAATTGGCGCTAGCGCCAATTAACAAAGAGGTTAATTTAAAACACTAAAAATTATAGACTCTTGATCTAACATAACTCCCGCCTAAAATCGACAGATTTTACATAACACTTGCAAATAGATCAAGATAACACTAATACATTTACACTTTACTGAATAGGCAAGGGACACACTTTTACAATTGGTCGCTTGTATTCACCACTGGACGTACGCACTGTCACAACACGCACTAAGCCGTCGTCACCAGGATGCACTGATGAGATGATTCCCAGCTTCCACTGGAGCGGTGGAGAATTATCTTCTTTCAGGAGCACAAGAGTACCAACCTGGATGTTTTCGCTGGACGCAGACCACTTCTGCCTCTGCTGCAGTGAATGTAGGTAATCAGCTGACCAACGTTGCCATATGTGATGTATTTAGGTTTGTAGCTGATGCCATTTAGCAACATGAGAAATATTCTCTGCCATAGGAGGAGAAGGTAGGGCTGTGAGTTTTTCTCCAATGAGAAAGTGTCCAGGAGATAGATAGGATGAGTCGCTAGGATCATCACTTAGGCGTAGGAGAGGTCGAGAGTTTAGACAGGCCTCAATCTGGGTGAGAACTGTAGAAAGCTGCTCATATGTAAACACTTGGCTACCCATCACTCGTCGTAAATGAAATTTCATGGATTTAACAGCAGCCTCGTGCAGTCCTCCAAAATGTGGGGAGGAAGCAGGGATAAAATGCCATGTGAATTCATTAGAGGAGGCGTAGTCTTGGAGAACTTGTTGATGGGCGCTGGACTGAAGCAAGAGACGCAGCTCGCGAAGCTTGTTGTTAGCACCAACAAAGTTCGTCCCATTATCACTAAATATTTCCTTGCAAAGTCCTCTACGAGATGTGAATCTGCGCAGGGCGGCGATGAAGGCTTCAGAAGTAAGGTCGGAAACCAGCTCGATGTGAACTGCTTTCGTAGCCAAGCATACGAAGATAGCAATGTATGCTTTGACCTGAGTTTTGCTGCGGGGGGAACCGTATCTTATGAAGAATGGTCCAGCGTAGTCAACCGCAGAACGTAGAAATGCTCTAGCAGGGGTAACCCTGTAGCTAGGTAGGCTGCCCATCAACTGGTGAGCACCTTTGGCTTTCAACTTAAAACAAGTTAGACATCTATGTAGCGTAGACTTCACAACTCTACGTACACTAGGAATCCAATATCGTTCTCGCAGAGAAGATATGAGCAGTTGATGTGATGCATGAAGCAGTCGCAGATGCTCGGATTCAATTATCAATCTGGTGAGATGGTGACCTGGAGGGAGGATAAGCTGATGTCGTGCATCATGTGGTAATTCAGCTTTCTCCAGACGTCCACCCACTCGGAGTAGGCCATCCTTGTCCACAAAAGGCACCAAGGAGTGGAGCGAACTCTTGTTATTCACTTGCATCTTACTCTGAAGATCGGACAGTTCATGTGAATAGGCTGCTTGCTGAGCTATTCTTATACAAAGCAACAAAGCTTGTTGTAACTCTTCAACTGTGAGAGGGCCGTGACGTTTAACTTGGCTTCTACAGTTGTTTGTAAAGCGTAGCATATATGAAGTAACTCTTTGTAAACGAGCTAGCTTGGAAAAGCGTAGCATAAAATCTTCTTCAGCATGTGTGACTAGGCAAACTGTGTCACGCTGCTCACTACTGTCCTGCAGCTCAAGTTGCTGAGGTTGTTTGGGCCATGATTCAATAGGCTGTTTAACTGATTGTTGTCTGGACTCACCCAATGAAGTTTTATGCTGTTTCATTGGCAGACGTACTGTAGAACTACCATCATCATTGCGAGTGGTATTCTCTGCATAATGCTGTTCGCACCGTTTCTCTTCTTGTTTTAACATCTGTTGTGGAAAGTCTTCGAGGTCCCAAAACCGTCGCAGCTGCTTGTCCACATTGTCCGTAGAGATGAAGAAGTTGTGCTGGGAAACAGTATCTAGATTACCTTTCACAGAGGATTTAGGAATGTTTCCCGACAATATCCAACCTAGTTCCGTACTAATCAATGCAGGAAAACCAGGATTGGTCAGGATCTTACCATGGAAAAGCTCGAAGAATAATGCTCCTCCAATCAGCAAATCAATTTCAGAAGGAATATTAAATTTAGGATCGGCTAATGGGATTTCAGAAGGAATATTCCATGAGGATGGATCAATTCGGACTGCGGGTAGCTTCCCTGTTATGCGAGGAAGGATTAGGCAATCTAGATTCCTTCGATAGTTGTAAACCATAGATCTCACATTTATGTTTACACTATGACTAGCATTCGATGAAGTACCGTTTATACCCTTAACCGGCGTATCAGCTGTCCTTGTAGGAAGTTGCAGACGCCTTGCTAGATCCGCAGACACGAAACTGGCCTGGCTAGCAGAGTCTAGAAGGGCCTTACACTGTATGTAGTTACCATGCTTGTCTTGCACTTCGACTCTTGCAGTCGCAAGTAAGACGTGAAGCACTGGCTTTGTTTTCACTGAGCAATAACTCGCAGGAGCCTCAGCCCTGTTACTATTCACTATATCACTGTTTGCACTGGAGTGTGAAACCGTTCTCTTGTGATCACTACTGTGTAACATCTTACTGTGCAGTTTACCACAGTTACAAAAGGAAGATGCTTTGCACTGATTTACTCGATGAGTATTAGCAAAACAATTGAAACACAAGTTCTTGCTTTTCACAACTTTCCATCGCTGTTCAACACTCAGCTGACGGAATTGTTTACACTTATACAGGTTATGGCCGCCTTGACACTGAGGGCATAACTGTTCAGTTGTCGACACATATGACTGACGACTGTTATTATGTTGATTTCTAGGCTCACGATGTTCATTTCTAGGTTTTGATGGGCTGGCCCTGTTGCAGGAATTATTCGACAGCACCTCTAGAGAATGAGACTTAGCTTCTAGAAATAACACAAGTTCACCTAATGGAGTAAATGTTTGAGAATCGATTCTAGATTCCCATTCACGTTGCAAGCTTTCAGGAAGGTGCTCCAATAACAATTGCATTAAAATGACTTCATGAAGTGGCACTTCTAATTCTAACGCTTCAATGGCATGCAAGTTGTTCTGGAATTGATTCAACAAATTTCTCAAGTCTGCAACTGTCTCTTGTCGCGCTACAGGTAGGGACAACAGATGCTTAATATGGGATATGGCAATTAAACGCTTATTGTTATATCTTGCACACAATAGGTCCCAGGCAACTTGGAAGTTCTCACTCGTGACTGGCAAACTTTGCAATAATGTTTTAGCTTCGCCCTTTAGCGAACCAATGAGATAGTGGAATTTTTGAATAGGTGATAAACTGCTGTTATTCACAATCACACTCGAAAAAGTGTCAAAATAATGTTTGAATTTAGTTACATCACTCTCAAACACTGGAATTTGAATAGTAGGTAACTTTATTCCATTACTTCCCTGCGAAGCACTGGAGTTCACTGATTGTCTTGTGCCACTGTTATTTGAATTGACACTGACTGACGTAGGCTCACGAGCATGTATTAATTCACTTAACCTTGCTTTTAGCTCTTCATAACAACTTCTTGTAGTTTCCTTATGCTCTGAGTGTTCATCTAAATCTTCTTCGGCTTCTATAAGCGATTCGATTTGAGATTGAATTGTGTCGTATCTCTCCCAAATTACGTTTAAACTGTCAAATTTAACTTTCAATAGAAATACGTTTGTTTCTTCATTCAGAGTAGCAAGAGTCTTTTGCATGTGAGTCAATTCCCTCTTAATTATACCTCTTCTTTTTATCAAAGCCCGTAGTTCACTTTCCATGATGAAGTAAAATAATTAACATAGACAGCGTAGAATGATTAGACAGTCAACTGTAGACACTCTTATTGCGGCGGCAGTGGAGGCGGACGGAGAGGAGGCCGTTGTCTTCTTCTCGCGTGTGATTGAAGGCGGGTACCATATAACACGTGGAGCGGCAGCCAGCTGGTGCGCACGAAGACAAACAGTTCAGGAAAATCACTAGAGCCGAGCGAAGCACGAAGCTGACACGAACTTAACACGAACGGCACCTTCGGGTGGTCGCGCGAAACTGGACCTTATTAACAACAAGCGGACTCCTTGTAGTTTCGTCATACACTAAAATCAGCTACAAGTCCCACTCTTCTTTCATAATTCAGAAATCATTGCAAATATTCTCAGATCCGCCCGTGAGGAACCAAATGTAGGATCGGTCCTTGAGGAATAAAATGATAGGATATTCAGTAGGATTAAAGTATAATATAGGTTTTTCGGAGGACCAGGTGATTACACCACTTAAATAATAATCGAAGGGAGACACAATGGACTGTAGGTAGCTGGGACAGAGATTTCAACCTGGGTAATTTGCAACGATATATATTCAAGAAGCCTGAATTCTGAATTAATGGATACAGCACTTATACACAATAATAATAAAAGAATGAATACAGTTAATGTTCTTGTAGAAAACTATTCTCCCGCCCTTTGGCGAAGGTAACGCTAGACACAGCCTGTACACAGCACGAGACTTCTAGGTTAGAACAATAGAAATTCTTGTAACTACCATTAAAATACAAGATTATTTCCTGGATTTCACACGTAAAGCTGCCTACACTCTAGGAGCATGATATACGCGGAGTTACAGATGAGGAATTGATATATATAGCGAAAAGGTCCACACAATTAGGAACGCTTGTGACGCGTGTCTATATACCGTGACGTCTCGATCCGAACTGACTTGCACTGCAACTGGCGTGGGTAACGCTGCAAGCTCACACCTGCAGGAAGTAATGAGTAATTCGCGGCAAATAATTGGCGCTAGCGCCAATTAACAAAGAGGTTAATTTAAAACACTAAAAATTATAGACTCTTGATCTAACAAGTAATAGTTCCATCTAAGATTCTCACACAGTTAAATTATTTTGCTCAAAATACTAAGTAATTTAATAATTCTTAATTGGTTCAAAAAAGGTATTTTAAGCGTATTTATGAAACAAATTAAAAATAATAATGGTAATGGTAATAATTATTGTTTGTTGTTAGATACAGATTTTAGCATTAACACTGTCAAAATAGATCTGTAGGAACTGCATTATCATAAACACATTAAAAGATAAAACGAAGTTAATATACAATCTCCTTTGAGCTTTTCTTTAGAAACTCCTTATCTATTTTTGTATCAAGTGCGCAAAATAATGCTTTAACGGACGAATCTAGCATTGTGGCCGAGGCGTAAGCCGAGGCTGAAATACTGGATGAGTCCGCTGAAGTTTTTGCGTACGTGGCTTTTGACACTGTAAACCACAAGATACTTATAGAAAAATTAGAGCAAATTGGAATAAGAGGTACTGCACTAAATTTATTTCGGTCTTATTTACATAATAGAACGCAAATAACCAAAATTAAGGATCAGTTTAATGATATCAGAGAAGTGGATACTGGTGTGCCACAAGGAACAATTTTGGGTCCAATTCTTTTCATTATTTACATAAATGAGTTGCTGCATCTGGACTTAAATAATTTCCATGGCCGTCTTTACTCTTATGCCGATGATACCGTATTGCTATTTTCCGCTCCAACTTGGCAGGATACTTACAAATGGGCTAATAAGGGATTAAGAGTAGTTAAAAGTTGGCTTGACTGCAATAGGTTAGTATTAAATATAGATAAAACAAACTGTGTTCCATTCTCATTAACAACTGCTGGTACTCCACAATTAAGAATTGATCAAAACTTGTGCGTAAGACTACATGATATCAACTGTGAATCTGATTCATGTACCTGCCAGGATGTGAAGGAGACAAATCAGGTCAAATACCTTGGTAGTATTATAGATCGTCATCTGAAATTCAACAAACACATCACATATTTATGTACCAGATTAAGAAAAGCATTATACAAATTTGTCTGTCTAAAACTATATTTACCGACTGAAGTCTTAAAGACAGTCTACTTAGCTCTAATACAATCTGTCCTCCAATATGGTATCATTGGCTGGGGAGGAAGTGGCACATCTGTATTGACTCCTTTGATTCTAATACAGAAGAGAATTATAAAAATTTGTTTAAAAAAGCCTATAGAATATCCAACAGAATTGATATTTTCTTAATTTAATGTGATGACTGTAGAACAAATTTATAAGCTCACACTTTTAAAATACTTTCAAAAATACCGCAACGTACATGTATCGGATCCTCATAACTACAATACTAGAAGAAATAAAACATTGCCTTTAATAGAACCAAAATACTTCACCTCTTCTGGCTCTAAACATAGCATTTATTATGGTCCAAGACTCTATAACTCTATAATTAGGTCACATCCAGAAATAGTACATATGAACAACAAAAAATTCAATAAGTTTATCAAAAATCTTATTTCATAGTCCAAAAGTTACTTCACTCTGTACTTAGTAGACAATTAAGGAACGATTTTATTTGTAATAACTCATGGTTTCAATTTTTGTTCTTACTACTTTTCCTTTTTTCTTTTTACTATTCTGTTCTTTCTTTTTTTGTTATTATTGTTTAGGTATTGATTTAATATTATAATTTCTTTATGTATTTGTAATTTGTATTTTATAATGTAAATGGCTGAACTGTGCCCGAGCACGAGCGCTTGCTCATTCGGGTGGTCTTGTTTTGTTTTGTATAAATATAAAATATATATAAAATATAAATATAGTCCGCTGAAGTTTTTGCGTACGTGGTGCATAAAATAATTTTGGTAAAAGTTATTTCCTTTGGCTACTAACGAGCTCAGTTTTTCAATCATTTCCAATGATTCTGCGTAAAGGAAGCAAAGATAATGACGATTGTATAAGTAGTGCTTGTTTGTAAACTTCGCGAGCTGTGGATTGTTTCTTTTCCTTAAAAAAAAACTTTTAAATAGGCTACATCGTTAAGACAGTAATGTTGATTAATTAAACTAAATATATTTACATCAATTGACATTACGCGTCATTTTTATCATATTTTCTGCAACGAAACATATTATGCCTTGTTAAAAGGAGCAATCGTACAAGAGATTCTTCTTTCAACTAGCACTCGTGGTCTAGGAGACGAAGCTATGGCGCAGTAATGCAAACTTCGCACGTTCGTGCCTACACACAGCCATAAAAAGGTATAAACATTTATTATCATCTAATTTATTTCTTAAGTTCAAGTTTTCTAAATGGCAAGTTTGTTAATAAACAATGAAAAATAAAATTCTTAACTTACACTGGGAGATACTGTAGACTCATCTAGGAGCCATAGTTGGAACAACATCCACTAGAGGTTAACATGGGAACTTCACGGCGTGTTAGTAGTCCGAGAACCAGCCGATTTAGAGAACGTGTAGTAAAAAATGATATGTCGTTGCTCAAACTCAAACCCATAAGAAAACTAAACATGATTTCGTTTGAACGATAACAAAATTAAATTAAATTTTGGACTCTCTGGGATGTAATTTTGAAACATACTCTCTTTTATGATTGACATGACTTGTGTAATACTGATATTGTACTGATTACTATATTGGTTGTGTGAAGAGAAGTCTTTATGGCCTAAGCTCTGCCAGTTAACGTAACTTAAATTATTTATTTGTTATTTAAAGCGTGCTAGGAAGGAAAGAGGAGAGTAATAGAAGCAAGCACGGTTGACAGAAAGAAAAAGTGATTGGACGGAAGATGTCGCGACATTTGAATATTCTTACTTTGCGATGTGCCACCGGAAGCGGTAGGCCACGGTCCAGAATATTAAGTAGAGCTCTGCGGCCCCACAAAGCGAACGCGTATGCAGAAATATGATGGCAGTACAGTCGTGGGAATAACCAGACATGCTGAATACGCACCACGCACATTACGATAGATGCCATGTAGAGTGAAAATTAACGGTATTTCCAGAGAAAATAAATAAAATTAAAAATAAATTACTTATTTTCATTTCAAGGCTCTGAAAGACAAGAATGGCAGCCACAATTGTCCGCTAGGAATTGGAGACCTAGGATTTCAACACCATACATTACTGCTTCCTGTGATAACTTTCCCTACACTTTTAAACGTTTTAAAGACCATATAAGCACAGTACAGTTTTGTACCAGTGTCATAGCAATGAAAATAAATTTATTCTATAATGGATCCTTTACAAAAATTGAAGACAAGGCAGCCCATTGTCTTCCATTTTATTAATTTAATATTTAGACCATGCTGTTAGAGAATGGCAGGACAATTTACATTTTGACTTGGATTGACGTGTGATAAATTTTCTGTTACCAGAGTGTAATAGCCTACAATTCAATTAAATTCAATTGAATTTTATTGCTACAAATTACAATGTAAAATATATAGAAATGTGTTTTCGAACGCCACCCGAAGAAGCATAGCTTGTTCTCGGGGGCGGTTCAGTTCAATAAGAATAAAGTAACTTAGAATGAAATAATTATTTAGAGTAATTAAAAAGTTATTTATATAACATAGAAAAGTTTGAGTTAATGCTATTTACAGTAAGGACAGAACATTTTATATTTTTAAATATGGAAATGTACGAGTTAATACAATAACATACAATAATATATATATATATATATATATATATATATATATATTGTTAAATAGATTTTAATGTAAGGCAAATCAATTACATCTAAATATTAAAGTCCGATATTGAAAATGTTGTAGTAATTACGGAAGTAAGGAAATAAAAGTAATTATATAATTTGTATATTTTAGACTTAAATTGTTTGTTGTTTAAGCCAGTTAATTCAGGATGGTTGTTAATAAATTAATTGAATAGTCTTGGGCCGAAACTTGAACAGTGCCTAACTCCAGCAGTTGTAATTTTTTTGGTCAGTTAAAAAATTAATTTGATTCCTTCGCGTGTTATAATCGTGACCTTCTGACAACTAATTGCCACGATGTGTATGAAAATAACCTAATAGGACACACTTGTAAATTTGGTTAAAGCTGGAAGAATATTTGGAAGGTTTTGATGAAGAAATTTTTATGATGCGTTTTTTAAGACAACGCTGATTATAGATTTTGAAATTCCTCCCCTCCAATTATACCATAATGAATAATATAATGAATTAGGACTAAGTAAACTGTAGGCATGTGTAATACATGAGCTTGTACACATGAACGGAGAATATCAAATTTATAAATGATTTTACGTAACCTATTGCATAAATACACGATGTACATGCGCCATCTTAAATGTTGATCAATTATGATGCCTTGATATTTAACTTGATTTTATTCACTTAACCCATTAATGGCAATGGTATGAAATTTCATACCAAGTACATTAAAATAATAATATAAACTTAAGGGGGTACGGAATGGGTTTTCTGGTAAAAAATAGATTTTTTTATTTCAGTTTATTAATCTTTGGAATTTTCTGATTAATTTGGTATGTAGAACATGTTGATATGATCATTACAAGTATATCTTTTTTTATTTTTATGGGATGGTGTACACATGTATTCTGCTCTCTGTAACGTATGATCTGAAGGCTTTCAATGTTTGTAGAGAATTACTGTTTTAAAAATTCCGCCATTCTAGTGGTAAGTTTAGCTGTTGGAGGGATAGTATTGTCTTGTGTTGTACAAAATATTCAGAGAAGTCTCCAGGATGAGTATGAAGATGATCCAGACAACCCGAGCTAAGGAGCGAGCATGCATTGATGTTACAACTTCGTGGCTCGTTTTCCGTAATTTTACTTTTTTCATACAAAAGGAAGGTCTTCTCATCTCCTAATAGACATAGAGGTTTGAAATTCTCCGCACTTCGTCATATTAATGCTTTACACATACTGAAACAACAGTTTTTAATTGAGTAAGTTTTAAGAATTTTATACATGAAAATGCATTGAAATTATGATTTTTTTTTTAATTCATAAAAAGATAAAATTATTATCTCAGCCAGTATTCAGTTTTATGAAGAACTATTGTTTCAGTATTAATATAAGGTCTATGGCTATAACCTGTAAAAAATCAAAAGGCTAGCTCCAGTAGTTTCTGAGAAAACCCTCCTTTTCTAAGGGATAATTTAACATTGTAAGAATAGTGCATTCCGATTCCCTATAATTTAAAAACTCCTTAATGTGTGGAATTACGGCAAGATTTATTCTTTAGCAGAAGGTTGGCGCAACACGTGAATAGAATATAAGCTTAGCGGCTTCTTTAGTTTCAGTTTTAGAGTGTCAAAAGTTAGACGTTTATTTTTCCTTCCTGGATGATGACGCACCGGTGAGTAATTTTGTTTCTTACAACCCAGTGTTGTCTCAAATTCAATAAGATATTGTTGAATGTTTTTCTCAAAACATATTTAACACATTAAACAATAATATGCATGTAATATGCATGAATGTCTTTCAATATGAAGAAAGTATTTGAAAGGTTACTCTTTTTACCCCTTTATATGATAAATTTAATAATGCGTGCACAAATTTAAAACTTACACCAAAATACATTAAAGTACATAGTAAAACAAGGAATGAGACACAAGAAAAGAAAATCAGGCTAAACAATGAAATAAAATGTCTGTACAAAAAGAAAAATGTCTTAACTCTCAAGCATTCAGATTACATTTGCAAGCCTCGAACTATTTGAGACAGGAATGGATTCATATCAATAATAATATTCAAACTAAGCTTGAAAAATAAATTAAAAATAAATACACTACTATGAATAAGAAAATAGAACGCCTTTTGAAAGAAAAAGAAAAAGAGGCCAACAAAGAAATGCTACATGATACGCCGAATAACGTTACAAATAAAATCAGGTAAACTGATGTAACAAAGTGCCAGTATGTTTTTGTTTAATCAGTTATGACTGCAATTATGATATTCAGAATATATTTTTTTTAAATTGATTTCCAAGTTAAGCTCCAGATTTATTCATTAAGCAGGGCTTACGGAAGAAGAAAGGTCTACCATCTCGGCCACCTGGGTCATTTTAACGGTCTAGTTGGATAAGCGCATGTAAATCAATATGTTTTTTGTCATAGCTACCTGTATTTTAATTTCCAAGGCCTTATAAGATCACAGTAAAACAATACGCTATGTTGTCAAGATAACTGATTTTCATTTTTTTTTATAAATTCTTTCGAATACGTATATTACCATAAAATAGGCACTAAATTGAGCATTACTCCGAAACAGGTCAACCGATTTTATCCATCATGAATAGACGTCTTCCCACGGACATTATAAATGTGTATACCAAGTTTCATAAAAATCCGGTAAAGCGTATTTGAGTTACCGCGTCTTTAAAATAACACTAAATTGGGTTTTACTCCGGTACCGGTCTACCGATTTGGTCCAATATCAGTAGACGTCTTTCCACGTACATTATAAATGGGTATACAAAATTTCAGGAAAATCCAATAAAGCATATTTGAGTTATCGCGACTTCTTATATATTAACATAAAAACACTAAATTGGGCATTATTCCGGTACTGGCCAACCGATTTGGTCCAATATCAATAAACGTCTTCCCATGGACGTTATAAATGCGTATACGAAGTTTCATAAATATCCGATAAAGCGTATTTGAGTTATTGCGCCTTTAAAGTAGACACTAAATTGGGTTTTACTCCGGTACCGGTCACCAGATTAGGTTGAAATTCAATAGGGCACTTCTCATGGACGTCATAAATGGGTATACCAAGTTTCATGGAAATCCGATACAGCGTATTTGAGTGATGGCGCCTTTCTATTAGAAAGGCACCTTAATCTATTAAAATAGGCACTAAATTGGGCATTACTCCGGTACCGGTGAACCGATTTGGTTCAATATCAATAGGGTTCTTCCCATGGACATTATAAATGTGTTTTCCAAGTTTCATGAAAATCCGAAAAAGCGTATTTGAGTTATGGTGCGTACAGACACACGGACAGACAGACGGACAGACGGACAGACAGACGGACAGACATTTTTTCGTCCACCACACAATCTCATAAAGTACCATACTGGCACTTAATATCATGGAATTCTATCCCAATATATTTAACTTATCTGACATAACATTAATCACAGAAGAACAAAATGTGTTGCAACTATGTTATAAATACGACTTTGAATTAAAAGAGGACAAAAGGATTCTGAATAATGTAATAAATGACGAAATTTCCATTGCCAAAGTTCCACATAATCTACAAAATGATATTAGAAACAATGTTGCAAACACAATGAAAGACATATACACAAAACAGCACAAACAATCTGATAACACACGTGCTCTAAAAGTATTAAACAATTTAAACAAAAAACTATCAGACAACAACATCACACACACCAAAACAACATCACACACACCAAAACAACATCACACACACCAAAGGGGAGAAAGGTAACACTTTAATTCTAGTTATTAGCAATGATTATATTAGAAAAACAATCATTTCATTGAAGAAAATCATATTCAAGAAATAAATACAGATCCAACCAGGTGCTGGGAGAAACCCGCTATGACAACACAGGGCACTTAGTAGATGCATGCATGAAGCAAAGAAAATGTGCTCAGTGCAAGAAATGTACAAATGTACAGTGTGTACAGTGTAATGTGGGCTTACATCCGAAAGAGTGTTTTGCAAAGTAACATGTGAGGCGTTAAGGTGTGGTTTCTTCTATTTGAAAAAAAGATTCAAATGATATTTGGTAAACAATTTTAAGATATGCACCGCAACAATGTGTCAGTACAACAAATATTATTAAAAAAATTGAGTTTATAATATAATATTCCAAGTACCAAGACGTACTAATGTTTCCCAATTTGGCCATGGTATGAAATTTCACACCTAACAAAAACCTAGAAATTTTATTAAAATCTAGAAATATTTATTTAGAATGTAAAAGTAACCTATAAGGAGTAAACTGTATGAAAATTGAAACGGAAAAAGTATTTTTTGAATTTCAGCCACTAATGGTTGAATAATAGAATGAATTAGGGCTAAGTAAACTTTACTTATTACATGAGCTGGTACACATGAACGGAGAATAACAAATTTATGAATGATTTTACATAACCTATTGCATAAATGCACGATGTACATGTCCCATCTTAAATGTCGATCAATTATGATGCCTTGATATTTAACTTGATTTTATTCACTTAAAGAGGGACAAGTGCAGCTACTAATACAGAAAATTGAACTATGTATTTTTAAGCTTCATTGCAACATGATTTTAATTGTTGCGTAAGGTAATTGTTAAAGAGAAAAGGATTAGAGTACCTTTCTTAACTTTTAAAAAAAGTAGAAATATAACCACGATTTTATGAAATTGATAACCCTTGTAGGCACTTTCATACCCCACCAAGAAACACTAAAATGTATAAATATAACATCAGCATATTAGTAAATAGAGGCATTAAATATATTCGAATTAATTGTAACTAGTAAGGAGTTCATTTACGTATATTAAAACAATATTGCACCCTGAGGCACACTGATATTTATTTTCCGTGGGTCACTGAGGTCATTATCTATTTTTGTAGCTTGTGTTATATTACTTAATTATGACCGAAATAAATTTAAAACATTTCCTCTAATGCCTAGGTCGTATAATTTTGACAGAAAATATTATGGTCCACAGTGTCAAATGGTTTTTGTAAATCTGAAAATATACCTGAAGACAATCTTCTAAAACAAAGATTCCACATTAAACATTCCACATCTAAATAGTCCAGTCAACGAAGGGGTGTAGAGGACATGGGGAGGGGGAGAATTTTTTTCTTCAGGACTGTGTTGGGGGTAGTTAGGAGGTAAACATACTAAAATTCCTCGCCCCTACCCCTTACGCTTCATGGGGGAGGGGGTGGAAAGGGTCCATTTTTTTTCGCTTATAACTTGAAAACGGTCCGCAGGGAAAAACTTTTTATGTACCAAATTAAAGCTAAAATAATTTTCTACAAGTTGGTTCACATACACTAGCTAAAATAATTTTCTACAAGTTGGTTCACATACACTTTTGTCGTATCTATAATTGTTCTCGAGATATAGGCTGCTGGATATCACTAATTTTCCAAAAAATAATTTTTACCTCACGTTTTTCGCTACGTTTGTCTTTCTAACTTCTCCGCATCTCATTTTACAGCAACGTCGTCAGGAAAATAGTTGTAGAAAATTAAATTTCCTTTAAAAACAAGTATAGATATTTAATTTATCTACAACAAAACAAAAGTTACAATAATTTGAAATTGTTGGGAAAATTTAGTGATTTCTCAAGAAAATTGTAAATTTATTTCCTAATTCAAGAGCTATAACGATATATGTATGTACATATAAATACTATATATACTATATATTTCTGGGCGATTCTTCAAATACGGGAAAATTTGTGTTCCGGAGTGATATTTCCCTTCAAATTCAACTTTAAAAAAAAATTAAAATAAAAGTTTGGTTCTACTACTTCCATACTAAACTATCACTTTTAAATGTCACTAACTTTAATTTCTGATGTTCCAAAATCAAATTTAATTCAATGAAATGTCATCCACATGCCCTGTCCCATACCCTGGTTTTGTATATTCTAATGCATTTTTCCACAAAATAAAATTTTATTTCCTTTTCAACTTTTCTCCTGCCAATGAGTATGAATGTGTGAAGAATATTAACCCCTAAAATATAAAATGAAATCAAATTGTCTCCCCACCTAATGAACATGAAGAATGTCCCAAGGGTTTTTGGTCATCCACATGGCTGAAAAGAATGGAATTTTTTCTGCAGAAATGAGAAATTTGTATAACTGGCAACAGTGTTAGAAAGCCAACAGGGCAGCTTGTGGTTGAATTGTAAGGTTGAATTTGCTTGCTTACAAACAGTTTGGGATTAACAAAGGACTTTGCATCATTTTCAAGGAAAGCGTTTTTATTCCCCGTCATTAACATGACTTCTAGAAAGTAGGCAGAAAGTGAATATTAATTAATTTTGATTATGCACTATGATAAACCTACCAATTCAAAGTACCTGATTAAAGTTCAGCCTACAGAGGTTTAGGAATGGCTTGCTGAGACCACTTAAACTCCTTTTTTGTCATCCACATGCCTGATTTTTGTGTCATCCACATGCCTCATGAAGGGGTATGTGGATGACTCTCAAGTCATGTAGATTATAAATGTAGGGTACTATTGTGTTTTCGGTGCCTGTGATCTGTACTTACAATCTTAAAACTGATTAAATTAATTTCTGCTTGATCCCCCCCCCCAAAAAAACCATAAAAACCAAAAAAAAAATTGCTAATTTGGTGCAAAATCAACTGAAGCACACTGAGAAAAATATGAAATCACATAAAGAAAAGCAGATTGTTGCCAAAGTTAGTCATTAATGTGGCCTTCTGCTATCCACATATACACGGATGTCATTCACATGGCTTTAAAAAATAAAAAAATTAAAATAAATAAAAATATAAACATTTAAGCTCTGCTGGTGTCATATAAGTAACCCCTGAAGTATTTTCCTAATTTTTTTGAGGTTCTTTAAACAAAGAAAAAATTCGGATTTTACACACTCCAAATTTTCCCGTATTTGAAGAATCACCCATATACTGTACATATACATTAGGAATCCACATTTAATAACCCCCGTCATCTTCCATCACCTTTTATATCGGATTAAGCGTCTACAGGGGATATTTTGAGGGGCTCCATTTCTTCGTTCATTACAGGCATCTGTTCAAACAGTTCCCTTGGCAGTTTTGGCATAAAAGGGGAACAGTTCAACGAAACTTCCTTGAAGTCACATAGAAGACTGCTGCAAGCCTTTGTGCACTTAAAAAATATTGTTTAAAATTCCTTGTGGTGCTGCTGGGTCTTTGGTCAGCACTGGAGCAAGATGATTTTACTTACATTACCAACCCCATAACTCTGGGGGTAATTTATTGGTTTCTAACCAGAGATGCGCCTGGTGGTATGTCCGAAAGGCCCCCTCGCTTGGTGGAATTGACGAGAGATCAGGTTTTACATTGGTCATAGATTTTAGAAATGAATGGATACGAGGCGAATACGTGAAATTTGTCAAGACCCACTACCCAGGGATGAGGTGATTGAAATAAACTCACCACACAGCACTAAGGTGGCCGAACAGGGAAGACGCTAACGAAGGAGAAAGTCTCTAGATATCTATTTCAATCTGGACACCGAAATAACAGTGAATGAAGAACTATTCCTCTCAAATCCGGACAATCAAGACAGACTGATCGACCTACTGAGGTCTAAACTCGAGGAAAACGGCATCAATCATCAGATGATGCAGACGTGCTGATTGTCAGTACACCTAGTGAACAATCAACGAAACATCTAATATGGCTGGCATTGGGGAAGATGTCGGTCTAGCATTTATATTTACCGGAAATACGCCACCTGACCACATTATTTTACTCACCAAACCAGGGAGCGGAAAAGTTCTAACCAATGTTTACTCCACCCACTAAATGAAGCAGTGGGAATGAAACAAATTCTGGTCCTGCAAGCTTTTACTGGCTGTCACATTCCGAAAGAGTAAACTAGGTTTTGTCAAAGTTTACCAAAAATACCCGGATATTCACAGAACAGACGAAGTATTTTACAACCCCTCCTCTTCACAAGTTGATGTTGAGGAAGCTGGGTAAACATGCATGTTCAGATGGTACGGCGTACTAGCAAAGGAGAGCTCCCTTAACATCTAACGTTACCATTCATTTCTAAAATCTATGACTAATGTAAAACCTGATTTCTCGTCTCTTCCACCAAGCAATAAAAGAACATGCCTTTAGGACATGCCACCAGGTGCAGCTCTCATTAGGAAACCAATTGCCCCAGGAGTTGTGGGGTTGGGAACGCATGGGAAATTATCTTGCTCCAGAGCTGACCAAATACCCAGCAGCACCACAAGAAATTTTAAGCAAGATTTTTTTGTAAGTGCACAAAGGCTTGCAGCAGTCTTAAACGTGGCAGCAAGAAAGTTTCGTTGAACTGTTCCCCTTTATATTCCAACACTGCCTGGGGAACTGTTTCAATAAGATACCTGTAATGAACGAAGATGACGATGAGGAAGAAATGGAGCCCCTCCATACATCCCCTGCACACGCTGAATCCGGTATCAAAAAAGTTATGGAAGATGACGGGAATTCTCAGCTCCGGCTACCTTGAGTTGTGGAGATGCAGCCAAGAGAGCCAGGACTACACCAATTTTAAAAATATATTTCTTTAATAGTTTTTATAAATGCACATTGATTTATTTGTTTAATAAATACTATTTTTTTAAATGTTTGTTGCTATAAAAATCACCTTCATAGATTTTCAGATTCTATATTTTTAAAACCTGGAATTTCTTCCCAGGTTTTCTGTTTTGAAAATTAAACAACTAATTTAAAATTGTCGTAATTGTATAATTTGCTCGTTACTAATCATCAGTAGGAACTTTTTGTAGAGTTTAGACACTATCTTTACAGGGAAGAGGAAAGCTGTTTCTTGGATCCAGCGTGATAATATATATATATACATATATATATATTGTGTACTATGTATGTATGTGTGTATATATGTGTAGTATGTATGTATGCATGTAAACGTATATATATCATTATAGCTCAGCCTCTAACAGAAATGAGTACCAGGAGCAATCCTGGGGGTAAAGGCTGCCGGTGCGTAAGGCTGACAACCTTACCATCTTCACGTGCCTAATGTCCAAAATCTGGGAGCCTCAACTTCCTGGAACCCACTGGGCCTCCATGGCTTGTATAGGGATCACTTTACTTTACTTTTATATATCATTATAGCACTTAAATTAGGAAATAACAAATGTACAATTTTCTTGAGAAATCACTAAATTTACCCGAAAATTTCAGATTAATGTAACTTTTGTTTTGTTGAAGATAAATTAAATATCTATATTTATATTTAAAGGAAATTTTATTTTCTAAAACTATTTTCCTGACGACGTTGCTGTAATATGAAAGGCTGAGAAGTTGTAAAGACAAATGTAGTGAAAAACGTGAGGTAAAAATTATTTTTTGTAAAATTAGTGATATCCAGCAGCCTATAACTCGAAAACTACTATAGATACGAAAAACGTGTAAATAAACTAACTTGTAGTGAATTATCTCCGCTTTAATTTGGTACATAAAACATTTTTCTTTACGACGGACCGTTTTCAAGTTATAAGCGAAAAACAAAAAAATGGGCCCTTTCCACCCCTCTCCCCCATTAAGCGTAAGGGGTAGGGGCGGAGACTTTTAGTATGTTCACCTCCTAACTACCCCCAACACATTCCTGAAGGAAAAAATTATCTCCCTCTCCATGTCCTCTACAACCCCTTTTACGGCATTCATTGACTGGACTAAAAGCAAAACGAAGTCTTGCTAAAACGATGAACAAATACAGCCTACAGATCTCTGTAGAAGAAAAAAGTGAAGGTATTTTATGGAAGAGATCCAATAAAAACGAAAAGTAATACTGAATGGCTCCTTCTTAGTGTAGGCTAGTGTGCCTAACAGAATTTGCTATAGGATTTTTCGGAGGACCACTGGATTATAATCCAGAAATATTTAAGCTTAGAAGTGCAGGAATGTTGAAGGAAGCAGGAATAATGGAGAATAAGAATTGTCACTTATTCTACTGCTCTAGAAGATTGCTGCTTCTCTTCTTTCTTCTAGCTATGCTTAATATTTATTAGTATTAATTTTTATTTCACTTGGAAATTTTAAGAATAATGTCAAAGGTTATGTGCTTAGTTTATGAGATATAATTTTCTTAACAAGAACCTATGGTAATTTTATTGTAAACTTATTGGTGTACAATTTGAATTTGTTGAGCTATATCTTGCTCAAAGATTGCTACAGCAATTTCTTTAGATTGCTTGTAGGAAAAGAGGAGTTGCAAGGATGCCAAAACTCCTTACATTTATATAAGCAGATTTACTTTATAGTAATATAAAGATGCTAAGCCCTACTTGGCTTTTGTGTATTAATACATGGTTTAGTTTGATTTACTTAACTTGTATTGCGACTACATCCGATGAGAATGTGAATTCATTAGCCGGACTATGGCTAAACGGGGATGTACAGTTACTGATGCTGTAGATCTATGATGCTGTAGATCATCCTGAACGGTGGCCAGTAGCGAGTCCTTCCATGGCTACGAGCTACGCTCCACGAAGTTCTAGGGATGTCCTCGAATCCACCTCCAAGTGGATTAAGTAGTGGCTGCTGATGCTGGTTCCATGATGCGTAGTTATATGTAGATACTGTACAATAATATATTCAGACGTGTGGTCTGTTTGCTAAATTTGGGGCTGTGCCCTTACGAAGCGACGATCGGTGAAGAAGTGAATAAAGTCTAACGGCCACAAAATGCGTTCACATAATCATCTTACAAAATAGTCATTCAAAAATTCGATGGAAAGCTAGTCTTGAACTTTCTAGATGCTTCCATCCTAAAGCAGGCTTTTATTAAACAAGGTAACATGCAGTACTATTTCTGGAACATACAGAAAAATATATGAGAGAATTTATTTTATTTTGTGGAGAAATAAATAAATTTCTCATGGGAATTAATCTAACGGTTCAGTACACTGTCCTTAAAGGCAAGTATAGATAATCGATAGTCCGCTCGTAGTGCTCTACGCTATCCTGGCTGTAAGGGCAAGTAAGAGTATTATCGATTATCAGGCTGGCAATCGATATCTGATCGATGCCGGCAAAACAGCATTTTGTTGCTAATTAACATTAATTATTGAATCTAACGATAATAGTGAATAGTAACAGAAATAAATGTGCAAAACTATTATTACATTACAGCGTATAATGGATATTTTCTTTATCTAAGTGTAAATAAAGAGATACAAGCGTGCCAAGAATTCTGTTTGCTAGTAACTGGCATTGGTGCCATCTAGTGACTTGTATTAATACTTTATGACTAGTATTTGCTATAAATCATAATAAATGAGCTCTAAGCTCTATGAGCTTACACTTAGAACAAGTTTTACATTTTAAATACTCAGTTCTCAATGTGAGTATCCACAAAAATAAAAACATAGATGGCCGTGTGGTACTATTTCCAGGTTATGTGGCTCTATAAGGCCTCTTACATACATTAAGACCAGAGACAATTATGCAGTTTTACAAGGTAATGGCGGCACCGATGTTGCTCTCAATATTCGGTGTTAACAGAGCAAGCAAAGAATTCAATCAGAAGAAATTAAATTCTTACATTCAGTAGCAAAATCATGCTCGACTATTCTGATTTGGCGAACGAGAATTCGATGAAATGCAACGCGGCGAGAACTACTATCATCTGGTCTTCTCAATATCTTTCACGTTTATGTCCCGTGCTTTTACACCAAGAACAAAACGGAACATTCCTGACCCCTTGTCTAGTCAGTTTACTTTCAGGCTCACTGCCTAGATAACAACAATTCCTGATTGGTGACTGTTGTTGGTTACTACTGATTCCCAAAGCTGCGACAGCATCATTAATTCCTTAATTGAGCCCAAGATATAGGAAGAGACACACTGAGAAATAGACCATGTATACAGCCCCGGCACCTACCATGGTCAACGAATCCCTCTCAGAATAAGGTAACAATAACGCCTCAGAGAAGATTTTCACGTCCTCGGCATATTCAAGGAATCGTTCATGGGGACGTTGTTCCCTATAGTAGTGTATTCCAATAAGTTCACGTAAGATCCTAGCAGGTACATAATATTTAATTACAGTGTTCTGAATGAAAATCTCTATTGCCTGCGTCTGCATTAATAGCTTTGATAATTAATTAAATTAACAAGTTGGCCATTAGTATGATATATATGTAAAATCTGGAAGCCCTGAAGTTGGAACTGCGCGTTTACGGAAATTCACTAAATGCTTAAGATAATTAAAGCTTAACCAGAATTACAAATCTCAAAGCTGGGAAAATGTCTGATTAAATTTTCAACTGGAATGGGCAATTCTAAAACTTTAAATTTGAAATCAGAGCTCACATGACCACGATCTTGAGTACTTTGACCTACGTTCGCTAAACCAGAGAAAATTTGATCTTCGTTCACTGACAATCGCAGGGGTTCCGTTGATGAGACTCTATGCCACGCCCTTGTATTTTCTGGTTAGGCGTATGGTCTAACAAATTTAACGGAGATAAATTCACCAAATCCTGAGACCATTAATTAATGGTATCAGTATTCTCTCTAATCACAACAGTATCAGCACAACTGGACCTCAGGGTGTTTAATTTTTTAATTAATTCTGAAATAAACTTGCCCTATTTCGCTGCTTGGTCAAGATCCCAACCTCCTTTGTGATCTGAGTGTTTATATTTTTCCAGTGTAATAATCTATTGAAAAATCTGCGAAACTGTTTCTAGGTAGTTCCACTATTTTTAAATTCTTCAACATTCTCTGTAACTTCTCTGAGAGCATCCTGTATCTTGTCCGATTCACGAGATGTAGTGTCATTTCTATATTTCGCTACCGGAACTTTACTTAATATCTTCATTTTCTTGCATTTAGTGAGCAATGCTGTCAAATCCAAGTCTACTATCCCTTCAACCAGTGGCGATTTCTCCTATAGTGCTGCAGTGCTACAGCACACAGCTTGTTTTCTGCTCGTCGTATAATGTTATTTTCAAAAGCAATGCTATATTTTCTTTTACTTAGATTTTGAACTTGGCGCGTCCACGTGAGAATTCCTTAGCTGCTATGTTGAGGAATCAAAGTCGGTAATGTGAATAATATCTTTTCCGCCTCGTGAATGCATTTTTCAAACAGCACATCTCTCGTAGGGTGTGACGTCATGCTCAAGCTTGACTCTATGGCGTGTAAGCTGGTTTCAACATGCAGAACGCGCTGCAGTTGGATTGTCTGCACGAGATTTCGAGGCTTTACTACTACTATTAATAATTACTTCACGTCTCACTGGCGCGCTGTTAAGATCTCGCTGACACAAAACGACAAATGCCGCGACATCTGTCGGAATATAGATGAAACTGTAGTTCTGGTTTTAGCCACTAGAAGCGTTACGGTGTCTTGTGTTTACACACGTGCTTTCAGCCTATTCCTTTTCTCAGCGCTGCGAATGTGCTGGCAGCATTTTTATTCTAAAGCTAAGTAATGACGTCATCGGTGCCACTAGTTTTCACAGCGCTTTGGCATCGGTTCCATCGGCCTGTGGAGATGGTGCGTGGATCCATCAATGAATCTGATTGGCTCACGTAAAACTGCGGGGAATTAGCAGACGATGATTGGCTTCGCTCAATTCTGTCCGGTGCCCATGCTGCTGTCACTTGATTACTTGAGAAGTTTAGCTATGTCAATAATAATGTTGCTTTAAACCGTAAAACACCATTGCTTCCTGTAAGAAAATATTACAATAACTAGTAATTTAGTCGCCATTGATGGCAGCATAAATCCAGCAGTTTTGTTCCAATTCCGCTGCAGCGTGACGTCATCGATTGTAAAAGCGCTGAGAAAGGGAATACGCTGTTTCAGACGAGTGATTCAGTGCTAGCGTAGAGTGTGGCTTGTGAATGTTTGTGGAGTATGAATTCGGTGGACAGCTTACTAAGGACACCATTTTCTTCCAGGAAATTGGAGGAAAAAGTAGTCATAAAATCTACCTACTCTTATGAAATGGTATTTGCAGCACACTCTCGTTTTGAGCCACGAGCCGCTACTGCCTTCAACTACACCGCGATGTAAAAACTACGCCCTCAACTCATCCTTTCTCAGGGCTTCCAATGAAATAACGACTTCGTCCATGTTTAAGCTTGAAAAATAACCTACTGACTAATTTCAAAAAGGTGATATGACAGACCGTGCGTTCCTACAAATATGAGTTGAAGTAAACTAGTTATCAATTGCCACCGTAAAATATATATATATGACCTTCAAAGGTCATTCCTATATATATATATATATATAGAGAGAGAGAGAGAGAGAGAGAGAGCGAGAGAGAAGTACAAAACTCATAAATGAACTATGCAAAATTCTGCTAATTTAGTTTAGTAAGTGTTAAAAAATTGTAGTTAATTTTCATTAAATTTGGAAAAAAGCATAGATCGAGTGCGATCTGCTACCACACTTTGTGGCGGTACATGCCCTTAATTAAATTTCTCCAGAGGTTACCAGATAGTTTCTAATAATACACGAATATTTATTATATACTCCTCATAAACAGCGAAGATATGACAATTTTCATTGCGTGTAAAATGAAGTACACGACTCTAACGTTAATAATTTAACAGAACCACATGGAGGACAGGCTCACCGAGCGAGCAAACTTAGAGCCAGCCCTACGATCGGTAGGAGGCCCTTGCCCTAAAGGGATGCCAATGGGCTTATTTTATTTATTTATTTTTATTTTACATGGAGGTAAGTTAAATTTATACCGGCAGAAAACCCTCAAATTACATAAGCACAAGAAAATTTGAAGGTCATTCCTTCACGGTGCCGAAAACTAAAAGTAACTAAACGAAAAAAAATAAAACTGTAAAAAACCATCCGAAACCTAGCAAATTGCTTGTGGGAAAGAATACTAATCGAATCAAACACAATATGAATAAAGAATAAAATAAAGCAAAATCCCAACAGCAAAAAAGTTAAACCAAGTTAACTAAAATGACATACCTGCAGATACACTATTTCGCGAGGCACATATAGGTCTCACCACTGTAGGTACTAGCACTCACGGAATCCCAAGAGTGGCTGGTATACAGATCACGAAGTAAACACGCCCCGTAGAGAAGCGAGGGTGGCGACCTCGCAGACAAAAACGGAAATAATTTTTTTGGCCCCGCCTTCCACCCATGGGAGTACTTGAGCCATACGCTATATCTCCGGTCCAACAACCGCTTTTCATTTGTTCTAAGATCGTCCCGTCGCCCTCTCTTGATCATAGAACACAGGGATGAATTGACTTTTGCATTTTATTCACTTAATTTTGCTCTTGTTCATCTGTCTGTTGTAGCGGGGGGCGTGTTCCCTATCTGGTATTCACCTTACAGAGAGAGTGAGAGAAACCCGTGAAAACTTCACTCAAGATCGGTTGCTGCGAGGCTATCCCGCAGCTTCCGAGGCAATTCTTGGGCAATCGTCTCAAATTCGGTGTGTCTTAGGCATTATCTTGTTCTTTTTCTTTGCTGCTTTTGCTTTCTATTACGGGCCGTGTGAATGTTCTGAAAGCAGTGTTAGCTCTCTTTATCGACCAAAAACTGAGTTCTGGTGACCACATTTCGCCAGCTGTTTAGCTACCTCTCTTAGGCTAATACGTCCTTCCCTTTATCTCGGGGATGTATAGAAGGTGTGGTACATTGTATCAGGCTCACAGTCTTCAAGTAACAGAGGTAATCCTCCGCTAAGTAAAACCTAAATAGTAGACCATGGGCTACCAATATGAAACCCTCCCCCCCCCCGTGGGAATTTCCGACACATATATTTTTTTTGTTGGTATTGTCATCTAGTTTAAGATTTTAGTTGTTTGCCCCTTATCAATTACAGCATTTAGCCGGAAACCCCAATAAAACCCCGGAAATTCGCAGAAAATGAATTTGTTTTAATTTTTCATTGTTCTTTGCTCCTAATATTCCCAGGGAATTTCTGACTCACACATTTTTGTTGGTATTGGCATCTAGTTTAATGTTCCAGTTGTTTGCCCCTTACAAATTACAACATATCCCCGGAAAACCCGGAAAACCACGTATATACGGAGAAAATTACTATGTTTTATTTTTTAAATCTTTGTTCTTTGCACCTAATATTCAAAGGGAATTTCTGACTTACATGTTTTTTTGTTGGCATTACCATCTAGATTAAGGTTTCAGTTGTTTGCCCCTTATCAATTACAGTATATCCCCGGAAAACACCGAAAACCACGGAAATCCGGAGAAAGGGACTTCGTTTTATTTTTTAAAAATCTTAGTTCTTTGCTCCTAGTATTCAAAGGGAATTGGTGAATCATATGTTTTTGTGTTGGTATTCCCATATAGATTAAGGTTCCAGTTGTTTGCCCCTTACCAATTACAGCATATCCCCGGAAACCCCGGAAACCCACGTATATACGGAGAAAATTACTATGGATTATTTTTTAAATCTTTGTTCTTTGCTCCTAATATTCAAAGGGAATTTCTGATTCGTATGTTTTTTTGTTGGTATTGCCATCTAGATTAAGGTTTCAGTTGATTGCCCCTTATGAATTATAGCATATCTCCAGAAAACTCCGAAAACCACGGAAATCCGGAGGAATTGACTTTTTAAACATTTCTTTAAAATCTTTGTTCTTTGCTCCTAATATTCCCAGGGAATTTCTGAATCATATGTTTTTTTGTTGGTATTGCCATGTAGTTTAAGGTTTAAGTTGTTTTCCCCTTATCAATTACAGCATATCCACGTAAACCCTGAAAACCACGAAAATCCGCAGAAAATGAGATTGTTTTAATTTTTTTTTAATATTTGCTCTTTGATACTAATATTCCCAGGGAATTTCTGAATCACATAATTTTTGTTGCTATTGCTATATAGTTTAAGGTTTCAGTTGTTTTCCCCTTACCAATTACAGAATGACAAAGATAACTGGAAAAAATCATGATGCTGAAGAAATGAAGGCGATTGGAAACCTGACAGAACACACTTCATATTCTAATTTGACATCTGTGAATGATAATGAATTTATTTTACCAAACCTTCCACAGTCACTATCAAACTTTCTTGACTGAAGTTAGAGAAGGGACATTCGGTAAAACAGCACAATTTTGGAATGGTAATATGAACAAAGTGTCATTGATTTTGAGATTTCAGCGAGCAACTAAAGAAAACAACTTTGACTTACACTTGGCATGTTTAGAAGATATAATTCCCCTTTTCTTTGCATGTGACTATCACAATTATGGCAGATATCTCGTAGGCCATATACTCACCCTTTTGAACCTGCAAGGGACACACTTGAAGCAAAAGAATTACTTCGCAATAACGGTTTCAGTGACCGTAAATCACAAGTTCCGAGTTCTAGAAATGCTGTGGACTTCCGTGGTTTTCCGGGTTTTACGGGGATATGTTGTAATTGATAATGGGCAAACAGCTGAACCTTAATCTAGATTACAATGCCAACAAAAAAATATGTAAGTCAGAAGTTCCCTGGGAATATTAGGATCAAAGAACAAAGGTTTTTAAAAAATTAAAACTAACTAATTTTCTTCGGATTTGTTAGGTTTCCGGAGTTTTCCGGGGATATGCTGTAATTGATAAGGGGCAAACAACTGAAACCTTAATCTACATGGCAATGCCAACACAAAACCATATGAGTTAACAATTCCCTTTGAATACTAGGAGCAAAGAACTAAGATTTAAAAAATTAAAACGAAGTGATTTTCTCCGAGCTTCCGTGGTTTTCGGAGTTTTCTGGGAATTTGCTGTAATTGATAAGGGGCAAACAACTGAAACCTTAATCTATATGGTAATACCAACACAAAACCATTTGAGTCACCAATTCCGTTTGAATACTAGAAGTAAAAAACTAAGATTTAAAAAATTATAACAAAGTCATTTTCTCCGGGTTTCCGTGGTTTTCGGAGTTTTCTGGGAATTTGCTGTAATTGATAAGGGGCCAAACAACTGAAACCTTAATCTGGATGGCAATACCAACAAAATAGAATATGATTCAGAAATTCCCTTTGAATATTAGAAGCAAAGAACAAAGATTTAAAAAATAAAACATTGTCATTTTCTCCTTATAAAAGTGGTTTTTCGGGTTTTCCGGGGATATGTTGTAATTTGTAAGGGGCAAACAACAGAAAACTTAAACTAGATGACAATACCAACAAAAAATATATGAGTCAGAAATTTCCTGGGCATATTAGGAGCAAAGAACAAAGAAAAATTAAATCAAACTCATTTTCTCCAGATTTCCGTAGTTTTCCGGGGTTTCCGGGTAAATGCTGTAATTGATAAGGGGCAAACAACTGAAGACTTAAACTAGATGGTAATACCAACAAAAAATATGTGAGCCAAAAATTCCCTGGGCATATTAGGAGCAAAGAACAAAGAAAAATTAAAACAAACTCATTTTCTCCGGATTTCCGGGGTTTCCGGGTAAATGCTGTAAGTGATAAGGGGCAAACAACTGAAAACTGAAACTAGATGGGAATACCAACAAAAAAATATATGTGTCGGAAATTCCCACGGGGGGTATACAGTAGCCTACGCTCTATAGGTTTGCTGTGAAGTAGCCATTATCCGAACAGAACTGGGATGTTGAGAAATCAGGAACGATCCAATTTTGACTAAGTTGTCTGCGGACGCTAGGAAAATAGTCCTTTGTTAGGATGTCCTTTTGGGCATCTTTCCTGCGTCGTTCCCACGCATGTACAGTTACGCTTTTAAGCTGCTTCATTAGTTCTGAACGGTTATGTCTTTCGTAAGTGTCTTAATGTAGTTCCCACTCTACAATTCGAGTAGGGAGGTGATTTCGAATTTTGTAAGTATTTACTTTTTCCTGTAAGAGCAGATCTACTGGGATTTCTCCAGAAATAACCGGTAGTGCGTCATTTTATGTAGTCAAATATGCTCTGGTGAGTCTAAGTAGAGCTTGCCTTTGTGCCGTAATTAACTTACGATTATGAAGTGAACTTATGTATGGAACCCATCCGTGGGTTGCATATGTAATTAATGCCGCGAATACTGCCGAGCATAGCCTTTTATAATGTCTATAACAGTAGCCCCATGTTTGGCCTGATTGCCTACCTAACGCGTGGAAAAAGTTTATTGATGTAGTGTATATTTTTTCTACTTGTCTCTCCATCTTGTTGCCTAATTCTAGTTCTACGCCTATATAGCGCAAAGACACTACGCTTTGGATTCGAGTTCCCAGCGCAAATATTGTGGGAGATCTTCCTGGGTGTAATTTCCATTTCAGAAGCAGGCACTTCGTATTTCCTGGTGATAGTTTTAATTTTAGCCTTGTTGCACCAATTGATGAATAATAACATGGCGGAATTTCCTTACTTCTCTATTGAGGTTCTGGTATCTGCTTCGATAAGGAGAACCATATTATCTGCAAAAGCTTCTGGTTTTATCCTCCTGGCTTTTTTCTATTATTCCTATAGCTCCATCAAATATTAGGTTCCAAAGTTTAGGACCTAGTACTGCACTTTGTGGGTAGCCCTTAGTGACTTGTTTTGTTCGAGTAAGATAACTGTTTTAATCGTAACTTCCCTGTCTCTAAAATAATCTTGGATAACTCCATATATATCCGCAGGGCACCCAATCCCTCGCAGTCTACTTAGGTCTTGGGGCCACCATACGTTGCCGAAAATCCCCTCAATATCAATAGATATTCCTGCCACGTATTTAGCTTGCGAGTTCCTGATGATGCTTTGTAGTTTTGTGATTGCATCCTCCGTGCTCCTTTCAGGCCTAAATTCAAATTTGGTATCGGAGTACGATGCTCCGAGTAGGTTTTCCATCGTAGAGGGAATGTGAATCTCCAAGATCTTCCCCAATACCGGGAGCAAGCAGATTGTTCTATATGATTTCGGTAAATTTGGGTCATTATCGTACGACTTTAGAATGGGATAGAACTGTCCTTTTTTCCATGCTTTCGGGAACATACGTAGCCGAACGCATGCGTTAAATATGTCCAGGAGGTGAGCGTGCAACACTCTTAGTTATTAGTTCCGGATTAATCTCGTCTAGCCTTGGGGCTTTCTTTGTCTTTGTGGAGTCAAGACTTATCTGTAAGTCCGCGTTATCAAATGGGTGGACATGCTCTCCGTCCTCTATTATTTATTAAGTCTATGGATTTGCCTTTGTTCAGCTGTCTAATTCTGTAGGTCGTCATCAGGCACAAGCGTCCTAAGTAGTGTGTCGGCTATTTCGTCCCTTGCTTCTGCTTGTCTCCCGTCCGATCTTTTAAGACTACTGGTTACATTCTTGTTTCCAATTTTGCTTGCTTGTATGCGATAAGCCACTCCCCAGGTGTTGGTCATGCTTTGCTCCGATACAAAGTCATGCCAGCTGTCTTTCTTAGCTTCGTGTACTGCACGGGTGTATCGTTCTCTGTGTTGTCGATATATTGCGTAGAGTCTTTGTCTTGCCTGTCCGTATGCTATTTGGAACGCACGCCTGTGTACGTTTGAGCTGAGTTAGTTGAGACGTCCACCACCTCACAGTGTTTTTGGGAGCGTTTTCTGTTTGGCCTTATTGGGCGCCTTTCTTATAACTTTGCTGATATCTTTAATTCTAGTCGCTACGTCTGTTTTTTTAACCAGTGGCTCATTGTTCGGAAGTTACTCCCAGAGTCGTGTCTGGTAGTTGTTCCAGTCTGCGTTTCTAAACGAGTATCATCTATAAAATTCTCTTTTTGTCTATCTTGTTGCTCTTATTAATATTTTTAAGACCGGTCAGATCTTTAATTCACGTTTAGTAGTTGCCATGACTGAATTTATGGGACCAACCCCGGTGTGGTTGGTGTAATGTCTATATTTGATATTTTTCGATCGTTATCGAGCTGAGCTCATGTGTATGACCCTGATTTTCCTGATTAAGAACGTGCCAGCCGAGATCAAGTATTAAATTTTCAGTAAGGATATCGGCCCTCTCGGCAGGACGTGGGCCCCAAATGAGGGACTTCGCGTTAACGTCTGCCGAGAGAAAGATATGACATCTAGTATATCCGCCATGTATTCATCATGAGGTTGGCTATATTGGAAGAACGCTGAAAGTAAGTGATATTCTCCAGTGGTGGTCGTTACTGTTGCGCATACTAAGATGAGTTTGCTTTATTACTTCAATTTCTGGGTTTATTACTCCTACTGCTGCTACAGGTTCTTCGCCCTGTGCAGTTCCCACTATGATTGTAATTTTGATGCCATATCCTACTACTTTCCCGTTGTATGTGTATGGTTCTTGTATCAAAAGAATGTATATTTTCTCCATGTTTTCCAGATAATCTAAGTTCGTCAGCAACCAACCGTGATCTGTCCGCATTTATCTGCCATAGCGTAAGAGATTGGGCGTTATGTCCCATAATCTATTCGGTCATTCAGTCTTTTCTCCACGAATACCTTTGTGAGGCATTCGAGACTGGAGGCCTCGCGACCCGATTCTTGTTTATTTTGTGCGCATTTTGGTGGTTTGTTCTTGGTTTGACATGCTATTGCTCGATTCCTTGTTGAGCACAATAAATATACAGAGTAGCGAAATTAAGGAACAAGATTAAAGCTCACCAGACAATAAACAAACAAAACATTGACAGTAGAAAGTACGCCGCGGAAAGATAAACAAATTTGTAAGTACAATAAAATATTGTTAAAAATGAAAATACATAATATATGGAAGTGCACAAAATGTGGACTCTACTGACACCTCAAAAGAATAACAGATAAAGGATTCCTAAGAAGGTCATTAACTAGGAATCGAAAGGTAAATGAAGAAAAGGGTTGGCATAAAGATGGTGGTAACACGAAGCATAATTTGTCGAAGATTGAACGAGGAATACATGACTGAGAGAAACAAGAGGTTAGAAAATTTTTCCTTTTATTTTTTTTACGTAATAATATGGTCCAATCGTTTTAATTAAAAGGCATTATATAATTAGTAATCCAATATAATGAATTTCCTCCGAAGATAATACACGGTTCCCACTCCACATAATCTCTTCCATACTGACCGCTCTTCTGCAGTTTTAAGCTAGAATAGACAGGTCTTAATGTCAGCTTGGCATTGTATTGCTGGTAGTCTACCCTCAAAGCGGTTATTTTCTTCCCAGACTTTTCTTACATCGGTTCAGAACCATGAAGTAAAATCTGATGGGATTTATTTTAGATATATTTCAGTAGTTTAAACTGAAATGGGGCATGCATTGCTTGCCTTGCTTGCTGTGAATATTTCGCACTGAAGTTGACAGCGCTTCTTATTATTGTTTTTTTTTAGCTCCGAGGCCAGTCAAATTATTTTAGTTTATAATCAGGGATAAGAGCGTTAGTAGTACATTTCGCAAAGGAAAGAATATATGTAAGATACAACAATTGTAGAGCGCGTGACTATATTAACGTCACTCGATGTGCCAGGGGCTGGGGCACTCTTCTCGCTACTGCAGGCAGAGTTGTTCGTACTGCGGAGAGCTGGGGCACCCGGTCCGCACTTGTGGTATCAAACTCAAACCGCTGGTGAGTAAATTGCGCGCGCGTGAAACATGACTCCGCACAAAAGGTTTCAGTGTCCTTCAAAGGAATTTGCAGAGAAAAGGCTGCGCGATTAAATTGACTATGGGGCATAACGACCCACGAATTAAGATATGGCAGATTAACGTGGACCGGTCTCGGCTGGTTGCCGATGAACTCAGGGAACAGGCATATCTAAAGGAAATCAATATCATACTCATTCAGAACCCTATACTCAAGGTGGAATCATACCGGGCTTCGGTATTAAGGACAGGGTTATCACAGGGGCAACGCAAGCTAAGGATCCCCTATCATCCATAATAGTACTTAATTCAGAATTAGAGATTATAAAGCAAAGTCATCTTGGCACAACCCATGTAGTTTGCGCCACGGTCATTAATAAGACCGGAAAAATTCACATAGTTTCACCTTATTTTCAGTATAGTCAACCACAGGAACTATATATAAATTCAGTACGTCGGATAGCAGCATCGCTCACACGACCCATTATCTTTGCGGCAGACGTAAATGCTAGGTCCCTACTTAGGTGGCCAAATTCAGCTGCAAACGAAGATGATATTGTGGTAGAAAATTTGATAACGGACATGGGCTGGCACATTCTCAATGAGAAAGACCAGGGCCACACATATCAGTTAGACACCAGAGACCAAACGCGTACATCATATATTGACATCACGGCAACCACGCCGGGGCTGGTCCCGAGAATCGAGTCATGGCGCCTCCTGAACATGACACCGAGTTCTCCCCGAGTCAAAAAACAAACATAGGGACGAACGACCTAACAGAAGCAGACCTTCATAGACGAACGCGGACTGGACGAACTATAGGACAAAACTCGGTGAGCTGCTCGGACAACAAGAGCCACTGTAGACGAATGTAGCGACAAGAATAAGAGACATTAGTAAAGCGATCAGAAAAAAGGCAGCCAATAAGGCTATCGAAAAAACTTTCCCCAACGGAGAACAGTTAAATGGTGGACACCCCAGCTAACTCAACTCAAACGGGATACGTACGCTAAACGACGTACCTTCCAGAAATCGGACGAGCCAGAAAGACAACGACTTTACGAAACGTACAGACAACATAGAAGGCAATATACGCAAGCAGTACATGCTGCGAAGAGAGACAGCTGGCATGAGTTTGTTTCAGAGCAAAGCATGACCAACAACTGGGGAGTAGCTTATCGCATACAGATCAATAAACTAAAAACAACGACGGTAACAGGCAGCCTTAAAAAGACAGACGGGAGTCAAGCAGAGACATGGGACGAAATTGCAGGCACACTGCTTTCAATTCTCGTACCAGACGATGACACGGATAACGAAACGAATGAACAAATACAGATACGACTGGAGCTAGATCAGGAATACATAAATAACGAACCTATTGAACCATTTGATACCATAGACCTACGAATAGCTTTAGAATTGACGAAGAATAATAAAGCGCCCGGAATCGACGACATAAACCCAGAATTAATAAGGCAAGGAGGTGAGGCACCTCATGCAAACCTCCTGAAGATATACAACGCTTCATTAGACATCACATGTTTCCGAAGACGTGGAAGAAGTCCAAGGAAAAAGACGCTAATCTTCTCAAATCATATAGACCCACATGCTTACTCCCAGTCTTAGGCAAGATATTGGAAAGGTTTATCCTTTTCAAAATACAAAATAAACTAGAAACTTCGTATTCCAATGTCCAATTTGGATCCGACCGGGAAGGTCCCAGAGGATGCGATCACCAAATTACAAGACATCGTCAGACATTCGCAATCGAAATACGTACTAGGGATATTCGTAGATATAGAGGGTGACTTTGATAATGTATGGTGGCTCTTGGTTCTTGAACAATTAAGAGAGATAGGATGCTCTAAGGATATGAAATTATCAAAAATTACTTAAAGATAAAGAAATAACAATCAGGAATAAATTTCAGAGCAAAAAAAACGAGTTTCCAAAGGATGCCCCCAGGGATCAATCTTAGGACCGACACTTTGGACCTTGATATTCAACGAGACTATCGCCACAATTGAAGAAAATCAGGAAGCTAAGCCTGTGGCATTTGCGGACGATGTAACGTTCTTCATAGAGCGTGACAGCCGACGTCACGTAGAAAAGAAATGGTCTTCTACCATGTTAACGTTCACCAACTGGTGCAAAAAGGCAAAGCTAAAACTGTCTACCGGAAAGAGTAAGACACTATTGTTAAAAGGAAAACTTCATCCGAGGAGACCTCTGACTGTCCGGGCACTAGGTGAAAATATTCAAGGCGTACAGCACTTAAGAAACTTCGGAGTTGAACTCCAAGTAGGTAACAAATTAGATAGACAAGTGGAAAAATCTGCACTTCCTTAGTAAACTTATTTCATGCATTAGGACAATTATCTGGCCAAACTTGGGGATACAAATAAATGAATTATAAACGTCTGTACAATGCTGTTTTTGTGGCTCTTATAACGTATGCAGCTCATGGTTGGGCACCATACCTAACAGTACGCCAAAAGAATAAGTTGATATCAGCACAAAGAAAAGCTCTGCTTATAGTTACACGTGCCTACTCGACAATATCAAATAATGCGTTAGCGGGAATTGCTGGAGAAATACCATCTGACTTGCTAGTAGAAGAAAAGGCTAATGCCTATAGATTAAGAAAGCACCTTCCAACAAGGATCGGAGACATAGAAGTCAAACAGTTAACGTACAACACAAGAAATAGAAAATAACTGTATTCACAGCTTAGAGAACACACTATAAACAAGTGGGAAGACCGTTGCACAGTGGTCCAGAATTGAAATCTAGAGGGAAAAAACTAAAAATTCTTACTTGTTGAAAAACTTTTTATTTTTGCTGGATTTTCATCCCAGAAAACCCCTCTTCACTAAACTCAGCCTTTATCAACTCTGTTGTAAAAGGGTATGCAACTGCAGCTCTTCAAAGTAGTGGGTTGATAAGGAGTAGAGGCATCAGTCTTATAACAAGTTGCGCGACGTCAGAAATGAGAAGTCAGTGTGTGAGTTGTGAAATGTTATTTTCTTGTTCTGTCAAATGGAATTCACATCTAAATGTATGGACTTGCGATTTACATAATAATTATTGAAATAATACTACATAAGAAATTACTGATGTCATATTTATATGGATGTGTCTAGGTAGGGAAATTTTTTTATTTTCTAGTATAGTAGAAGGGTTTTAAAAAAATACGTTAGAGATGGCACTATTAAATATATGTCAAGATGTAAAGAAAAGGGTTGGGTTTAAGTACAAAAAGAATAAATTGTCGCAAATGATCCGTTTTTTTACAAATCGCGTTTGTATTTCAGGGGGTAACCGGCAAACACAGCCAGTGGTGACACGTATGGAACTTTATGAATTACCGTGTCAGACGAAAGGTTCTACAAACTCATTGTGCAGTTATGTATTCGATAAGCTAGGATTAAAGGAGCATCCCAATGATTTATCTAGATTATTAGGAGCGGCTATAGCTACTTTTAAGTCAAATTTTGAAAAGCGCTGGAAAAAAGTAAAAAGAATTCTTTGAATGTCTGTTTCACAATTCATACCGACTAGATGTAAAGAAATGGCAAGTTAAAGGAAAGGAAGAAAAAAGTAAATGAAAGGAAGGAAGTAATTGTAGAACAATTCCGCAAGAAAATGGGTTTGATAGTCGTCAAGCCAAAGCTGGGGGTAGTGGAAATTCTAGCGATGGAAATGCGGCTCGACGCTTTTTCAGAAGTCCACAATTGTCTGATACCTTCACCGGGGTCGAGGAAGAACTAATTCATCGATTCTTAGTAATTTTGCGTGTAATTTCCAGTGGTTTTCAAGTCAGTATTGACAAATTTGATAAATATGCTACAGACACAACGAAACTCTAGCTGAGTCTGTACCCGTGGTATTATATGACTGCAGTGTTCATAAAGTCCTAATTCATGGTGCACGGGTTATTGAATCAACCATTTTACCAATTGGTATGCTTTCTAAAGAAGCGCAAGAAGCAAGGCATAAGCTCTTAAGAAAACTTCACTAAGGACATTCCGGTAAATTTTCACGAAAGGAAAATATGAAAGATATATTGAATCTGTCTCTTGTCAGTTCTGATCCCATAATCTCTCATTCTTCCTCGTTTAGACAGAACAATAGTGGAAGAAAGAAATATGCGAGCTACTTCAAGAACTGCCAGTAAGAAAGTTGAGTAGGGAGAAAGATGAGCAGCAAGAAGAAAAACAGCAGAAAGTAGATGAAGATGATGATGAAGAAGAAGAAGAAGAAGAAGAAGAAGAAGGCGGTGATAGTGGTGATGATGATGCTCATGAAGCACACGCAGAAGAAAGTGATGATGCAGGTGACGTAGAGGACGAAGATACAAATTTATAGGCATTTACCTCTTGTTGTAAAATGTAATGAAAATTCTGCTATTTTGTGCATTTAAAATCTTTAAAAATTATTTTTAATTTCGCAATTTATATTATAATTTTGTTTTAGGGCTTAATATCATTTATATATCAACTTTACAGAAGAAAAACAATGAAACAAATTTAAAAAGTTACTTTTGTGCGAGAAATAATTTTTTCCCTCTAGATTTGAATTCTGGACCACTGTGCGTTGGAGACATACCACAACGGGCTTAATCACAAGAGACTACTTCCTGACTGTCAGAGATAGGCTTAAGCAGAAACATTTGCAGATAGATTACGCGACAGCGACAGCAGAGGACTTCCTCTGCTACTGTGAAGATTCCGAATTAGACACAATGTATCATGCGATATATACGTGCGCGAGATATAGAGGCGCACGCCGAAACCTTATTCAGGTGGCAACACAAGCCACGATGGTCGCCACAACTAAAGCAGCAAACACAGTATTTAAAGACTTTGCAACGTATGTAATAGGAATAAGAAAACAACAGGAGATTGACGATGTCTAAACATACCAGATTCGAGAAAACCTAATTATGAGACGTATCTCAGGAGAAAGCTCAGACTCCTGGGATTAAACCAAGTGCTCGGGTTGCAGTGGGAAGCTCTCACAGCAGCCTGTCCGAGTGGGGTTTTAGGGGTTTTTCCTCACTCATTAGGCGATTACCGGATCGGAGAGACGACCCCCGACAGACAGATGACATAACAGAGATTTACACAGTTCTATTAGTGCTGAATTAAACAGTTGGCTCAAAACACATTACCCACAAGCTTAAAATACACAAGAGCGAAAAGTAGAGCAATAGAACACAAGCGCCGAAAAACTGTTGGGACCGCAGTATGGCCTGTGGTACGAGTATGTTTATGAAGCGGGGAAAGCATAATTAAATGTTTAAGTTAAGTGGAGGAATTGAAATATCTGGGAACAGTAATTACAAATACAAATAATATTAAGGCAGAAGTTAAGTGTAGACTCAAATCAGGAAATGCTTGTTTTTATGCAGTTCAGAAACTCTTATCGTCTCGTCTTCTGTCCAGAAATCTAAAAGTTAAGATTTAAAAGACTATTATCCTGCCTGTTGTATTATATGGATGTGAGACATGGCCGCCAACTGATCAGAAAGAACGTAGTCTGAGAGTGTTTGAAAATAGGGTGCTTCGAAAAACATTTGGGCCCAAGAGGGATGACAATGGGGACTGGAGAAAACTGCATAACGATGAGCTTCAGGACCTAAACACTTTACCAGATATAGTATCTCTGTATCTTTCTCTGTATATGGTACCCTATGATCCCCAGGTGGAGCGAAGGGGCCTCCAATGGAGGTTTCATTACCTATACCAGTGTTGGGCATTAATCAATTAATTTTTCAATCAACTCGTTAATTGACTAAAAATTTAATTGCAATTAAATTAATTGCAATTAAACGTTTAATTGCAATTAAATTAATTGCAATTAAACGTTTAATTGCATATTGCAATTACAAATTTAATTGCAATTAAACGTTTAATTGCATATTGCAATTAAATTAATTACAATTAAATTAATTGCAATTAAACGTTTAATTGCATATTGCAATTAAATTATTTGGATTAATGTATGTTAATCGTAACTCGCAATTAAAATAATTGCAATTAACTTGTTTAATTGTTCTATGAAACAATTAAAACTAACAATTAACATACTTACCTTTACCGAAATCAGTTAAAAGTATTACAAGATTTCGAAAATTTTACGTACATTAATAAAAATCAATACTACTTATTGATAAAAAAACGAATATCATCCTTCATTATACCCATTATTTATATTTTAATGTATATTTTTAATTTGTGCAATGTTTTGACATCGTACGAGTACATAACAAAAAAGTCCACCGCTGTGGCTCAGGGAATCCGTTCAATCCTCTCCCGCAGCGGGCCCGGGTTCGATTCCAAGTTACCTGGGTGAGGTTTTTCCCGGAGTTTTCCCCTCACCTGTGAGAGAAAAGTCAGGTAACGTTAGGCCCTTGTGGTCCCAAGATATCATCTGACCATCATTATTATCTTCATACCATCCTCGCCTTGTTTGAAGGGAGTGTGTGTGTGGGTGTGAATTGTGTGTATCGTCCTATGTGTTCGTGTCGTCTCGGAGGTGGCCCCGGCATTGGGATGATCACTCATCTGGGGAGGCCCTCCATGTCCTTGTCTGGTCAAAAAAGTGATCCTGAGAATATTCATTTACTTCCTGCTCATTTTCGATGCTGTGCACATACGTTAAGTCTATGCGCAACTACGGACGCAAACAAAATTTTGAGCGAGCAAAACACCCCATTGTCCGAAATGCATGCTACAGTCATGAAGTTTTGTGGAAGGCTGCAGGACGACCAAAGAATGCTGAAATAATACACACGTTAAGCCGACCTGGTGAGACAAGATGGAATAGCTTGTTTGATGCGCTCCAGCAAATTTAAAACATTAAAGAAAAACCTTGCTTTTACATATATCATTAAACATAAAAAATGCTATCAAAGAGAACGAATTTGATTACATACCCGAGTATTTAATAATTAAGGAATCGCGCACAATGTGCATTATCTTAACCTACTGACAAACACCCAGTCCTGATCCCGGGAAAAGGATTTTTCACTACTGAAAAATCCTTGACCCGGCCGGGAATCAAACCCGGGCCGCCGGAGTGGAAGGCAGGCGCGCTACCGACTCACCCACGGCGATGGACATGACCTGTACTGCGCCAGTGGCAGAAGCCCTCGACATAATGCAGAGTGAGACCAACGCATATTATGGGATAGTCCTGCCGTGCTTTCAGGCATTAAGAAAAAAACTACACAAAATTGAAAGGAAAAACATCTTTTCTTTTTGCAACCCTTTGATCAAGGCATTACAGGGAGAGTGTCGAAAAAAGATTTGAAAAAATGTATGACATCAGCACTCCTGTAGCGGAAAATGCGGCTATTACGGCATTGTACCCAAGATTTAAAAATAAATGGTTAACCTGTTTAGAGCCGCGGATCGTACAAAACTTCTAAACGTTTTCAAGACCTGTATTTCCAAACAAATGAATGACAACGTAGAAACATCAGTAGCAAAAAAAAAATGTACCGAAGAAAATAGTTTTTTCAACTTGAACTCTGACTCGGACTCTCGATATTTCATCGACAGAAACAAACCAAATCTCCTTCGATGCACCACTGACTAAAGCCGAACTTTTAATGCTGCACTTTTTTGCAGAAGAAAGCCAGGATTTGCAACTCCTCAACAGATATCCTGAGATAAAAAACGTTTTCATTAAATATAACACACCTTTACCATCGTCAGCTGCAGTTGAACGACTTTTTTCTTTTGCAACAATGACAAATCTGCCGAAGAGTCACAAATTGACCGACAGTATGTTCGAAAAGAGAGTCGTGTTAAAATGCAATCTAAACTATTATAAGAAATTATAGTCTGTCGTTATCTGTGTAATCAGGTTTAATTAAAATCATTCATGTGTATTAATATCAGTGTTTTATTTGTAACTAAGTTAACATGTGTATTTCAGTATCTTACTTACGCATTTTGTTATGATACCAGGCCCGTACAGTAGTCCTTTTTAATTGTTAGTTTTTATTTGAATTCATAAAACAATTAAAAATAATTAATTGTTAATTGTAGCAAATTACGATTAACAATTGATTAATTGTTAATTGCTACAACTACAATTAACAATTAATCAATTGTTAATTGCATTTTCCACAATTACAATTGATCAATTGTTAATTGCAACCACTACAATTAACAATTAATTAATTGTTAATTGCATTTTCCACAATTACAATTGATCAATTGTTAATTGCTACCACTACAATTAACAATTAATCAATTGTTAATCTTTAATTGTCTTTACAATTAAAATTTGCCCAACACTGACCTATACTAATTTTGATATGCTTATTTTCCGAGATAGGGTAGAGGGACAGGTGGTAAGCCCATCGCCTCGCAACCCCCCTCTGGAAACTAAGTATTTCTTGGACGTGAAAGGGCCGAGAAATTTTGTCCAGAGGCTCTAATTTAGGCTTGGAGTTATTTTACGTGCCGTAAATCTACGACACGGGACCACCAGCTTAAAGTCCCTCCCGGAGGACTCCGTGCCCAGGATTTTTACGTCCTGAAAAATCCATCGACCGCGGCCGGGTTTGATCCCGCGCCCTGCGGATCTAGAGGCGGGCACGCTACCTCTAGACCACCGCGGCCGACACCAGATATAGTAAGGGTAATTAAATCACGAAGGATGAAATGGGCTGGATATGCTGCACGCATGGGAGAGGAAAGACATATCTCAAAAGTATTGACTGGGAGACCCGAAGGGAAAAGACCACGTGGAAGACCTAGACGTAGGTGGGAGGACAATCTTAGAACGGATTTATGGGAAGTAGGATTTGTGAGGGATTCTTTTAAAGAAATAAGTACATTTAAAGTTAACCCCATATCCTCGGTTCCTGGACATTTGTAGAAGTTCTGAGATACTTCATTCATTCGCCATAAATAGGACCTATGCTATAAAAATAATTACGCAGAAATATTTTAACGTTTACGAAGAAATGCATGGATTGTCCACTAATGTTGGATCCAGAAGGATCGGCAAGATTGTATTTAAGAGCAACGGTGGTATTTTATTGATAATCTAATACTAACAGGTTTGAATAACAAAGTCGGAAGATAAAAACCTGTCTACGAACTTACACATTATTAGTATATACAAGAAAATATACGTCAATGCCCGTAAAAATAATGTATGGTTTCAAAATAAAATAATTAATACCTAAAAAAATGGATGGAGTTAGCACAGAATAGGGTTGAATGGCGGACTCGGGTAAGCGCGGAAAAGAACCTTCGGGTTCCATAAAATAGATAATATTCTTTTAAGATAGCTTGCTTAGGATTTGTCTATAGCCATTGAGTAAGTAAGTAAGTAAGTAAGTAGGTAAGATTACCGGTTTAACGTCATACTACACTATATGGTCTACGTAAATAATAAATAATATTATTAATCATATCACAATCGCGGCAATGAACCTTCAGGTTACATAAAATAGATAATATTCCTTTAGGTAGCTGAGAAATTGTCTATTGCCATTGAGTAAGTAAATAAGTAATTATAGCACAATATAATATTAATCATAAATATAAATAGCAATAAAAAAGTCACACTTTTTATCTCTATCTTTCAGATTCGAAAGAAAATGCACTTGGTGGACGACAGTTTCTTCCATTTTATAAAAGTCTTTTATTGAATCAATAGAGTTTCAAAGTAATAATATGAAATAATATTAATAAAACTAATAATAATAATAATAATAATAATAATAATAATAATAATAATAATTTGCGATGCCAAACTTGCTTTGGAGATGTTTACATATCAGCATTCAACTAGAATTTCATTTGGCTGATTGGTGGTAAGAATTAATACCCCATGCCTCTGAAGCCTGAGAGGGAAGGGGTGTGAGTCACGGAATGAATTATTGAGGTATCCATGCGACATGACCTGTCAATATCCCTATCATTTGTCACGTCACTTGAGCATTGTTTACAACATGATGGATCAGTCATTCTCACTCTAGACATGTCACATGCAAGTGACAAAACATCATAAAACTCCACCAATACCTACCCTCCTAGAAGGGATTAAACGAGATAGGTTCAATGGCTGCGTATCAATATTGTTCATACTCCTTAGTACATATGAGGGATTAAGAGTACTGAAAACATCGACAATTTTTAAAGCGCAACTTAGTTAGCGTATGTATAAAGCCTTTAGCCACAGAATAGTAAGTGTGGATGTCATAACGCAGTTATTTTTTTTTTATTATTTTCAGTTTTGAAAGTAATCAGACTCTGAGGTGACGAATAATACACTGTTTTCGATAATATATGTCTTATATTTATTAACAAGAATATATGTTATATGTTTTCTTTGTCGGTTTATAATAAAAGGTCTTCCCCCTCGGGAAATTTTGGTGTGGATTTTTTTAGATGAAATCGTCGGTGGATGGGAAAACCTTCAATTCTTAGTCATTGCACAACTATCAGAGCCTTCTCAGGGTAAACGTACTGCCTAGTAAGAACGCGTCCTATTAAGTTTGTTAACACAACTAAAAGAAATGTATTTTTGTACGAGAGTGATTAAAGTTCCAATCTGGTCAATAATGTGGCATGTAATTAAAATATAACGGGTTATCTGCTAAAAATACGAAATGTGAGTTGTTAATTAAATACTGCACAAAAAACACAGAGAAACAGTTTTTATAAGTCAGAGTTGGTAATCATGCGAAACAACAACAAAGGTTGAACAAATGTCTTGTTGATTAAGTCTTAAATAAGTTTATTGGAGCTTGACCTTTATTTACTCAAATACCACTTCTTGTTACAAAGATGAACCTTTAGAAGTCAAATAGGCATACCTAAAAAGTAAAGCTAATTCTTTATGCACAGTGATTCATTTTATGCACCGAAAAATAAATGCATCACGCAGCGGCCCGGGTTCGATTCCTGGTCGGGACAAGTTACCTAGGTGGGGTTTTTTTCTGGGGTTTTTCCTCACCTTTGATACAAATGTCGGGTAACTTCAGGCCCTTGTGGACCCCAGATATCATCTGGCCGTCATTATCATCTCCATCCCATCCTCGCCTTGTTTGGAGTGAGTGAGTGAGTGAATGGTGTGTCTCGTCCTATGTGTTCGTGTTATCTCGGAGGTGGCCCCGGCATTGGGCTGATCACTCATTCGGGGAGGCCCTCCATGTCCTTGCCTGGTCAAAAACGTATGTATGTGATCCAAAGATAATCCCTCTCCCGACAGGTCGCGGCCCTGTAAGGCCCGGGCGGCTTGGGTCGCTTAAATCCTTAAAAAGGGAGAGATTAAACTACGAGAAAGAAAGAAAATAAATGCAATTAGTAATAAAACAATTAAACATTAAATACCTTTTCCCAAAATCATCTTATTAGACCTCTGAAAGTATCGGAGAAATGTTTGTCAATGTGTGAAGATATTTTTTATTAATTATTGTTCCCTGCATTAGGATGATCCAACTTCAGGAATATCTGGATCATAAACACTTAACGAATATCCAATCATGGTAGCAACGCTAAGAATTAACACACAACACCTACAAAAATGCTTCCTTTTTCGCTAAATGTTAGAGATCTCATCGAGTAAGCATTTATATGGAGGAAAATATAAAATACGATATTATGATACAACGCACCAAAAATATTTGAGAAGTTAAATGAAATATAAATCTTCAGATATAATCATATCATTTTGTTTAGGGATTGAATATTCGTCCGCTGCTGAGGCGGCCAGAAAGAGTTCGCTCTCGTCACGTAGTGATCCCGGATTCTATTCCCGGTTGGGACAATTCTCCTATGTTTAGTTTCTTCCGAGTGTTTCCTCATATCGAAAGCGAATTTGAGGAAACTTTAGGCCCTTGTGGTTCCTGGACATCATCTGTCCTTTGGTATCATTTTCATCACATCAACCTAGTTCAGAGTGAGTATGTAAGCGACTAGTGTGTCTTGTACTCCATGTTCGTTTTGTCTCGGAGGTGGCCCGACATCATAAGTCATCTGGTCAAGAAATTTGTCCATGATCCAATGGCTAATCCCTTTCTCAACAGTTCGCGTTCTGAAAGGCCCTGGTGGCGTAGGCCGCAAAATCAGTACCTACAGCATAAGAAGGAAAACCGAGAGAAAGTAGAAGAAATTGAATATTCACTTGGCACCAGATTTAAATAAAATATAAGAGATTGATCAAGTAAAATAACAGGTAATATTTATTATTTACGACTGAGGGTCGAAACATATCTCTAATGACAAAGGTGCCCAATTCAATAGTATATTACGATTTAGAGGAAAGAAATGTGTCTGCTCTTGACCATTTAATCATACATGCGATCGCATTCCATTCCATTCTTTAATTATTTTAGCAGTCTGATAAAAGAAAACCTTAGGTGAAAGACCCATTACTTATCCTTTTCCGACTAGTTAGAGTAAGCGGCAATACTGCAGGAGTGTGCATTCTATAGTCTAAGCCTCCTGGGATGAATATTTATTAGTACGGTACCCTTCGAAAATTTTAAATTAAAAAATATTTTAGATACAAGTTTAGCTCTTTGCATATTGACCAATGGAGTTCGTGTAAACAACTTAAAACATAGAGCCATTTTAGAAGAAAAAAAACGAAGAACTCCATCCTCTGCATATGGTGCTAAAAGTAAGAGAAAATCGCAGTTACCTAGTGAGATCCATGTAGGCCATGAGATTCGCAGACCTGTTCTCAGTCGTTGAAAAGTGCCCCTATTGAAGTTCATATTTTAGGGCTGCGAACTCTAGGTTAGGCTTCTGATTGGTGTGTGCTATGTCTAAGGTGATAAATAGTTTTAAAAAGCCGTTATTAACTTGATACGAACCGTAGTTCTAAATGTAGACTCCTTGCTTTGTTCATGTTTTGCTTCTCTCAGTTTATGGAGTCCATGATTAAATCCGGTTTGAAAGTGAACGTTTCACCGAACATAATTCTTCGAAGGCAGTTTGCTGTGTGCTGGCTGCTCTGGAGTTTGTCTGACAACAGGGCAGCCGTCGGTCGATTAGTGTACCAGTATGGCAACCAAAACGGTGTATTGCGGACACAAGGCGTGGTAGGATGTGCAGCTAGTTGCGCTGTATCAGATTTGTTTCGCTTGACAGTCGGAGGCGTTGGAAGTTCCGGGTAGGAACTGTGAGATGTACCCTGTTGTGCAGGGGATAGATCGCAAGGGGTGGATGGAGAGGGTGTCTGCACCGATGGCCGGAGACTAGTCTGATGAAGCGCCACAAAGTCATAGGTTTTTTGGCCTGTAGAGATTTGTATAGTCTCATACCTTGTGATACGTAGGTTATTAATTTTGTCCTGTATGAATGGTTCTAACTGATAGTTCGGACAGGTTTTGGTGCGTGCGTCATGGGCCTGGTGACAGTTTAAGCATTTGGCGATGGTTTCCGCACAATCAGAAGTGAGATGGGAAGCCGAGCATTTCAAACATGCTGACTGGTTTTTGCATATTGAAGTGGAGTGACCAAATTTACCACACTTATAGCATTGCTTCATCCGCTCATTGTACTTTTCGATTGGCAAATGATAGTAGAATAGTCGCAAAGATGTGGGGAGGACTTGAGAGCGGAACGTTATAAGACAAGTTTTGGACGGTAAGAACTGAATTTGTCCATTTTCATTAACCGTCTTCCTATTAAACCGATACACATGATGAATGGGGGCCAGTTCGGCCGTGAAACCATACTGTTTCACTTCATCAGTAGTGATATCAAGGTCTATATTCTTAATTACGCCCTTAGTATGGATGTGAGAAAAGGGGATGTAGGAAGTAGTTTGAAATTGTTCGTCAAATGACGAGGTAAGGAACGCATTGGCTTCCTTGTGATGGAGGAATTTAATTTCCAGTCTGCTTTTCCCCAGTTTTTTATTGTCTTGGATGTGGATACTAGAATCGTTTTCATACAATAGCCTGCCCAATTTCATGGGATGGGTCTGGAAAAGTTAGCCCTCTTTCTTTTCAACAATTACTATGTAGGGGCTGGCATCTCGAGAGGTATATGTAAATTTCGTCTTTTGTGGGGAAGGAGTAGATACTAACGTGAGTGGTTCACGAGATGGTTGATCTGTTTCCATTGTGGAAGATGATTCAGTTTGTGCGTTCTCCGCGGGAAGAGACAATGGGGGAGGGTCCGAAGACATAGTAAGTCAAAGTGGTGTTAATGAAGAGGTGTGTAGAAAGTTGTAAATCCTTCCCCAAAAGGGGGGAAGAAATTAAATAAGCACTTTTTATACAATAGGCAAATACAGAACTTTCGGCGAGAAGACACTGCACAAAACACACGTAACTCAAATGGATGGAGATAACACTGATTTCCGATGTACTGAGGTGCACTTCCTGGATCAGTTCGTTCACTTCCCCAATCCGAAGAGTAATGGCAGCGCCTCTCAATTAGACCAGATAGGTACTGTGGAACAAACGGCTGTGCTGAGTTGTTAGCGTAATCACGTGGATGAATGAATACAATTAACATTCATTCTAAAGCATATTAAGCAGTTTCTTAATACTTATTTTACTGTTTGCACTCCCTTGATGGGCCAATATCTCTGCCTTATGGTGTAGAGTAGTCCTTGAGGGCCTTCATGCAGGTTCTTGGCATGTAGGTCACGGATTATCAGAGTGGTAACATGATGCTTGGCTGGCAGTAAGATTTGATGTTTACTGTTATAATCAAGGTCAGAGTTGTGTAGGCGACCTCCCACTCTCAGAATGCCTTCACTATCAAGATATGGATGTAGTGATATCAAAGGGCTACTTCTAGGCACATGCCTCTTCTTCCTTAGAGCAGTAATTTCATCATGAATTCCTGCTTTCTGAGTTAATTTGATAGTAATATCATGAGCTTGCTGTATCTCTTTCAGGCTGAGTGGTCCACTGAGTTTATCAGATTTAGGTAGGCAGGTATGTTTAAATCTTAAGCAATATGCAATGACTCTTAGCAGTTTAGTGAAGCTAGAGTACTGTCAGCTTTGACTGCTGTTAAGGCCTGAGATTTAAGTTTAGTTTCTAAAGAATGTTGTGGTAGTGGTTCATTAGGTGCAGTAGGCCATTGAGATTGGTTTTCATTTAAGAATTTAGGACCTTCCCAGCTTTGTTATGAAGTCAGCTGGATTATGTTGAGTGGGCACATAAGACCACACACTGTGAGGTGTGGGCTGCTGGATCTTTTCCACTCTGTGGGCCACAAAAGCATTCCACTTGTGAGAAGGCTGGGTAACCCAATGCAGTGCGATTAAGCTATATTATATTTATATTACTTGGCCAACCGTCTTTTCTTCAAAGCCCCCGACCATAGGCCACACTCTGTGTAAGTTCTGACTTTTGCTTTCGATCTGATTCACTTATTCATTCTGAATTTCATAAATTTGTGGAAAATGTAATTGCTTCTCATATAGACTTTCTCGACATAAGTTCTGCTATTTGTTCATCTTTCTCAGCTTTCTGTTCTCTCTAGCTGACTTTCGTTCTGAGTTAACTTTCGTTCTGATTGTTCATCTTTCTCAGTTTTTCTGTCTCTCTCTATTGGATACTCATCTTTCTCAGCTTTCTGATCCAACTAGCTCTTCGTACCTGAGGTACATAGGACGCCCTATATGGGTCCGGGCCGTATTCATGGCCCCACCTTCTGTCTCCCGCTCTCACACGCGCCCTTTCACACACAGTGGATCGGGTGGAGGTGTGAGGCCCTACATTGTTCCCAGAATTAAAAAAACAACCCTTCACCTTCGGTCCTATCCAAAAGGACAGTACTTCACTCTCTCCGCTTTCATCCATCATCCTTTGCCATGATGCCATGGATCGGGTAGACAAATGAAGGCCACTATAAACGCCTTCCTGAAGTACAAAGCACGCTCCCTGTACGTGGATGAGGACGAACCCCCACGTACCTCTGTCTCAATGCGCACAGGCCCTTACCCTACCACGCCCACCCCGAAACGTGGCAGGGGGCGAACGTGTGCGCTGTCGCTATGTAGTCCCCCAGAGGTACAGGTCCTACACCCCGGTAATTTTTCAACCGGAACTTCAAAGTTTAACTGCTGGGGTCATGTTCATCCTAGCCTACATTAGCTAACCAGATTTGCTGCATAATTAACTTGGCTGCAGATATGACTAGAGAGATGAGACCTTGTCGGTCATACAAAGAACATATTGCTGACAGTAATTGCCTTTTAACTGTATGTTTGAGTGTCCATTCTTGATTGCTTTAACAAAAGTTTAGTTTTAAATTTATTACTTGACAAGCAAACTTTGATTTACCTTTGGTAATCCGGACGGCCGTTTCGCACTACTTTAGTGCATCAGCGGTTTTCGAACTGCTACTGGTGGGTGCCTGTGTGTGCCTGTGCCTGTGCCACTCCCACTCCCACTTCAAGACTAACGCAACACCCACACCACCTAGGCGCACAACACAGGCACACACCAGTAGCAGTTCGAAAACCGCTGATGATGCACTAAAGTAGTGCGAAACGGCCGTCCGGATTACCAAAGGTAAATCAAAGTTTGCTTGTCAAGTAATAAATTTAAAACTAAACATTTGCCTTTTTGTAGTGGCAACTGGTAATTGCTTCACAGAATATTGTAGCACATCAAGCTAGTAGTTCCACTGTAGTCCCAGAGTCTTGACAGCGTCTTGCTCCTCCAATTGCATAAAATTGGCTGTGGACCATCTGTCTGCTTGTATAGTTTGCAGCACCATGTCTGAGTTGGAGCAGACTTTAGTGAGATTAAATCCTCCTTCTTTCAGAAGTTGTGTGAGCTGATTGGCAGCGTATATAGCTTGCTGCTCTGTCTGAAATGATACCAGGAAATCATCAACGTAAGTATTATTGATTAGAAGGCTGCTAGCGATAGGATATCTGTCCTTGTCGTCTTCTGCAAGATGATTAAGCACTCTGGTGGCAGCATATGCAGAATAGGCTGGCCCAGTGGTTCCCAACCTTTTTCAGCTGGCGACCCACCTTTCCTTATCGGAATACCTCCACGGTCCATCGGTCCATGGTGGAGTAAAAAACCTTATTTGTATCGTATCCCTTCCTTATGTATATATAATTTACCATCAAATATTGCATATATATAAGCTTATGTTTGCTTTTTTGAAGATACAGATTGATTATTGATAAACAATTTGTTTTCTGTTTTGAAAATGGTTGACAAAATATAAGCACTTTGTAGCAAAACAGTTACTTATTTAACAATAGATATATGTTTGCAATATATACAACAAGTGGTTTCATACTCACTAACAAGTATTAATAGGTGAAGATAAAAACTACAATTATAAAAGTACACAAAGACTATTTTAATTTTTCATGTAAAATTGCTGTTTTTAAGTAAGAATACTATATTAATGAGATTTTTTGTACTTTTTCGATTCAACTAACACGTCAATGTCAGGATTAAATGAAGATGCTTTTAATCTTAAGTCACTTTCAACATTGAGTTGATTTCTGTATTTGCTTTTTAGGAAAACCAAACACAATGCGATTTGTTTCGATTCTTCTTATCTTTTCTGATGGTTTATTCGATGGTTTCTGATAGTTTTAGGATAGAGTCGCGACCCACCTATAACCCTTCCGCGACCCACCGGTTGGGAACCGCTTGGCTATCCCATAGGTGATAGTAGAAAGCTGATAAATCTTAACTGGTTCATCTTTGCTGGAGCGCCAGAAGATTCTTTGCTACCTTCTCTGTTCAAACTGCAGTAATACCATTCGGTACATCTTTTCAATATCTGCACTGTACACATAGGGGAGGAACCTGAATCTTAACAATGTAGTGTATAAGCCTGGCTGCACACATGGCCCTGTGTAAAGAATGTCATTAAGTGAAATTCCAGTTGAAGTTTTAAATGACGCATTAAATACTACTCTCAGTTTAGTAGTATTAAAGTCATGTTTCTGCACACATTGATGTGGAATGTAATAAGAGGTAGGTCCATCATCATAGAATTTATCAGTAACCTTGCATATGTGCAAGCTGCTCTTATTGGGACATGAATTATGAGTACAGTTCATAAATTTCCGGCTGTTTCTGTAACCTAGCTTCCATGGTGAAAAATCTTTTAAGAGCTCCCGCCCGACAGGTTCCTAGGGAACTTGTGAGCTGCAGGAACGGAAGGGTTACCCTGTAGCGACCAGTCTCTGTTCACTGTATAGTGTCATACGCCCGCCCCTAAGGGATGAAAGGTGTGGAAGGATGCTTGGTTATACCAACCCCAGGGAAACCTAAATTATTCCATGAAAACGGCCCCACCCGAAGGCATAGAGGGATCCCAGGGCGGCACAAACAGAAAGTAAAAGTCTAGTTTCAAACTACAACATATAAAATATAATTAAGACCCAAAATTGTTACAATTAAAATTAAATTTACGAAAATGGTGTAGCCTGAAATAGAAAGACAATAATAATTTACAGCACTGTTTACATTCATATTTTAACAAATAATCTAATAGAGTACTTTGGAAATTACAAATTGGAAGTTAAATTAATAATTCTTCATTACATCGAAAACACATGCTGAAGTTATAACCCAATATTTCAACCTGTTGCATCATTCACACTCAATAGAAAGAAGGGGGTTTCCATTCAAAGATTACTCTACCACATTACACAAGGGACGATGACTTCTATATTACAAGTAAAAGGATTAACAGAAAGATGAGGAATAAAAATAAACATGTATGCCGACGTAACAATTTCTATCAGAGGGAAGAAATTTACAAAAAGTCGGGAAGAATACTGCCGATCGGGATGCCTTTGAAATCCCAATCAACAGGAGAACAGGCATGGCACAAAAACAAAATAAACAAAATCACAGACCAAGAATAATTAAGAAAAACGAATTTAAAATAACTTACCGGACACGAACTTCAGGTTTGCAAAGCAGGCACAAAGGGAGAAGAGAAAGAAACAGATGCCATTATTAGGGCGTGATGACGCCGACTAGCTACACAATTACAACGAAACGATCCACAGCTCAAAAAAACAGAAACCCTTTTAAAAACATTACGAAGCAAAAGGAGACAGATCATAATGCTTTCTAAGAAGAATATACTAAAACTACACTACCAAATCAACATAATACTTACAGTTACGAAGCAAAGAAAAGGAGCGAAGGGGAATTCTACAATTACGTAATTACAAAGCTAAAAGACAAGAAAATAAACTAAAAGCCTGTTTGCAAACCTGAAGGACACTTTTGGACTACATTATCCTAACGACGGAAGCACTAAGACCTAATAAAATTACATTTAAACTGACGAACCAAACGAAGCTACTGAAACAGGTCTGTACGGAAGGAAGCCGTGCCCGAAACTGACGCCATGCAGCATAGACACTCGCGACTGCCTTGCCGCATGAAAAGGAGGGGAGGCCAGTGTACCTAGATACGTCACGCCACACTGAAATTATCAAGGCTGTTCCACCTAGTAACCAACACGGAAGATGCCTCCGTGAGGTGGTGCAACCAGTGACCCAAATAGAAACTAATTGAGCCGGCTTCTACACCCCTTTTTTTTTAAAAAAAAAGGGGGTTTTAAATTTTGAAGTTACAGCTACACTAAGTGAGGGAAGAAAATAACATAACCCGGAATTACATATTAACCCTAACCTGAGTTAAATATTAAAACTACCGGAAGAAAGAAAAAATCAATAACATTAATTTACAAGAATGGACGGTCTAGGAGAAAATTGAATCACGCATGCACTCAACAATCGAAGCCACTGTTTCATTATACGCTCTGAAATTTCATTTTTATTCTTCCACATCTTGCTCCACATCACAGCAAATAACTGCTACTCCTAGGCAGGCAGGGAACACTAGGGTTGAACCGCTGCCCCAAAATCCAAGACCAGCCATCTAACTGTCTCTGTCCAGGAGACTCGACACTAACTGAGGTGGCACAGTTGCAAGAAGAGGGGTGGAGGGTCACTATAATAATAGGCGGTGTCATAACTGTTGATAAGAATCGCATCCGGTCCATTTTACCACCTTGGTTGCACACTCACTTTCACTGGCAACCATCCCCACTAAACCAGTCTGCAGCGACTCATGTTGTGGTCTGAAGTTTGCTCTACGAGGATCCTCTTCACGTGTGAAAACCTCCATCAGACCAGCCAGCACAGCCGACTCCCAGAGGGCAAGTATTTCCATTTCATAGCCGTGGCATTGAGTAGCATACGCATCACCATCGTCACCAGATCTCCAGTAGTTTACACAGAAACATTTCAATTACAAGCGGCAGAAAAATTTTCAAACCGCTAAGTCCCCCGTAGATTCATACATAATTACACCTTCTCCAAGTAAAAATATCCATACCAAAAACACATTTTAAAATCAAAATCAAAATTTCCAGAATGAATTTAAAGCTAAAAATCAAGTTATTCCCTCATTACTATTAATGTAATATTTTACCCACACATTATGTGTTTACATATTATTTGTTTACAAAATTTACTCATTTCATGGATTACTTTCAACTTAAGCAAAATTAACAATTTCCCCTTTTACAAGCTCCTTAAGTTTAGTATCTGAAATTTAGTTATGTCAATGTTAATAAATTTAAATTTTCATTATTTAATATCAAATTTTCAAAAGGCTTACATACGGCATCATGGATTTCAGGCTGCCTGCAACATTCAGATCGCAGTTAACAGCACATATACGTAGTACTTAATAATCTTTTTCATGTCCTATGTTAATTTCAGTTTCTATCACTTAATGCTCTTATATAACTAAATCATATTTGTAACAATTAATTTCTTTTTTATCATTTAATGTATCTTAATTATTCAAGTTTATATGTTCTAATTCTTTCTTTGTATTTAATGTTCGTTTCTTGTATTCATGTATATCAGTTCTTTTTTTAATTTATTTTTAATCATTATTATTGTTATCGTTATGTATTTCATGTTTTTGCCCTGGCTGAGTGGTAGAGAAGGCCTTATGGCCTTAACTCCGCCAGGTTAAATAAATAAATAAATAAAACATAGTTACAAAAACGATATCAACACACACAAAATTACAAATATTTTCTCGAGCTGGACAAAGTCATTAACTTAAACCCTTCAATAGACCAAATACAGACTAGCGACAAAACTTCAAAAAGTAAAACTCTTACTGTACAGAATCAACTCTGTTTACTCCTGGTAGGTGAGACTTCTAAAAAAAACTTGAACAGTGAATCTCACAAGATTTACTAAACTATACATGCCTGAGTGAGTACTTTACGATTAATAATAATGCACTATACTTTTATTTAAAAATCTATCGGATGTAATATCGCAGCATACCACCATGTGAGAGAAACAATAGGCCAAGACAAGTCAATACATTTAGCAGCATAACTACCAAAACCATCCTCATGGAATCTAGTATCAAACAGGCTGCCACCTCCACTCCACTGCCTTCATGCAACGAGGAGTGGCCTTACGCCATCTTATTCACATCACAAACGGCATAACACAAAAACACTAATGCCTCCATGCAAGGGGTATCAATAACGAAGCCTCTCTGAACGTACAACTCCAGTACTTCCATTGTAAGGATTATTAAACGTAGACTTCATTCTCCTTTTTCCAAATTACAACATGCTGCCAAATAAATCAACACTAGTCACGCCGCCAAAGTTTACTCACACTAGGCTAAATCCCAAATTTCAGAACAACAGTACTATAGCTGCTTTAACATTTCCTTAATCACAATTCATTAATTCAGGATTTACTTTACCTACTTCATTAATTATTATCTATGGGCATAGTCGGGATAGATGTTAATCTAGCCTACGAGTGAGGAAAACCAGCAAGAGACAGTATTCTCCCAGAGGTTGCACCAGAAGAATACCAGATATACTAGTCTCCCCAGTCGAACAGCTGATTAATAAGTTGTTGAGAATAATGTAAAAACATATGTTGGTAACAACTGTTTCTTATGTTGGTACACTGTAAGTGAAGTGAAAAAAATGAGAGTATCAACATGGCAGTGACTGGATGGACACGAAAGAAAGTGTTAGTCATTCTGTGTCTCTCTGCAATAAATGTGTAATCATCTACTAGTTAGCACTTAAGAACAATAACAAAAATAGCAGATTATGTGCCCAGAGCAGCCAGAGGAGTTCCAGAGGAGTTTCAGAGGAGTCCCAGAGAAGATTCTGAAACAAAAGTGAAGTTAGTGTATACCAGTGCTTACAAGAACAAGATGGCGTCAAAGGACAATGAGACAGAAGCCATTACGAAACTGAAGGACACGGCAACTTTTCCTTTGTGGGAGAAGGAAATGAATATTCTCTTTTTGGCAAAGAAACTGAAGAACATTGTTAATGGCAAAGAAAAGAAACCTACTGACGATGAAGATTAGAAGTTAGATGATTGGGAGTCAAAAGACGCTATGGCTCAATTTTACATTCTGAGAACCATTAATCTTACAGTGAAATCAATATCTTGGCATGTGATTCCTCCTAATGAGATGTTCAAGACCTTGAGTGATGTCTACAAAAATGACACTGAACAACAAAAGAATCAACTCATGAGTGAATTTTTCAGTTTTAAATATAACAAGTCGGAAAATATGGTGACAAATATTTCAGCCCTTCAGAATATAGCTTTTCGTTTGAATGGTCTGGATGTTGATATTGACAAAGATATGATAATGACCAGACTGATTCTGGCATTACCAGAAGAATATCGTCATTTTTCCAGTGCTTGGGATTCCACACCCAAAGCAGAACGAAAACTTGAAAATCTAAAATACAGATTACTCGTAGACGAGGAAAAGATAAAGGGCACACAAGAAGAGCTCAAAGTGACTTTTAAAGCTACTTGTAATCACAATAACAATCGCAAAAATAAACAACAAAATTATTCAAATAACAAGAATAACAATGTGAAGTGTGGTGGTCCTCATTACATCAGTTCTTGCTCTCAAAAACAAGAAAGACAAAATCAAGACAACAAGAATAAAAAAGCTCCAAGTTGTAACACCTGCTCAAACACACACAATGGAGAATGTTATTTCAAAAATGGTCCCCTGCCAGTATGTCCCGGGTGTAAGAAGAGAACTCATCCTTCCTCAAAATGCAGATTTAATCCTGGCAACTTTTCACAAGGAAGAAATAATGGAAGTTATAACAGCAACCAGAATAACAATAATAACAGTCAAAAAGCTACCTTTTTTGTGGAAGGTCCTATGTCTGAAAAAGTAAATTCACATGGTGAAGTTGACTCTGTTTTTGTTGTTCACAGTGGATGTAATTCTCACCTTACCAAAGAGAAGAAATTATTGTCTGACACCAAGAGGATAGAAAAACAAACTATTAATGTAACCAAAAAAGGACAACAACTGCGAGCTGATCTGCAGGGTAACATAGACTCAGAAAAAGTGCTGCTGACCAATGTTACATTTGTTCGAGACTTGAGCAAGAATCTTATGTCTGTAAATGTAATCACAGAAAAAGGTGGTGTTGTGTTATTTGACAAAACACTGTCGAAGTTTATCAAAATGTACAAAACATGGAAATTAAAGGTGTCTTGTCACTTGAAGGAAAGAAGAATAAAAATTGACTCTATGAAGTGGATATTAACAACAATGATGATAATAATAATCAAGAAGCTTTATTGACTCAGGCATCTGAATGGCACAAGAAGTTGGGTCATATTAATTTTAAAGATTTCAAGAAAATTCCAAGTTTGTGTAACGGAGTGACAAAATCAATTGAAAATTGTAACACTGACACATTTTGTGAGTCATGTGTTATTGCCAAAAAAACAAGAAAATCTTTACACACAATTCGACAAAGAGCTGCAAGACCTCTCCAATTGTTTTATACAGATGTTTGTGGAAAAATTGATCCGCCCACCTATAATAATGGACAGTAATGGATTATTTACTCATCTCTCAAGAGTCTTCTTGCTTCATCATAAATCAGAGGCAGGAAATTATATCAAACAATTTGTTGCAGAAGCTGAAGCACATTTTAGTAATCTAAGAATTGAACAGATTAAGTGTGATAATGGTGGCGAGTACTACAGCAATAATCTAAGAAAATGGTGCAAACAAAGAGGGATTGTCCTGGATTATACTGTCCCACACAGTCCACAATTAAATGGCAAGTCTGAACGCCTAAATCTTATAATTATAAATAAAGTGAGAGCCATGCTGCATGATAGCAAAGTGAGTAATAAAATGTGGGGTTTCGCTGCAGAAACAGCCATGTATTTAATAAACAGAAGCCCGTAATCAACTACTAATGTCACCCCAGCTGAAATGTGGTACAACAAGAAACCAGATCAGTCAAGACTGTTGGTTTTTGGGTCTGTGGTGTACACAAAAGTTTTAGGTCCGCTGAAGAAATTGGCAGGCAAAAGTCAAAAAGGTATATTTGTAGGCTACTCTGTTAATGGCTACAGGATTTGGAATCCAAAGAAAAGAGAAATCTATGTTTCAAGAGATGTACATGCAACAGACATCTTTGAAGCAGAACATCAAGATGATGATTTCTCAAGAGCTAATATCAAAATTTTTGACCTGGATGTAAATGATAATAAACAGCAAGAAAATGAACAAGTAAAAGAAGAACAGCCAAACTAAGAAAATCAAGAAAGACAAGAAGAAGGAATTACAATCGAAGATGAAGACATCTCAAGTGAAGATGAAGATAATCCTGAGATTCGTCAAAGAACACAGCGTGAAAGAAAAATGCCAGCCAGATATCAAGATTATGTGCTGTATGCTTTGAATACTTTAACATATAAAGAGTGCATGAATAGCCATGATAAAAGTAAATGGAATGCAGCTCTCAAAGAAGAAAGAGAAAATCTCATAAGAAATGATACATGGGATATTGTTGATGAAAAGGAGGCTGCTGGAAAGGAAATTGTTACAAGTTTTTAGTTACTCAAGATAAAAGACAATGGACGACACAAAGCAAGACTAGTTGCACGTGGTTGTCAACAGAAAGAATATTTGGACTTTGAATATACTTTTAGCTCAGTTGCTCAATCCAATTCTCTGAGGGTGTTGCTGGCTGTAGCAGCATCTGAAAATCTCAACATAACTAAATTTGACACCAAGTCAGCATTTCTGTATGGTGAACTTCATGATGAGATATACATACGTCTACCTGAAGACATGAAGATACCTGGAAAGATATGCAGACTAAAAAAAGCCATCTATGGACTCAAACAGGCGCCACAGCAATGGTTTAAACGCCTAACTCATTGTTTGAAATCTAAAGGTCTGATTCAACTGCAAACTGACCAATGTGTGTTCAAATCAGAAAATCCTCAAGAAAAGTTATTTGTTACAATCCATGTTGATGATGGTATTGTGATAGGGAAAGGACGAAAAGTCAAAAAGTTACTCGAAAGTCTGAGCAATCAATTTGAAATAACTATCAACTACAAACCTGAACATTACTTGGGAATGCAAATCCAACAACGAGAAGATGGTTTTTTCATAAATCAACAGAAATATGCAGAACAAGTTGTGGAGAAGTATGGTATGAAGAAGGCCAAAGAAATGGACACACCCATTGCTCCACAAGATAATGTCAAGAATATTAAAGATATTACTACTGATTTTCACTATCAAGAAGCTGTGGGTAGTCTTCTCTACTTGTCCATTAAGACTCGACCTGATATTTCCTACGCTGTAAATTATGCAAGCAGATTCAACAAAGCACCAAAGAATCAAGATGTTGTCAATGTGAAGAGAACTCTAAGATACATAAAGGGAACTACCAAAGAAGGAATACACTACCTAAGAAGAAACGAGTCCTTATACACTTGATGAATACTGTGATTCAGATCATGGTGGAGATCGAAAAGACTGCAAGAGTACAACTGGTTACATCATGTTCTATGCTGGAGTACCAGTGGCCTGGTGCTTAATGTTGTGAGCAATGTGCAATATTGGATATAAGCTACTATCGTAACGAAAGAGGGATTTAGTGCCGTGGGTGTGTAGGTTCGGAAGGTTTCCTTTACTTTGACCTGAGAAGATTGCCGAATTTACGTACGCGTCATCGGTTGGTTTACTAATTCTAAATCATAGTTTGAATTTTTACACTATAGTGCGGCAGTTCTCTGGAGTCCGGAATCCTGAGAGCTGAATGACTTAAGTGGTATATTTACTGTACGGCTTTTCTCAGGCTTTTTCCAGAAGGTTGCATAACTTTGTATTGAGAAACTAATGCAAGTCAAAACAAACATAATTCCTAGGTAAAAACCTAGGTATAAACAGATCTGGCTTTGGTAGTTATATACAGAAATAATGTTTTCTCGCCGTTTCTATTCGTCAGGAAACGCGTTATGACTTTTAGCGAATGGATCTTGTAACATTTCAGGAGAAATGTTAACCTATTCACATTGTGCATTTTCCTTTCTATACATTTGTTTTTGAACATACTTCTTAAACATTAGTAACCAAACATTCAATGAGTCGATCGATGTCTCTATCGATATCTCGAAAGCTTAGCAATGTTTTGAAATGTTTACAGACACTCATAAACATTAATTATAAAACAATTTGCTAAATAGTTTTTCTTAGTTTTACAGATCTTCTGAAATACGAAGATATTGTACATTCGCCGTATTTCAAGATAGAAGTCTCGAGAAGCTTCTACGCTACTTCGATCGAGAAACTGAAAGCGCTCGAATGTAATTTTAGAGGGGGTACGTAGGCTAACCTGTTTGACTCTTTTCATTCTTCATCGAACTTCACTAAGGCAAGCACCTTAGCCTTAATCCCAGTACCGACACTTGGGTACCGAGACTTCATGGTACTACTCTACTCAACGCAGAACTTCTAGACCTGGAATTCTAAGGCAAAGAAGCCTTTTACCCTCAGCCTCCAGCAGCAACTTCAGCATTCTACATAACCTCACCGATGGGATCTTAGGCAATTATTAATACTTTCAAATGAGTCCAGGACAACCTACATACTCTCTACAAATCAAAAGTTAAGTACTCATAATGTAAAACACTAAGGTTGAATACAATAACCTGACCACAACTTGGCAGCTTGTATAATTACCGAATCATTTGGCACTTTGTGCAGGATTCGCATTTCCCATTGTAATAGATCGAATGTGAAGAGCTCTCAACTTTGAAAGAATTATTATAATTTCTGCATTTATAATTTTCCGGAGTCTTGGACATATTTCTTGGTCCCAAACAAACCTGGACCAATACAGTAACTATATTGTATTCAACTTGGATTTATATATAAATAAATTGTTAACTCTGTTGTTTGAATTATTATACTATTATTTCATATCAACCACTGCTCAACCAGCTACCAGAAGGAATATTTTTAGTAGGAGAAATTTATTTAATTATATGTTAGGGATCCTAGACTCCTACCTAGCCCATCTACCTACATATTTCTTGGTCCACCGGGCCTGGATTATATTTCTTGGTCCTCATCTGGCCTGGATATTTCTTGATCCACTGCGCCTGGATTCCAATATTTCTTGATCCTCAATGTGCCTGGATTGTATTTCATGTGCCGGATTATACTTCAGCTTTCCAAGACATTCCTGTGATTCTATTCCATTGGATTACATATTTCTTGGACCTCACCGAACCTGGATCTAATATTTCCTGGTCCACCTACACTTCTATTCTCAACATCTTGTTATTGTATTATACTAATTCAGTTGTATGGTTTTCAGCAAACAATCCGAAGCAAGGACATTGTATGCATTACCACTAGTGGAGCAACTGAAAAGAGGCGGAATATAAAACGAAGCTTCTGGACAGTCAGCCACAACACAGCAATTTGTAAGGTACGTGACAGTTCCTATAATACACTGCCCTCCCAGTGAACACCATGCCTGATAACGAATTAACTTCTCAAGCTATGGCTTCTCAAGCAAGTCAAGTGAAACACTACACGCAAAAACGTGCCATCATAAAAGGTAGACTCACCAGGTTTAAACAATACATTGAAGACATTACAGTGACTGATGACAATATAGACGAGGTTAAGTGTCGTTTAACCCGTGAGGAATCTCTCTACAGTGAATTTGATGAATACCAGACTAAATTGGAACTTCTAGATTGTGATCCTGAAACTGAACGTGAACGACAGGACTTTGAAACTAAATATTATTCAGCTATAGGCCTAGCACTCAAACTCATCAGACAGTATGAAGCCATTTTCATACAACCTAACTTCAATCAGACTGAAAATCAAGCTCCACCTCAAGCTACTGCCAACATGCCCAAAGTCAACTTACCAAAGATAGATTTACTCAACTTTGATGGTCATTACCAAGACTGGTTGCCATTCAGAGAAATGTTTATCTCATTAGTACATGACAATAATTCACTGCCTACAGTGCAAAAATTTCACTATTTGAGGCTTTCAGTCAAAGGTTCAGCAGCTAAGCTCATTGACACGCTGCCCCTCACTGCAGACAACTATCAAACGGCATGGAAGCTACTTAACGAAAGGTATCATAACAACAAAGTTATATTACAACATTTGCTTTGCTCTTTGCTGGATCACGACAAGCTCACTCGTGAATCCTCCAAAGCTCTCATGGATTTGCTTGACCACTGCAAATGTCAGGTTAGATCCATAGAATGCATAACCCAACCTGAGATGAGATGGGAATACATATTGGTCCACATCTTAGCCTCAAAACGTGATCCTGCTACATCAAAAGCATGGAATCTTGAAAACTCATCCAATGATTTGGACACATTTGATGACATTTGTACTTTTATTCAAAGAAGAGACCAGGCACTTCAAGCCACGCCTAAGGAACAAGCCATCAAAACTAAACAAGCCACTTATAGACCATTTGTCACGGGACATAGCTACCCCAGATCATTTCTAGCCAGTACTTCTACTACTTGTATTCTCTGCAAAGCAGAACACCCACTGTTCAGATGCCGAAAGTTTGTCAACCTTCCTAACCAACAAAAATGGAATGTTGTAGCAAACAATAAGATTTGCAGCAATTGTCTCAAGACAGGCCATAGACACAATAACTGTACATCCAGGTCTTGCTTTAAGTGCAATGCCAGACATCACACTTCATTGCATCAAGACAGGCAAACGAATAACAACAAGATAAGGCAACAAACGCCACAGCATCAAAGCGGCAGAAACCAAAATGCCAAAACAGAACAAACTGATAGACCCACACCAGGTACATCAGGAACTGCATTTGCCAATAATGCACAAGCAGATACCAGTATTCATACATTTCTCGCCACAGCTCAAATCTTAATCAAGGCTAAAAATGGCAAGCTCCACAAAGCAAGAGCACTCTTAGATTCAGGAGCAACACACACGTTCATCACAAAAGAACTGTGTCATAAGCTTCAGTTAAGCACCAATCAAACCTCGGTAGCAGTAACAGGAGTAAACCTTCATACTTCAAACATTTATGAATCTGCTCATATGCAAATCAGAGACGCTCATGGACAAGGCTACCACCGTAATTTGCAATGCCTAGTCATAGAACAAATTGCCAAAGATATACCTAGTCCACCCATTGACATCACCAACCTACACATACCAGGTGACATCATACTAGCTGATGATGCATTTCATCTACCAGGAACTATAGATGTACTTCTTGGAGCAGACATCTTTTGGAACTTAATCACTGGCAATAACCTCACAATTGGCAAAACTCAAAGATACAAGACTTTACTCAGAGAAACAAGACTGGGTTGGATTCTTTCTGGACAAATCAGCCAGGGAAGACAAAGAAAACAAACAGTAAGATGTCACCTAACCATCACTGAGCAAATCCACAATCATATGCAAAAGTTTTGGGAGATAGAAGAAAATGAAGTGCCAATACGTTCACAAGAAGATGAAGAATGTGAACAGTTCTTCCAGCAAACCATTACCAGAACTGACACAGGCAGGTACATGGTAACTTTACCATTCAAGAAGCCAACTAGCAATTTAGGCGCATCCCGAGCTGGAGCCCTCAAACGCTTCTATACTGTAGAAAACAGACTTATCAGACAGCCAACCATCTACCAACAATATGTTGACTTTATGAATCAGTATCAACACTTGGGACACATGGAACCAGTCACACAGGACTACCATGCTGATGGCCCAAATGCATACTACATCCCTCACCAATATGTGACAAAGGAAGACTCAAGCACTACAAAGCTAAGAGTAGTTTTCAATGCATCCTATAAAACGTCCACTGGTGTATCACTGAACGACATACTGTACAAAGGCCCATGTGTTCAGCCAGACCTCTATACAACACTACTTAGATTGAGATGTAACCCATATGTATTAAGTGCTGACATTGAAAAAATGAACAGAATGGTACTAATACAACAGCTTACACAGAACTGTTCATGGAAGCATGTACCTTCACAGCAAAATCCTGCTGACATTATTACCAGACCCATCACACCTCAGAAACTACATAATACTACACTTTGGTGGAATGGACCACAATTCTTGAAACACAATGAACAACATTGGCCAGTTATCCATGATGTGCCAGTATCAGCAGAAATGTTAGAAATCAGACATACAGCTAAAGCATTCACTGCATTACCAGTTCAAGATAACTTATTAACCAAATATTCTTCTTTCAAGAAACTATTAACAATTACAGCTCTTTGCTTGAGATTTAAGCACAACTGTTTTAATCACAATGACAGGCACATTGGTCCTATTGTGTTGACAGAGCTCCAGACTGCACATGACTTACTAATCAAAAAGGTTCAACAAGAAAGCTTCAAACAGGAAATAGCAGACCTGAAGGAAAATAAGTATGTAGCTAGGCAAAGCCCATTGTTGCCACTGCATCCATATCTTGACAGTCAAGACATTTTGAGAGTAGGAGGTAGATTACAACAATCTGACCTTAGCTATGACAGCAAACATCAAATATTGCTGCCATCTAAGCACCCTGTTACAGCACTTATTATTCGTGATCTTCATTTGAAAAATCTTCATGAAGGATCACAAGGCCTATTGTATACACTAAGGCAAAAATATTGGCCCATCAAAGGAATCCAAACCGTAAAATCAGCACTCAAAGGATGCTATGTATGTTTCAGACATCATCCTACCACTTCAAACCAGATTATGGGAAACCTTCCCGAACCTAGAGTAACAATAAGAAGAGCTTTTGAATGCACTGCAGTCGACTTTGTAGGCCCGCTTACTGTAAAGGCCACTTCGGGCAGATCTAAGATAACTTACAAAGCTTATGTAGCTATGTACGTCTGCTTAGTTACGAAAGCAGTACACATTGATTTAGTGACTTCAGCCAGTTCTGAAGCATACATTACATCACTCCAAAGATTTACTTCCAGGAGAGGACTTCCAGCACATCTATACCTGGACAATGGTAGAAATTTCGTTGGAGCTGACAATGAACTCAAACAGTTACACAGCATGTTTCAGTTGGAACAAGTGCAGCAAGAGATAGTGCAGTGTACCTCAGGCTTGGGTATAGACTTTCATTTTTTGCCGCCCAGAGCCTCAAATATGGCAGGTCTAGTAGAGAGAAGCAACCATAGTATGAAAACCCTGTTATACAAGACTATGCGTAATACAGTGTTCACATACGAAGAGTGTTGTACAGTGTTGTGCAAAGTGGAATCCATTATCAACTGTTGGTAATACTGTATCATGAGGTAATCTAGTGTGCAGTGAGTTCTGTATATAAGTACATGTATCATTCAGATCATGTTCAGTTCTATAATAAATTTCCTTGCTACCACCAAGTCGTGTGTCTGCTTCCGCATCCATCTCGAGTTCCCTAACCATAATCGCTAACAGGTTATGGGCCCAGAGAGGCCCAGGTGAGCCTAGAGAAGCCCAATTATACCCTACAGAAGATTTTTTCATCTGAAATTCGTATTTATCCAGTGACGTGATTTTGTGTGAATAATGGCGGACTTAGGTGCACTCGCACCGATAGCGAAGCTAGAAGGACGTACAAATTACTCTGATTGGAAATTCGGAATGGAACTTTACTTGAAAGACCTTGATGTGTGGAATAGCGTAGTTGGTTATCCTGAAGGTGATACTACCAGTAGTGCTGATAAAATCAAGAAGGATACCAAAGCTTTAACTAAGATTGGTCTCATGGTGAAGCCATGTTGTTACTTGCACATCCGAAACGCGGTGAACGCGAAGGCGGCGTGGGATGCTTTGAGAAAAGCATATGAGGACCAAGGACTTGGACGGAGATGTGCTCTACTCCGCACACTAGGAAATTTACGGCTCGAAAACTTCAAGAGCATGGAAGAATACATCAATGCTTTCATGGAAATATCCGTTGAGTTAGCAATCATGAATAAGCCGTTGGACGACGATTTTTTCGCCGCCATGATGCTTTCAGGGCTGACCAAGGACTTTGAACCCAAGAGAATGGCGTTAGAAAATTCTGGAGCTGAGCTGACGAGCGACTTCATTAAGGGAAAGTTGCTGCAAGAAAAGAAGTATGGCGACAATTCGGAAGCTGGTTTGGAGTCGGCGTTCATCTTGAAAGGCGGAAACTACAAGAAGAAGGTTATAAAGTGCTGGAAGTGTGGTAAATCCGGACACACCAGACCTCAGTGCCCTCTAAAAGCTAGTGAGCCGCATTCAGAGAAGAAGAGCTACAACCCCAAGAAGTGTTCCGATAAGGCTCTGTACTGTGCTCTCAGTGCACAATCATCTAACCAAGACAAAAACATTGGCTGGCTGATTGATTCCGGAGCAACCGCTCATATGACACGTAGTGAATTATTGCTCAGTAGTGTCAAAGCTGATAATGATTGTAATGTGCATATTGCAAATAATCAAACATTGTCCTGTAAAGCTGTGGGTAATGTATCTGTGCAGTTGAAAGGTGATGAGTTTCCTTGTGAAATAAGAGATGTACTTCATGTACCTGAGATATCGACTAACCTCTTATCTGTTAGCAAAATAGTTGAAAAAGGCAACGTTGTTTTGTTTGATAATGAAGGTTGTACGGTGTTTGAAGAGTCTGATTTCTTTGCTAAGGGAACTGTGACAGCCACAGGTTCTTTACTGAATGGTCTGTATCATCTAGATGTCGCAGAGGAGCATGCTCATGTGAGTAAAGTGAAGGACAGTAGCTTTGACCTATGGCATAAGCGCTTGGGCCATGTCAATGCCAAGAGTGTGGAGCTGATGAGAACGGGCATGGTAGATGGAGTGAACTTTACAGGTGAAGTGCATGACAAGTGTATTCCTTGTTTGAAAGGAAAGTTCATCAGAAAACCATTTAAGGGGCCTCGCAAGAGAGCAAGACAGTTACTCGAATTGGTTCATTCAGACTTATGTGGCCCTATGCCTATAGCCTCATGGGGTGGTGCTAGGTATGTTCTCACTCTGATAGATGATTATTCTAGAAAGATATTTGTATACTTTCTAAAATCCAAAGACGAAGTGCTTGTTTACTTTAAAGAATTCAAAGCTGAAGTTGAGAAGCAGACTGGTTTTTCAATCAAGAAGCTGCGTACAGATAATGGTACGGAATATGTAAATTCTGCTTTCAAAAGTTTCCTGAAGGAGAATGGCATACTGCATCTGTTGACTGTACCGAACAATCCTGAACAGAATGGGGTTGTTGAACGTGTCAACATAACTGTTGTTGAGATGGCAAGGTGTCTCATGTTGGATGCAGGTTGCCATGAGCGTTTGTGGGCTGAGGCCATAAGTGTAAGTGTTTACTTAAAGAACAGATCTCCTCATAAGGCTGTGCCTAATGTGACTCCTGAAGAAAAGTGGTCAGGTGAAAAGGTAGATCTGAGCCATCTGAAGGTGTTTGGCTGTCCTGCATATGCTCATGTACCGAAAGAGAAGAGAAGGAAACTAGATGTAACCAGTAAGCGTATAACATTTGTTGGATTTTGTGAATATACAGGTGATTTCAGGCTGTGGGATATTGACAAGCCCACAGAAATCGTGCGTGCGGGCAGTGTTGTGTTCTTAGAATCTGAACTAACTGTGTTAAGGAAATGTACTTAACTGTGGCACCCTAGATTAAGGGAAAGTGTTGGTAATACTGTATCATGAGGTAATCTAGTGTGCAGTGAGTTCTGTATATAAGTACATGTATCATTCAGATCATGTTCAGTTCTATAATAAATTTCCTTGCTACCACCAAGTCGTGTGTCTGCTTCCGCATCCATCTCGAGTTCCCTAACCATAATCGCTAACATAAACAGTAGACCACTCACTCCAATGAGTAGTGATGTTGATGATTTCTCTGCCCTCACACCAGGACATTTTCTCATAGGTGCTCCTCTCAATTCTATTCCTACCCCTTCTCTGCAAGCTATCCCTGACTCCCGACTGTCACGCTACCAGCTGTGTGAAAAGATTAACCAAATCCTCTGGGATCGATGGACAAAAGAATATTTGAACACTCTGCAGCAAAGGCAGAAGTGGCAAATTGAGAAACCAGACATAAAGATAAATGACCTAGTCATTCTTGTTGTAGATAATTCTCCCCCTTTATTGTGGCCTTTAGCCAGGGTTGTTGAACTTCATTCAGGACCTGATGGTCATGTTAGAGTACTTACTCTCAAAACCGCTACCTCTACATTTAAGAGGCCTATATCAAAAGTTTGTCCATTGCCCCAGCAGGAAAGTTTTCAAACTCATGTTCCCCTGGGGACTACCTAGGTATGTAACATTTCAGGAGAAATGTTAACCTATTCACATTGTGCATTTTCCTTTCTATACATTTGTTTTTGAACATACTTCTTAAACATTAGTAACCAAACATTCAATGAGTCGATCGATGTCTCTATCGATATCTCGAAAGCTTAGCAATGTTTTGAAATGTTTACAGACACTCATAAACATTAATTATAAAACAATTTGCAAAATAGTTTTTCTTAGTTTTACAGATCTTTTGAAATACGAAGATATTGTACATTCGCCGTATTTCAAGATAGAAGTCTCGAGAAACTTCTACGCTACTTCGATCGAGAAACTGAAAGCGCTCGAATGTAATTTTAGAGGGGGTACGTAGGCTAACCTGTTTGACTCTTTTCATTCTTCATCGAACTTCATTAAGGCAAGCACCTTAGCCTTAATCCCAGTACCGACACTTGGGTACCGAGACTTCATGGTACTACTCTACACAACGCAGAAGATGTAGTCTACCAGAACTTCTAGACCTGGACTTCTAAGGCAAAGAAGCCTTTTACCCACAGCCTCCAGCAGCAACTTCAGCATTCTACATAACCTCACCAATGGGATCTTAGGCATTTATTAATACTTTCAAACGAGTCCAGGACAACCTACATACTCTCTACAAATCAAAAGTTAAGTACTCATAATGTAAAACACCAAGGTTAAATACAATAACCTGACCACAACTTGGCAGCTTGTATAATTACCGAATCATTTGGCACTTTGTGCAGGATTCGCATTTCCCATTGTAATAGCTCGAATGTGAAGAGCTCTCAACTTTGAAAGAATTATTATAATTCCTGCATTTATAATTTTCCGGAGTCTTGGACATATTTCTTGGTCCCAACCAAACCTGGACCAATACAGTAACTATATTTTATTCAACTTGGATTTATATACAAATAAATTGTTAACACTGTTGTTTGAATTATTATACTATTATTTCATATCAACCACTGCTCAACCAGCTACCAGAAGGAATATTTTTAGTAGGAGAAATTTATTTAATTATATGTTAGGGATCCTAGACTCCTACCTAGCCCAACTCCCTACAGATCTATATTATTAATATATGATTTCTTGTTTTACAGAAAGGTACTTTTCATAATTTTTTGGTTCACAGAGTACAACTAATACTCTTGTGGCTAATGCTCTTGCTCTGTCTTGATAACAGTAAACATAGCAGCGTGGACACTTTGGTCAAACTCCCTCTTGGTCTCTGCTGTGGTCCCGTTATGGGAGCGATATGGTTCCGTTCTTTGGAGATAATGGAAGTTGCAGCTGTGGAGGAATGAGGGAACTTCCTGTATGTAGTCGCCGCTGCCTCCAGCTAATAGGCATCGTCAAGTTTATCAGTACCTGCTACCCAGAGTGCCAGCAAACTTGGATGCTGTAAGGCAAGCTACTTCCCGTAAGACATGCACCTGTCAAAACCTCAAAGTGATTCTTGCCTGCTGGTTTATGATTAAAAGTTGAAAGTCTATTATGGGGAATCTTTCATGCTGATGCTACAGTCTGGAATGCAGTAACCAGCTGAGAACAGTTTATTTTTCCGAAACCAAATCAAACCTTTTTCATCGAACCATTAGACCTATTTTTACCCTTTCTGTTTAAACACAGTGCTACAATATGACTCTTTCAAAACAATTACCCATCACCTCCGTTTTCCTTCTACTTCTCTCTCAGATTCAAGAACATTACTACTGGTGTCCCACCACCACTATGATGGTACACCAACCATGTACAATGCTGTGATGTAGTATTAGGGGAACTGCCCATCCTAGTCTGGCCACTAGTTAACATTAGTGGAGTGGCTTGCAATGAAATCTACGTTATATGGATATGGACTGAAATTTTGAAAACAATCCTGAGAGACAAAACTGACTTCATAAGTGCATGTGGGGGTGCGGCCTGAGTAAGGACATGTTTCAAGTAGAAGTGCTCTCTCCACAATCTTGATTGCTCTGCGGCTATAAGGTGATCCCTTCAAGTGTGAAGTAGCACGATGCCAATAGAGAACACCATTTAGATGAAGAATGTGAAGAAAGCACTGTAGACATCATAACTTTCGATGAAATGTGGAAAACAATACCAGAAATTATAAAAATTATAAATAGAAAGTCACGAGGAATAGACAATATCCCCATACAGGTACTCAAGTATGGAGGATTGATATTTCAATTTAGGCTATTACATTTATTGAATATATGTTGGAGAACATAAAAAATACTAAAGAATTGGAAACAGCTAAAGTTATATCTACTTTTTTAAAAAGACAAAGAAATGAAAGCAATTGTAATATACAAAATATGCTCGAATTATAACTGATAGGGTGAAAATAATAACTGAGACACACATTAGTGAAGAACAGAACGGATTTAGAACAGGTAGATCATGTATTGACAATGTTTTTACAGTAAAGCAAATCATAGAAAAACGAAGGGAATTAAACCTAGAAACCCATTTGGCCTTTATTGATTTAGAAAAGGCGTTTGCTAAAGTGAATAGCCCACTCCTATGGAATATATTACATAAAAAAGGTTACCCACTACATCTAATTAAAATAATACAAAGTCTATATACAGATACAAAAATTTTAATTGAATTGGATGGAAAAGTAACAAAATAAATAAAAACAAACTGCGGTTTAAAACAGGGATGTAGTCTATCTCCAGCCTTATTTAATATTTACATAGACGAAATTGTACATGAATGGAAAAGAAAGATGTACGATGGAATTAAAATAGGACCAAACAGAACATTAAATGCCCTTCTGTTTGCAGATGACCTAGTTTTATTCTTTGATCAGGAAGATAGGCTACAGAAAGCAATATTTCAGTTAAACAAAATATGCGAGAGGTACAATATGAAAATATCTAAAAATAATACAAAAGTAATGGCATTCTAGGGAAGATTTCCAATAAGAAGTAAAATTGTACTAGATGATTACATCTTGCATCTAGGCTGTGATGTCTCTTATGAACAAGACCGAGATATAAACACCAAAATACAAAAATTTCAGGCAGTTTGTGGAACAATTGAAGAAACCTTTAAAAACAAAGTAAGGCAAGAAATAAACTACGATTCTCCTTAGCAATGGCACTACCTGTGAAATATTATGGAAGTGAAGCATGGACCGTTAAGAAAAAAGAAAAAAGTAAAATACAAGCAGCGGAAATGAGGTTTTTACGTTCAGTAAAGGGTTCTATCCTTTGATAGAAACGTCGTCTATTCTAGACGCAGCCCAATATTGGGTTTAATCATTTTAAAGAACCTTATTTTTCTTTTCCATGAACCGAGGATTCTTTAATCGTCATTTGTATTGCAAATAAGGGAAAGAAAAAAACAAATTTAAGTCGCACCTTGGGATGAATGTTCCCACCCACCGCACCCTCGTGATGCACTTTCTTTTATACCACGATCTAGCGAATTCTTCTCTCCTCATATTACGAAGAAACTCGTGATTGGACGTTGGTGGTGTGACGTCATACCGCTAAACAAAATTTGACAGGCTACAAACCTCTGGAAGATATAATATGCCACATTTTCGAAACCTATAAACAGTGTATCATACATTGTTCGAAAATGCAAGGGCGCTTCGCTACGGCTGCCGCCCCCGCTTCGCGCACTTAACTATATGATTAGTGTTATGCATTATTTAGACTATATGCAGAGATGATTGTGATACGGTCGGGAGTGCCGAGTGAGCTAGCGGGTTATCATTTTGGTGCGAGGGTTGGTAGCTGGTATTTGGTACGATCGGGAGTGTCGAGACAGGGCACGGTCGGGAGTTCCGAGGTGGTCGCCATAGCAACGCAGTGAGCGGAGCATAAAGGGCGATTTACGTTTAATTTATGCCCAAATAAGCATTATCAACGTTCGTTCAGTTCATAATAGCTCATAATAATGCTGATATCAAGCATTTCTTCAAGGCAAAATTATTTCATTGGTTCGACATCAGGATTGAACTGTTGTGATATTTAATTACACAAAGGAATCTTCACTATCAAAAGTGAGTGTTTAAATCTTACGTAGTGAATTAAGATAACTTATTTAGAGCTTGTAACATTCAATCTCAAACTTTATTCATCGTAAGCTATATCATCTTACTATGCAATTGGACTCAGTGACATAATTAATTGTTTGATAATGTGTAACTCAAGATCGCAGAGAATAATAATATGGACATGATTAAAGCAACATGGACTTGCTGTATGTATATTCAATCATTCATGTTTTTTCTTGACATTTATTGTCCAATCTTCTAATCTAAACAATCTTGTCTACGTTTTCGGGGGAAATATATTATCGCTCGATCTACAATTCAACTTCGCCATTTAGAAGACGTCAAGACATCATCTATCGAGTGATTGTGATCCTCAAGAATTTATAGTGTCAGTGAAATGCAATACCTATGGATCATTATTATTGTAATTTAACCTCTCGTTCTCTCCAATCGGGGTATGCCTCACACCTCTGTCCATCTTAATTTATTTATGCTTCCATTTTGTTTCTGTTCAATCCTATGGTTTATCCACGGTTTCCGGTTGGCATAAAATAAAGTGAAGCTGATGAGGGGATCTCTTATCAATGTGGACATTTACTAAGACAAAAGTTTGGTGCAGTCTTTGCGGTTAGAATTTATCTTACATTTCTATGTTAAATTCTATATTATGACTTCTTCATGTGTGGTGACTCCTCTTAACGTGGCGTGTGCCTCTACATAAACTTTAGGTTGTGCGGTGCGATGGCTTTTCTTCATTATTATTTCAGGAACTTCAAAGGAAAATCTCTATCAATTTGGGCGTTGAAAAGTATTTAAAATTGTAAATTAGAAAAAAATCTTTTCGATATTTTGGGATGCTGTACGAGGCTCATTTCATAACTAACTTATGTAACTATTATTATTTATATTCTTTAAATATTATTAATTCATGATTTGTTAAAACATTTATTATTTTTATTATTTTATTTATTATTTATTATGTACGTTATTGTTGGTACATTTCCGGTTTAAATTCTTTTCTGTGGGTGTTTATGCATATGTGGCAGTTTCGGCTGTTCCTTCAATTGCGTTTAGATCATTTTTGGCTTTTCTTGCTTCCGCTAGTGGCCGATCCTTCAGATCGTTGCTGGCTCGGACTTGGTGTACATCGTGGGAGATCCTTGAAATCGCCGCTGCCTCTCATAGTGTTCAGTTTTAAATATTTCAAGCAGTTATGAAGTGATATATTAATTTGGAAGTTGTTGTGTGGCCATTTCAGGTATGATGTGATATGGTGGAATTAATCTTTTTTCCACAGTAAAGCCTTCTGCTTCAGCTTATTTCGAATGATTTGTCTACTTTTCTAGGATTTTACAGCCTTCTGTTGCGTTTATTTCTAATGCTTTGCCTGTTTTTCTAAGATTTTACACAGTAAAACCTTCTTCTATGTATTTATTTCAAATCTTTTGTTGGCTTATTTGGGTCCGTTTCTCTTTCTTTTAGATAGGCCTTATGCTTCTTTGTTAGGTTCTGTTTTAAGTTTTCTTTGTATTTTTCTTTGCTTTTCATTACTTCGTTTGGTTTTGGTTATGTTATTATTAATTGATGTGGCCACCATGCAAAAAAAAACTACAGAGTAGGCTGAATATTGCACCCGTGAGTTACGTGCTCACAGAGCCTAACTATTTATAGTGTCCAGTTCTTCACCACCTTCCGCAAATGCAGTAAATGGCTTTCATATTTACAATTATCCTTATTCACCTTTTTAAAACTATTTATTGGTTAACATTTTTGTGTAAATTGTTAGTGGTGTTATTAGTATTGTGTCTATATATTTAAACTGTTTTCAGGCAATGTTCTGGGTATTCTACCTAGGTATATGTATGATGTTTACAATTTTATTGTTTCACTTTGCTGTTGCTCTGGGAAATTAAAACCCTGTTTAAACTTATTCAGAATGATTAGTTTGCTTTTTTTAATACTTATGTCATTCTTGTTCCTGTGCTGCTCCATTTGCTGACTGAGGAAGATTAGTTAAAAGTAGCTAATTGGGTAAAGTACCAGTACAAGATTCATTTAATGAACGTGGGCGAAGCCTTGGGAAATTCTATTTTTCCAAAAAGGAGAAAATTCTTGCGTGTGGAAACAGACGTGTGGGCCAACAACGAACGCTTAATCATGCGGAGCGGTACATTCCTAGTAAGATGGAACATGCATTCATCCTATCCTACGAATACATGAATTGACCTTTTTGGTGGCAAACTCAATCATGTGAGCAATGTTTCAATTAGCAGAACAGCAATGCACTGCTATCGGTATTGATCATACAGAGACTGTACTCCTGTTTCAAGAGAACCGCATCACAATGCAGTCTGTGGCGCGCGAATCCCGCGTCTGCGTTCACAATGACACAAAAGACGACAGTAAAATACGTATAGCATTCGCATTCATTGTGCTTCGGAATTCCAACCAGTCAAGAGTTTAACTTGTGAAATTGTGTTATTATTTTATTTCCCATTATATTGTGATGTAGCCTATATTCAGACTGAGATATTAATTCATTATTTGTTTGCTATATTTACTTATTTTTCTCCATAAATAAATATCTAATTTTAAAACACATTTTCAGCCTCATAACACAAGACGACTTAATTGAAATGAAATGCGTTGAAAGTTGGCACTTTTGAAGTGAAACTTCTTTAGCGGCGGTAGGGGTAAATCGGAAAATTGTTTCATGCTCAAAAACCGTCCCGAAATTAGTGTCACATTTAAAATCGTAACGAAATTAGTGTCACATTCAAAACCGTCACGAAATTAGTAGGGTGTTTCGGAGCGGACTGCACAGAAAATAATCAACGAAATGATTAGGAGAAATCAAAGGAAATTTATCAGGTCTAGTACGAGGACCTGCAAATGGGAGTAGTAGTAGTAGTAGTAGTAGTAGTAGTAGTAGTAGAAGTAGTAGTAGTAGAAGTAGTAGTAGTAGTAGTAGTAGTAGTAGTAGTAGTAGTAGTAGTAGTAGTAGTAGTAGTAGTAGTAGTAGTAGTAGTAGCAGTGCAACAACGCTTCCCTCTCACTGGAACTCTAAACTAGTTGCTAGATAATTTAATCTTAGTTTCACTAAATAAATATAATAACTTTGGACGCGTGCTACTGATTCTTTAAAGAACTCTTGAAATCCAGAAATGACCCAATTCCCAAAGTCCGACTGATCGGAAACCAATCCCCAGGAAGGAAGGTAGTAGATGACACAACACAATCTGCTATAGATGTATATTTGATTATAAAACAACAATCAGATATAATATTCCAACAAGAACTATCTCAATAAGAACTATCAGAGTAAGTCATAAATATATTAATATGACAGAATATCATAGCAACTCAATAATAGAAACCCTAAAAATTAGAGAGTGGCCTAACAAAACACTAAGCACCCACAGATTACAACTAACACTGATCATATAATCACCAAAACATTAACACGTTAAATAGAGTTGGACTAAATCCATATAATAACCTGAATGCCACCTTTACCAATAACAATCCACAACAGATCTAAAGCCAGAACTAACTATCTAGCATCCAGTCTTGTTAAATGCCAAAAACTATATTCTGACCTAAGTAGAATAACCAATCTGGCCTAATCAAGAAATTGTCTAAAAGGAAAATCGATAACTCACAAATGGCTTTCCTAATTTCCGAATAAATCTGCAAACAATGGCTCCCCTATAGAATTTGTTTAAATTAGCTAAGTCTAGGTTAAGCTGCCCATCAACTAAATTGATAATATACTACTAAAGGTAGTTTGACTCTCAGTAATTTATAAATTAATCTGCAACAAATAGATTCTCTACTAAATTAATTAACACATCTAAGCGCATACTACATTGGCCGTTAATCCAAGATGGCCAGAATATAGAAAAATACAGGCTTCAGTAACAAACTCTAACAATGTGATGAATTAACCCACAGAAATATCTTATTCAATTCAAGAAAATCTATATGAAGGTGGCCATTAAATGAAGTGGCGGATTACCATAATAGAACTTCAATGTATAATCCTTTGTAGAGACAGTTAAATCAATTTGGCATGTAGGCCTATAACTTCTCTTCAAATTTGTTAACCTTTGAATATGTACTGGAATGCCAATTAGCCAAAATGACCACAATATCAAATAGGCAGTCAACAGTCACAAACGCTAATAATGATTGGTCTTTTAACTTACAGAAAATATTTGCTGAATCAATTGTTTAATTACCCCAAAGCTGGATTGATTTGGCCATTAACTAAATGCCTATAATTGGCTATAATACAAATGTAATTACAAGAAATATTGCCTAATAATTTAATTTGTCAAGTATATAGGCTCAATTGTTTAATTCAAATAAATGTATATGAAAGGTGGCCATTAAATAAGTGACTGATTTACCACAATAGAACTTCAATGTATTATCCTTCGTAGAGACTGTTAAATAAATTTGGCATGTAGGCCTATAACTTCTCTTCAAATTTGTTAAGCTTTGAATATGTACTGGACTGCCAATTAGCGAAAATGACCACAACATTAAATAGGCAGTCAACAGTCACAAACACTAATAATGATTGGTCTTTTAACTTACAGAAAATATTTGCTGAATCAATTGTTTAATTACCCCAAAGCTGGATTGATTTGGCCATTAACTAAATGACTATAATTGGCTATAATACAAATGTAATTACAAGAAATATTGCCTAATAATTTAATTTGTCAAGTATATAGGCTCAATTGTTTAATTCAAATAAATGTATATGAAAGGTGGCCATTAAATAAGTGACTGATTTACCACAATAGAACTTCAATGTATTATCCTTCGTAGAGACTGTTAAATAAATTTGGCATGTAGGCCTATAACTTATCTTCAAATTTGTTAAGCTTTGAATATGTACTGGAATGCCAATTAGCCAAAATGACCACAACATTAAATAGGCAGTCAACAGTCACAAACACTAATAATGATTGGTCTTTTAACTTACAGAAAATATTTGCTGAATCAATTGTTTAATTACGCCAAAGCTGGATTGATTTGGCCCTTAACTAAATGACTATATTTGGCTATAAAACAAATGTAATTACAAGAAATATTGCCTAATAATTTAATTTGTCAAGTATATAGGCTCAATTGTTTAATTCAAATAAATGTATATGAAAGGTGGCCATTAAATAAGTGACTGATTTACCACAATAGAACTTCAATGTATTATCCTTCGTGGAGACTGTTAAATAAATTTGGCATGTAGGCCTATAACTTCTCTTCAAATTTGTTAAGCTTTGAATATGTACTGGAATGCCAATTAGCAAAAATGAACACAATATCAAATAGGCAGTCAACAGTCACAAACAGTATTAATGATTAGTCTTTTAACTTACAGAAAATATTTTCTGAATCAATTGTTTAATTACCCCAAAGCTGGATTGATTTGGCCCTTAACTAAATGACTATAATTGGCTATAATACAAATGTAATTACAAGAAATATTGCCTAATAATTTAATTTGTCAAGTATATAGGCTCAATAGTTTAATTCAAATAAATGTATATGAAAGGTGGCCATTAAATAAGTGTCTGATTTACCACAATAGAACTTCAATGTATTATCCTTCGTGGAGACTGTTAAATCAATTTGGCATGTAGGCCTATAACTTCTCTTCAAATTTGTTAAGCTTTGAATATGTACTGGTATGCCAATTAGCCAAAATGACCACAATATCAAATAGGCAGTCAACAGTCACAAACAGTATTAATGATTGGTCTTTTAACTTACAGAAAATATTTGCTGAATCAATTGTTTAATTACCCCAAAGCTGGATTGATTTGGCCCTTAACTAAATGACTATAATTGGCTATAATACAAATGTAATTACAAGAAATATTGCCTAATAATTTAATTTGTCACGTATATAGGCTCAATAGTTTAAATCAAATAAATGTATATGAAAGGTGGGCATTAAATAAGTGACTGATTTACCACAATAGAACCTCAATGTATTATCCTTCGTAAAGACTGTTAAATCAATTTGGCATGTAGGCCTATAACTTCTTTTCAAATTTGCTAACCTTTGAATATGTACTGGAATGCCAATTAGCCAAAATGACCACAACATTAAATAGGCAGTCAACAGTCACAAACACTAATAATGATTGGTCTTTTAACTTACAGAAAATATTTGCTGAATCAATTGTTTAATTACCCCAAAGCTGGATTGATTTGGCCATTAACTAAATGACTATAATTGACTATAATACAAATGTAATTACAAGAAATATTGCCTAATAATTTAATTTGTCAAGTATATAGGCCTGTCTGATACTACCTAAATTTATACTGAAATGGCCATTAGCCAAAGTGACCACAATCTATAATTTGGTTGACTGAAAACACTAGTAATGGTTGTTTACTCAACCTACAGAAAATTTCTTAATAAATTGACATTTATATAGGCCAGTCTGATACCACCTAAATTTAGACTGAAATGGCCATTAGCCAAAGTGACCACAAACTATAATTTGTTTGACTGAAAACACTAGTAATGGCTGTTTACTCAACCTACAGAAAATTTCTTAATAAAGTGACATTTATATAGGCCTGCCTGATACTACCTAAATTTGCACTGAAATGGCCATTAGCCAATGTGACCACAAACTATAATTTGTTTGACTGAAAACACTAGTAATGGTTGTTTACTCAACCTACAGAAAATTTCATAATGAATTGACATTTATATAGGCCTGTCTGATACTACCTAAATTTGCACTGAAATGGCCATTAGCCAATGTGACCACAAACTATAATTTGGTTAACTTAATTTACAGAAACTTTCATGTTAGTCTTTTAATATAATTATCCGTAGCTTCTTTTCCACCAAATTAATTCCATCAGTTTACGACTAATCAAAAAACACTGCACATAATGATACTATGAAAGAACACAGTACACCTGAATAACTTGACAGTCAAATAGCTTGACTAATATGTATATCTGTGCTGCTTATCGTAGCATCGAGAATTACCCTTGAAAAAGATTCTAAGATTAGCCCTATGAAGAAGGCGATATACGAGAATCTGAAAATAGATTATTATTATTGACCTTATTCGACCATACAAAACTTGAAAATCTGAATCAGAAAGAGCCGTGATATAAAGAGAGCCACCAATAACGAATTATCAAAAAGGTTACCTATCTGCAAGAATTTCTAGACAGTCTGACACCGCCATTTTACCATGCTCGTGCATGCTAACTTACTTCATGGATGCATTTTCAAAGATTAAGAGAAACCTGTACTTAACTCAAAAACCCCTTCTGTCTGATGGACACGAAGGAACTTTACCTAACATAATAATATATTAAGACTCACACAAAAATCAGCCATTACCCGCAATCCGACGAGAAGTTTCCCCACGCAAACCTCAACACTAGACTTCCACACAGACACTGGTTCCCGCGAGAGACCAGCGCATCAAAACTCTCGCGAAAAACACGCTGCGCAGGCGCGAGGGAATAACTCCAGAGCTCTATACACAGACAAACGAAGTCGGAGACGAAAATATGTGACGTCAGACGTCACAGCCTCCCCCTCCCAGAAAAAAGAATACTATGTATACAAATATAAGTGTGAAATTAATCAGATTCTCGATATAACCCCTTCTAGAAGGCCACTCAATTTAAACAGGTAGACATATAACATTAACTACAGCAAAAGAATCACAAATGTTACACATGCATAATTCAGTTCATACTTAATAGCTAAACATGATAATTGGATACCACCATGTGGTATATGGAATGCAAAGTCTAGTTTAATTGTATAATTTAACAAAGTCCAACAAATTTAAGAAGTCCTTTTTACCTTTTATATATTTTCTTTATTTAGTTACCCTTTGTAAGGTTAGTTCTTGATTGTAGAAAGTTTGATCGATCAACTTTCTCTCCATTTTTTAAATTTTATTATTATTTTTTTATTATTATTATTTTTTTAACAACCATGCTGCCTCCCACAAAATTATTTAAAGCACTGCACTGTCGAAGATCACTTATTGCCATATATCGAAAAAAGATCACTTATTGACTTTTATCGAATCATGACTTAACACATGTGATATTTATAAGAAATACGGGTCTCACCGTTTAAACCAGGGGACCTATAAGGATCACCTTATTACCTTTAATTTCACTTATGGCGTAGCACATGTGTGATTAAAAAAATATAGGTGTCGCAACATCACAACAGAAGAACGCTGGGTAGGTAACCCTGGAGTCCAGAAGTGTGTCCAGTGATGGCACACAGAATAATGATCCAGAAGGTTACCAAAATACCCCAGCGCAGGCAATATTTCTTTATCATAAAACACTCTCACCACGAAGATAATGCTAGGAAGCTGAAGACAAAATCTCTGGTCCAGATGATAAATGAAGGCAGCAGCAGGGCAAGACTCCGGCCAACTGTTACATTGACAAAACAAGACGGGGTAGCTCTCCCCATGAGTCAGCCCAAGAATGCGGCAACGTGTGGGATCCACACACGCCACCACAGGAGCCATAGGAGCAGAAGAAGCAGCGATCCGCAGCAGTCCTCAAAGGATCAAGTAGTTGAACCAATTCTTCGGTACAGGTCAACAAGGCCACTAAAACAGCCAAGATAAGGCAGTACAGTATGGTTGCTTTGATAAGATGGATCTGGTAACACTTGTTAATAGTCCCCAGATAAGGATGTAAACAACATGTCTTGATACTATCAGTATTCTTCTTGACTTATTGATAGGTAACGTTTCAGTTACTGTTGAGTAATTCAGTATTAAAGCATTCACGCTCCGTTATATGAAGTGAAGAATTAATCCTTTATAGAGTCAGTAATCTTTTATGTTTTTACACACATATTCTCAAAAATCTGGTTTTGGTAACAGTCCTTAAAATTCGCCACATAATTTTTGCAAGTGACTACTCAGAAAACTATGTTTCCTGTTACTATCCGTGTTGTTCTTGTTTTTATTGTAAAGGAAGATTGGTTATTCTTGAGAATTTCAAGTTTACAAGATTTATAGTGCGTTGTATGATGTGAAGAATTAACTTGTTGTAGTGTCTGTAATGTCTTTTTTTATGCATATAATTAAGCATATACCTTTTTTAAAGCCTGAGTACTGGGAGAGCACAAAGGTCCCTTCCCGCCAAATCACGGGCAGATGAACTGAAAATTATGTGAGTCACAAAAATACAATTTACGCATTTTTTTTCTCTCTCAATGAAAATGCATCACATGAACTTCAATACAGGCCACTTACACACTGATCTTAACTGAGCTACACATAATTAACATACAAAATTCAGTAAGAACTTGATTACAAAAGTATTACAGTAAAATTTAATTGCCATAAAATAGGAATGGCGAAAACTACCTCATATCCAATTAGCCAACACAAATCAAATTAATCTGGTGGAAAACTCGCTACAAAAATATGACAAATACTAAAGCAAAACTCAGGTGATTACTTTTACATCTCAAAAGTTAAGAAGAAGCAGGAGAAAATGGTTTAATTTGAGAAAGATGACATCTCCTGAATGACTTATCTACTAAACTCTCTAACAAAAAAGAAACACCATTGTGCAAGACCTGCACTATTTTAAATGGGCCTAAAAATCGGGGAGCCAATTTCTTTGCAAATTTATCCTTGGCCGAACTGACTGGGAAATTACGCGCCATAACCATATCGCCAATCTTATAACTGCATGGAATCCTACCGGAATTATAACGCCTAGCACGCCTCCTACGAGCAAGAACTAAATTCCGAGCAGCCGCTCGCCAAGAGTTTTGAATGTCCTCAGGAGAAACGGAATTAGGAAGCAGATCAGAGAGATTCCATAGGTTACTCAGCGGGAGATTGGGTTGGAAAGAAAGAACAAGGAACACGGAGAATGACCATGGGGCTCATGCTTAGCAGTATTTAAAGCAAATTGTAGCCAAGAGATATTCTCATCCCAGAGGGTGTGATCAGCATGGTGGTAGGCTATGAGGGCGTTCTTTAATTTCCTCATGACGCGTTCAGCATGAGAAGGGTTGGGGTAATACGGCGTGGTGGTCACATGTTGGATGCCCAAACGGAAACAGAATTTCTTGAACGCATAAGAAAGAAACTGGGGAGCGTTATCTGACACTATAGACTGAGTTACACCAAAGGTTTGAAAAATCTGTGATAAAGACTGAATAACCCTGTTTGTACATGAATCACGTAAAGGAAAGAGCCAGCAAAGTTTAGTAAAGGCATCAATAACCACTAGTATATACGAGTTGCCCTTCTTAGACTTAGGGAGTTTCCCCAGAAAATAAATAAATAATCTCTGAAAAGGTTTATCTAAAACTGTGGAGGCCAAATACCCAACCCGAGAATTTAACGCTGGTTTGGACAGCGCAAAACCTAACATTCTTTTTATTTCAATTGTTTAACTACAACTGTGTTTGAAAAAAACATAATGTATATTATCTAAGATCCAAGATTTTAAACTTAAAACAATTTGATACGCACATTTTGGTTCAGAAAAATTATGAAATTCACAGATTGTAATACATTTAGGTAGAATATTTAAAATTGGACAATTGAAATCAAATAGATCATAGAACTTAGCAGACGGAATAATGGTTTGTAGAAATTGTTTCTTCTGAAAACCCTTCACAAAAACTTGATCGCAATTGTTGAAAAAGTTTTTTTAACAGTTTTCCATAGGAACATAGTCTACAAATCCACGATCGTATTTTAATCCATGATGAAAATGTTCTAAATAATGTTTTTTCATCTCATTTACAACACTTCCTTCAGGTCAGTTGAATAAAACATGTAGGCTACACTGTTTGCACCTTTCAAATCACAAGAAAAATATCCTTTTACAAAAAATAGACCTGTTGTTTGTTCGACAAAACCTTGTGTGTCTGCAACTCGGTCTTTCCTACGATCAAAAGAAAACTATATCACTAACATAATTCGTACGATTAGGCCAGTATAAAATAAAGCATTGGCATTTTATTCTTTGAGATATGATTTTAACATCTGAAGTAATATATACTCCTAGTCTTTATACGTAAAACACTGTTTTCAATAATTATTCTGTTCAAGAAGTCTTAACGAGAGATAAATTATAAGCCTTTGAACCCTTGAGGTTTCCATTATAAATTATTCCTATTTTACATGCTCCACTATTTATAGATTCAATGTCGGTCCGAAAGAATTGTCTGGTATACTTTTTTGGTAGGAATATAGATAGAACTTCATCACTGGATTTCGTTTGCATTTCTATCAAGACTGAGTCTCCGTATTTGGTTTGTCTTAATACTGCCGACAGAACATTGTATGTAGCACCTTGTACTAGTTGAGCGATGGAAACACACCTTGCCCTGTAAGAAGCGTTGTCGAATTTCCCGCATCACTGGTTTTCGTTTGTATTTCTAACAAGACTTACTCTCCGTATTTGGTTTGTTTTAATACTGCCGACAGAACATTGTATGTAGCACCTTGTACTAGTTGAGAGATGGAAACACACCTTGCCCTGTAAGAAGCGTTGTTCAATTTCTCGGTAGGGAAGCCATCTGTAAAATAAGAAAAAATCCTTAATATGTAGCAGTATTTTTTCCGTTAATTATCATGTCAACAATAATCCCTATTAAGATGCTTTTAGGAAAAGTGAAATAATTAATTAATCAGCTACTGTAGAACATCGTAGTAAAACAATCTATCTAATAGAAAATTGAAGAACAAACATTAAGTTATTCTATTTTTAAACAAACTTTCTTGATGCAGCAGTGAATTTAGTCATTCGCTATCATAGTTCTCATTGTGCACGGATATGTATCATGGTGTTTTTATCTGTTCAGTCCTGCCTGGGGGAGTAAATTGGTGCGTTTCAAGAAGAATGGAACTCAACAAGACTTGTAAGCAGTGTGTTGGCTGACAATGGTGGACATTGGTCAAGCTTTTGGTCTTGAGAAGTGAGATGATGCTGCCGTTTCCTTCCAGGAATAAAGTCAGGTCCAAGGAAACAAAATAAAGTCTTCGACTTTATTTATGGAAGACGGGGGAGTATATGCCATGAATTCGGCATGTATTTCCTAATTAAACTGAAACATGTGCCACCACATACGTTGGCACTATATTTATATATTATATTTCACGTATGTATTTATGTTTAGGTACTTACAATGCGTCCTCATCTCTCGGCAATGGTACCATTCCATAGTATTCTGGTCACGTATGTTCATTAGTCTTCTCATTTCTGTTGTTTATGAATCATGATTTTCCGCTCTGCATTTGTTTTCGCGACGCCCCCTGAGCGGTTGGTGTTCGCAGCTGAGTCGGCTGGAGTTATGCAACAGTCAACATTTAAAGATAGTGCAGCGTGAGGCTGTGGATACATTTGTATTAAGAATGTTTCTTTATTTTGATTTCTAGTTACCTTCTTAATTGCTTTCTGGTGGCACTTTGGTTATTATTATCACATATTATTAATATTAATTTTTCTTTAGTTTATATTATTGTTCTCTCCCACCAGTTATTTATTATTTATTCTGTTTTCATTATGATTGGTTCATGTTTGGTTACCCGTTATGTTTGTTTAACAAGAGGAGACGACATTCACCTGAAATGATGTTAGGGATTTTCTGTAATTCACATACAAGTTCATCTTCAACAAAACTACGTCATTCTCTCCCAATTATTATCCATGCTACTTATATAAATTGTACCGAACTGGGTGAGAGATTTTATTTTTTTGGCGCCACTCTCCCTTCTTGAAAATGAACCATATACTTTAACACTTGACTTTCAAAACTCCAAATCCGTCAAAAATGTAAATGCCGACAAGCTTCAGTCGAAAACGGGGTGGGTTCATGATAGGAATTAATTACATTAATTTATGAAAAATAGTAAAACTTTCAAAAACAAATTTAACACACTTTTATTTGATAACATAATTATATATTATTTCATCAATATGTACTTATTTATTTTTCCTTCTCTGAACAAATATTTATCGTCCCAACTTAACCTTGAAGTCCGAAACAACATTTCTACTTTTCAAATCTTCTTGGAACTGGTCACCTCGGCGGAAGAATTTTACATACATACAGTCATTCTGTAACTAGAGTAATATTTAGCTTCAGGGGTATAGCTACAACCATCACCTGATGGATTGTTTTTGTAAGCTCTTTTCTATTGTCATATCCATACATTTCCTTAGTTACCGTACTCGATAGTGCCTACATCTCTCTGCGGATTCCAATACTATCAATATCATGATCACTTTCCGTTAGCCCTTGCCTTACGCCCCACCTATTTATTAATTTGGTTCCTGAAATTTTAGCTATTATCACATCTATGTTGGTACCCACTTAGGCCAGAAATATGTGGATGGATTGATAGGCTCATTAATAATATATTAATTTAATTCACTTACCAGATCTTGTAGTGCCAGATCTCAATCATCAGTTTTTTCGGCAAACCATGAGGATTTGCATCAGTTAAAAGGATGACTGGAATTTGCTTCTACGTCAAACAGATGTTATGAATTTTGTCTAGATCCGGATATTTCATCTGAAAATTGAAAGTATACACTTTGCTGTACCAGTCTTCCTAGTGTCGTGTGCAATTCTACACATGCAGTGTGTTGATCATTGAACTGCGTTAGTTTTGTCACAGTAACATCCCTGAAGACTATTATTGCCGACATATGGGCACTTCCTGTAGACATGATTATTGCAGTGGAATTTTACCCATTATCGAGTCCGGTTCCTGTAGACAAAGAATATCTACATTAATTTCGTAAGGTAGCTTCCTCACCTGCTGATGGATAGATTTGTTTCTCATAGCATTTAGGGATGCTATTCGGAGCACTTTTTGGCATTATGGAGGGTAGGTGTGAAAACGACTGTTGGGCCATTCCATTCGTGCATTGAATGATGCACGTGCATGGGTTTTTACAAGTTGTCTGTAAAACTCATCGATGCACAGCACTTCTCGTCTTCTTTAAAATGCCATTCTAGTAAGGATCAGAAGCTGCTGAGGATATGAAGGCAGATTTACAGCCTTTAGTTGCGTACTATCGCAAGCTTCAGGATGTGGGAAAGTTATTTCGTCTCCTTTGGATTGGAGTTTTCGCGTCAAGTGTCTTAGTGCTATAGTAAGATTTGAATGTTCTTCAAGTCTAGACAGTCTCAACTTTGTTTCAAAGTCACTGTAGGTTTATTCTCGATTAGTTGTAGGTTCTTTTATGTCTCAGTATTTAAGAAAGTGTCAAGAATTTGTTAAATATTATTTGTTTTTCATTGCCATCGTCTTCCCTCGAAGTCCTTGTGTCGGATAATTTGGCTTGAATCCCTAATGAAGGCTTAATCTGATTGGCTTCCTGGTAGTGACGTCAATGTGATCAGCTCTTTACTTCCACCAATTCCACCATTCTGAATTTTTGTCATTGTTTCAGTTCCGTCTTCATAGTCTTTACTCTTTAGCCTTTAGTGACATTTATCGAGTTTACCTGGTGTCTTCATTTTGGATCCTCTGTAAGCCTCTTTTCCTTGAGGGTGAAAATCATTTCCGTCTTTTCTTGATATCCTGCAGAAGGTCGTACATTACATCCAGAATGATCCCTTTCAGCTCTTCTACATGATGTGTCTTTTTTGGAATTATCCATAGTCTACCCTCTGAATATGTCTGCTGACCAGCATCCGATATGTTGGATAATTCTTCGAATTTGGTGGTTACAGCATTATACTCGTAGTTCTCACGGTATGCACATAGGAGCCTGGTTTATTTTTGCACAGTTTTATATGGTCTTCTTCTCCACAGTGCCCACAAGTTGATTTCAACTGTCGGCAAAATTTTGAAACATGGCAAAAATCCTGACATCCCCCACAACGTGCAACTTTCAAGAAATCCTTTGGTTTTGTAGCAATGTAGGAGAGATACAAGTATATTTTTGTAATATCTGTCTCCTCAGAGTTGGATCTACCTCAACTACATATTTGACTGTTGCCTTTTGTCCGGTTTTGAATCTTGGTAGAAATTTTGTATTAAAATTTTCTAGGTTCATTTCCTCATAAAAATTTTAATGATATGCCAAATATGTTACCACTTCACTAGTTAGAGTAGTCGCAATGTTGAACAGTACTAATAGAGGTCTCTTCTTTTTTGGCAGTTCCATTTTTATTTCAACTTTATTTTCCGTTTTTCTGAATCTTTTATATATCTTCCGTAGTGTCGGTTTCTATGATTACTGACCTATGTGTAGCTTTAAAAGTTTTTATTTTAATTCTGTATTTAATTGGGTTGATTATTTTGCTAAATTTTCCTGCAGAGTTCTTGGCTATTCATTGGTTTTTGAGGTAATGATTTTTGTTGGCTGCTACTTGTTCGATATGTTTTTCATGTGCGGTTTTGATGCTGCAACGGCTGCCAGACTAGCGTACGTTGGCTCCAAAAAGCTGGAATTTTTTGGGGGGGGAGTATTTGTCCATAACTTGCTTTGTAGCCTTGAATTCTAATTTCTCAGTTCGTTTATTTGACCATCTTCCTTCGCTGTTAGGAAGGCACATTGCAGAAATTTATCTTTCAGTTGCTGGAATCACGGAGCTGATATTTTTGCTTCTTTTGGCAGGACATCGTTAGGATATATATTAATTTCCGTTATACGGAAAGTAGCGTCTATGTTCGGGAGGTTGGAGACCCTTTTTTTAGGGATCTCATTGACTGATAGTCTCACTTCATGACTTTTTGTCACTTCCCGCAACTCCCTTCGTTCGGGAGGAGACGAACGTTCCACCAGTATGTTCACCGGTCCACAGTCACTGTACCATAAGGGTATAGGGAGAATAGTACCACACAACAATATAAACATAAAAGAAACATCACTATTATCCGCCTCCTAAATCACTGCATATTAAGCTATCTAGCACACGTCGCGTTCACTGACACAGTAATCGGACGCTGGCGCAAAAGACTATTGAATTCAGTGTTAGACATAAGACTAAACTGCCAATATTGGAATTGTAGTTGAAATTGGTATTTGTTTTGCGTGGCGTCAAAAATTAAGACACCGCCCGCGGGTTGAAGATCATTTTTGCAGAAATTCTACAGATATCTTGGAATTAGCTCACCAAAGATGAAATAGACACAAGGGTTATAAAGTAGGAAACACTTATGTTTGAGATTTTCCATATCATAATGGATGTGCTGTAATCCTAATATTAAATTTGAGGTAATTTAAGTATCTAAATTTGAATTAGTTAATCTCTGTGAATATGTAGCCTTAAAACTAAATCAGTTAAGATTTAGAGTTACCGTATATCTGTTTATTTAACACGAAACAGTGATAAAAATTATTGAACATCTAGAAAATCTTATTATACATCTAGGAAGCAAGTATAGGCTAATTGCAATCTAGCCATTGCATGTGATTTAACCAATGTAAACTATACGTTTGAGTACTTGAATAAAACCCTTCTGGCTTATCTTGACACTTCCCAATAAAAACGGCAAATTCATTTAATCACAAAAACATGCAATCAATGAACCAGTAAAAAATTGTTTTTACGTCTGAACTCCTGTCCATGCCTACCATGCTAATAATATTGTATGATATATATGTACAACTAGTAATAAGCTGGAAGATAAGTTAAGTTTTAAGGAGCTTACAAAAATTGCAAGAAAAACCTCAATGAAGTAAAGATGGATACAAATGAGAAAGTCAATTATATCGACAAAATAAAGTCAGCATGGACTATTATTAATAGTGCAAGATTTATGTGATATCTTAAAATATCACATTGCAAACCAATACGGCATTAGGAAAGTATTTCCTATGAACAACAAGATTTCAAGCAGATGACGTTATTTCCCTTATTTCAATTTATTTCCGAAATTATTTTATTATGCTTTCCATTGGGGCATAGGCTATATAATTAATATGGCTCTTTTTTTTTTTACAAGGGATTCTGTTTAAAAAATTTTAACTATGAAGCCATTCCCATCCCATCTTCAAACTTGGTATTTAATTTAACATTGGTATAATCTATTTCCTATAATTTATTGAAAAATTTTGAAGATGAAATTCTTTTAAAATTCAAAATTTTTACTTTGAAATTTGAAAAAACATATTTCATTAGAACTATTATTTGTTACATATCATTGAAAATCCTTTATAACATGCTAAAAATGACACCTTTCCCGCTTCTGAAGGAATTAGAAGAGTTGCTATCTCATTTAAAAGATATGTTCTTGATACGATTTTTATTTTGTAGTACTTTACAATGCTTGTATTTTCAAAATGGATTGATAGAGCTGTATTTCAATAAAAGTTAATATTTCTCTTAATATACAAGAAAACTACCTTTCTACAAATTTTCATCCAAATCTGGGATGGTGCTTCCGGTTGTTTGTCCATGAACACTGTAATTAGTTAAATTTTAATCAAAAGTGTGTTCATTTGACACAGAATGACCCTTAAAGAAGGTGTGAGTACCGTAACTAAAAATTCCTTGATACCTACGTCTTTTGAAAGATTTAGGCTATGCGTACAATCATTTGTTTTGAATACCTAATAATTTAATGCTGTTTGGAAATTTATTGTACCCTGTACAGTATCTGCATTGGAGAGTAGTATGTAGGCCTACCCTTCTGGAAGAATTATAGTGAAATAACTGGTCTATGTAAATAGTTCATGCTTCCAGTTGTTTGTTCATGAACACTGTAATTAGTTTTTAATCTGACATTTATCAATATTATCTCTAGCATATAACACATAACAGGTTATATATATACCCCTGTATACACTTTTAAATTTTCAAAAAGCTGTTTACAAGATTCTCTTTTTCTCTTTCTACATTATTCTCATGGGTCCTTTTTGTAATTTAAATATTATTTCTTCCTATGGGAAGAGTTGATCCAGAATGAGACTCTATTCTTCATCACAGAGTAAAACATGAAAAATATACCATACGTAAGGCATCCTCTTGTAATATATTCAAACCTTAAAACTGAACTAAGTTTTGGAATTATTTCATTGTGTGTCTTCCAGCCTAGATTTTGGTCAATTTTTAATCCTAAAAACTTTATAATGCTAATTTATTCTATGCCTTGTGTTTGGTAATTATTTGATTAATTATAAGACCCTCTATAGCTACTCTGTGATAAATATCAACAATTCTTCCATTCTGTGAGACCACATACCGGTATGTAATTTCTCATTGCATTAATTCCAAAATTTAAGCAACAGTAGTACTGTAATACAAGGGTAATGAAAATGTAAAATCATTAATATTTTATCAGGTCAGTAGAGCTATTTTAGGTACAAGTTTTGTCAATGAAATGAATTACATTGTGAATATTTAGGAGAATTAGGCCTACAAAGTATACCTAGGTAAGGAAACTGGTTGTAATGGTTTTATTTGGGTTTATTGTTTTTTAAGTTGTACTAGAGTGGGGGTTTATACAGTAATAAGTAATAATTGTTGGTTGGTCATTAGATTCTAATTATTCTATATTGGGGGTTTATAAGCTGTAGCTCAAACTATTTCTTATGAGAATCCTCAGTTTGTCATTCACAGTATTTTTTTTTATATCCATTTGGCTGGAGCAGTTATATTTTCTGTATAACCTACTTGTGAATTATGAAGTAGTTATTCCCAATTTTAATAGTGATCTACCCTTGTAGGCTTACTGTTCTTGGTCGCCCTAACCTAATTTACGTGCATTGGGCTATAATCATCATCTATCTCATCAAAGATTTCAACATATCTATAATTCTGTTTCACCACTTGTGATTTCCAGTTGTAAAATTTGAAGTGAACAGTAATAGAAGGTTAATTTAAATATAATTGCTATAAAAATTGCAAATATTATGAGATATTGTCAAGGATTTTTCAACATTGAGGGTTTAACTACAGTGAGTCTCAGGCAAATGGGTGCCGCCGCGCGTTGGGTTCCCCGCAGATGACGCTCCTATCCCCGGTATGCGGCAAAGGAACTCCCCGGCAGTTGACTGACTTGTCCGTGCGTGACAATGAAAATAAATGAAATAAGTTTGAAAATAACGAAAATAGGCATCTATCTTATTACAGGAGATGCTGGAAGTGTCCTCCTTCTACATCCACACATTTTTGGCATCGTGATAGGAAATTCCGATTAATACGCATTAATTGTTCTTCCGTTAATATTGAGTTTATCTTTATACTAATGTTTTCTTTTAGTTGTGACAACTACCGAATAACACTTTCACGTCTGTAAAACACGAGAACAATGCCCAACTGCAGGCTATGCAGGAATTGTTTACTTATCTGCGGGGCCACAGCTGGCCGCGATGCGGGTAGTGTTGAGTCATCACAAGAGAAACACGGCGCCGCGACAAGCGGCACCAATCTGTCTGAGACTCACTGTATATTCCATGTTTAAACTTGATGCAAGGTTTAAACTAGTGTCGGGAAAATCATTTTTACTTTAAACTCAGGATTAAACTAGTTTGAAGTAAATTCAGGTTTAAACTGGCTTGGAGAAAATCGCCCTAAGTATTTGAATTTCTCTACACATCAATAAGAAATATAGAGACATTAGTAGTGATAGGAGAATTCCAGTTAGATGAGAAGGAGTAAACTCAGAACAAATATATTTACATATGCTTATGTACTTTTCGTAATTTTGTATACATCGAAACCAAAGAAACTAAAGTAATACTCTAGTTACAGTGGGTGCTATATGTGTATCTGTGCAGACAATTAGCAATGCCCGTCACATGCACCATTCTTAGGTAAAGCTTCTGTATTTCCTTAGCAGCTTTTTCCATATAGGAGACCACATAAGTAACGAGGAGGAGGACATTTTCACGTTTAACACCATCTGGCCTTAACAGTAATATTTACTGCTCAAACAAGTTTAAAATGGTTAAACGGTTTATTCTTTCTATTAATTCTGATGTTCATAAACATCTTTCTCCCAGACGGTTTTCACTTAGCGTACCAACAATTACGTGCGCTATACTCGTCACGACACATCTGTCTTTTCGTCTATGGAAACCCATACTATAGGCTACTGTCGGACATGGTGTTTCTAATATATTTTAGTACATTTTCGTAGCACAGTTTCAAATATTCTTTGCGTAATACTGTTTCAGATGGCAACACTTTACAAGTGTATTTATTATGGAATTGTTTGAAATGCTGATTTTCGAGTTTCCGGAAGAAAATGTTAGCGCTTACCATCATGTAGCACAGATCACTAAAAAAAAGGCATTGTGTCTGTCTGATCTAAAATTTGACGTTGAAGGTATATTTCCTGCTTCTCTTTCTCTCTGTTTATACAATTTAACATTTTTTTAAGCTTCTTACTTATGAAAGGCCTACGTTGTTTTATATATTTATTATGGTATTTATGTGTGTTGCACATAATTTACAACAATATTCCGATCATCAGAGGAAAAATAACCACCGCCATATTCAACCACAATAGCAACTGTTGTATTTCCGGACGTCCTCGTCTATGCAGGTATGACTTCACTCATAGCAGTATTCCTTGCCTGCTCTCCCCACCTAATGCCGCGTGACATGCCACAGGCAGCGCGAGTTGTTTGCTAACTCAGAAACCTTGCTATGCCTTGTGCACCACTAGCTTGACGAATCATTGGCCAAACTTACGGGCCCTAGTTATCAGCCAGGGTTTTCTTCTTTTTATATAATTTTATCGCCCATATATCAAATGTCATAATATACATTTCTTGCATTAGGTTTACCTTGTTTTCTGTTTCTTAAACACATATAGCCTTGTCCGAGGCGGGACTCTTACAAGTTTCTTACAGGTAAATCTGGTCACTCTATTTCTTGGTGTCTACTACTACCACCCTCAAGTTGGAAGCACCACGTTCGATGGTTCGTGACTAACACAAGAGAGGAGGTTATATCTATTTCAGAAGTACAAATTATTATGTTTATAAATTATCCATACATATAGGAAGGAGAGCTTAAAAATAAACATTTGCCAATTATTGTATTATACACTACTTTACAGTATTTTACAGTAAAGTAAGATATTCCCTATTACAGGCTAGAGGGTTTCAGGAAGTTGAGGCTACCAGATTTTTAGATATTTATCGCATGAAAGTGGTACGGTTGTCAGCCTTACGCACCGACGCCTTTACCCCAGGATTGCTCCTGATACTCGTTTCTGTTAGAGGCTGAGTCGACCTCAGGGCCAAAGTGCCGCCTTAAGGATTAGGCCAATTGAAAAACTCCAATGACCTCATAGGGGATCGAACCGACTACCTTCCTGTTTGTAGCGTAGTGCCTCAAGCACAAGTGATTAAGAGTCATACAGCTTTGTAGGGAGAATTGAACCTTTATTTTCTATATTTTGCGGGGGGTTCACACTTTGGTCTATGCATTTCACTGCTGTTTGCTAAGAGTATGTCTCTGTGGGTGGAGAGTGATGTAGTGGCGTCCCAGCTTCCCGTATGTTTTTGATGTAGAGCCGCCATCACATATTCTTTATTGCGGTATCCTCACTCTAAGTGGCTACACTTTCAAGCCAGCAGCTCTGTAACTAACGCCGGAGGCCGCCATCTTTTATTCACGCAGTACGTGTGTAGTATCGAGAATCTTCCGATACAACCCTCATCCTGTCTCTTCCCTGGGGTATTCAACCTCAAGTTCCATAGGGCCAACCCGATATGTCATTACGATAAGTGAATCTTACTCCAATCAAAATAAATATTTTACGATAACAATATCTCCACAGACTAAAAATAATCCTTATATGATCAGTATTTTCTCTTTTAAAATCTGAATTCCATTATAGCGTAGCGTAATATTCAAATTTAGAGACGTTGAAAGCAGAAATATGAATAAAGAAATTCGCACAAATGTGCATATAGTGTAGCGTCATTCAAGACAGAATTTCGTTAGAGACGCTCCTCTATTTGGACACATTAGTACGTTCACATCTTTGCTCACATTGACTACACGTACACTCGCTGCCGGGTTCATGATAAATGATGAGTCTTATTCTTGCACAACTTGAAAAGGAAGCTATGGAACGCCATGCACGTGACCAGGTGCCGCATCTCATAGTTTGCACGCATCCACTCCCTATCTACCATAGCATCCGTTGCATAGAACTCCTTCCAAATGTGCGCTCTCTTCCTTCGCAGCTCTGAGAGCATTTGCTCGTAGCTCGGTGTAGATGGTAGCAGCCAAGGCGTATAGAAAAGGAGGTGGGTCGGACTGGTTTCCGCGTGGCGGGGGAACCTAATTCGGGACGGAGCTGCAGTCCCGACCCACGCGCCTGTCCAAAATGTGCTCAAATCGAGTTGATTTTAAATAAAAAGAAAGAAGGAATTACGGAATTCCTTTTTTGAAGATGCACGTAACTACAAGACTGCAAAAATACTACATATTATATAACATAAACTGTATTTTAAAATATATTGTAACTTTTTTAAAATCTTGCATGGTAATTTACATTGTTGGCTTTACTGTCATTTGGAAATAATGTACCATACAGCATGTTGGTACTGTAACTTATACATTGTTTTATTCATACATTGCCTTGGTATCAGGCAACTCAAAGGTAACAGTATGACAATGTTTCAGCTGTATGTACATTTATAATTTAATAGAAGTTAGTTTCAAAACGATCAAGGGCGCCCATATGATATTTTCTAGGGGGAGGGCAAACAAGTGTGCCATTGTAAGTTGAAATAAATCATAACAGTTTGCTTTCGACTTAGATTCTGATGATGGAGTTTCAATTTACTTCTAAAGTGGTTAAATAGAAAATAAAAAATCCCAAGAAAAGAGGACCGGAATCCACCCCAGGAATATTTTTAGTAAATGAACTAATGAAAATCATATTTTATGCTATTTTGCCAGTGAAAAACTAGTTAGCAATTTTTTCTCTTTACTCTAAGACATGCAAACTTAAACAAGAAGTCATTACCTAAGTTAGAACACTTATTAGTATTTATAAGAAAAATTAAATATCACATGAAACAGTACAAATAATAGGATTACTCAATATGTCTAAAAAGAAAGACACCGGGCTATAATTAATATATTTTTTTCTTTTCCTGAGAGCTAGGGGGCCGTGGTCCACCCCTCTGCCCCAGATATGGAAGCCCATGAAAACGATATCAGTCGAAATGTAGGCGAAGTAAGCTCTAAGGACTGCACCGGCTGTAACTGTGGGACTGCAGCCGCGTCATCACAGCGGGTGAGTGGTGGGGGAGAACCGCAGTCCGACCCACATTGCTAGGCTATAGCTTCTTCTTTAAAGATGGCAATGCTAGTCAACTGTTTCCTGTTTAAAAATTGCATTATTAGGCAAGATTTCCGTGTTTATCAATGGTATTGCTAAACAACAGATCTCTTTCAAAATTATATTGCACGGCAATAGTTTCGTCTTAAAGATGTCATTGAGAGGCAAAAGTTTCGTGTTTGAAGATGACATTGGTACGTAAAAATATTGACTTAGAAGAAAGGTTGCTAGGAAATAGCTTCGTTTCTTAAAATGTCATTGCTAGGGAACTGTTTCCTATTTGAGGATGATATTACTACAAAACACTTTCTTGTATAAAATGGCCTTAGTAGGCAACAGTTTCGTTTTTCAAAATTTAATTTCTCGGCAAAAGATTGGAGTTTAAAAATTGCATTGCTAGGAAAAAGAATTGCTTTAAAGATTACACTACTAGGCAATAATTTCGTCTTTGAAATCAGCATTGCTAGGGACAGTTTCGTGTTTGAAGGTTGAATTGCTAGGCAACAGTTTAGTTTTTTTATAAATGACATTGCTAGACAACATAAATGTCTTCAAAAATAATATTGCTCGTAATAATTTCGTTTTTAAAAAGGAATCCCTTGCAAAACTTTCGGCCTTAATGATGCCGTTGTTAGGTAACATATTTATTTTAGAAATTACATTGATAGGCAAAAGCTTCGTCTTTAAAGATGGCAATGCTAAGCAACAATTTCGTGTTTGAAGATGACTTTGCTACGCAACAGATAACATGTTAAAATGACATTGGAAGGAAAGAGTATTGTTTTTAAAAATGAACTTGCTACGCATCAGGAGATATTTAAGAATTATATTGCTAGGCAATAATATCGTCTTTGAAATGGCATTCCTCGCCAACACTTTCGTGTTTAAAAATGACATTGCTAGGTAACGTTATTGATTTTAGAAATTAAAATCCTAGGCAATAGCACCGTTTCTTAAAATGTCATTGCAGGGGAACTGTTTTTCTTTAGTATGGCATTGCTAGGCAAAAGTTTCTTGTTTAAAAAGGCATTGTTAGGCAAGAGTTACTTGTTTGTATCTGGCATTACTAGGGAACATTTATTGTTTCACGATGAGTGCTATGAAACAGTTTCTTGTTTATAATGGAATTGCTAGGCAACAGTTTAATTTTTTTTTAAACGACATTGCTAGGCAACAAAAGTGTATTTAAAAATTATATTGCTGGCAATAATTTCCTTTTTAAAAATGGCATTCCTTGGCAGAAGTTTCCTGTTTAAAGATGACTTTGTTGGTAACATTATTTATTTTAGAAATTACATTGCTAGGCAATAGCTTCGTCTTTAAGAATTAATGCATTGCTAAGAAATAATTCTGTGATTGTAGATGACATTGCTACGCAACAGTTACTGGTTTGAAATGGCACTGGAAGGAAATAGTTTCGTTCCTAAAAATAACACTGCTAGTCAACAGGAGTGCCTTTAAAATTATATTCCTAGGCAATAATTTCGTCTATAAAAATGGCATTGCTAGGGAACAGTTTCGTGTTTGAAGATAACATCACTACGCAACAGTTTCTTGTTTAAAATGGCATTGCTAGGCAACAGTTGATTGTTAAAAATGGCATTGCTAGGCAATAGTTTCTTGTTTAAAATTGCATTGCTAGGCAAGAGATTCGTGCTTACAGTTGGCATAGCTAGGCAACAGAATTGTCTTAAAAATTTACGTTACTAGACAATAGCTACTTTATTATAAACGGCATTGCTAGGGAATACTTTAAAGTTTCACTTTGACTGCTACGCAACAGTTCCTTGTTTATAATGGTATTCCCAGGCAACAGTTTAGTTTTTTATGAATGACGTTGCTAGGAAACAGAAGTGTCTTTAAAAATAATATTGCTCGCAATAATTTCGGCTTTAAAAATGTAATCCCTTGCAAAAGTTTCGTCTTTGAAGATGACGTTGTTCACACACCTTCCTTTATACTCCACGAAGCTGTAACTACCTGGGTGTAGAGAGGCTTCACAAAATAAAAGAAGAAGAAGAAGAAGAAGAAGAAGAAGAAGGTAACAATATTTGCTTAAGAAATTACATTGCTAGGCAATAGCTTAGACTTTAAAATCGCAATGCTAAGCAACAATTTCGTGTTTGAAGATGACATTGCTACGCAAAAAATTCTTTTTTAAATGGTTTCGCTAGTCAACAGTTTAGCTTATAAAAATGGCATTGAAGGCAACAGAAGTGTCTTTAAAAATTATATTGGTAGGCAATAGCTTCGCCTTAAAACATGGCATTGGTGGGCAACAATTTTGTGTTGAAGATGACATTGGTACATAACATTATTGACTTTAGAAATTACAATCCTAGGCAATAGTTTAGTCTTTAAAAATGTCATTGCTAGGATAAAGGTTCGTGTTTGGAGATGACGTTACTACGTAACATTATTGACATTAATAATATAATTGCTAGGCAATAGTTTCGTCCTTAATGATTGCAATGACATTGTTATTCAACAGGAGTGCCTTTAAAAACTATATCTCTAGGCAATAATTTCGTCTTTAAAAATGACATTGCTAGAAAACAGTTTCATGTTTAAAAATGACATTGCAAGGTAACATTATTGACTTTTTAAATTAAAATCCTAGGCAATTTCTTCGGTTCTTAAAATGTCATGGCTAGGGAACTGTTTCGTATTTGAGGAAGATAAGTACTAAGCAATAGTTTCTTGTTTAAAATGGTATTGATAGGAAATAGTTTCTCGTTAGTATGACATTGGCAGACAAAAGTTTCCCTTTTAAAATGGCACTTCTAGGCAAGAGTTTCGTGTTTATAACTGGCATTGACAGGTATCACTTTAATGTTTCATGATGTGTGCTATGCAACAGTTTCTTGTTAATAATGGCATTGCTAGGCAACAGTTTAGTTTTTTTAAATGACATTGCTAGGCAACTGAAGTGTCTTTAAAAATTATATTTCTGGCAATAATTTCCTTTTTAAAAATGGCAATCTTTGGCAGAAGTTTCCTGTTTGAAGATGAGTTTGTTAGGTAACATTTTGTATCTTAGAAATGACACTGCTAGGCAATAGCTTCGTCTTTAAATATGGCAATGCAAAGACCAAATTTTGTGTTTGAAGATGACAATGCTACGCAACAGTTACTTGTTTTAAATGGCATTGGAAGGCAGTAGTTCCGTTTTTAAAAATAACCTTCCTAGGCAACAGGAGTGCCTTTAAAAATTATATTCCTAGGCAATAATTTCGTCTTTAGAAATGGCATTCTCGTGTTTGAAGATAACATCACTACGCAACAGTTCTTGTTTAAAGTGGCATTGCTAGGCAATACTTTCGTGTTTAAAAATGACATTGCTAGGTAACATTATTGACTTTTGAAATTAAAATCCATTGCAATTTCTTCGTTTCTTAAAATGTCATTGCTAGGGAACTGTTTCGTATTTGAGGATGATTTTACTACGCAATGTAAGATTTGAGGCTTTCCTGGCGAATCTTATGTAGAAAATCTTCTCGGGTTTGCAGCCAGGTGAGAAGTTTGTTGTGGTCCAACGTTTCCGAGGCTGACGCTGCCTCCATCCTCAGGGAATCTGAATCTGAATCTTACTACGCAACTGTTTCTTGTTTAAAATGGTATTAGTAGTAACGGTGTGCGTATAAAGTAAAATGGCCGCCAACCGACGCCGCCCCTAGCGTCACGACGCCATGACGTCATGGGTATCATATGAAAGCGCGCGTTGTGCCCTTTCGTCCTATGGTGTTCCGACGCCGCCCCCGACGCCCTAGTTGTGCCCTTTTGGCAAAAAGACGTCATGGGTGTCATATGAAAGCGCGCGTTGTGCCCTTTCGTCCTATGGTGTTCCGACGACGCCCCGACGCCCTAGTTGTGCCCTTTTGGCAAAAAGACGTCATGGGTGTCATATGAAAGCGTGCGTTGTGCCCTTTCGTCCTATGGTGTTCCGACGCCGTCCCCGACGCCCTAGTTGTGCCCTTTTGGCAAAAAGACGTCATGGGTGTCATATAAAAGCGCGCGTTGTGCCCTTTCGTCCTATGGTGTTCCGACGCCGCCCCGACGCCCTAGTTGTGCCCTTTTGGCAAAAAGACATCATGGGTGTCATATGAAAGCGTGCGATGTGCCCTTTCGTCCTATGGTGTTCCGACGCCGCCCCCGACGCCCTAGTTGTGCCCTTTTGGCAAAAAAGACATCATGGGTGTCATATGAAAGCGTGCGATGTGCCCTTTCGTCCTATGGTGTTCCGACGCCGCCCCCGACGCCCTAGTTGTGCCCTTTTGGCAAAAAGACATCATGGGTGTCATATGAAAGCGTGCGATGTGCCCTTTCGTCCTATGGTGTTCCGACGCCGCCCCCGACGCCCTAGTTGTGCCCTTTTGGCAAAAAAGACGTCATGGGTGTCATATGATACCTACGGCCGCCCCCACACATACTTAGGTCCTTTGCTCCATGACGTAGGTTATTCTGCAAATACGGTCTAAGAAACACGTTCCTATGTTATCCAGATCATTTAGTTACAACGTAATGATAACATATGTATTGTCCCTCGTTTATTCCCTGTTACCCTTAGGCCATATGGCTAGATAGTACAACATGGCGCAAGGACGCATGAATACCATATTATTTCCCACCTCTCCCTAGTTATGAAAAGATAAAATAGGTTTATACTTACATAATCAATTCTTCTTCCTTTCAGCATCCTTTCTTCTTCCAGATGAACACTGTTACTATTACTATCAAATAAGTGAAAATGATTATGTAAGGAATAGGAAATGGTTAAGGTTATAGTTTCATTTCAGAACGTCACAACCTTATTATTATTATATTATTGTCAATAAGATTGTCACGCTCCTATGAAATAAAGTGTATATACAAATGGCTTCAGAGTAATAGAGCTGGATGATTTATTTCATCGGTAACCATGTCTAATAAAGACAGAATTTCACAACTTGCAGGAACACTTTGTTTGTTGTTTATATAGTTAAACACTTCGCTTTGCATTAGTACAAACTTATTCATAATGTCATTTATTATGATAGAATTCATAACGAGGTATTTGTCCTTTATGTATTTATACAAAAAAGCTACACATGTTGTCATTCATCAGCCATGTTTGTAAAGCTAATACATTCCCATAAGAACACATTCCATAGGGGAAACTATGATATTCACAAGTTATGTTAGTTTTAGGAAGACATCTTAAGCTTGGACATTCATAGTTCGTAAGATCCATGATTTGAACATCTTTTGAAACTATAGTTTGTAAAAAACGTCTTTTTTCAATGCCTTTTACAAATACATACACACAGTTTCCTAAATCATTTTGTATTACACAAGGCAACTGATCGTACTTCTCAACACCAAACTCGTAGTGCAGTCCATGATAAAAATGTTCAAGAAAATGCTTAGTACCTTCGTCCACAATACAGTCTTTTGGTGATTCAAATAACAGGTGAAGCACACGAAAGGCAGTAGTAGTAGTAAGATCAACTGAAGCATATTCTTTCAGTATGAAGTTTTTTGTACTCTGTTCATAATAGCCTTGCAAATCAACTATGCGACAGTCCCTGATGAAAGCAAAACAATAATTAATTACGTATAGTTATATGTTTTAGGAAACATTACATTCCTCTTTTGATAATACCTTCAATACATTCATTACGCAGAAGAAGAATTATTTAATATCGGTAGTGTATATAGTCCAGTCACCAGGTACTTTTGCCTGGAAAAAGGTCCGAAGTTAATGATTTTTTAGTATGTTGTATATGGGTATTCTGAGGTGTAGAATCCAAGTTTTCCAATTCGAGAACCTTGTGCTAACTTCTGGGCAGCCGAAAACCCCCGAAAATGTTGGGCTTTTTTCAATGCTTTCCTTATAACTCCTAAACAACGCGTTTTATCTGAAAATACTCTATTATAAAAATTAAAGGGCAATAAATTTTCTACAATTTGAACTGTTTAAACGTTTTTTAAGTCGAATACGTACCGAGATATGGAGCTTCGAAGTTTCGAGTTATTTTTCAAAATATTGAAAAACCGCAAAAAATGCAGGATTTTCCCTAGTAACTTTCATCTTTCAATATTGCTATATGAATAACGTCCAATAACCTATACAATAGAAACCCCACCCTTAATGAGATGTTCTTTTCAGAATAAAGAACACAATTCTCTATGTATAAAAATGTATAATACATGTAATGGCATGTGGATATATTAATTAAGTACAAAATATGTAAATTATTACAAATTAGTCATTCATATTAATTCATAAAAGCCTTGATCTCTTTGGTCCCAATGGCAAGTCGCCATCAACTCTCAGTGATTCCTCTTCCTCCTGAGCAATGATCTCATCGATGACGTCATCCTCCTCGTCGCACTCAATGTCTGTGTCTTCCTCGTTGATGTCGGTTTCAGGCGAATTCTCGCAAGCATTTCCTGCACAATTCTTGCAGATGGTTGAGCATCGGAGTCCTGCTTTTTTGCAGCTGCAAGCCCCGGTGCTATACCCTGTCATGCACTTGCATTGTATCATGTGCAGCAACTTTTCTGGAGCTGCATCCATGGTCGTTGTTATAGGGATCAGCCCTCGTTTCCTTAAAGTCCAGCCCAAACTGACGGTAACTTTTTGTAGCCCAGCCACGTCTGCACTTGCAGATAGGTACGAAAAGAATGGTACCGGGCAGCGTCTCGTGTAGGGGGCAATCTGGCAAGGTTGAATTTGGATTTTGACACGGAGTTGGAAAACATTCGGTACCGAAGATCATCCAGAGTATCTGTGTCCATGTTACCACCGTACAGCATCACAATAAACTTTTCCCCTGCTTCCGAAATTTGGCATGGTGTTGCTTCGTTATCTTTGAAAACACTAACGATGTCAGACAGAGAACGGTTTTTTCATACATAGTGAAAACTTTCTTCTTTCCTTGTCCAAATGGGTTTGATGTAGTGTCACACCCGCTTGCTGCATGAAGGAAAAGAATATCCTGAGTACTGTATTTGCACGAAGCTGGCGAATTCAAAACACTGGGGTATTACCTCTCCCACTCTTTTGGTAATAAACGTTCTTTTGAGAAGAGCCTAATGCAGTCAGCAATACTAAGAGATCGATGTCTTCACCTGTAACACTATCGAAGTCAGAAGCCTTAGATATTGCAGTTTTCACTATCATGAAATCAGCATCTTCTATTGCCTGCTTAACTTCGATGCCCTTTGCTGCCATTTCAGTCATCAGCATTGAAATAAAGTTTCTCTTGTTCGTGTCATTGGACAAAAATTTTTCTTGCGACAATGTAACGGCCGTTGTTAACGAAAATAGAAATTTTCTGGACGATTGCAGCAAAGCCCGGCGATATCGTTCAGCTGCTTTGGTGCTCTGATAAGCGACGTCACTAAGATATCCATCGAATACTACTATGGCATTATACCCAAAGTGTTTCTGTACCTAGTTCACATAGGTCTTGCACACTGACTCGAACGTGCGTGATGTAGTCTTACCACATACATACATTATGCAGTCACTTACTACACATTTTCTGCTGCCAAGGTCTTCATCCTGTAAGGAGTGAATGCTGAAATGGCAGCAAAGGAGGACATCATCGATAAGATCATTGCTCAGGAGGAATTACTGAGAGATGATGCCGATTTGCCAATCGGGAGCAAAGAGATCAATGCTTTTATCAATCAATATTAATGGAAGTTTGTAATAATTTACATATTTTCTACTCAGTTAATATAACCATGTATCATATGTAGTATAAATTTTTATAAAATAAATTTTTATGTATCGATTATTGTGTACTTTATTCTTAAATGAACATCTCATTAAGAATGGGGTTTCTATTGTGTAGGTTATTGAACGTTATTCATACAGAAATGTTTAAAGATGAATGTTACTAGGAAAAATGCTCCATTTTCGCAGTTTTTCGATATTTTGAGAATTTTTCAAAACTTTGAAGCGCCATATATCGGTACATATTTGGTTTTCTAAAACATTTAAAGAGTTCAAATAATAGGAAATTTCATGCCCTTTAACTTTTGTAATGGAGTATTTTAGGCTAATATGCATTGTTTAGGAGTTATAAGGAAAACACTGAAAAAACTCAACATTTCGGGGTTTTTCGGCTGCCCCGAAGTTCGCACAGGGTTCTCGAATTGGAAAACTTGGATTCTACACCACAGAATATCCACATACAACATATTAAAAAATCATTAACTTCGGACCTTTTACCAGGCAAAAGTACCTTGTGACTGGACTATAAGCCGTTCCACGGCCTTCAAGGAAATCGCCCAACAGAACGTCCTGATGGGGGGGAGGGAGGGGGATGATGTTAAATTTATTAATTTAGATTCACCTACCATTACTACTATTATTATCCATATAGAAATGTTGGAAGATGAATTTACTAGGGAAAATCCTGCATTTTTTGCAGTTTTTCAATATTTTGAAAAATAACTCGAAACTTGGAAGATCCATATCTCGGTACGTATTCGACTTTAAAAACGTTTAAACAGTGCAAATTGTAACAAATCTATTTCCCTTTAATTTTTATAATAAAGTATTTTCAGATAAAACGCGTTGTTTAGGAGTTATAAGGAAAACATTGAAAAAAGCCCAAAATTTTCGGGGTTTTTCGGCTGCCCTGAAGTTAGCACAAGGTTCTCGAATTGGAAAACTTGGATTCTACACCTCAGAATACCCATATACAACATACTAAAAAATCATTAACTTCGGACCTTTTTCCAGGCAAACCCAATTTTCAGTACCTGGTGACTGGACTAATATGGGAATGAATTAAACATTACAATATCCCTATGTTCAGTACCTCAACACAAACACTTGCGAAGTAATAAACATTCATAGCAACAGTATCATTAGAGGGAGAAACATGTACCTAGGCATTAACCAAGGATAGGTTATATGCCTTAGAATTGGGGAAAGTTCCTTTATAAATCAGATCAACCCTGATTTCACCACTGTTTATTCCGCAGATCTCTGTTTCGCTAAACACATCGGTATACTTTTTTGGTAAGAATACCGATAACAGATCTATACTTTCGCTCTTTCGAATATGTAATAACACGCAACGGCCATATCGTGTTTCCTTTATGGCCGCATAAACAATATTGTAAGGCACGTTCTCTACGAGCTCTGACATTCCTACACACCTTGGTAAAGACGATGCTGAGTTAAATTTCGCAACTAGAGAGGCCATCTGTAAAAAAAACGAGAACGAAGTCTGATTAACTACTTTATTTATATTAATAATAAAAGTATCACACAAAGCTGTAAAGATTATATCATAAAATAGTGTAGATGTAGTCTTACCTTATAAGTTTTTAAAGTAGAAGATGACTGAACAACTGTAGATCCTCTTACACACTTAACATAACCCTGTAAATACATGTCTTTTATACAAAACTCTTCGAGCAACACTATGACGTAGTAACAGAGACCTTGAGATATATTTTTTTTTCATGCTTTGCATGTAAAAACACGGAAGTGTAGCTTTGGAATGCATCCCTTGGCTTGTTTAAAGATAACAATATGTGATACAATCTTTTTTCTTGGGAGAGAGAGAGAGAGTTTTAATGGTGTGTTGTCATTAGTGTTAGTGCCTGAGCTAAAAACAACAAAAACACGGAAGTGTAGCTCTGGAATGCAACCCTTGGCTTGTTTAAAGATAACAATATGTGATACAATCTTTTTTTTTCTTTGGAGAGAGAGTTTTAAGGTGTGTTGTCATTAGTGTTACACGTTTACGTACATTCCTAAGTTAAGATAAGACCCTGTAAATACATGTCTTTTATACAAAACTCTCTCAATATAAATACCCATGTGATGCTGGCGATATTTAAAGCAATCAGTTTGTGTAATCATTGTGGTTAACGACTCAAGGTAAGTAATTATTTAAGGCATGACCTATACCTATTAAATGCGACTTCGATAAATAAATACGATATAAGCATGTTGTGAAATATTACAGAAAGTTGACACCATACATTTAAATAAGAGACTACTATAGTTATCTAAAGACAGATCCATGGTAATATTATAATGAAAATAAAGACATCACAGTGAAGTGTAATCACATAACTTTCTCGAACCTAGACACTGACAATAGTGGCCACCTAGGGTTATGACAACACTGAACTTTAACGAGATATGATTTCATCACTGCAATATTATGGTGCAAATAAATACATCAGAGTGATATGTATGTACATAACGGTAATAAATAATTTAGTTTTCATAGCGAATGAAGTAGAAAGAATACACTTCCAAAATAACTAGGTGCAAGTTAGTAATATTTGCAACATTTAAAACAATAATTTACACTTTCTTTTTTTTTATACACAAGCCATGCCTTGTAATGTCTTCCTTGTACACTTTAGGAAACTAAATTATTTATACAAGTAATGGATGAAAACTGATACTGTATAAAACACAACTTGTGATTAATGTAGAAATGATTACTAACATGAACCAAATTAATTTGAAAATATCTTACATATGCACTTCAATCGTTATGAAAACTGTAATATTTTATACAGGTCAAGGTTGAAAACTGACAAAGCGTGTCTTTTCATACTGTAAAACACAACTTGTGATTGAAAACGTACAATTGTATTCAGATGTTGGAAATAATAATGTTATTACAACCCAACATGTGCCAAATTAATTTGAAAATGTCATACATGTGCACTTCACTTGCTATGAAAGCTAAAATATTTATACAACTCACGGTTGAAAACTTACAACGCATGCCTTTTCATACTGTATAAAACACAACTTGTGATTAAAACAGCTAATAAAACTATAATATTTATACTAGTCTAGTTTGAAAACTGACAAAACATGTCTCTTCATACTGTATAAAACACAACTTGTGATTGAAAACGTACAATTGTATTCAGATGTTGTAAATAACAATGTTATTACAACCCAATATGTGGTTTATACAACTAATGATTGAAAACTAACAATGCTTGCCTCTTCATACTGTATAAACACACAACTTGGAAACAACTAATGATTGAAAACTAACAATGCTTGCCTCTTCATACTGTATAAACACACAACTTGTGTTTTATACAGTATGAAAAGACACGCTTTGTCAATTCTTGAATAAATATTATAGTTTTCATAGCGATTTTAATCACAAGTTGTGTTTTATATAGATGAAAAGCCATGCATTGTAAGTTTTCAACCGTGAGTTGTATAAATATTTTAGTTTTCATAGCAAGTGAGGTGTAAATGTATGACATTTTCAAAGTAATTTGGCACATGTTGGTATGTAATAACATTATTATTTACAACATCTGAATACAATTGTACGTTTTCAATCACAAGTTGTGTTTTATACAGTTCTTGTATAAATATTATAGTTTTCATGGCGATTTTAATAACAAGTTGTGTTTTATACAGATGAAAGCCACGCATTGTAAGTTTTCAACCGTGAGTTGTATAATTATTTTAGTTTTCATAGCAAGTGAAGTGTACATGTATGCCATTTTCAATTAATCTACGACATGTTGTGTTGTTATAACATTATTATTTCTGACATCTGAATACAATTGTACGTTTTCAATCACAAGTTTTGTTTTATACACTACGAAAAGACACGCTTGAGTTTTTTGAATCACAAGTTGTGCTGTGAAAGCACTAATATTTTCTACATCTGAATAAAGTTGTACATTTTCAATCACCAGTTGTGTTTTATACAGTATGAAAAGGTACGCTTTGTCGGTTTTCATCCATGACTTGTATAAATAAGTTAGTTTCATAACGATGGAAGTGTACAAGGTAGACATTTTCAAAATTAATTTGGTACATTTAATAATATTGTAAAGTTTTTAATCACACGTTGTGTTGAGAAAGCACTAATATTTTCTACATCTGAATAAAGTTGTACCTTTTCAAGCACAAGTTGTCTTTTATACAGTATGAAAAGGTACGCTTTGTCTGTTTTCAGCCATGACTTGTATAAATACGTTAGTTTCATAACGACTGAAGTGTACAAGGTAGACATGTTAGTAAAAATTTCTACATTTAAATAATATTATAGAGTTTTTAATCACAAGTTGTGTTGTGAAAGCACTAATATTTTCTACATCTGAATAAAGTTGTATATTTTCAATCACAAGTTGTGTTTTATACAGTATGAAAAGGTACGCTTTGTTTGTTTTCATCCAAGACTTGTATAAATAAGTTAGTTTCATAGCGGGTGAAGTGTACAAGGTAGACATTTTTTCAAATTAATTAACAATAGTTGCATGAAGTTAAAACTAAAGATGTTACCTATTTATACTCAACAGTAAACTTTCTCATTTATAGTTGTGATCAGAAGGTGGTTGGCATTGTCCTTAGTCAGGTAAAATAGAACGGCACTAGTATTTTACAGTTCACACAGTCTATGAATACACCTGAAAATATTATCAAACGAAATATGTGGTTAAAACGTAACTAGCTGTGATGTAAAATGTACTGGAGTGCACCATCAGATAATTATTATATTATTATTATTATCACATTTTTTTCTAAAGTTTTTTTAGTTGTCTGTAACATAATGTTTTGTTCCTTGAACAGGTAATGTAGTAATTCGAAAATGTTTTCTTTGTACACTTCAGTCGTTTACAACTCATGGCTTGTGGATAAACAATCTGTATAATATTATCTAAAAGTTGAAAATATTACTAACTGTACCTAACTAATTTGGAAATGTTAGAAGAAAACTTACTACTTCTGCACTCACGTTAATACGAAAACTAAATTATTTTGCACAACTTGTGATTAAAGAGTGTATAGTTCTATTAATATGTAGAAAGTATTACTATCACGAACCTAATTATGTTCAAAACTGTTCTTTCATTTATTAAAGCTCTATGTGAAACACTATAGATAAACCTGTACATTTATTATTCATTAATAAGTAGAAGAAGCGCTTTCATCATGATGAGTGTGAAATGTAACTATTAGTGGTTACAGAATGTTGTAACAATGACCTTTTAGAGAAATCCATGACGTAACAGTCTTTACGGAGAAAATAAAAAACAGATCACAACAACAAACATCTTCAGAACATAACATATTTCTCATGCCTTTTAGCCATGTAGTATAAAATAGATAGCGGTTTCATCATGATGACTGTGAAAATGTAAGTATTACTGGAGAGAACTTTCACATCAGGAATAAACCATGAACTTAGCCAAAAAAAAGCAATGAGAACAGAGACTCAAGTAATATAAGAAGCAGGACTTGCGATAACGGCATTACTTAGTGGTCTAGCGGTGTTGGTCTGTATTGTAAAGATGTGTTCTAAAGATCACAGACGACGCGAGGAGGAGATCGTTGAGGAGTACATCATCCAAAACGAAATACAATTGTACGTTTTCAATCACAAGTTGTGTTTTATACAGTATGAAAAGACATGTTTTGTCAGTTTTCAAACTAGACTTGTATAAATATTATAGTTTTATTAGCGATTGTTATCACAAGTTGTGTTTTATACAGTATGAAAAGGCACGCATTGTAAGTTTTCAACCGTGAGTTGCATAAATATTTTAGCTTTCATAGCAAGTGAAGTGCACATGTATGACATTTTCAAATTAATTTGGCACATGTTAGTAATCATTTCTACATTTAAATAATGTTATACGTTTTTATCACAAGTTGTGTTGTAATAACAGTATTATTTCCAACATCTGAATACAATTGTACGTTTTCAATCACAAGTTGTGTTTTATACAGTATGAAGAGACATGTTTTGTCAGTTTTCAAACTAGACTAGTATAAATATTATAGTTTTATTAGATGTTTTAATCACAAGTTGTGTTTTATACAGTATGAAAAGGCATGCGTTGTAAGTTTTCAACCGTGAGTTGTATAAATATTTTAGCTTTCATAGCAAGTGAAGTGCACATGTATGACATTTTCAAATTAATTTGGCACATGTTGGGTTGTAATAACATTATTATTTCCAACATCTGAATACAATTGTACGTTTTCAATCACAAGTTGTGTTTTACAGTATGAAAAGACACGCTTTGTCAGTTTTCAACCTTGACCTGTATAAAATATTACAGTTTTCATAACGATTGAAGTGCATATGTAAGATATTTTCAAATTAATTTGGTTCATGTTAGTAATCATTTCTACATTAATTACAAGTTGTGTTTTATACAGTATCAGTTTTCATCCATTACTTGTATAAATAATTTAGTTTCCTAAAGTGTACAAGGAAGACATTACAAGGCATGGCTTGTGTATAAAAAAAGAAAGTGTAAATTATTGTTTTAAATGTTGCAAATATTACTAACTTGCACCTAGTTATTTTGGAAATGTATTCTTTCTACTTCATTCGCTATGAAAACTAAATTATTTATTACCGTTATGTACATACATATCACTCTGATGTATTTATTTGCACCATAATATTGCAGTGATGAAATCATATCTCGTTAAAGTTCAGTGTTGTCATAACCCTAGGTGGCCACTATTGTCAGTGTCTAGGTTCGAGAAAGTTATGTGATTACACTTCACTGTGATGTCTTTATTTTCATTATAATATTACCATGGATCTGTCTTTAGATAACTATAGTAGTCTCTTATTTAAATGTATGGTGTCAACTTTCTGTAATATTTCACAACATGCTTATATCGTATTTATTTATCGAAGTCGCATTTAATAGGTATAGGTCATGCCTTAAATAATTACTTACCTTGAGTCGTTAACCACAATGATTACACAAACTGATTGCTTTAAATATCGCCAGCATCACATGGGTATTTATATTGAGAGAGTTTTGTATAAAAGACATGTATTTACAGGGTCTTATCTTAACTTAGGAATGTACGTAAACGTGTAACACTAATGACAACACACCTTAAAACTCTCTCTCCAAAGAAAAAAAAAGATTGTATCACATATTGTTATCTTTAAACAAGCCAAGGGTTGCATTCCAGAGCTACACTTCCGTGTTTTTGTTGTTTTTAGCTCAGGCACTAACACTAATGACAACACACCATTAAAACTCTCTCTCTCTCCCAAGAAAAAAGATTGTATCACATATTGTTATCTTTAAACAAGCCAAGGGATGCATTCCAAAGCTACACTTCCGTGTTTTTACATGCAAAGCATGAAAAAAAAATATATCTCAAGGTCTCTGTTACTACGTCATAGTGTTGCTCGAAGAGTTTTGTATAAAAGACATGTATTTACAGGGTTATGTTAAGTGTGTAAGAGGATCTACAGTTGTTCAGTCATCTTCTACTTTAAAAACTTATAAGGTAAGACTACATCTACACTATTTTATGATATAATCTTTACAGCTTTGTGTGATACTTTTATTATTAATATAAATAAAGTAGTTAATCAGACTTCGTTCTCGTTTTTTTTTTACAGATGGCCTCTCTAGTTGCGAAATTTAACTCAGCATCGTCTTTACCAAGGTGTGTAGGAATGTCAGAGCTCGTAGAGAACGTGCCTTACAATATTGTTTATGCGGCCATAAAGGAAACACGATATGGCCGTTGCGTGTTATTACGTATTCGAAAGAGCGAAAGTATAGATCTGTTATCGGTATTCTTACCAAAAAAGTATACCGATGTGTTTAGCGAAACAGAGATCTGCGGAATAAACAGTGGTGAAATCAGGGTTGATCTGATTTATAAAGGAACTTTCCCCAATTCTAAGGCATATAACCTATCCTTGGTTAATGCCTAGGTACATGTTTCTCCCTCTAATGATACTGTTGCTATGAATGTTTATTACTTCGCAAGTGTTTGTGTTGAGGTACTGAACATAGGGATATTGTAATGTTTAATTCATTCCCATATACACTACCGATATTAAATAATTCTTCTTCTGCGTAATGAATGTATTGAAGGTATTATCAAAAGAGGAATGTAATGTTTCCTAAAACATATAACTATACGTAATTAATTATTGTTTTGCTTTCATCAGGGACTGTCGCATAGTTGATTTGCAAGGCTATTATGAACAGAGTACAAAAAACTTCATACTGAAAGAATATGCTTCAGTTGATCTTACTACTACTACTGCCTTTCGTGTGCTTCACCTGTTATTTGAATCACCAAAAGACTGTATTGTGGACGAAGGTACTAAGCATTTTCTTGAACATTTTTATCATGGACTGCACTACGAGTTTGGTGTTGAGAAGTACGATCAGTTGCCTTGTGTAATACAAAATGATTTAGGAAACTGTGTGTATGTATTTGTAAAAGGCATTGAAAAAAGACGTTTTTTACAAACTATAGTTTCAAAAGATGTTCAAATCATGGATCTTACGAACTATGAATGTCCAAGCTTAAGATGTCTTCCTAAAACTAACATAACTTGTGAATATCATAGTTTCCCCTATGGAATGTGTTCTTATAGGAATGTATTAGCTTTACAAACATGGCTGATGAATGACAACATGTGTAGCTTTTTGTATAAATACATAAAGGACAAATACCTCGTTATGAATTCTATCATAATAAATGACATTATGAATAAGTTTGTACTAATGCAAAGCGAAGTGTTTAACTATATAAACAACAAACAAAGTGTTCCTGCAAGTTGTGAAATTCTGTCTTTATTAGACATGGTTACCGATGAAATAAATCATCCAGCTCTATTACTCTGAAGCCATTTGTATATACACTTTATTTCATAGGAGCGTGACAATCTTATTGACAATAATAATAATAATAATAAGGTTGTGACGTTCTGAAATGAAACTATAACCTTAACCATTTCCTATTCCTTACATAATCATTTTCACTTATTTGATAGTAATAGTAACAGTGTTCATCTGGAAGAAGAAAGGATGCTGAAAAGAAGAAGAATTGATTATGTAAGTATAAACCTATTTTATCTTTTCATAACTAGGGAGAGGTGGGAAATAATATGGTATTCATGCGTCCTTGCGCCATGTTGTACTATCTAGCCATATGGCCTAAGGGTAACAGGGAATAAACGAGGGACAATACATATGTTATCATTACGTTGTAACTAAATGATCTGGATAACATAGGAACGTGTTTCTTAGACCGTATTTGCAGAATAACCTACGTCATGGAGCAAAGGACCTAAGTATGTGTGGGGGCGGCCGTAGGTATCATATGACACCCATGACGTCTTTTTTGCCAAAAGGGCACAACTAGGGCGTCGGGGGCGGCGTCGGAACACCATAGGACGAAAGGGCACATCGCACGCTTTCATATGACACCCATGATGTCTTTTTGCCAAAAGGGCACAACTAGGGCGTCGGGGGCGGCGTCGGAACACCATAGGACGAAAGGGCACATCGCACGCTTTCATATGACACCCATGATGTCTTTTTTGCCAAAAGGGCACACCTAGGGCGTCGGAGGCGGCGTCGGAACACCATAGGACGAAAGGGCACATCGCACGCTTTCACATGACACCCATGATGTCTTTTTGCCAAAAGGGCACAACTAGGGCGTCGGGGCGGCGTCGGAACACCATAGGACGAAAGGGCACAACGCGCGCTTTCATATGACACCCATGACGTCTTTTTGCCAAAAGGGCACAACTAGGGCGTCGGGGGCGGCGTCGGAACACCATAGGACGAAAGGGCACAACGCGCGCTTTCATATGATACCCATGACGTCATGGCGTCGCGACGCTGGGGGCGGCGTCGGTTGGCGGCCATTTTACTTTATACGCACACCGTTACTACTACTACTGGTATTGCTAGGCAATAGTTTCTCGTTAGTATGGCATAGCCAGGCAAAAGTTTCCCTTTTAAAATGGCATTGCTAGGCAATAGCTTGTTGTTTTAATAGCATTGCTAGGCAAGAGATTCTTGTTTACAGCCGGCATTGCTAGGAAACAGAAATGTCTTAAAAATTTACTTTACTAGATAATAGTTTCTTTATTAAAAACGGCATTGCTAGGGAACACTTAAAAGTTTCACGATGACTGCAACGCAAAAGTATCTTGTTTAAATGTCATTGTTAGGCAACAGTTTAGTTTTTTATAAACGACATTGCTAGGGAACAGAAGTGTCTTTAAAGATAATATTGCTCCCAATAATTTCGTCTTTAAAAATTGAATCCCTTGAGAAAGTTTCGTCGTTGAAGATGACTTTGATAGGTAACATTATTTGCTTTGGAAATTACATTATGGCAATGCTAATCAACAATTTCGTGTTTGAAGATGATATTGCTACGCAACAGTTAATTGTTTAATTTGGCATTGGAAGGCAACAGTTTCGTTTTTAAAAATGGACTATCTAGGCGACAGGAGTGTCTTTAAGAATTATATAGCTAGGCAATAATACCATCTTTAAAAATGGCATTGCTAGGCAACAGTTCCGTGCTTGAAAATGACGTTACTACGCAACAGTTTCTTGTTTATAATGGCATTGCTAGGCAACAGTTTATTTTTTTTGTTGTAAACGACATTGCTAGGCAAAAGAAGTGTCTTTAAAGATTATATTGCTGGCCATAATTTCCTTTTTAAAAATGGCATTCCTTGGCAGAAGTTTCCTGTTTGAAGACGAATTTGTTTGTAACATTATTTGCGTCCTTAAAGATGGCAATGCTAAGAACAAATTTTGTGTTTGAAGATGACATTGCTACGCAACAGATACTGGTTTGTAAGGGCATTGGAAAGAAATAGTTTTGTTTTTTAAAAAAAAACATTGCTAGTCAATTGGAGTGCCTTTAAAAATTGTATACCTAGGAAATAATTTCGTCTTTAAAAATGGCATTGCTAGGGAACAGTTTCGTGTTTGAAGATAACATCACTACGCAATAGTTTCTTGTTTAAAATGACATTGCTAGGCAACAGTTGCTTGTCAATAATGGCATTGCTAGGCAATAGGTTCTTGTTTAAAATGGCATTGCTAGGCAAGAGTTTTGTGTTTATAGCCGGCATTGCTAGGCAACAGATTTGTCTTAAAAATTTACATTACTAGTCAATAGTTTTTTATTAAAAACGGCATTGCTAGGGAACACTACGCAAATGTTTATTTTTTATAAAGGCATTGCTAAGCAACAGAAGTGTCTTTAAAAATAATATTGTAACATTTCAGGAGAAATGTTAAACATTTCATATTGTGCATTTTCTTTTCTATATATTTGTTTATTAAACTTTACTGAAAGCACTTTGTAAATATGCTCTTTGGAGTACTGTAATGCGATGAACGCACTCTTAAAACACTACTAACCATACATTTCATGACCGAATCGATGTCTGTATCGATATCTCGAAACTCTATGTTTTACAAAGTTTTCAGACATTCTTTAAACATTAATTTACAACAATTTGCTAAATAGTTTTTCTCAGTTTTACAGTTCTTGTGAAATATGAATATGCTATAAATACGCCGTATTTCAAGACAGAAGTCTCGAGAAGCTTCTACGCTACTTCGATCGAGAAACTGAAAGCACTCTAATGTAATCTAGAGTGGGTACGTAGGCTAACCTCTTTGACTCGTATTCACTTTTCATCGAACTCTACTAAGGTAAGCACCTTAGCTTTATCCCAGTACCGATACTTGGGTACCGAGACTTCGTGGTACTACTCTACACAACGCAGATGATGTAGCCTACCAGAACTTCCAGACCTGGACTTCTAAGGCAAAGAAGCCTTTAACCACAGCCTCCAGCAGCAACTTCAGCATGGCAGACTTCTCTCTATAACCAAATACTCTCAATAAGAATACCGCCCACTCTACTCTATTCCCTTTGTTCAAAATGTCCACTAGCACAGAGTTGTCATCTGTTGAGTAGGAATGGGCAGCAGTCTCAGAAGCTACTTAATGAACCTATATAGCTGCAGAAATAAATTTGTTTTTCAAAGTCCTGATGACACAGTAACTTATTTTTGTGCTTGATAATGCAGGAATTAGGTCGGGAAATAACATAATTTACACTACCGCTAAACTAACTTAATTAAATGACGATAACGCTAATTTGTTAAGTAAAACTTCTTTAGCCGCGTTAGGGGTAAATCGAGAGCTTGTGTAACGCTCAAAATCGTCACGAAATTAGTGAGGTGTGACGGAACGGACTGCACAGAAAACAATCAACTCAATGATTAGGCTTATCCAAAACTGAAAAAGTCCAAAAATTAAAAATTAAAAAATCCAAAATCTAAAAAGTTAAAAAATCCAAAATTAAAATATACAAAAATAAAAAGTCAAAGATCCAACATTTAAATAATCTAAAATTTCAAAACCAAAAAATTCAAAGAACCAAAATTAATAAGGCCAAAATTTAAAAAATAAAAAATCCAAAATTAAAAAATCTTAATATCCAAAATTTAAAACATAAATATCCAAAATTATAAAATTATAAAATATAAAAATAAAAAATCCAAAATAAAAAATTAAAGATAAAAAAATACAAAACTAAAAACATTCAATGATCTAAAATGTAAAAAAAAATTTAAAAATCCAAAATTAAAGAATTAAAAATCAGAAATTTTAAAAAATCCAAAATCTAAAAAGTCCAAAAACCGAATATTAAAAAGTCCAACAATCCAAAATTTGAAAAATCCAATAATCCAAAATTGAAAAAATAAAAAAAAAGTTTCACTTCTGCCGCATGGCGTTCCACACACACTTTTTTTTAATAAGTATCAAAACTAATTGTTTCACTTTAATACATTTTCGTGAAAATCAGCTTTAAATTTTAATTCATACGATTTGCAAGATACATTGTACAATATATACTTTTTTTTTAATTTGAAATTTTTGCATGTAAAACAATTCGGATGGTAAGCAAATGAACATCTGAATGAATCAGTCTTGTACACACTCTAATTAACGATTTTACTTATTTCACTCTCAAAATAATTATTACAACCATAGACGGCACATATCATGCCACCTACATAACCGGACATTTTCTTTAGGCCTATGTTGTATTTATTATTTTACTCAGGGGTGCCCACCCCCAAAACTTCATTGCTCACCCCCCAAACTTCATTGCTCACCCCAACCCAATTGCCTGTCGACAAGGGCGCCCATGTGATATTTTCTAGGGGGGGGAATGTTTTTAATTAATTTATTTTTTGTCGCTTTAACTTCTTGGGCCACTTTGTATTTTATACTAATAATATAATAAGTAGCCAGAAAATAATTGCGGGGAGGGTCGGAAGTGCCGGGGGGGTTTGGAATACCCCCCCAAAAAAGGGGTCGGGTGTCCATCCCAGAAAATTTTTAAATATTGAACTAATGAAAATCACATTTTTCGCTATTTTAGCACTCAAAAACTAGTTAAGAAATTTGTTTACCATACTCTAAGACATGCCAATGTAAACAAGAAAATGTTACCTAAGTCGGATGTCCACCCCGGGAAATTTTTTAATATTGAACTAATGAAAATCACATTTTACGCTATTTTAGCACTGAAAACTAGTTATGAAATTTGTTTACCATACTCTAAGACATTTCAATGTACATAAGAAATCATTACCTAGGTGGGGGTCCAGCCCCGGAAATTTTTAAAATATTGAATTAATGAAAATCACATTTTACGCTATTTTAGCACTAAAAAACTAGTTAGGAAATTTGTTTACCATACTCTAAGACATGCCAATGTAAACAAGAAAATGTTACCTAAGTCGGATGTCCACCCCGGGAAATTTTTAATTATTGAACTAATGAAAATCACATTTTACGCTATTTTAGCACTGAAAACTAGTTATGAAATTTGTTTACCATACTCTAAGACATTTCAATGTACATAAGAAATCATTACCTAGGTGGGGGTCCAGCCCCGGAAATTTTTAAAATATTGAATCAATGAAAATCACATTTTACGCTATTTTAGCACTAAAAAACTAGTTAGGAAATTTGTTTACCATACTCTAAGACATGCCAATGTAAACAAGAAAATGTTACCTAAGTCGGGTGTCCACCCCCGGGAAATTTTTAAATGTTGAACTAATGAAAATCATATTTTACGCTATTTTAGCACTGAAAAACTAGTTAGCAAATTTGTTTACTATACTCCAAGACATGGCAACTTAAACATGAAATTGTTACCTAAATTATAATACTTATTACTATTTATAAGAAAAGTTAAAAAGCATATGGAACAGTGGACATAATAGGCCTACTCATTATGTTATGAAAAGAAAATAACTGCTATATCATATTTGACACACCTACAAATCTTGTTTAATTAAATAAATACATTTTTTAAATACAAATGTAGAATTTTTAGGTTTTGACTCTTGGGGGTCAGAACCCCCCTTTCCTAATCCACTGTGGATTCTGCTTCCATGTTGTCGATTTGGTAAAACTTCTGCAATTAAAAGAAAAACACCTGACGATAATTAATAATATACATTTTTTCCTTGCGCCCCCCCCCCCGGGTACGCCCATGGCTGTCGAAATTCTTTATCTTTATAAAGAATTAGAAGAGACCTTTTGAAGTTATAGAACTTGGCCGTTTTTATTTTTAACATATAAAACTCTAATTTTGCAACAATTTTCAACCCCCGGCCAGAAAATTCACAACACGATAATATTCCCCCCCCCCAGAAATTTCAATGACGCAGTCTGCGTCTTAACCCCCCCCCCCGTGGGCACCCTGTTTTACTAGAATTTATATTATATTTTCGTACACAAAACACAACAGACAAACGTTAACTATATCGGCTGACGAGTAACTGCCCATTCCTGCTCACTGGCGGCGCTAGTAGTAGCGTCTCCCGGAAAAAGACAGGGAGTGGACGGTATTACTTATTGAGAGTATTTGCTATAACCTCACCGATGGGATATTAGCCATTCATTAGTACTTTCAAACGAGTCCAGGACAACCTACATACTCTCAACAAAACAAAAGTTAAGTACGCGCAATGTAAACCAGTAAAAAAGGTTAAATCTGATAATTGGTCCATAGCATGGCAGTATTTATAATTGTATCGAATCATTTGGCACCTGGTGCAGGATTCGCATTTCCAATTAATAGCTCAAATGTGATGAGCTCTCATTTTAGAAGCAATAATTGTAATTCTGTATGTATAATTTTCCGGAGTCTTTGGGCAATTTGCCACCTCCGCTTTATATGTACTTAAACTGAGTTCAGCTAAAAATAGCTAGAACATTTAAGCAAAGGTTGAAGATATTTAATCTTAATATAAACAAAATAAATCTACAGTCCATTACATCTTTCTTGGTCATCCAGACCTGGACCACTTACATAATTATGTTGTATTACTTTGGCTTTATGACCAAATAAATTGTTACCTCTGTTGTTGAATTATTATGATATTATTTCATATCATCCACTGCTCAACTAGCTACCAGAAGGAATATTTTTGTAGGAGAAACTCATCTATTATATGTATGGGATCCTAGACTCCTACCTAGCCCAAATCCCTACATATTTCTTGGTCCTCCGGGCCGGATATTTCTTGATCCATTGCACCTGGTTTCCAATATTTCTTGGTCCTCTATGTGCCAAATCATACTTCAGTTTACCGAGACATTCCTGTGGTTCTATTCCATTGGATTCCAACATTTCTTGGTCCACCTACATCTCTAACCTCAACATCTTATTATTGTGTTATACGAATTCAATTGTATGGTTTTCAGCAAACAATCCGAAGCAAGAACATTGTATGCACTACCGCTTTTGGAGCAACTGAACAGAGGCGGAATACAATACGAAGCCTCTGGACAGTCAGCCACAACACAGCAATTTGTAAGGTACGTGACAGTTCCTATAATACACTGCCCTCCCAGTGAACACCATGCCTGAAAACGAATTAACTTCTCAAGCTATGGCTTCTCTAGCATCGCAAGGGAAACACTACACGCAAAAACGTGCCGTCATAAAAGGTAGACTCACTAGGTTTAAACAATACATTGAAGGCATTACAGTGACTGATTATAACGTAGACGAGATTAAGTGTCGTTTAACCCGTGAGGAATCTCTCTACAATGAATTTGATGAATACCAAACTAAATTGGAACTTCTAGACTGTGACCCCGTAGCTGAACGTGAACGACAGGACTTTGAAACTAAATATTATTCAGCTATAGGCCTTGCACTCAAACTCATCAGACAGTATGAAGCTATTTTCGTACAACCTGACTTCAATCAGCCCAAAGTCAACTTACCAAAAATAGATTTGCCCAATTTTGATGGTCATTACCAAGACTGGTTGCCATTCAGAGAAATGTTTATCTCATTAGTACATGACAATAATTCACTGCCTACAGTGCAAAAATTTCACTATTTGAGGATGGCTTTAAGTGTAATGCCAGACATCACACTTCACTGCATCAAGACAGACAAACTGTAGGATACCGGACTAAATCCGGATAGATAGGAGCACAAAATGAAGGATTAAGGCTTGAAAAATTAAAAAGGTTACATTGGATAATATTAAAATAAATCTCTGGTAGGAGGACCGTATATGTGAGAGCAAAAGTGGACTGAGTATCGAGGTCGATGAAATCAGGGAGCCAAGGAATTATAATTGGGACACAATCTATAACATGTCATTGAAAACTATGCACTTTTATTCACACTTGTAACTAATGGTTATTTAAGAGATGAAACTTGAATAATAACTGTAGAAACACTTAGAAGAACAATGAACCAAAATGGCGCGGAAATTTGATGTTGCACCATGTGTATGAAATTATGTAATATTGTAAATCACCAATAAATTATATATGAAAATAATATAGTGATGAATACTTTTATTTAAGTATGTTCAAAGATATCGGAACTTGCTAATTCACTTAATGTTAGCTTCACGGATGACCGATGATGTCACCACACTAACACCTTGTAGAACCTTACAGAAGTGATCCAATAAGCATTGAACTTAACAAAATGAATAAATTATAATGAATAATTTATCGTAATTAATAAAACTTATGATGGAAGTTTTATATCAATAGTTCCGAGTTATAAGACAAAGGGCGCAAGTAGCCTTTGTTAAAACCGCGGGAACAAGAGCAGAACAGAGTACGACTTACTCGTGTGTCTGCAGATCTAATACTAAAAAACCAAGTGACGCTATAAGTCAGCGTCCCTCAAGACCACCTGCTCTGAGCCTTGCACACGGCGCTAAAAGGTTTAGAGAAGTGAAGGGCGACCTACTTCAAGATGGCGCCGATGTTAGATGCTGCTGCATCATGCTCCGTGAAAGAGACGGTGGTATCCGATGAAAAGTGTGGGAAATGCAACAAAATCGTAAAGAATGGTGTTCTATATGCAATCTGCGATAAATATTATCATTTTCGCTGTGTATATGTTGATTTAAAGAGGAAGAAAGATGAACCTTGGTCCTGTCCGCGCTGTGTAGGTGACGATCTGACGCTTGCCGACATTTGCTCAAGTAATCGGGATTTGAATGAAAACCACACATCGCTGCTGGGAATTATTAACGTCTTGCAGAACGATCTCCAAGAACTTAAGTTGGCAAATGATGATCTCACGAAACGAGTGCTACAGCTAGAAGCAAATTCACATGCTAATGCGTGTTTTCAAACAGTGAGTAAACGAAAAGGACGCCCTGCTGCTAACCGTTTTTCTAACTGTGAAACAAAAATTTTGTGTAATAATAACTACAAAGACACAAATAACAAATTCCCAATCCTAAGCTGTGTTGATGACGAAGTTAAAACATCTAATGAATCAAAACATGGATCTCACATAAAAGGGCAAAAAAGTGAAAATGTACGTTCTAAGCCTAACCCTATTTCAAATTCTTTAACTAACCTAGTTTCCATATTCTCTGATAGTCACGGAAGAGGCTTAGCAGATGAGGTTAAATGTGGACTCTCAAATGTAACAGTTCAGAGTTTTGTCTAGCCAGGGGCCCCTATAGCAGAGGTGACATAATGCGTGAGAGAAACAAACATTTCCAGTAAAAGTGAACATATAATTATAATTGGTGGTACGAATGACATGAGTAAGAATAACGGCGCTGATGTTATCAGAACACTAAAGAAAAGTTACCGAATCTAACAGACAAAAAAGTGATCGTTGCAAATATTCCTCACAGGTATGACTTAATGCAAAACTCATGTGTAAATGCAGAAATAGACATTACGAACAAAAAATATCAGCCTTATGCAGGATGTTCAACAATGTGAAAGAGCTAGACGTTAGTAAGTTAGATAGAAATCTATTCACAACTCATGGTTTGCACTTCAACGCATCAGGTAAAGCCATTATCTCTCTATATATAAAAGGCTTTGTCCTGATTGACTGAATGAATGACTGATTGACTGAATGACAGGAATCAACGTACAGCCTAAAGTATAACAGGTAGAGACTTGGAATTTTGACAGTACCTTCGTTTCATAATGTAGGTGCTCACTAAGAAAGGATTTTGAAAAATTCTGATTCTAAATGCCAAAAATTAAATGATTTTGAAAATACTTAATCCCTTTTTACATAGAATTATCAATTCCAAATCACAGAATATATTGTTGCCAAATGGTATCAGGTGGGCTTGGAAAAAACAATTGAAATGCACTTTTGACAAATAAGAGAAGTTATCAAAATAATTCATGTTATAAATAAATATTACAGAATGAAATCCACTAAAATAATGGAATCACATAAATTTCTCTACCCTGGACATAGAGAAAACAAAACGAGGTATGGTAATGTGTATATTATTATATTATATCGCAGGTTTTTGGAGAGAAAAGTATGAAAGTGATAATGCTTTATGGTAACATAAGAGTGGGAAATTTCACGCCTCGATATTACAATTTTATGTTACAGGAATGTCTGTTTCTTCTTATTTAAACCTCTACCAGGCTTGCTGTGCACTGTACAAGCGATGGGATGCAACATTCTAGATCCTCTATGAGCCATAAAAAACTATATCAAGCGTTTTCTGAGGGAATAGTTTGAGTGTAATAAGTCGTTCTTCCTATTTCAAATGATAAATGCCTATATAAGGACCTAGAATTTAAAATTGAAAATCCTTCATAAGCTAATTTCCAATTACAAAATACAAAACCCGGGCGACGCCGGGTCTTTTAAGCTAGTTGGAAATAAGATCTGTAAAATGATCAAACAAGATATTGATGCTCAGCGCATATCAATGAATTCAGTAATTCCTCTTAAGTACGAGGGTTGATCAGAAAAAAAGGTTACAAGTCGAATAAAGAAATATTTATTAACAATAGACAGAAAATACAAAAAGGAATTAAGAGCCATACATGCCTATCACTTTTCGACATAATCACCAAGTCTATTTAGGCATTTATCAGAACGCACAAGCAACTTGTATAACCCGTCTTGGTAGAAATCAGGTCACTGTCCATTGAGCCAGGTCTCGGCGGATGTTTTCATAGACCTGTCTGAAGAGAACCGTCTGTCGGATAAGTGCTCCTTCAACTTTGGAAACAGGAAATAGTCACTGGGTGCCAAATCTTGGCTGTATGGAGGATGACTCCAGATTTCCCACCCGAACCGTCGCAACAATTCCTGCTGTGTTTGAGCAGTATGGGGCCTGGCATTGACATGCAGGAGGATGAACCTTCACTCAACTGTGAATGTCAGATGCGGACACATTCTTTGCCCATACAAATCGAATCACGGCCCGCACTTCCAAACGAGACCAATTTTCTAAGCGTCTTGCCATTTCAATCGTCCTGAACCGTCAGGGAAATTTCACTATCTACCGCACACCAGCTGTATGACAAGTAGCGCCCTCTGTTTCCACTCTGGAGAAACAAAAGTTCTCCATAATATGTAGTTTTCAAATGCTGCGGCTTGTAACCTCTTTTTCTGATCGACCCTCGTATATAGAGCAGGGAAACTGAAATATGCTACGTACCCAGTCCGTTAAAAGGATCTGGGATACTAAACAAAGGGTAACTTTTGAAACTTTAGGAACAAAATTTACTTCAAATGTTAACACTAACGCTGTCAATGAATCTACTATCATCACTGAAAGTATTATTAATGGAAACTATGTAAATAACAGAAATAATATACCTAAGGAAAATAGGCCCATATTTAAAAATTGTAGTATAAAGAGAAATAGCAGTGATTGCGATAGTGGTAGTTATAACAGCTATAAGACTAGTTGTAGTGATTCTTATAGGATTAAAAATATTGTAAACACCATTTCTCTCTCATGTCAAAATGTACAAAGTCTACGGAACAAAATTCTTGAACTAGAAGTATACCTTCATGATGACTTAAAGAACACAAACGTTTTATTTCTTACAGAACACTGGTTAGAGAAAGAAGAAATTAAGTCCTATAGTATTAATAATTTTAAGCTTTCTAGTTGTTTCTGTCGAGCTAAGCAAAAAGGTGGAGGTGCTGCAATATATGTGAAAGATGGTATAGAAAGTATAGTAATAAATAGCACTGAATACCTTAATGAAGAAAAACATTTTGAACACGCCGTCTCTCAAATTTCGTATCAAAATTATAAAATTAACATTGTATGTTTATATAGATCTCCCATTGGTGATTCTGATATATTTCTAAAAAAATTTGAAACCCTTGTGAAACTCTTGCAAAAAATGTACGAATACCTTTAGTTATATGCGGGGATTTCAATATAAATTTCTTAGCACGAGATAAAACTGTACCCCATTTCAATTTGCTCCTAAACCGATATAACCTAAAAAAACTTATCAGCACGCCTACTCGTATTACTCAAACTTCTCAAACACGTTTGGATCAAATAATAATAAATGATTTTTCATTGGAATACAATGTCGAGAACAAATGCCTTGGAATATCTGACCATAATGCTGTCCTCATACATATCACTATACCAAGCCTAAATGCGGGAAATAAAAAACAAAGAAGGCAAACAACTTGGAAACGAATTTATAACCAAGTGAACACAGAATACCTAAATTTTCTATTAAGCAAGGAAACCTGGTTAAATGTAATAGATGAAACTGATATTCATAAAAAAAACAACAAATTTTTTGGAAAGTTTTCAATATTACTTTAATGTGGCATTTCCTCTAACGAAAGTCGAGTATGCTAACATTAAATGCACTATGAAAAACTGGATAACACCAGGAATTATGGTCTCGTGTAAGAGAAAAAAAGCTCTTTATAACGTTTACAGATTGACATCTAGTGATGCTTTCAAAGCTTACTACAAAACGTACACTAATATCCTAAAAAAAGTTATAGCCAAAGCTAAACAAAATCACCATGATAATTATATTAATAAATCTGATAATAAAACTAAAGCCCTTTGGGAGATAGTAAAAAAAGAAACTGGACAAATAAAAAAACAAGATGATATAAAACTTATAGAATCAGGAAATGTCATAAAAAACCCTCAAGTCATCGCCGATACTTTTAATGAATACTTTGTCAATGTCATCGAGGATCTTAAGAGTAAATCTCTCCACAATGTGACTTTAATTAGTATGTCTCAAACAAATTCAAATTCAAATCCAAATTCTATTTTTCTTAATCCAGTAACAAAAAATGAAATAACAAAGGTAATTCTCAATTTAAAAAACAAATATTCGCAAGGCATAGATGAAATACCAGACGTTGTCGTAAAAAACAGTTACTCTTATATTCTTGAACCGCTAATTGATATCTGCAACTGCTCACTATCGGTAGGAATATTTCCAGACTGTTTCAAAATAGCCAGAGTCCAACCTATATTCAAAAAAGGAGATAAAAACAAAGTAGAAAACTATAGACCAATATCACTTCTATCCTCCTCCTTTTCAAAAATTTTAGAAAAAGTCATGTACAATAGGCTTATTTCCTTCCTAAATACCTATAAGATAATCTCCCCCTCACAATTTGGATTTCAGAAAAATAAGTCAATAAATGATGCACTTTTTGCTTTTATAAATAAAATACTACAATCCTTAGATAAAAAAGAAGAAACATTAGGCATTTTTCTTGACCTGACAAAGGCTTTCGACGTTGTCAACCACAAAATTTTATGTAAAAAACTGGACAGGTATGGAATCAGAGGGGTTGCAAACAATTGATTTATATCTTATTTGCAAAACAGAACAGAAATTGTTCAAATTAAATCAGCTAAGTCAACTGCCATGCTTCTCAAAGATGGAGTTCCTCAAGGCAGTATTCTAGGGCATCTGCTTTTTTTAATATACATAAATGATCTTCCTTCTGAATTACCTCATGCTCATACAATATTATTTGCAGACGACACTAACCTGGTTTTTAATGACGCTGACTCAACTACACTTCTAAAAAAAGTGGATTTGACAATTTCACACTTACGGTCATGGCTAAAAGATAACAAACTCCACCTCAACGTAAAAAAACAATACTAATGCGATTCCACCAAAAGAAACTTGACAACCCTTTTGCTATTCATATTAACGGAACAACCCTTGAGGAAAGTATAAATACCAAATTTCTGGGAATTTGGTTTGAATCAAATCTTTCTTGGAATACGCATATAGACTACATAACAAATAAACTGAGTAGACTTTACTTTGCCTTCCGTATTCTTGCTAGAGTAGTCTCTCTCGAAACTATTAAATCTGTATACTTTGGACTTATATACTCACAAATTACTTATGGTATCTGTATCTGGGATACATCATCAAAAATAACAACCATTTTCAAATTACAAAAGAAAATAGCAAAAATTATGTTGAAAGTGCCAGTCCGCACTCCTAGTAGAGAAGTTTTTAAAAAGTTGAAAATTTTACCAGTACCCAGTCTCTATATTTTAGAAACTGTATGTTTCGTACATAAGATTAAAGAATCTTTCACAAAAAACTCAGAATATCATACTCATAATACCAGAATAGCTAATCATCTTCATCTAAATAAACATAGGCTCACAAAATGCCTAAATAGTATAACATATCAAGGAATAAATATTTATAATAAGTTACCCGATGGCTTTAAAGCTCTTTCTAACAATGCTTTTAAAAATTGTGACGGGCTATTCTTACTTTATACTATAAAGTTCCCTAACTTCTTGGATTAAATCTTCGCCAAAATTCTTCGCCAAAATCTGTGACGACTAATATGTGATTATTCTCAATCGTAGTATATAAGTTTACTGAACTCCTACAAAACCAGGTCACTCATACACCTGTCGTGTCATCATAACACTGCCTGCATAGTCCACATTCCAACGTTCAGTACGACTACCTTTGTCACCGGGTGATTGCAAATTTCCTACTCTCAGTCTACTTTCTCTCTCTTTTAACAAATTACCCAGTTTTGATAATATTGATGAAAATTTCTATTAACGGGCGCCATCATCAATACGCTTCCTCTTTTCTTTTTGTTAAGTATCAGCCCAGTCACAAATTAAATTATAGATACACAGGCTATGTACCTACATGCCCCTCGACTAGCTTTTAAATTAACAGTGGAGACGGGAGTTGGGTTCGGATTTACCTTTCGTTTTTTTTTTTTATTCTGCTTCTTCTTTTTCTCCTTTTTCAATACTCACTACCAAAGTATGTAACTTAGCACAAAAATCAGCGACTCTCAAACCATTACAAGGATAAGGGTCAAAAATCTGAACTTCACGTTAATTTACTTTGCATAACAATAACCATAATTTATTTAATATATTATTTTTTTTTCTTTTTTCAACAATAACAATCTTATATACAATAAATTACATTTACACTACATTAACCATTCAACACCTTTATTGGTAGGATAATATTTGATTATTCAAGGTTAGTATACCCAATTTTAACTATATAAGTACGTTCTCTGTTCAACAATAACAAATCCTTAATTAATTACTTTAATTTTCTTTCTTTATTTTTCAGGTATCTACTAGAACGTCTTGTATTATTCTTCTAATTTACTACTGACTTGTGTAGTCATTTACATTTGCAACTTCAGGATAGTTCAATATATATATTATACTGGGTTTTTTTTTTCTCTTGAATAAATAAAGGTTTTCAATTCATAATCCAGTCCTTACTCTACAGATTACACTCAATAATCCCACCTATGTCTCCTATATTAGTCTGTTTGTCAGCTTAGTCCATGAAGAATTGTATTTAAAGATAGATAGAAAAGACAGTCTCATGAAGAAAGAAATAGAAGTTTAGGCCTATACCCACAGAGTGACTGTGGCGATAGACCACCGATACAGGAGCGGCGTCTAGATCTTGAGTTACAAACAATCTGACTCCTCTCCTGCAACCGGGAAAATATTAATGGGCCGCAAACAAAAATAAAATTTTGTAAATCGACGTCAGAGGTCCCTGACACTCTCTCCTAGAGGCACGTGGGGCCGTTGTTCGCCTCCAACATCGATGGCTTTCACAATCTCTCATAAATTTCTTTTCTTTATATGTTACTGGTATAGGCCTTGCCTACTACCAGATTTTATTTGTTTGATTCGGGATACTTCCGGCGTTCCCTCACCTCACCCTTACAATCTCTAGTACTTGCTAATACACTACTTATCATCAGTACACTACTCGCAATTACCTATTCTCCTCTTTCTAACCTAACCAATCATTTGTTGTTATCTTTCAACTCACTCTCCTCTTTCTAACCTGACCAGTCATCAGCTATTATCTTTTAACCCCTTTCTTTCTTTAAGTAGAGTTCCCTTCAGCTTATACCATTGATTTAATTCACTCGGTGGTTATTCTAGTTTTCCTACTTCTTACGTTACTACTCTTTAGCATGGGCACCCAATCTTATTTTGTCTCTAAATTCCCTAGAATTCTAACTGAAACTAATTCACGCCCAGATTAGTAAGCTTCTCTATAACCCCTTTAGTGACTTCTACTTCTACCCTAACATGTAAATTTTCCAATGGTACACACCTAATGCACTACCACTCGTAGGCCTTCTTTTGCCCTTCAATCTTTCCACTTCTTATCCCCCTCTACCATATTCCATACACCTTAGCTTGTAGATAAATCTCTATAAAAAACATAACTTAACATTACAGGCCAGCATGAAATCTATTTATAGATAGTCACCCGTCACCTGAAAGAAACCCAAGTGGGAGGGGCCCTCGTAAGAAGTACTAAGCATGCCCCTTAATTACCTTTCTTCCTTACTCCCCTCGCGTCCTGTCTCAAAAATAACAAAGTTTCTATGAGCATCACCAATTACCCCTAGCTATGTATTCATTCGTGGGACAATCACCCATAAAACCCCAAAGTGAAGAGATCTATCTGTGGCATTCAACGGTTAGGCTCTTGACTGCTCTTTTATAATTAACTTAGACCAGAAATAGAAAATAGTTGGAGTACTGGATTTCACCACTTTACTTCTAGAATTCTCACTTCTATATTTCTATTCTATTCTCCTATCATACCATACGGCGTCTAATCGCCATACATGACTTAGAAACCATCCTTAAAAAAAAGGAATATCTCAGTTTTCTCACTCCCCAAACAATAAGAAAAAGTCTAGACGATTATACTCAACCAGTGATGTCCAACTTATCCTCCGATCCTGAGTTGTCTTCCATTACTTCCTGATGTCCATATCTGCTCTTATTCAGAGCGAGCAGTCACGATTCACTCTCACAGCTGATGTTCGCTGTAGCGGTGTCTCGTACTGGCCGACTTGGTGTATTCTTCTGATTAATGACTATCTCCATATAGTCGTGTCAAGGAAGTTCACAACCAGAATTTCCTTAGATGAAAGTCTGACACACCATCATGCCAGAACGCCTCTACCGCTGTCACACATCCCAATCTCGTCTTCTCCCTTCTGCCTTTTCAACTTCTCTCTCTCGTAGTCAGGCACGTACTCCTACTGTCTTTTTGGGATCAGCTCTTCTCCCGTCGACTCACCGTCGGCGCATGCGCACTTCTCTTTTTTCTGTAATTCAAAATAAATTCAGGGCAGTATCGATAGTCATAACAGGGTTCAATATCGATTAATCGAAGTCTCCCAAACCCTTCCTTTGTTTAGAAATGGTTTGCTATCGTCTATTATGCACGTAGCCATTCGCTACGTGACATTCTTCCCCCACTCACCATAAAAAAAATAATGTTAACACTGTTCACATTTTTTTTTTTTTTTTTTTGTTTAGTTTACCAGCCTTAAAGAATGTTTATCCAGGAACAAAGGGTTTCAAGTCTTTGACGTGCCACTTCCCCAACTTTTTACCAAAACGGTTTGTCAGTTCGTAGCTATTTTCACTGAACTTTTTCTTTATAATATAGGGCCCGACAAACTTTGCACTTAAACCTGCTGTATAAGCTTGTGAGGCATCACTTAATTTAAAGTTTCTTCTTAACACTAGATCTCCTGGACGAAATCTCATCTCTCTCCTCCGAAGATTATAATAATGACTCGAATTCTTATAGGCGGTTTCTAAGTTATGTCTAACCATTAAACGTACCGTTTTCAATTTATTGAGTCTCTCCACCCAAATTTTTGGAATTTCTTTATGAATCGGTTGGTTTTCCACCTTTTCAATCCTACTGATAATTTCAGGCTCCTTCCCATAATTTAGCATATAAGGAGTGCATCCAGTGGAACTATGCTTAGCCGTATTTATAGCAAAATTAAATTCTCTCAAATACACGTCCCAAACTGTTTGATCCTTTTGAATGTAACTAGAAATCATTGTTTTCAATACTCTATTGACTCTTTCTACTGGATTTCCTTGTGGCGAATATACAGGTAAATAACAAGGAGTTATATTAAAAGCTTTAGCTATCTCTCGCATTAATTTACTAGTGTATTGCGGTCCATTATCCATCAGCAAATATCCCGGAATTCCCCATTTAAGGATAATCAATTCATAAAATGCTTCCGTAACTGCTCTACTGGTTGCTTTCCTTAACGCTTTACATTCTACATACTTGGTAAAGGTGTCCTGAAATACAATCACATATCGGTTCCCTTTTTTGGAACGTGGGTAAGGTCCCAACAAATCTGTAGCTACAGTCATCCAAGGTTTCTCTTTCTGGTAAAAATGCATTGGTCCTGCTTGAGCCGTTTGTAACACCTTCTGTCTCTGACATATTTCACAAGCAGTAACATACTTAGCAACATCTCTAAACATTCCCGGCCAATAATACTTGTTTGCTATTCTAAAGAAAGTTTTAGCTATCCCCATATGTCCTGCAGTAGGTGCATCATGACATTCCTGCAATACTTTAATCCTAAAATCTTGCGGAATAACTAATTTCCACCTATTCACTGTTCCCTCTAAAGTTTGTTCTAACTGATCTAATCTTAAATGGTACAACTTCTCATCTACGACCTTCCAATCTGGCCAAAATTTAGGTTTACTTTGTACTCATAGGCGTAGCGAGGGGGGGGTTTTGGGGGTTTGAACCCCCCCCCATTGAATAAAAAATGGAAAATTGTATAATTTTTTTAAGTCTGCCCATAAATTGCTTAATACAAGTATAAAGCGTGGGAAGCTTAAAACTCGTTATTTTGCGTCTTAATTTTTAAAATTTTCCGGGGAAGGACCCCCGGAAGCTTAAAACTTGTTATTTTGCATCTTAATTTTTAAAATTTTCCGTGGGAGAACCCCCGGAAGCTTAAAACTCGTTATTTTGCATCTTGATTTTTTAAATTTTCCGGGGGAGGGCCCCCGGACCCCCCTCTCCTTCCATACTCGCCAGACCCCGCGGATGTTATAACCCCCCCATATGGTCGGACTGGCTACGCCTATGTTTGTACTTGCTCCTTCCGCTTAATATACCAAGCATCTTGTATATTTTCCCATTCCACTACTTCAGAGTTATCAGTCAACAAGAGGCAAAATTCTTCCTCTACCGTTTTCTCTTGAACTTTCCCTTCGTGTATTCTAGATAAAGCATCCGGAACTTTTTGTAATCTACCAGGCCTATGTATTACTTCAAAATCATACTCCTGGAGCAATAAACTCCACCTAGCTAATCGTCCGGTCGGATTCTGTAATGTATTTAACCATTTCAGAGCAAAATGATCAGTATATACTTTAAAATGATAACCTTCCAAATAAGGACGAAACTTTTGAACTGCCCACAATATAGCTAACAATTCCTTCTCAACTATTGCCCACTTTTGCTCGCCTACCGTTAAAGTTCTACTAGCATAAGCTATTACTTTTTCCTCTCCTTCCTCTCCTGTCTGAATTAATGCTGCTCCTAGTCCTGAAAAACTAGCGTCGGTCTGTAGCACTAGGGGTTTAGTATAATCTGGACAAGTTAATATAGGACTACTAGATAATTTCGATTTTAATTCATCAAAAGATTCCTGACATTCCTTAGTCCAACGCCATTTCTGATTCTTTTTCAGAAGTGCAGTGAGGGGCTTTACAACTTCAGAAAAAAATGGAATGAATCGTCGGTACCAAGAAGCCAATCCTAAAAATGCTCGTACTTCCTTGACTTTTGTAGGGGCTGGATACTCAAGGATACACGAGATTTTATCTGAATCTACAGCAATTCCTAATGGAGTAATGATATGACCCAAATATTTTAATTCACTTCTACAAAATTTTGATTTTTCCCTATTAATTTTCAGGTTAGCTTTTCTTAATTTCTCTAAGACTTTTTCTAACAAGGACAAATGTTCTTCAAATGTCTCGCTAATAAGTACTATATCATCCAAATAACAAAAGCATTTCTCTCCTATCTCTTCTCTTAATATAGTATCAACTAATCTTTGAAACGAGGCTGGTGCGTTATGGATTCCAAAAGGCATAACTCGAAACTGATACAATCCTCTACCAGGTACGGTAAATGCTGTTTTTTCTTTACTTGCTTCATCTAATGGAACTTGCCAATACCCATTTTTCAAATCTATTGTACTGATATACCTAGCATGTCGTAATTTACTCAAAACATGTTCAATGTATGGCAAAGGATAACTATCTCTTTTAGTACAATTGTTTACTTTTCTGAAATCTACGCAGAACCTCCATGTTCTATCTGGTTTCTTTACCATAACTACCGGAGACGACCAAGGTGAATTTGAAGGCTCTATAACTTTTTCCAATAACATTTTATCTATTTCCGCGTGTATAACTTTTTCCAAAATGGGTGATACTGGATAATATCTTTGTTTTATAGGTTTTGCATCGCCTGTATCAATAACATGAGAAATCAAGTCTGTAAGTCCAGTACACTGATCAAATTTCTGTAACTGATTTTCCAAAAACATATTCAATCTGTCCCTTTCCTGAGGTGTAGGTAAAGTAAGAATATTATGTAGTTGATCTTCTTCTTTTAAATCTATAGCCTTAACAAATTGAAAAATTTTTGCTGGTTCATCTTTGAAATACCAAGTCCCATCTTGCAAATCTACTACTAACCCAATTTGTTTCAAAACGTCCATGCCCAGAATCATATCTACTGCTAAATTTGGCATAATTTTACATTTTATCTGAAAGATCCTGTCCTGCAATTTCATCTCAAAAGTTCTCTCTCCTGTTATAGAACTATAAGTTTTATCTGCTAATTGCACCACCCTAACTTCAGATTCTTCTACTGCTAAATCTAACATTTTACACAAAAAATCACCCTTTTCTCCCACATAAGTTTTATCTGAACCTGAATCTATTAAAGCAATAAATGTAATATCTTCCAGCAAAATTTCAACAAAACATCTATCTCCATTAACTAAATCTGTAGGATTTATATTTAACATCACACAAGCCTGATTTTTAGTTAATTGCCTTAAAGAATTTGTAGGCCTAACTTTACTTTCTTGGGGCATCCTACAATCAATAGACCTATGTCCAAGCTTATTACAATTATAACATTTAATCGTAGTGCGTGGAGTAACTCTACGAGGTGCCTTACACTCGAACTGTCTATGTCCTGTTTTATCACAGTTCCAACATCGCTGGTTATTTGAAAAATGCAAAGTGGTGTTTTTACCATTTTCCCTCGAATCATCCTGTCTCTCTTTATTTTCTATTACTTTAACTATTCTGGAATCATTTACATGACTTGAATTTCGTTCTTTGTCCCACGTCTTTGCAGAAAAACTAACACTAGGTTTCTTTTGTAATTCAGACAATGGAAGTTCCTGTTTTCCCTGAATTCCTAACGCTGTATGAACCGAAGGTATAACAACTTGTCTCTGGGGTTTATAAGCCGTTTCTTTAATTGTAGCTCTAACCTGCGTTGGAGGAGGAATATATCTCTCAGAATCTAACAATATTTGTTCATACTGTCTACCTACACGTATTAAATCTGTTATAGTTTGAATCTCTGCAGGTCTAAGGTACAATTTTACATCAGGACGCAAATTTTTGATAACAGTCTTCATCATTTGTTGAGGACTCATTGGAGTACTTAGCCTCCTCATTAACGTTTGAATAGCATTAACATAATCAAAAATCGATTCTTTAGGACCTTGCGTTCTCTGTCTAATCTCATCCAAAAGCGAGTCTTCCTCATCAATAGGCAAGTAATATTCTCTAAATTCTTTCAAAAAAGCTTCCCATGTAGGCCAGTCTGTTAATCTGTTCCTGTACCAAAGTAAAGCTGAATCTTGTAAAATTTCGGGTAATACTGACAATAACTCTACACCCTGTAACTTAGAACTTTGTTTTAAATCTTCCAATCTCTCCAAAAATAAGTAAATACTATCCCCAGGTTTGAATTTAATGTTCCATTTACGAACCAGATCCAAAGTATTTGGTTTATGCGGCTCTAACTGAATTGTAAACGATGGTACTACTGGTACAACTTCTTCTGAATCAGCTACCGCCATGGCCTTCCTACGCATTAACTTAACCCATGTATACACTACATCTCCATATGAATCTTGTGGAACCGTTATATTATGTTCAACTAAATCTTCTTCCAAAACTTCCTGACTCAGCGCAAAAGCCGTAATTAACACTTGAAATGACTGAGGGTTCTTACGGGCATAATCTAACAAGCGTTGTCTCAACTCATCCCTTGTACCTGTGGTCGGTAACTTTACTCTATCACATTCTGCTTCTAAATCCGCCTTCCTCAACTTCCTAATAGCTTGGGTTAACTCAGCTGCTCTTATTTGTGCATACGGATCAACATAAGTAGCCATATTTATATATTAACAATACCACTGGAAAAAAAAGATTAGAACACAATAGTTCAGTCGTCTGTCTTAGTCATCTATAGAAGTCCTTACTTGTCAATAGTCATTATTCTTTTCCCAAAAATATGTTATTATTATTATTTTTTTTTTGAGAATAAATTGCAGCTATACTAACCTAACTCCCAAAATTCTTTTAAAACTATCTCTGCCTCACGCTATGGGCTATCAAAATATGTGATTTCAACACAACTCAACCCACGCTATGGGCTCCAAAATATATGACGACTCGTATTTCAAGTTTCCAATTCTAACTGATTAATGTTTATTTTCTTTTCTTATATCAAGCCAAACTTTTGTAATTTTAACACAACTCGCCCCACGCTATGGGTCAAAATTACTATCAAAATTATCCTACTATGAAACTATCACAGCCTCACGCTATGGACGACCAAAATATGGAACTTCACGATAACTTTATGCAGCACAACACACGGCCATACTTTTTATTTAACAATTTTAACTAAATTAAGTTGCAACAATTAGCAATACTGTTTTGTTTTAACACTACTTAGCCCCACGATATGGGCGCCAAAATTTGTGACGGGCTATTCTTACTTTATACTATAAAGTTCCCTAACTTCTTGGATTAAATCTTCGCCAAAATTCTTCGCCAAAATCTGTGACGACTAATATGTGATTATTCTCAATCGTAGTATATAAGTTTACTGAACTCCTACAAAACCAGGTCACTCATACACCTGTCGTGTCATCATAACACTGCCTGCATAGTCCACATTCCAACGTTCAGTACGACTACCTTTGTCACCGGGTGATTGCAAATTTCCTACTCTCAGTCTACTTTCTCTCTCTTTTAACAAATTACCCAGTTTTGATAATATTGATGAAAATTTCTATTAACGGGCGCCATCATCAATACGCTTCCTCTTTTCTTTTTGTTAAGTATCAGCCCAGTCACAAATTAAATTATAGATACACAGGCTATGTACCTACATGCCCCTCGACTAGCTTTTAAATTAACAGTGGAGACGGGAGTTGGGTTCGGATTTACCTTTCGTTTTTTTTTTTTATTCTGCTTCTTCTTTTTCTCCTTTTTCAATACTCACTACCAAAGTATGTAACTTAGCACAAAAATCAGCGACTCTCAAACCATTACAAGGATAAGGGTCAAAAATCTGAACTTCACGTTAATTTACTTTGCATAACAATAACCATAATTTATTTAATATATTATTTTTTTTTCTTTTTTCAACAATAACAATCTTATATACAATAAATTACATTTACACTACATTAACCATTCAACACCTTTATTGGTAGGATAATATTTGATTATTCAAGGTTAGTATACCCAATTTTAACTATATAAGTACGTTCTCTGTTCAACAATAAAAAATCCTTAATTAATTACTTTAATTTTCTTTCTTTATTTTTCAGGTATCTACTAGAACGTCTTGTATTATTCTTCTAATTTACTACTGACTTGTGTAGTCATTTACATTTGCAACTTCAGGATAGTTCAATATATATATTATACTGGGTTTTTTTTTTCTCTTGAATAAATAAAGGTTTTCAATTCATAATCCAGTCCTTACTCTACAGATTACACTCAATAATCCCACCTATGTCTCCTATATTAGTCTGTTTGTCAGCTTAGTCCATGAAGAATTGTATTTAAAGATAGATAGAAAAGACAGTCTCATGAAGAAAGAAATAGAAGTTTAGGCCTATACCCACAGAGTGACTGTGGCGATAGACCACCGATACAGGAGCGGCGTCTAGATCTTGAGTTACAAACAATCTGACTCCTCTCCTGCAACCGGGAAAATATTAATGGGCCGCAAACAAAAATAAAATTTTGTAAATCGACGTCAGAGGTCCCTGACACTCTCTCCTAGAGGCACGTGGGGCCGTTGTTCGCCTCCAACATCGATGGCTTTCACAATCTCTCATAAATTTCTTTTCTTTATATGTTACTGGTATAGGCCTTGCCTACTACCAGATTTTATTTGTTTGATTCGGGATACTTCCGGCGTTCCCTCACCTCACCCTTACAATCTCTAGTACTTGCTAATACACTACTTATCATCAGTACACTACTCGCAATTACCTATTCTCCTCTTTCTAACCTAACCAATCATTTGTTGTTATCTTTCAACTCACTCTCCTCTTTCTAACCTGACCAGTCATCAGCTATTATCTTTTAACCCCTTTCTTTCTTTAAGTAGAGTTCCCTTCAGCTTATACCATTGATTTAATTCACTCGGTGGTTATTCTAGTTTTCCTACTTCTTACGTTACTACTCTTTAGCATGGGCACCCAATCTTATTTTGTCTCTAAATTCCCTAGAATTCTAACTGAAACTAATTCACGCCCAGATTATTAAGCTTCTCTATAACCCCTTTAGTGACTTCTACTTCTACCCTAACATGTAAATTTTCCAATGGTACACACCTAATGCACTACCACTCGTAGGCCTTCTTTTGCCCTTCAATCTTTCCACTTCTTATCCCCCTCTACCATATTCCATACACCTTAGCTTGTAGATAAATCTCTATAAAAAACATAACTTAACATTACAGGCCAGCATGAAATCTATTTATAGATAGTCACCCGTCACCTGAAAGAAACCCAAGTGGGAGGGGCCCTCGTAAGAAGTACTAAGCATGCCCCTTAATTACCTTTCTTCCTTACTCCCCTCGCGTCCTGTCTCAAAAATAACAAAGTTTCTATGAGCATCACCAATTACCCCTAGCTATGTATTCATTCGTGGGACAATCACCCATAAAACCCCAAAGTGAAGAGATCTATCTGTGGCATTCAACGGTTAGGCTCTTGACTGCTCTTTTATAATTAACTTAGACCAGAAATAGAAAATAGTTGGATTACTGGATTTCACCACTTTACTTCTAGAATTCTCACTTCTATATTTCTATTCTATTCTCCTATCATACCATACGGCGTCTAATCGCCATACATGACTTAGAAACCATCCTTAAAAAAAAGGAATATCTCAGTTTTCTCACTCCCCAAACAATAAGAAAAAGTCTAGACGATTATACTCAACCAGTGATGTCCAACTTATCCTCCGATCCTGAGTTGTCTTCCATTACTTCCTGATGTCCATATCTGCTCTTATTCAGAGCGAGCAGTCACGACTCACTCTGACAGCTGATGTTCGCTGTAGCGGTGTCTCGTACTGGCCGACTTGGTGTATTCTTCTGATTAATGACTATCTTCATATAGTCGTGTCAAGGAAGTTCACAACCAGAATTTCCTTAGATGAAAGTCTGACACACCATCATGCCAGAACGCCTCTACCGCTGTCACACATCCCAATCTCGTCTTCTCCCTTCTGCCTTTTCAACTTCTCTCTCTCGTAGTCAGGCACGTACTCCTACTGTCTTTTTGGGATCAGCTCTTCTCCCGTCGACTCACCGTCGGCGCATGCGCACTTCTCTTTTTTCTGTAATTCAAAATAAATTCAGGGCAGTATCGATAGTCATAACAGGGTTCAATATCGATTAATCGAAGTCTCCCAAACCCTTCCTTTGTTTAGAAATGGTTTGCTATCGTCTATTATGCACGTAGCCATTCGCTACGTGACAAAATAAAGTTAAAAAAATCCTGTTATTGTATCAACCATTTTCTGTCCATGAATTTCTTGATATACAGATGGTAGACTTACCAATTTAGTTATGCTTAATTATGCTTTTTGAAGGAGAGATTTCCTCTTATTCCTAATATAAGTATTTTATATATCAGTGTTAACAAGTTGTATCATATATTGTATTAGACTTAAGTGACGAAACCATGAATTTTGTAACAAGATTCTTCTGGTGAATAAATTGAAATGAAATGAAATGAAATCTGATGCAACTGGATGACGTCAGGCGGGCAAAGATACAGTGGATTAATTTAATTAGAATTAGCCACTGCACATGCATAACATAATGGAAAACATGTAGCTTGCGCCGACATACACCCCGCGTTGAAGCATAGCTTTAATAAAGATAAATCACAAAGTGCAAGCTGAATGTATACATGTGATATGTGTTAAAACACTGACTTATTACATATCTCACAAGAATATAATAATAGAAAGAAAATGACATACTACACACATCGCAAAAATACGATTTGGCGTAGCCAGAGCTAGTAAAGAAATGGAAATAGATGGGAAAACTTTAAATATAAGGTCATAATAAGGGTCACTACTCGTCTTTGGGTAGAGGACACACCTTTACTATGGGTCGCTTATATTCACCACTGGAAGTACGCACTGTAATCACTCGCACTAAACCATCTTCCCCAGGATGAGTAGCGGTGATCACGCCTAACTTCTATTGAAGAGGAGGAATGTTGTCTTCTTTCAAAATGACGACTGTGCCAACTCGAACGTTTTCACTGGAGCAAGACCATGTCTGCCTCTGTTGTAAGGAATGAAGATATTCTGATGACCAGCGTTTCCATAACCGCTGTAAATGATCTTGTAGAAGTTGCCATTTTTCAACATATCTCTTATCTTCTATAGGAGGATCTGAAGGTAGAGATGTGAGAGGTTCTCCAATCAAGAAGTGACCAGGAGAAATATGACAAATCAGCTGGATCATCACTAAGACGAATGGGTGGTCTAGAGTTCAGACAAGCTTCAATCTGAGTTAGAAGAGTGCAAAGCTGTTCGTATGTGAGAACTTGAGCACCCATTACTCTTCTGAGATGAAATTTCATAGATTTCACTGCTGCTTCATGTAAACCACCAAAGTGGGTGGAGCTAGGAGGTATAAAATACCAATTGTACTCATTATTTGCAGTGAAGTTTTGAATTGCAGTTTGAAATTCTGTTGACTGTACCAACAATCCGAGATCTCTTAATTTGTTGTTTGCTCCAACAAAGTTAGTGCCATTATCACTAAAGATTTCTTTACATAGTCCACGACGTGATGTAAATCTTCTTAGAGCGGCTATAAATGCATCTGATGTGAGATTAGAAACTAGTTCAATGTGGATAGCTTTAGTGACCAAGCATACAAAAATGGCAATGTAAGCTTTTACAGTAGTTTTGCTGCGCGGAGCACCATATCTTATGTTGAATGGTTCAGCATAATCCACTGCTGTACGGAGAAAGGGCCTAGTAGGAGTTATTCTATAGCTAGGAAGATTGCCCATTAACTGCTGAGAACATTCTGCCTTTAACTTGAAGCAGGTAAGACATTTATGCAAAATAGATTTCACTACTCTACGAATACAATGTATCCAGTAGGCTTGTCTTAGAGAAGCTATAAGCAGTTGATGAGAAGCATGTAACAGTTTGCGATGTTCATATTCCACTATCAGAATGGTTAAATGATGTCGAGAGGGAAGTATAACCTGATGTCTTGCATCATGTGTAAGATCTGCTTTCTCCAGCCTTCCACCCACTCTTAAAATATTATTCTGATCTAGGAATGGAACTAATGAATGGATTGAACTTTTAACAGATGTTTGCTTGCCATTGTGAAGATCTTTCAGTTCCTGAGCGAAAGCTGCTTTCTGAGCGAATCTAACACAAGTTTACAAACCATGATGGAGTTCTTCTGCTGCAATCGGTCCATGATACTTATTTTCATAACGGCAGGCAGAAATAAACATATACATGTAACAAGTCACTCACTGAAGGCGCCTAAGATCAGAAAACTTTGTGATGAAGTTATCTTCTTCTGTGGTGGACACCATACAGACAGAAACAAGTTGCTCGGAAGAATCCTGAACATTTAATTGCTTTGGTTGTTCAGGCCATGATGTTATGGGTTGTGATAGCCAACTAGGACCATGCCACCACAAATCGATGTCAGATAGTTGTTCAGATGACACACCTCTTGAAACGAGATCAGCTGGGTTGTCTTCTGTAGACACATGTCGCCATGCTGCAGTTTCAGAAAGCTCTTGAACTTGCGACACACGGTTGGATACAAAAGTTTTCCACTTTCGTGAGTCCGATTTTATCCAAGACAGCACAATAACTGAGTCAGACCATAAATAGTTTTGTGATGTTTGAATATTAAGGTCACTTAATACCTTGTTGTATAGTTTAGACACAACAATGCACCACAGAGTTCAAGTCGTGGAATGGTTTGCCTTTTAAGAGGGGCAGCCTTAGACTTGGAGCATAATAAGTTAATTGTAACTTCACTTTCACTGTTCACGGAGCGAAGATATATGCACGCACCATAAGCCTTTTCTGATGCATCACAGAAGCCATGGATTTGTACATCTTGCAGTGTACCAGATGTGAGCACAAAACGTGGGATACGCATTGCATGTATTCTGCCTAGAATGTCACAGATCTCAATCCATCTCTCTGCTAAGTGAGAAGGGACTTCTCTCAACCAAGCTTTTCAATCCACAGTGATTGCATGAAAATCTTGGCATTGATGACAATAGGACTGACAAGGCCTAGAGGATCAAAGATGGAAGAAATAACTGATAGGATAGTACGCTTAGTGAGTTTACATTGCGTATGAGTTAGGAGAGAAGGATGGGATTGTATCTGGAAATTATCAATAGCAGGATGCCACAGTAAACCAAGGGCATGTGCATTCTCACTGTTATCAAGAGACAGGGGCAGTTGGGTCTCTCGATAAGATGAAGGGACAGATTCCAATAGAGCTTCATGATTGGAACACCACTTTCGCAATTAACTTAAAAAACAGAACGACACTATTCAAAAATTATATCCATGAATATAAATGTCACACGTTATAACATTTTTGTCTTTACATACAACTGTAAATGGAAATTAACTTTCAGGACGGAATAAATTAGAATGTAAATTTAGTAGCAGAGAAAAGTTATGTGATCATTTTAAAACTGAAATCAGAACATTCATTTAAGCTTGGGACTGTAAATATCTTGGTGTTAATAGTACAGGAAACAAACTGCAAGTCAACTTTCAATATAGTAAAAATTATAATGTTGATTTTGTTAAGTTCATTTCAAGTTATCGTTACATAGTTGCGAAGCTTTCATGACGGAATAAATTAGAATGTAAATTTAGTAGCGGAGAAAAGTTATGTGATCATTTTAAAACTGAAATCAGAACATTCATTTAAGCTTGAGACTGAAAACGTCTCGGTGTTAACAGTACACGAAACAAACTGCAAGTCGACTTTCAATATGGTAAACATTATAATGCAGATTTTGTTAAGTTCATTTCAAGTTATCGTTACATAGTTGGGATTATATTATTATTTCCCTACTTAAGTATTTTAATTAAAACGTTAAAGTAATTTATAATAAAACAATATGATTAGGAACCCTATTATTAGAACCAGGATTTTAATGTATTTACTAAAGCAAGATATTTTAGGACCAAAAAAATAGTGCAAATGCAAAATATAAATGAATTTAAGCCCTAAAAATAGCAAGAAATAAATAAAAGAAATTACCCAAATTTTAAAACACATTACCAAAAATTGTAAATTATTACTTATAAAATGAGTTGGTTTAAAAAAAACGTTTAATAGATGGCACTGTATTCTATTTAAATTTGCAATATAAAACACTCTTATTTGTTACTAATGTACTAAGTAAATTAATACTACCTGGACATCTTCTGCGGGAAAAGAAATTCGAAGCAAAAATAATATAGAATCGCTGAGAATATTATTCCAAGAACAACTTCTGTTTAAATACGTATTATTGTAAAGAGGACTTTTTTCTCTATATAAAAGTACATTTTAGACACAAGACTATACATACATGACATCTGTACATTAGGCAAAGTTGTCTTCCAACGAAAACTTATAAGGTTAAATGCAAGGGACAACTGTCTTTCAATAGTTAGGGGGTGAAGTGAGCTGATTATGATTAATACAGTAATTTAACAATCCGTAAACTTATATTTCTAGCAAAGAAACAAAATGTTGTTACAATACACTTTTATTTACAAACGATGCACATATTTGTGAAAGTTATATCCCATAAAAAATCCTCTGCCTAGTTATTACATTAAATATATCGAGATTCGCTGACATGTGTAAAGATTACTGAATATTATCTGCCTTGTGTATAAGAAATGAATGCTGTTATATATACAGTAGGTGAAATTGAAACTACTATTATTATTGTACAAATAGCCTGTTTATCTACATGTTAGATATAACATGTCTTTCATACATATTTAAATACAAATCCTCTCTCTCTCCGTACGAGACCTGCTGAATCATGTCTTATCATTGTTTCGTTTACTGCTAACGTGAGTGTCAAGAGCAACATCCTCATCATCCTCTCGGTCTTATACAAAGTCTCCTTTTCTATCTGGAAATAAACATTTAATTAGATATAGTGACTTCTAAACTCAATTCACTGCTTATTTCTGAAACTAATTTTAATGAAATATTTTAAGAAGATGGGTATTTAAAGAGATAGAAGGCAAGAACATGAATATGTGGTGATGTTATCTAAGTGAAATTTGCATTTATAAAGTGAAATGATGTGAAATTATAAACTTGGTGAGAATCTGCAGTTGTTTATTTACATAGATACAGGAATTTTTGTGCCCTGTTTTTTTTTCTACAAATTGTGATGTCTCGTACTGAAGTAATGTCCACATCATCAACGTCATTAGGTGGCCCTGTACATTCTGTGGAATGTAAAATATGTGGAAGGACGTTCACTACTCGTGGAATAAATATACATTTGGCACGGAGTCATATTTCATCACAAGAATCATTTGTTGTTAGGCCCACTGACAATCCACAAAAAATACAGGATTCTAATGTTACAAAATCAGGAATAATTGGAAATCATGTATCACCACAAGAGCCAGTTATCAATACCGAGAACGCTGGAGACTTTCAGAGTTATACATTTGCTAAGTCAGACATTTCTCATCTTTCTGTAAATGATGATGCAAAAGGAATAAGTAGCACCCCTTTAGTGGAGCTTCCTCTTGGAAGTAGTGATGTACCAGAGGATCTTAAGACATGTCCATATTGCGGAAAACAATATAAATCAGTAAATAAACATATTAGTAGAGCACATCCCAGCGAACACAGGGAAAAGCTTGCCAAATCTTTCCCCAATCGTTCTTCTGAATTAATGAATCCTTCTGAGATAACAGAAAACAATAGCTATATACATAAAGCAAAGTCTGCAAAAGATGATGATTTATATGAGAAGGAACTGAACAAATGGTTATCTTGTTTCTCATCTTTTCCTGAAGCGGATGATTTCCACCAAGCATTCCGATACTTTTCAGACTTTCTTGCTAAATCTATAAACTTTCTTCCTGGCCCAAAACACCCAGCAACAAAGTTTTATGAAGCAAGGAAGAAGAAAAGGGAAACTGCACTGGGACAAGACTTCAAAAATCATCTAATCCTGTTAGATCATCAAAACGGATTCGCCAAAAAAGACGCGAGAAATATGAGTATGAAAAAACTCAATATGAGTTTTATAATCGCAGAAGAAAAGCTGTCAGGTCCATTATTGATGGCAATAAACCCACTTGCAAAGCAAGTAAAATTGAAATCTTCAACCATTTTAAGGACAGACTGTCCAATGAAAACACATGTCTCCGTCACCAGTATTTACCTACTTTCACAGATGCAGAAGTTACTTCCTTAAATGAGGCGTATAATCCAATGATATCACCCAGCGAAGTAATCGAAGCTATGAAGAGGATCAAAATAGACACTGCACCCGGTCCAGACAAGGTTATTATGAGGGCAATAAAAAGTAATAAGGTTGCGCAAGTTTTGTCAATGATATTCTCAAGGATGTCAAGTACAGCTGTAGTGCCATCTTGCCTGAAGGAAGCCAGAACAGTACTCATTCACAAAGGGGGAGATGACCACGACCCTTCCAATTTTCGGCCGATCTCCATTTGCTCTGTAATAAGAAGAGTTTTTGAACGTGTACTGGATAACAGGTTGCGCCAATATGTTACATTCAACCCTCATCAAAGGGGATTTACGTCGTCTCCTGGAACCTATATAAATGTATCAATTCTCGACAGTGTACTTAGGAAGGCCAAGCAAAAGAAGGAAACCCTAACAGCAGTTTTCCTCGACATGAGCAAAGCCTTTGACAATATTGGTCACTCGCATATTATAAGGACATTAGAGCATTCTCCTTTGCCTCAAGAGCTTAAAAATATAATAATATCATTACAAACAGGCAACTCTACAAC